>CM035144.1:11126979-11819479 GCA_020205605.1 Panax ginseng
TAGATCGAAATCTTAACATCGTACTTAATTTCTTTAAGAACTTTTGAGCTAAATAATTTGTCATAATATACTGATTTAAAACTATTCCCATCACTCTTTAGATAGAGAATGGTGATCAAAGCAGATTGAGCAAAGAGCTTGCTGACAAGAATCGTCAAGTGAGGTACATATAATTGGATAAGTTGTGTAAAGAATTACTCATTTTCATTTTTAAAATTTATAGTTTAATATCTAGTTTACTATATTTCTTACAAATTACCAGGCATATGATGGGTGAGGACCTTCACGAACTAAATATAGAGGAACTACAGCAGTTGGAGAAAACTATTGAAGCAGGACTAAGCCGTGTGATTGAGGAAAAGGTTGTCCAATTTATTCTCTAATTAAAACTATTATGATATTTAGCTAGGGGAAAATGTCTGATGTTTACATCGGTTAATATCATGTTTTATTTTAAGAAAATATTTTTTGTGTTGACAAGGAACTGGCCCCAACCACATACCACGGTAGCTTCTTACCATTTTGTGTATCAGGCTAGACGAATTTATGAATGAGGATCGCTAATCTTCAACAGAAGGTAAAATAATAAATTTCATTAGTGTTATCGTATCGCATCTCTATCATTTAAAGAATTAAAAGATTTATTAAATTTACCTAATTTCAGATTCGTAATATATATCAAAAGGAAAACTTGTTTGGCTTCTTTGCCTTTGTCCATTGAAGTTTGCTGACGTAGTTCTTGTATAAAAATTCATGCAGGGTTCTCCAGTTGATGAAGAGAACAGGCAGTTAGAACAGAAGTAAATTAAAATTATATTACGTTTGTATAATATGTATTGACTGCCTCATAAAATGGTTGGTGATTTTGTTTTATTTCTCAACTACAGATGGTGATAATTACAACGGCAGAGGAGCCTCTAATTGGGGGTTAAAGAACTGATAAATATGAATACTGAAGAAGGTCAAAATGAGTCTTGTGGAGTCTACCCGCAAATGTCTGCAGCTGCAATAGTAGTCCATCTATGGAGGATGATTTCTCTGATCGTCTTTTGAAACAAGGTGATAAGGTAATATTAGCACTATTGAACGATAACAAAATTTTAACACATCATTAAAAGGTAAAGAATAATTTTGTCCAAGTATTTCATTCCAAAATAATTCCCCAAAAATGAAAGAAGTCTTGTTTTTTGTATTTTTTATCATTTTTTTATGACGAGCTAGATCTGGTAAGCGTTTCCTTTGAAAAAATGACAAGTTTTAAAATTTTCTTGGACGAAAAAAAGTGATTAATTTAGCCCTGTTCCCCACTTTAGAGATGGAGAAGTTCTGAAGGTTTTTTTGTATAAATATTGTGTATTAATAAAATGAAATTGTAGATGTTTCTCTCATAAAGCTTTTCTTCCTCTAGCTCCTCTATTTTTTTACTTATTGTCTCCCCAAAATTGCCTTTATTAGTATTAACCTAATGTGCTCTTTAATTTCTTGTTACCCTAGTTTGTTTTTTGACATTTTCCTCTGATTTTTTTTTTCGAAGCTTCCATTTAACTATGAAACCCCAGAAGATGAACGAAGACGAAATGCATACAAAAGGAATTAAAAGGGTTTCCAATTTCTTTTAATGGCTTTTATAGTATGCTAATGGAAATGTAATCAAAGCAATTATTATTTCCAAACATTATATATAAAAGACAAATTATGGCTTTATATAAACCCTAATTATATATATAGTGAGTCTGATTATAATAATTCTTTGTGCTTCCAAGTTGCTGTACATGATTAATGATTTTTCTTTTAATATCGATTTAATTATTTGTCAAGAGAGTTAATAAGTTGGTTTAGCATAGTTCCTTAGTAATATTAGTAGCTTGTTAGATTTCAATTACTTTTCTACTCCATCTTTTCTTTTACATTGCTTATCAATTTTATTTCATTACTAGCTTTCAAGCCATTGCGAAACGCGAATTTCCCACATTGAATTAATCGTATGCTTTGATATATGTAATTTACATATCATCAAACATTTAAGTTATTTTAAAGCGATTTATCAGCTTAAGTTAAATTTCTAAAATATATATGAAGTACATACTCAGTTCTTCAGAAATATATATGAGCATTTAAATAATCTCTTTGCATCAATAAGAAATAAAATAAAACAGATTCCGCCTATTGTAACTTGTAAGAAAATAAAAGTTCTAACGATACCAAACCTGAAAATATATTATTCAAATCAAAAGAAATAATAATTATTAGCGTCAAATTTACATGCATAAGCAAAATCGTAAAATAACGAGCCTGAAATAAGCGGCTAAAAGTTGTTGGAATAGTTGATTTGTTATTTGTGGTGAAATCACACTCACGAATACACGCTAATAAACATTCACACACATCATTTATTGAGATATAAAATATAGAGCACGAAAATTTACATTAGAGTGAATTAAGGAAAAAATTAGGAGAGAGATGAAGAAATCCACTATAAAGTAACTTCAGCGGAGTATACAAATTGTTCATTTGTGTTATCTCCATAAACTTTTAGCTTATTATTGTATTTATGAATTAATAAATTATTCTTTGAATCCGATTAGGAGTAGAAGTCGCTTTTTAGAGAATCGCTTATAAGCTTTGCCAGAACAGCTGGGTGATGAGATTTTTTTCTCAAATTAGATCTTAGCCCTTATCACCGAATAAGGAAATGCAACATTCTTTATTAAGAACTCTCACTATTTGGAGAAAATTTATCAAAATAAATCTAGCTATATGACCCAACACCAATTCCGGTCCATTAAATAATTTGTTCTGGCATAAAACAGAGCCGAATAATTCACGTCCACGAAATTACCCCACCACTCTCCTGTTATACAAAAGAATTTTATAATGAGGAGAGTAATCAAAAAGAATCCGACATACTACTCCGAAATTGTCAATATTGGTAAAACTATCGAACCCACTTACATACATTATGGGTTTATCCTTTTTGGAAGAACAAAATCCTCTTAGAAGGATGTTTATCCAAAAGGAATGTTGTATCACTAGGGAGAAGGAACCTAAGCTTCTAAAAGATGTCTGTCAAGAAAAATGTTTATCCTTTTAGGAGACAAAACAACCTCAAAATACGTTTATCCACTTTATACCCCCGATACCTATAGGAGCTCATAAATGCAGTTTTGATTTTTAATGGTGGTCTTACGACAAGCCAAGATCGCTTTCTGAGCTGCGTTTGTTTGTTGCGTCGCAACCTTTGAATTGAACGATAATATGCAAACCGCTTAACTGCTTCCGGTTCCACCCCAACTGCATGAATATCATCGAACTCCCTTTTGCAAATAACCTCCTTTTATTTTTGATTAAGTAAATTGGAAGTCTGCTTAGTGACCTGGAGCCACATGCATAGGCATGGTCTTCAAAATGATTGGAGGAGAGATTAAAGAACAACTAATGTTGAATCTTTTCAAACTCCTACAAAGGAAGAAATGCATGGCCAGATTATTGAACAAATCAATCACTCGACCCTCATTTACAAGCATATATCACTTTGGACCAATAATCCATCAAGCGAATAATGCTTTGATTCTATATCTATCATATGTATACTACTCTTTCACCGGGCACAATATAAGAATGGTTATATTTAAGCGAAACTCGCTTATCATAGTGGCTATAATTATTACTTTGAATAAAAGGAAATCAAGTATGTAAGTGACATGAAAGTGCCTCCATTGGACTTATAAGACTACATGGATTTTCTTATTTATAAGAATATCATCATGTTGCCAAATAAAAAATTCCCACATCAAAATGAGTATTTCAAGAATCTTTTGTTTCTATTTATAAGTATAACATAATATTACAAAAAATTAATATTGCAAATGAAGCGGTATTGCTAATCATATAAATTTTGTTGGAAGTGCATATTAAAATTTGATGTTGAAAGTAAATAAATATCTTTATGTAAAGTCCTTTAAAGAATATATCTGAGGACTTAGATGGTAGATCAAAATTGTTAGGTTGATATGTGCAATATCTTTATCATTTTGTAAATGAATGTATAAAAGAAAGATCGAAAAGCTATTAGGATGATCTATTTTGAAATGTAATAGATAGGCCTCGACATTATCGTAAAGAATCTAACGAAATTTCTTTGAGATTGAAGCCAAAAGCGGGAATCGTAGAGTGTCGAGAAAGTTACTTTAGAATCGTGATGTCTGTTTTTGGAAGGCATACTCGAGAATCATAAAGATAGTTGGAGCACTTTTCTAAGGAACGAAGTTGGGAAATAATGATCGACTCACAAAATCGTGGGTACGTAAAACAAGTAGTAGAGATCGTAGACTATCCGAACTTAAGAGAAATCGTGGTATTATCTTGATCGAGGCTAAATCAAACGCGAGCATGTCGACACCCCAGCGATCATTGGTGTCTCTCACGTCGACATCGAGCATAGAGCACTTACATCCGTTTGTTGAAGAATGAAGTATATAACAAATGAAGAATGGCTTATAGACGTTGAGATTTCGGGAATCCCAACGACCCAACACTCGTCCTTAATATGTATCGAAGAAGCGTATAGAAGAAGTAAGGAAAGGACTGGTTGCCTGCTAAAAATCATCTTTTTAGGTGTTAGGTGAGAAAGCGATCTGCTTTGTGTCGATGGGCAGACAATTTGAACAATAGATTTTTTCGAAGTTAATATCTTGGTCTTAGGAAATGTCTAATACATTTAATGCTACAGCGGATGCCTTCAACGAACACATTTCAAAGGCTCCTTTATAAGCAAATGGACATAGAATCACAACAAATAGCAAGTACTAAACAAAGCTCGAGAACACTCAGCGTTCAAACTCTACGATCGAGAAAAAAGAAAAAGCACGCTTATCTTTACTCGATTCTTTCGAGCGCATGCTTATGGCGCAATGAGTAGCACAACCCAGAACTCAACTCTCATCAAGTATATTCCAAATCTGTTGGACTTGAAGAGTTCTCAAGATGAACTAAAGAAGTTCCAAAGGCTGGCTAGTCTTGAAGGAATCTAAGTGATTCAAGATTGTAAAGAATATCTTTGAGTGGATTTCCTACTCGTGGAGTAGAAGAATGGACTAGGAGCCTTGAGTTGCTCTGAAACCACTTAAAATCACTATGTTTTTTTATATACATGCTATAACTATTATATCTATCATAGCACTTATCACCTATAAACTGGTTTATCTTAAAGGGAACAAACAAATCATATATTCTGCTTTGTGGTTAAGTTATTAACTCGTCGTAAGTATTTTGAAAAGGAAAAATTTTTTTAAATATCTATTCGGCCCCTTACTAGATAATTATTGTGTCTTTGGGAACTAACAATTGGCATCAAAACATGTATTCTCTCTGATGACTCTGAAGCTTTAGTAGATCGATGACACAACGATTAAAGCGAATCCGAGGCCAAATTGGAAGCGTTAAGCCACCAATATGCGACAAAGACAAATTTTGCCAATGGAAAGTTTTTATGCAAGCCTACATGGATTCAATAGATGAAGAAGAGCTATTTGAAGGCGATTATGAATGGGCCCTACGTTCCATGAAGCTTTTTGACTCCGGATGATCGAGCAGGAGTTCAAGTCGAGAATCAATCGAATGGTGACAGCGAGGAAGAGAAGTTATCCAACTAGACAATGAAGGCTAAAGAACATTTTGTTCCAGATCCTTAGAAAGATGATCTATTAAATGTAATCGACAACAAAGCGCCCGAAAATGCAGGAAGCGTTTTCATTATTCACGAAGGAGCGGCAAGAAGTCGGAGAAGGAGAAAACAAGAAAGTCTCTTTTGACTCAATAGTATGAGATGTTACGCTTATGTTCTAGGAGAAAGTTAGCCCATTGTTCTGGGAAAGCGTCACTTCTACTATGAAAGGTTCGATGTCTTTGCTCGACTCTCTTGAGCTTTTGGAAAGATCTATCGAACAAAAACATATCGTAAAAGTTTACTGAGGGCTTCTGAGCGCAGTTGGATGCAAAACCACTTTGCCATCGGAGAATTAAAGAACCTCATGAAATTACAGTTCAACGACTCTGGCAACCTTCTTATGTGAGACCCCAAATTTTATGAATAAAAGATTTAGAATTTCTGAAATATTTTTTATTATGGTGTGGATTTGATATAATGTTATAGTTATAGGTAATATTTATAAATTTTGCAAAGTATGCAGAGTTGTTATATAATATTACGATTGGTGGAAATATTTGTTTTTAACGAGGGAATATTAAATACGATGACACAATCATTGGTGGACCCCCCAGCGAAAATATTGTCGTAGTAAGAAAAGCAGCGGAATTATCATTTATAAAAATAACGGCGGAAGTATTCACGAATTAAAAGCGTTGAACTACTCGATAGTAAAAATGCGATGTCTGGCATTGGTTGCATAGTAGCTGCGATATTAATTATTGATGCTTACGTGAAGAAGTCACTCGGTTATACTCAATTATTACTTCTGATAATTCTTTGCGTCATATCTCTCGTATTATTAATTCAATTATTGTCAACAGTATATCATGTATAATATATTATATTATTAAATCAATAATTGAGGCGGCAAATTATTCATATTATTATTTGCAATATTGACATGATGTCTAGAAGTTACATCGAGGAGAGGTTTGGTCACTAATTGCGGCAATAAGGAGAAATTCTTATCGGAAAGCCCCATCTTTCACAAGGAATGACACAGTTGTTAAATATTGTGAATTATAATATTAATGATGAATAAATTACGTATTGATTAAAGATGAAATTGATAGTTCCATTGTATTTGGAATTATTAGGAATAAATCACTTTTTGGTCAACATCTTTGAGAATTAGGTTTTCATTTTGGATTCACAAGAAACTTTTTATTCTGATTGAATAGCTGTGCTCTTATCATATATTACAAAATGGTCATTATTTTCAATTTTAAATCGAAGAAAAAGCAGACGAAAAAGGGTAAACGAGCATAAATGAAATTTGATGTGGATGAGTTTTCTTTGACCTTTGACCCATATCTATCATTCTTTATATTTTTAGGTTTTCCATACAATAATAATAATTGAATCTGAAAATAAAACTTTATAATTTTATTTATTTATAATAATAATTTATTATTTATAATTATTCATATAAAAAATATTTTATAATTTATATAATTTTTTTAAAAATTTAAATTTTAAAATTATTATTATTAATAGTATTTATTCTTATTATTAGTATTTTTATTATTATTATTATTATTATTATTATTATTATTATTATTTGAAATTATTATTATTATTAGTTTTGGAATTATTTAGGTGGAATTACTAATAGTTTTTGGAATTATGGTTATTATTATTTATAATTATAAAAATGAATACAAAATAATGTATTTGAATGTTTAATCTTACATAAAAAAAAAAATTAGGGCTTATTAATAATATAAGAAAATTTCATGCTTATATTTTATTTAATTCCTATTTCTTATTATATGATTATTATTATTATTTTGAAAATATTATTATTATTATTATTATTAATATTTGTATTATTATTATTATTATTAATATTTGTTTTATTATTTGATCAGGGCCATTAGTATAAGTATAAATAATAAATTAATTTATGATATTTTACCTTATGTGATAATTAATTATTTGAGAGTTGAGATTGCACATTTACAAGGAAATATTAAAATGGAAAATTCTTTATTCTCACAACTTTACATAAATAATAACGATTTAATCTTAAATAGTAAATGATTTAATACTATTGTTCTCTAGGTGACTCTTAGATTAAATTTCATGTGAATGGGCACATTATGGGTAATATTCTCACAACTAATTTAATACTATAGGTAATACTATTAAATTTTTTATGTAAAGATAAAACATTATTTTGTATTTATTTTTTATAATTATAAATAATAATAATCATAATTCTAAAACTATTAGTAATTAAGTGAATAATTTAAAACTAATAATAATAATAATAATAATAATAATAATAATAATTTCAAAGAAAATCGACATTTATTTGATAATAATTGATGTCTGGAGGTTATATTATTGATCGGGTAATTAATAGGATAAATGAGCAATTAATTACTATTAATCACATGATTTATAACTATTTGTGTTCATGTGTGTACTATTGATTCACATTGATTTACTATTAGGGGAGTTGGTGCAAGATTGATAATACTTGCATGACTAAGTTAAAAAATGGAGGTATAGATGGATGTCTTATCTTTGTAATTAATTTTTTCACATGATTAGAACTATTGATTCACATGATTTACTATTGATTCACATGATTTACTAGGGGGAGGTGGTGCAAGTTTGATAATACTTGCGAGGACTAAATTAAAAATGAAGAAAAGAGGAAGGTATTATCTTTGTAATATTTTGAGCCCCAAAGCGTGCGATTATTGAAACTATATTTTCCTATAAATAGAAGCTCATTCTTCCTTCATTTCTCACCAATTCACTAAAGCTATAGAAGCAATTATTATAGAGAGAAATTATAGAGAGAAAGAAGAAGAGAAATGCTTTACCTCCTTTATTCCGGTATCGATTTTTTTTTAAGGTAAGGGGTATTATTCTTTCGTATTCATGAAGAGAAGTAAGAGTTGTTATTCCATTCTTTATTATTATGTTGGAATAACACATCTGTATACAATCTTTAGCATACGTGGTGAAATTCTTCATTTATTCTTTCTTTATTATTATGTTGGAATAACTTTACTATCATCATGGTGAAATCTACATTATTCCATGGTTTGGAAATTCTTACATTATTCCATTCTTTATTATTACATTGGAATAATTGGAATATATACATGCGGATTATGCATTGTGAATTCTTTGTTATTCCATTCTTTATTATTACATTGGAATATCACATGCATGCGGATTTCGCATGACTGGTTCCATTCTTTATTATTACATTTGGAATATCACATGCATGCATGCGGATTTCGCGTGACTGGTTCCATTCTTTATTATTACATTGGAATAACTTTATGCATGCGATCTATCGCATGCATGGTGAATTCTTACATTATTCCATTCTTTATTATTACATTGGAATAACTTTTGTCTATGTGGATTACTGCATGCATGGTGAATGATCCTTCGTATTCATTCTTTATTAAATTGTGGAAATGATGCATCTCGTGGATTCTGCATGGCGGGTGAAAATCCATTTGCGATTTCGTATATTCTATTATACTAAATATGAGATATCATTTCTTTTGTACTTTAAATCATGAAATATCATTTTCTTTGGTATTTTTTTTTTTATTAGATTCTTATTCACGGGTTCTTATTCACTTTCGATTACTATTCACTCTAGTATTATTCACTTTCGGGTATTGGGGGCACTTTTTAGTCTTTAGTACTATTCATCTGATTCTTATTCATGAGTTCTTATTCACCCAATTACTATTCACTCTAGTATCATTCACTCGGGTATTGGGACACTTTTCGTGTCGAGTACTATTCACGAGTCTTATTCACGAAGTACTATTCACGAAGTCTATTATTCACAGAAAAATATATTTCTTTTACTGTCAAATTATTTTTTGGTACATGAATATTATTCTTGAATTTTACTCTAAAAGCGGTATCATGTTGACAATTTGGGCGTTATTGATTTTGGATAAATTAAATTATAAATCTTTAAAATTTATCCTTGAACTTGTTTTATTGAATTATTATGTCATTGTCATCATCCTCGTTGCTTATATTGTGATGAAAGTCATCTTTGGCTTACGTGCGTAGATGGACTTGGTATGATTATGACCGAGGATTATTCGGTATAATCATGGTAGTAATGTAACGAATGATGTGGTAAAAGTCCTCATTGGCACATAGTTCATTGATGGGCGAGTTGTTGGTATGATTATGACCGAGGATTATTCGGTATAATCATGACCATTGATGATTACATGAATATCCTTGGTAGTAGTGCGGGATGATCGATGATGATTTTATTTATTAAAATTTGAGTCTCGTGATAAAGTTGATGAAAAACTTTTTAAATCATAGAAGATAGTAGATTTTATGCTCTCTTGACTCTTACAATGGATTGCTTATTTCATTGCGAGTTGTTGATCTAAAACTTGTTGTCTATTGTATTCTATCGGTTGTTATCTTTGTTGAAGGCTAAGGATAATTTATTACGCATTATCTTAGTCATAATATTTCTTCTTTGGGCTAGTTGAGCTCACCCCTTTCTTTCATTGTTCTCTTGAGGAAATGAGAATATAAATTTGGGACGAGTCGGGGAATGGAGTGATGGTCGGGATAAATGGCTTTAGTAGTCCTCACTTTATTCTATGAAATAATGTGATAATAATTGTAATGAGGACACCATTGAGTGTGGATATTGTCTAGATGACAATATTCTTGTTTAAACTCTCGATTATGTTTTTTGTAAGTATTTTACATTTGTTGTATAATTAAGTTGTATTTGAATTTATGTACCATGTATTTGGCGACTCAGAGATGGGTGATGTATACATTTTGGGGCGTCACGGTTGGTATCAAAGCTTAGGGATATGATCCCTGGTGAGATGTGAGACAAGAACTAGGAGGAGGAGGCGGGAAATTCCCCGCTAGTATGACCTACCTAAGTTTATTTGGTATTTAATTGGTCGAATGGAGTATAGGGATAATATGTGATATGTTAATTAACCCTTGTTTTGTGGCGGTGTTTGAAAATGGCATCGAAAATGTTGAGATAAGCAATGAAGCACATGGCCAGTTGAGTCACTGACGATCGATACCGAGGATAATGTGCTGCAGGGAAGACAATAATCCTCGGGTAAATAACAACCTGCGATCAAATGATGAGCGATGGGATGTTCGGAGGCTTTATACGATTCATACGACATCGGTGAGAGAGACTCTATTCAAAATATAGGTGGAAATAATGGCAACCCACGGTGGTCACGCAGCTAAGCGATTCAAGGAATTTGGACCACCGGAGTTTTAGGAAAGCGAGAACCACTTAAAGGCGGAGGCGTGGTTAAAGCGGATCACCAAGATATTTGATGTCTTGGGATGCTCAGGAAGCAAAAGGTTCCTTTGCCACCTTTATGTTGCGTGAAAAGTGATTCTTGGTGGGAATCGTAAAAGCGTACCCGACTGGCTTTCACTCAAGATGTCTTGGGAGAAGTTCAAGAGTTGTTCAGCGACAAGTACTTTCCGAAAGTATTAAATCACATGAAGGAGGTGGAGTTTATCAAGTTGGAGCAAAACAATATGGCCAGTGTGTCATGATCTGAGGCTAAATTTGCGGAGTTATCCGGTTTGCATCCCATTTGGTCGATAATGAGGAGCGAATGGCGAATGTTTCTAAGAGGTTTGAAACCCGATATCGTCGATACCTCATTTCTCACAAACTTTGTTTATATTGAGATGTTGTGAATAGGGCTCGATTATTGGAGCGCGATAATGAGTCGACCTGACAAAAAGGTAACGACCAACAACCACGATAATAATAATGTGCAGGTGGCAGCGACCATCGGAACAATGATAACCATCGTGGGGAAATTATCATGCCAAGAATGGTAACCACTTGGTGGTAATCATGGCGAATAATAGAAGTGGAAATTTCAAGAAGAAGGTTCAACAATGATGGGAAGGCGTCGACACACCAACACGTTTTCAAGGAAGGAAGCGACCACCAATTGTATGCTTCAAATCACGGAGGGAGGACATATCGGTCAAAGCTGCGTGATGCGGTCAAAGCATGTTTTAATTGTGGAAAAGAAGGTCACCTAGCCGATTTTTATCGTGCACCAAAGTCAAGTCCAATTTGGGACGGTGGCACCAAAGCGGATCTGGACAAAACAAAGTCGGTGGTTTTAGGGGAGAGCGTTTTTTCGTGACTTCTCAAAGCGAGTAACGAGACGAAGTTAGCGCGGGTTAGTTAATTATAAATTCTTGAAGTCTATACCTTATTGAATCTGGGTTCTACCCATTCTTTTATATCTCTCTTGCTTGCGCTCAGCGTTTAAATTTGACCCAGGAGAAGTTAGACTTTGACTTATTGGTTGAAACTTCGTTAGTAGAAACCTTCGTTACCTCCTTTGTTTATAAATCTTGTTTGATTCAAATCGACACTTTCACGTTACTGTCGATCTTATCTCTTTGAAAATACTTGCCTTTGATGTGATTTTAGGAATCGATTGGTTAACTACTCATCATGCTTTTCGTAAGGTTGTTAGCTTTCATATTCTAACCAAACCTATTGTTATGCGAATTCAACAACCAAACCACTAAAGTTAATCTTTGTCATATCAAGCCATAAGTAAAGAGCCGAGCCTTTTATTTGGTGACTTCCTTCTTGGAATACTGCGAAGCTAGACTTTCACGTGGGGGGCGTCGTGAATAAGCGATGGCAAGTTGATAGGTATCGATGTGACGTCTTATCAAGTCTTGGATGAAGTCACAGATTTTGAATGATATTTCTATTGTTAATAAATTTCTGGCGTATTCTTGAAGACTTCTTAGCCTACCCTAGGCGTGAAATCGAATTTTGTATTGACCCGATACAAAACCCATTTCTAAAACCCTTAAATATTTCTTCAACCAAAAGCGAGCGTATAATGCGCCAAAAGCGTTGGCTCATTTATTGAAGATTACGACTATACCATTGATATCATCGTGGAAGAAGCGAGCGTGGTGGTGGCGCGTTGAGTAGAAGATCGTATCGTTTCTGAGTGCGATGTTGTTAACACAAAAACCCATTTAAGTATAACTTACAAATGATGAAGATAGAGTTAAAGACTCAGGGACCCGCGTGAAGATAGCGAATATCTGAGTAGAATCGACTTTAATCGATAAAGTTAAAAGCGCGCTCAACTACACGGAGGTGATGAATGTGAAGAAGAAGGTTCAAGAAGGCGTTATTCTAGAAGCAAGAATCGATGAAGAGAAATCTCAACCCTCGATTTAATTGGCCCATTTGAAATCCTCGATCGAGTAGGGCTGTGGCCTATAGACTCGTTTTTGCTTAAGTATGTCGCGTGTTCATAACATTTTTTTCACGTGTCGATGTTACGTAAATATGTGGATGACCGAACCACATTATTGAATTAGAACTAGGCGAGATAGCGGAAGATTTAGCGTATGAGGAGATCGTGTTAAAATCTTGGATAAGAAGGATCGTATTCGACACTCGAAGGTTATACCTCGAGAGTTAGAATATGAAATGAAGTCGAGAGTATCCTCTCATCTCTTGACATACCAGTGCGTCACGTAAATTTGAGAGGTGAAATTTCATAAGGAGGGAGATTGTGAGACCCCAAATTTTATGAATAAAGATTTAAATTTTTCTGAAATATATTTTTTTTGAATATTATGGTGTGGATTTGATATAATGTTATAGTTGTGGGTAATATTTATAAATTTTGCAAAGTAAGCAAGTTGTTATATAATATTCGATTGGTGGGGAATATTACGTTTTTGTCGGGGAATATTAAATGCGATGGCACAATCATTAGTGGACCCCTAGCGGAAGTATTATGCGTAGTTAGAAAATGAGCGAAATTATCTTTTTATAAAAATAACGGCGAAAGTGTTCTAGTTAAAAGCTGTTGAACTACCGGTAGTAAAAATGCGATGTCTGGCGTGGTTGCGTAGTAGCACACGGTATTGATTATTGATCTTTACGTGAAGTCACTTTCGGTTATACTCGATTATTACTACGATAATTCTTTGCATCATATCTCTCGTATTATTGATTCAATTATTGTCACGATATATCATCTGTATAATATGTTATATTATTAAATCAATAATTGAGGCGACAAAGTTATTCATATTATTATTTGCAATATTGATGATATCTAGAAGTTACATCGAGGAGAGGTTTGGTCACTAATTGCGGCGCATGATAAGGAGAAATCCTTATCGGAAAGCCCCCTCTTTCACAGGAGCGACATTTTGGTTGTTAAATATTGTGAATTATAATATTAATGATGAATAAGTTAAGTGTTGATTAAAGATGAAATTGATAGTTCCATTGTGTTGGAATTATTAGTGTTAGTGAAAATCGACATTTATTTTTGATAATAATTGATGTCTGGAGGTTATATTGACCGATCGGGTAATTAAGGATAAATGAGCAATTAATTGCTATTAATTCACATGATTATAACTATTTGTTCACATGTGTGTACTATTGATTCACATTCATTTACTATTAGGGGAGTTGGTGCAAGATTGATAATACTTGCATGACTAAGTTAAAAATGGAGGTATAGATGGAGGTCTTATCTTTGTAATTAATATTTTCACATGATTAGAACTATTGATTCACATGATTTACTATTGATTCACATGATTTACTATTAGGGGAGGTGGTGCAAGTTTGATAATACTTGCGGGACTAAATTAAAAATGAAGGAAAAGAGGAAGGTATTATCTTTGTAATATTTTGAGCCCCAAAAAATGCAATTATCGAAACTATATTTTCCTATAAATAGAAGCTCATTCTTCCTTCATTTCTCACCAATTCACTAAAGCTATAAAGCAATTATTATAGAGAGAAATTATAGAGAGAGAAAGAAAAGAAATACGCTACCTCCTTTATTCGAGTATCGGTTTTCTTTTGAGGTAAAGGGTATTATTCTTTTCGTATTCATGAAGAGTTATTTTCTTTCAATACTCGTAAGGGTTGTTATTCCATTCTTTATTATTATGTTGGAATAACTTTTATACATCTGATACCGATATACATGGTGAAATTCTTACATTATTCCATTCTTTATTATTATATTGGAATAACTTTATACATCTGATCTATCTGCATACGTGGTGAAATTCTTACATTATTCCATTCTTTATTATTACATTGGAATAACACATGCATGTGATATCGCATGCAGTGAATTATTGTTATTCCATTCTTTATTATTACATTGGAATATTATGCATGCGGATTTGCATGACTGGTTCCATTCTTTATTATTACATTGGAATATCACATGCATGCGGATTCGCATGATTTTTGGTTCCATTCTTTATTATTACATTGACACAGTTTCCATTCATTTATTATTACATTGGAATAACACATGCATGCGGTCTACGCGCATGCATGGTGAATTCTTACATTATTCCATTCTTTATTATTACATTGGAATAACTTTGTATATGTGGATTCTACGCATGCATGGTGAATGATCCTTCCGTATTCATTCTTTATTAAATTGTGGAAATGATGCATCTCGTGGATTCTGCATGGCGGGTGAAAATCCATTTGCGATTTCGTATATTCTATTATACTCGTATGAGATATCATTTCTTTTGTACTAAATCATGAAATATCATTTTCTTTGGTATTTTTTTTTTCTGAGTTACTATTCATGGGTTCTTATTCACGATTACTATTCACTCTAGTATTATTCACTTTCGGGTATTGGGGCACTTTTCCGTGCGGAGTCTTATTCACGAGATTCTTATTCACGAGTTCTTATCACCTGATTACTATTCACTCTAGTATCATTCACTCGGGTATTTGGGACACTTTTCGAATTTCGAGGACACTTTTATTCACGGTCTTATTCACGAAGTACTATTTCGAAGTACTTATTCACGAGTCTTATTCACCCAAAAAAATATATTTCTTTTACTGTCAAATTATTTTTGGTACATGAATATTATTCTTGAATTTTACTCTACAAAGCGGTATCATGTTGACAATTTGGGCGTTATTGATTTACGGATAAATTAAATTATAAATCTTTAAAATTTATCCTTGAACTTGTTTTATTGAATTATTATGTCATTGTCATCATCCTCATTGCTTATATTGTGATTAAAAGTCATCTTTGGCTTACGTGCGTAGATGGACTTGGTATGATTATGACCGAGGATTATTCGGTATAATCATGGTAGTAATGTAACGAATGATGTGGTAAAAGTCCTCATTGGCTGTAGTTCATTGATGGGCCGGTTGTTGGTATGATTATGACCGAGGATTATTCGGTATAATCATGACCATTGATGATTACATGAATATCCTTGGTAGTAGTGCGCGGGGATGATTCGATGATGTGATTTTATTTATAAAATTTGAGTCTCTCGTGATAAAGTTGATGAAAAACTTTTTAAATCATAGAAGATAGTAGATTTTATGCTCTCTTGACTCTTACAATGGATTGCTTATTTTCATTTATGATTGTTGATCTAAAACTTGTTGTCTATTGTATTCTATCGGTTGTTATCTTTGTTGAAGGCTAAGGATAATTTATTACGCATTATCTTAGTCATAATATTTCTTCTTTGGGCTAGTTGAGCTCACCCCTTTCTTTCATTGTTCTCTTTAGGAAATGAGAATATAATTTGGGACGAGTCGGGGAATGGAGTGATGGTCGGGATAAATGGCTTTAGTAGTCCTCATTATTCTATGGAATAATGTGATAATAATTGTAATGAGGACACCATTGAGTGTGGATATTGTCTAGATGACAATATTCTTGTTTAAACTCTCGGATTTATGTTTTGTCGTATTTTTTACATTTGTTGTATAATTAAGTTGTATTTGAATTTATGTACCATGTATTTGGCGACTCAAGATGGGTGATGTATATACTATTTTGGGGATCGATCTGCATCGATACATGAAGTGGTTCGAGTTCTATCTAAAGATTATTCTCTTCTTCAAAAGAGAAAGAGAAGAAAGTTTAAGTAGAACTTGAGACAACTCTCTACTAAGTACCACCTCTCTCTAAATTTGATCTTTGAGAATAAACTCTTAAAAGACGGACCAATGACCTCAACACACTGAGGAGTCAAATCTAACCTCTAAGATTGAGGAACTAGAAAAGACAATCTTAATGTGGAATAGATCATCTTCATCCATGGACTCCCTGATCTCCAGTCAGAAAAGTGCATCTGACAGAACATGTTTAGGTTTTGGGGAATCTACCTCAGAATCATATGTGGAAAAGCTAAAGGAAACTAACATTAGTAGTGCTTCAAATTTCAATAGAAGCATTACATTTGTGAAATCCTCATAGAAGGAAGAACCAATGCATCCTGCTCCTCTGGTCAAGTCATGTCCCAAGACATAAAGGATCCCATGCTGGCCCGGGGTTCAGAAAAGAGAAGAGTAACTTAGTCACTACTCTCCAACCTCGAAGGATCGTGGAGTCAAGTAAAACCAACTTCACGAACCAACTAGGAAGGATAGTAGAATTGAGTTTCGATCATCACAAATCATGAATCTCAGGATGCATGGAAAAAGAAGAATGGGTGTAAAGGAAAGACCACCAAGAATCTACCACAAGTCAAATGGAGAAAGAATCACACACACACAAGCGTACATCATGCTAGATGCTTTGTATGTGATAAATATAGTCGTAATAAATTTGCGAGAATGTTACTATAATCCCTCGGCATAATAAACCCAAAGTCAAGCTAATAACTGGGTCCCCAAGGGTACCCATACAAGTTGGGGTACCAAAATGAAAGCTTAACTTCTTCTGGGAGCAGGCTCCACGCTCACAACTTGGTATCTAGGCGGTAGATGCCGAGGCACATGATGGGAACAAAGCCCTCCTATTTAACTTCACGAGAGAAGGAGGGTCAGCCGGTCGTCTTTGGAACAACGACTACTGCAAGATAAGAGGATATGGCTCCGCTGGGAATGGTGCAGTGTCCTTCGGTAAAGTAGCCTATATAGAAGGACTAAAGCACAATCTTCTAAGCATCAACCAACTCTGCGACAAGGGTCATCAATTCACCTTCCTCAACAATCAGTGTCAAGTCAATCTTGCTCAACTGAGTTCTGATGAGATAATATGCTTTCTTGTGAAAGCCTCTGAAGAGATGAGCTAGCTATGGCATAAAAGGTTGTCTCATCTCAACTTTAAGAGTATGTTAAAACTAGTGTAAGACCCCAACTTTTATGAATAAAGAATAATTTTTCTCGAAATATATTTTTGAATATTATGGTGTGGATATGATATAATATTATAGTTGTGGGTAATATTTGAAAATTTTGCAAAGTAAGTAAGTTGATATAAAATATTCGTTATATAAAGAATATTCGATTAGATTTGGGGAATATTCATTTTAACGAGGAATATTAAATGCGGCGATTTACAATCATTAGTGGACCCCACAATGGAAGTATTGTCAGTAGTTAGAAAATGACAAAAATATCTTTTTATAAAATTAACTTGTGAAAGTTTTCCGTTAAAGCTGTTAAACTACCCGATGGTAAAAAGTGCGATGTCTGGCGTGGTTGCATAGTAGCACCTTTGTATTGATTATTGATGCTTACGTGAGAAGTCACTAAGTTATACTCAATTATTCTTTGTATAGTATCTCACGTTATTTGATTTAATTATTGTCACAAGTATTAATATTTTATATTATTAAATCAATAATTGAGGCGACAAAGTTATTCATATTATTATTTGTAATATTGGCGATGTACAGAAAGTTACATCGAGGAGAGGTTTGGTCACCTAATTCTTGCGTCGATAGGAGAAATCCTTCTTAGGAAAGCCCTCTTTCTGGAAATGATCGGTTGTTAAATATTGTGAGTTATAATATTAATGATGAATAATTGTTAATAGATTAAAAATGTGTTTATTAAAGATAAATAATTTGTGGTAAATATTTATTCAATTTTGATATAAATATAGGGATTATTATGAGGCATTTGTTGTAAGTTTGACTTAGTATTCCATGGAAAGATTTACTAATTTTATGGACCATCGATGGTGGTTTTAATAGATAACCAATCTGGACCATTGATGGTGGTTTTAATAGTTAATCAATCTGGACCATTGATGGTGGTTGTAATAATAAATCAATCTGGACCATTGATGGTGGTTTTAATAGTAAATCAATGCAGATAATCGATTGGTGGTTTTAAAAGTAAATCAATCTGGACCATCGGTGGTGGTTTTAAAAGTAAATCAATCTGGACCGTCGGTTGTGGTTTTAATAGTAATAACTATGTACCGTCCATTTTAATAGTAAATCAATCTGGACCGTTCATGAATAAGTTACTATTTAGTCCATTCTCCTATAAATAGAAGCTTAATTCTTCTTTCATTCTCACCAATTCACTGAGATTCACAAGAGACACTATATAGAGCAAGAAGAAGAGTATTCTGCTACTTCACTATTGCAGTATCCAGTCTTCTACTAAGGTAAGGGGTATTATTTATTTCGTATTCATAAGGAATACTATTTTTCGTATTCATCCTTTAATATGAATAACTTTGTCTCACGTGGATTATGTCTTAGTATGATAGGGTGAAATCCATTTCTGATTTCGTATGTTATTTCTTTTCATATTCTTAAATCTAAACTTACTATGGTAAGTATTGCTTCTACAATCCTTGTAATTAGTGGAATATCCTTGAGTTTTGCGCTTCATCCAGTATCATTTTATTGGAATATTGATATGAACTTTCTTATTAAATATCATTATTTTCACCTGGGGTACTATTCACGGGTTACTATTCACCCAGTTACTATTCACTAGAATATTATTCACTCAGGTATGCGGGGCACTTTTCAAGCCGGGGTACTATTCACAAGTTACTATTCACTCAATTATTATTCACTCGGGTATTCAGGGCACTTTTCATGCCGGGGTACTATTCCCAAAGTACTATTCATAGGGTACTATTCACGGGGTACTATTCACCGGAAAATTATATTTCTTTTCTGTCCAAATTATTTTTGATACATAGATATTATTCTTGAATTTTACTCCACAAAGCAGTATCATGTTAATAATTTGGACATTATTGAATTCTGGATAAATGAAATTATAAATCTTTAAACATTTATCCTTTGCTTTCTTTTAATTGAATTCTTATATCATTGTCATCATCCTCATGCTTATATTGTGATGAAAGTCATCTTTGGCTTACGTGCATAGATGGACCAGATTGATTGGTATGGTTATGACCGAGGATAATTCGGTATGATCATGACCATTTATGATTTACGAATATTCTTGGCCGTAGTGAAGGGAATAATTTGTGGACGTGATCTAATGAATATCCTTGGCGTATTGCGGGGATGATTTGATGATGTGATTTATTTATTAAATTTGAGTCCTAGCAATAAAGTTAATGATAAACTTTTTAAATCATAGAAGATAGTAGATATCATGCTCTCTTGACTCTTCTAATGGATTGCTTTATTCCATTATGATTAAACTTGTTGTCTATTATATTCTATCGGTTTAACATCGTTGAAGGCTAACGATAACTTATTTTGCATTATCTTAGTCATAATATTTCTTCTTTTGGGCTAGTTGAGCTCACCCTTTTACATTCATTATTCTCTTGAAATGAGGCATGGCAGTAGAAACTAGTCGGGGAACAGAGTGATGGCCCGAGATGGTGTTATAGTAGTCCTCACTATTCTATAAAATAGTGTGACAATAAATGTAACGAGGACTCCATTTGAGTTTGGATATTGTCTAGAAGACAATATTCGTGTAAAAACTCAGCTCATGTTGTATAATTAAGTTTGTATTTGTATTCAGTACCATGTATTTGGCGACCCAAGATGGGTGATGTATACCTATTTTGGGGGCGTCACAGTTGGTATCAAAGCATAAGGATATGATCCTGGTGAGATGTGAGACAAAGAACTAGGAGGGAGAGCAGGGAATTCCTCCGCTAGTATGACCTACCTAAGTTTATTTGGTATTTAATTGGTCGGTCAGAGTATAGGGATGATATGTGGCATGTTAATTAACCCTTGTTTTGTGGCAGTGTTTAAAAATGGCATCTGAAAATGTCGAGATAAGCAATGAAGCACATGAGACCATTGAGTCACCAACGATCAATATCTAGGATAATGTGCAACAGGAAGACAATAATCCTCCGGTAAACAATAACACTGATCAAATGATGAACGATGGGATGTTCAGAGGCTTTATGCAGTTCACGCAACATCAGGCGAGAGCGGATCCTGTTCAAAATGCAGGTGGAAACATTGGCAACTCTCGGATGGTCACTGCTGTGACGCCCCCAAAATAGGTATACATCACCCATCTTGAGTCGCCAACTACATGGTACAAAATACAAATAAAAACTTAATTATATAATTATCGTGTAAAATACGACAAAACATATGCTATGAGTTTTAATACAAATATTGTCATCTAGACAATATCCACACTCAATGGAGTCCTCATTACATTTATTATCACACTATTTAACAGAATAATGATGACTACTAATGCTATCATGCGAATGTTATTCGTTCCAGGCTACTCGTCCCAATTTATATTCTCATTTCTGAATAGAACAATGAAAGCAAAAAGGGTGAGCTCAACTAGCCCAGTAAGAAATATTATGACTAAGATAATGCAGGATAAATTATCATTAGCCTTCAACAATGTTAAACTAATAAAATACAATAGACATAAAGTTTAACTGCAGCGGAATAAGCAATCCATTAGAAGAGTCAAGTAGAGCATGATATCTACTATCTTCTATAATTTAAAATGTTTTCATCAAGTTTTATCGCCGAGACTCAGCTAAATAAATAAACCATATCATCGAATCATCCTTGCACTACGGGCCAAGGATATTCATTAAATCATCAATGGTCATAAATATACCGAATAATCCCTGGTCATAATCATACCAAAAACTGTCCATCAATGCAGTACAGGCCACTGAGGACTTTTACCACGTCGTTTATAACATTGCAGGTCATGATTATACCGAATGATCCCTGGTCATAATCATACCAAGTCCATCTTTGCACGTAAGCCAAAGATATACAACTATAAAACCAATAATCAACAGTCCATCTTTGCACGTAAGCCAAAGATATACAATTCAATAATCAATAGCCCATCTTTGCACGTAAGCCAAAGATATACAATTCAATAATCAACAGTCCATCTTTGCACGTAAGCCAAAGATAAATTTCATCACCATATGAGCATGAGGATGATGACAATGATATAAGCATTAACCAAACGAAAACAAGGATAAATATTAAAGACTTTAAATTTATCCAAATATTATCAACCACTTAATAAACTCATAATCTAATATTATTAATATTATAACAATATTTTAATCACTTCTTAAACTTATAAACAATTTATTTCAATTGTTTACACTTTACCAAATAATGCATTTAATCATTCAAAAATGCCATACTCATAAGATTTCATCACCAATGATCAAATCCCTTATCAAAAATCTGCATATATATCCTAAGCCATAAAATTCTATTTTCCAATTTTGTTGCTTCACATAACATATTTAATTCATTTACTCATAACTAGTTCATTTTCATGAAAATACCAAATCGGTCCAAAAATATTTCTTTTCGCAATTTAGCGAGAATATAGTCCCATATTGAACATATATTTTTCTCGAATTTTTAAAATTCATTTACTATTTTTCATATGGCCTAAAGCGCCGAATATTTAGACATTTATCATAAATTGTAATTTTTACAAAATCCCAAAATTTCTGTGGTATACTTCTATTATATACATGTACTCCCAATAAAAATTTTACCAATTTTGGAGTTAACCACAAGGAGTTATAAGGGTTTACTTTTAAAATAGTCTTTTCCCATAAAATCCATAACTCTTAATCTATACATCCAAAAATCGTCATTTTTGGACACAATCTAGAACACTTATCAAATTATCATTTCAAATTTTTCCAGAATTTTTGAGGGTCAAAAAAATTATGAAACTACCCCTGACAGAAACCCCTTTTGAATGAAAATACTATTCATATGAGTACAAAGGATCATTCACCATGCATGCGGTAATCCACATAGACAAGTTATTCCAACAGAATAATAAAGAATGAAATAACAGAAGAATTCACCATGCATGCGATAGACCAAGCTGAGACGGAGTTATTCTTAATGAATAATAAAGAATGGAACCAGTCGTGCGTAAGCCGCATGCAATCAAGATATTCCAACAGAATAATAAAGATTGGAACTAGGTCATGTGTAAACGCACAGATAGGATATTCCGACAGAATAATAAAGAATGGAACCAGGTCATGCATAAACGCACAGACAGGATATTCCGACAGAATAATAAAGAATGGAATAATAGAAGAATTTCACCATGTATGCGGTATTTCACATAGATAGGTTATTCCAACATAATAATAAAGAATGGAATAACAGAAGAATTTCACCATGTATGCGGTACTTCGCATAGACAGGTTATTCCAACATAATAATAAGGAATGGAATAACAATAGCTCTCTTCATAAATACGAAAGAAATAATACCCCTTACCTTAGATTTAAAGCGGATATTGGAATAGTGAGGTAAGAGACTTCTCTTCTTCTTTCTCTCTATAATTTCTCTCTATAATAATTGCTCTAAAGCTTTAGTGAATTGGTGAGAAATGAAGGAAGAATGAGCTTCTATTTATAGGAAAATATAGTTTCGATAATTGCACATTTTGGGGCTCAAAATATTATAGTAATTAACCTTCCTCTTTTTCTTCATTTTTAATTTAGTCCTGCAAGTATTCTCAAACTTGCACCACCTCCCCTAATAGTAAATAATGTGAATCAATAGTTCAATCGTGTGAATCAATAGTTATAATCATGTGAAAATCTGAATTAACACAGATATAGTACCTCCATCTATACCTCCATTTTTAACTTAGTCATGCAAGTATTATCAATCTTGCACCAACTCCCCTAATAGTACAAGAATGTGATTCAATAGTACACACATGTGAACAAATAGTTATATAAGCATGTGAATTAGTAGCAATTAATTGCTCAATTATCTGATTTATCAATATAACCCCCAGACATCAATTATCATCGGAATAAATGTCGATTTCCACTAACACTAATAATTCCAACACAATGAAACTATCAATTTCATCTTTAATCAACACGAACTTATTCATCATTAATATTATAACTCACAATATTTAATAACCAGGTCGTTCCCAGGAAAGTGGGGGCTTTCAGATAAGGATTTCTCCTTATTGGCGCGCAATTAGGTGACTAAACCTCTCCTTGACAGAACTTCTAGACATTGTCAATATTGCAAATAATAATATGAATAACTTTCTTTGTCTCAATTCTTCGATTTAATAATATAACATATTATGCAGACGATATCGTGACAATAATTGAATCAATAATATGAGAGATATGATGCGACAATTCTTTGTAGCAATAATTGAGTATAAGCGAGTGACTTCTTACGTAAGCATCGATGAATCAATCATGTGTGCTACTATGCAACCATGCGTATTCGCATTACTTTACTAATGAGTAGTTCAACAGTTTAACGGTAAAACTTTCGCCGTTATTTTTATAAAAAGATAATTACGTCGTTTTCTAACTACGACAATACTTCCATTGTGGGGTCCACCAATTTGATTGTGCCAGCGTACGGATATTCCCCGACAAAAAGAATATTTTATAACAACTTGCATACTTTGCAAAATTTTCACATATCACCCTAAACTTTAACCTTTTATCAATTTAACCATTTACGAAATAAAATAATAATTATAAGAAAATTGAATACTTTCATTTTATAAAATTCAGAGTCTCACAACTGCTAAGCAGTTCAAGGATCTGGGACCATCGGAGTTTTTGGGAGTGCCAAAACCACTTAAGGCGGAGACATGGATAAAGCAGATCACCAAGATATTTGATGTCTTGGGATGCTCCAAGGAGCAAAAGGTTCCCTTTGCCACCTTCATGTTGAGAGGAGAGGCAGATTACTGGTGGGAATCAGTAAAACATACTAAGCCTGCCGTACTCAAAATGTCTTGGGAAAAGTTCCAAGAACTGTTGAATGACAAGTAATTTCCCGAAAGTATTCGTCACATAAAGGAGGTGGAGTTTATCAAGTTGGAGCAAAACAATATGACTGTGTCGCAGTACGAAGCTAAGTTTGTCGAGTTGTCCCGGTTCGCATCCCATTTGGTTGATAATGAGGAGAGAATGACGCGAATGTTTTTACGAGGTTTGAGACCCGAAATACGTCAATACCTCATTTCTCACAAATTATGTTTGTATTCAGATGGTGTAAATAGGGCTCAGTTATTGGAGCGCAATAATGAGTCAGCCCAACCAAGAGAGAGCATCCGACAAGTCGATAATACCAGTGGTAGCAGTCATCGAAGCGGCGACAACAAACATGGAGGGAATTAACATGCCAGAAATGGTAACCACTTCGGTGGTAATCATGGCCAAGATAATAGAAGTGGAAATTTCAAGAAGAGGAGATTCAATAATGATGGAAAGACATCAAAGACCAAAGACTTTGTTGTTAAGGAAGGAGAGCGACCGCCGGTCAGATGTTACAAATGCGAGAGGAAGGACACATCGATCAAGCTGTATCTGAAGATCAAAGTATGTTACAATTGTGGAAGAAGGTCACCAGCAGGATTTTGTCGCGGCACCAAAGTTAAGTCCGGTGGGATGGAGGCATCAAAGTAGTCCCAGACAAGACAAAATCGATAGTTTAAGGGAGAGCATTTTTCGTAACCTCCCAAAAAGCAAGGAATCCAAACGAGGTGATCACGGGTAAGCTAATCATAAACTCTAGTGAAGTGTATACCTTATTTTATACCGGTTCTACCCATTCTTTTATTTCTCCTACTTGCACTCAACATTTAAATTTGACTCCAGAGAAATTAAACTTTGACTTATCTGTTGAAACTCTTTTGGGGGAAACCTTTATTACATCCACTGTTTATAAGTCTTGTCTGATTCAAATCGGTGACCGCACGTTACCTGTCGATCTTATCGCTTTGAAAATACTTACATTTGATGTGATTTTAGGGATTGATTGGTTAACTACTCATCATGCTAAAATTGATTATTTTCGTAAGGTTGTTAGCTTTCATATTCCTAACCAACCTATTATGTGAATTCAAGCAACCAAACCACTAAAATCAATCACTATCATATCAAGTCATAAAGCTATTCATTTATTGAAAATGGAAGTCAAGCTTTCTTAGCCCATGTCACGAATTTAAATAAAAATACCGATTTGAATGATATTTCTATTGTTAATAAATTTCGACATATTCACGAAGAACTTCTGGCCTACCCCAGGCGTGAAATTGAATTTTGTATCGACCTTGAATGGGTGACAAAACCCATTTCCAAAGCCCTATATCGAATGGCTCTATTGAACTTCGTGAGTTAAAAATCCAACTACGAGAATTGTTAGACATCGGTTTCATTAAATCCTAATACGTCTCCTTGGGGTGCTCCTATTATATTCGTGAAGAAGAAAAATGGAAGTATCGACTTTGTATTGATTATCTGGAGTTGAATCATGTCACCATCAAAAATAGGTACCAGTTACCTCGTATTGATGACTGTTTGACCGGTTGCAAAGGTGCCAAATTCTTTTCAAAGATCGATCTTCGTTAGGATATCATCGATTAAAGATTAAAATTGATAACATCCCAAAGGCGCTTTCGAACTCGATGACGGGCATTCTAATTCTAGTCATGTCTTTTGGATTGACTAATGCTCCTTGCCTTCATGGATATGATGAACCGAGTATTCAAGGAATATTTGGATCACTTTTATGGTCGTCTTTATTGATGACATCCTTATTTACTCCAAAAGTCGTGAAAATCATGAACAACACTTGAGATTGATACTTCAAAAGCTTTGTGAAAACAAGTTATATGCCAAGTTGAAGAAATACGGGTTCTGGCTTGAGGAAGTAGCATTCCTTGGGAACGTGATATCAAATCATGGAATATCTATTAACCCGACAAAGATTGAAGCAATTCAAAGCTGGGAGAAACCTAAGTCAGTGACCGAAGTATGTAGTTTTCTCGGCTTAGTTAGTTATTATCGGAGATTTGTAGAAGGGTTTTCTCGAATCACAACTCTATTAACTCAGCTAACTCAGAAAGATAGAAAATTTGGTTGGAGTGAGGAATGTGAGAAGAGTTTTCAAGAACTCAAGATGAGACTCATTTCAGCACCTGTTTTGACAATACCATCTAGTTCGGAGAGATTTATCATCTAAAGTGATGCTTCATGCAAAAATTTAGGATGTGTTTTCATGCAACATGGGAAAGTCATAGCCTATGCCTCACGATAACTCAAAGAATATGAGAGGAATTATCCTACTCATGATCTAGAGTTGACAGCTGTCATTTTTGCTCTTAAGATTTGGAGGCATTATGTAAGACCCCAACATTTATGAGTAAAGATTAATTTCTCTCGAAATATATTTTTGAATATTATGGTGTGGATATAATATAAAGTTATAGTTGTGGGTAATATTTGTAAATTTTGCAAAGTAAGCAAGTGGTTATATAATATTCGATTGGTCGGGGAATATTCGTTTTAACAGGGAATATTCGTACGATGGCACAATCATTGGTGGATCCCACAACGGAAGTATTATCGTAATAAGAAAACGACAGAATTATCTTTTTATAAAAATAACGACAGAAGTGTTACCGTTAAAATTATTAAACTACCCGGTAGTAAAAGTACAATAATACGCGTGGTTTCATAGTAGCACGCGGTATTAGTTATTGATGCTTATGTGAGAAGTCACTCAGTTATACTCAATTATTGCTAGAATAATTGCTGCATCATATCTCTCATATTATTGATTCAATTATTGCCACAGTATCTTCTGCATAATATGTTATATTATTAAATCAATAATTGAGACGACAAAGTTATTTATATTATTAAATTGCAATATTTACAATGTCTAGAAGTTTTGTCAAGGAGAGGTTTGGTCATCTAATTACCAATAAGGAGAAATCCTTATCGAAAGCTCCCTCTTTCACAGGAGCGACTTTGGTTGTTAAATATTGTGAGTTATAATATTAATGATGAATAAGTTCGTGTTGATTAAAGATGAATTTAATAGTTCCATTGTGTTGGGATTATTAGTGTTAGTGGAAATCGAGCATCTATTCCGATGATAATTGATGTGGGGGTTATATTGATAAATCGGGTAATTAATCAGATAAATGAGCAATTAATTGCTACTAATTCACACGCTTATATAACTATTTGTTCATATGTGTACTATTGAATCACATTCATGTACTATTAGGGGAGTTGGTGCAAGATTGATAATACTTGCATGACTAAGTTAAAATAGAGGTATAGATGGAGGTACTATCTTTGTAATTCGTATTTTCACATGATTATAACTATTGATTCACATGATTGAACTATTGAATCACATTATTTACTATTAGGGAGGTGGTGCAAGTTTGATAATACTTGCAGGACTAAATTAAAAATGAAAGAAAAGTTGGAGGTATTGTCTTTGTAATATTTCTCGAGCCCCAAAGCGTAATTATTATCGAAACTATATTTTCCTATAAATAGAAGCTCATTCTTCCTTCATTTCTCACCAATTCACTAAAGCTATAGAGTAATTATTATAGAGAGAAATTATAGAGAGAAAGAAGAAGAAGTCTCGCTACCTCTCTACTCCGGTATCCAGTTTCTTTTCTAAGGTAAGGGGTATTATTTCTTTCGTATTCATGAAGAGATTACATTATTCCATTATTTATTATTATGTTGGAAAAACCCTGTCTATGCGAAGTACCACATACATGGTGAAATTCTTACGTTATTCCATTCTTTATTATTACATTGGAATAAACATGCATGCAATGCGGCCTATAGCATGCATGGTGAATTCTTTGTTATTCCATTCTTTATTATTACATTGGAATATCACATCTGCATGCGTGATTATGCTAGACCTAGTTCCATTCTTTATTATTCTATTGGAATAACACATGCATGCGGTCTATCGCATGCATGGTGAATTCTTACATTATTCCATTCTTTATTATTACATTAGAATATCTGTCTGCATGTGATTACGCATGACTTTCGGTTCCATTCTTTATTATTACATTGGAATAACTTTGTCTATGTGGATTATCACATGCATGGTGAATGATCCTTCGTATTCATTCCTTATTAAATTATGGAAATGATCTGTCTACGTGGATTATCGCATGGCGGGTGAAAATCCATTTGCAGTTTCATATATTCTATGATACTCATTTGATTAAAGTTTTGGCTTCTATACTCCATGAAATTAGTAGAATATCCTGGATATTTGTTGTGACTCCCCCAAAATAGGTCCATTCAATCTAACCTATTCTGAGTCGCCAAATACATGGTACAGAAACAACTACAACTTTATTAATACATTTATCGTGCAAAATAGGACAACACATATACTGTGAGTTTAAATACAAATATTGTCTTCTAGACAATATCCACTCCCAAATAAAGTCCTCATTACAATTATTGATACACTATTTTACAGAATAGTGAGGACTACTAAAACAACTATCTTGAACCATCACTCTACACCCTGACTAGTTTTCGTTATATTCTCGCCTCCTAAGAAGAAAAATGGAACAAAAAGGAAAAGGGTGAGCTCAACTAGCCCAATAAAGAATATTATGACTAAGATAATATACAACAAATTATCCTTAGTCTTCAACAGGGAAAAATCTGATAGAATACAATAGACAACAAGTTTTAGATCAACAACTGCAACGGAAACAACAATTGATTAGAAGAGTTAAGTAGAGAATGAAATCTACTATCATCTATGAATTTAAAAGTCCATCATCGATATTTTGTTCCTGTAACATCAATTAATATACATCTTGAATCAAATAGTCATCTTTGCAATCTGAAGCCAAAGATATTAATCACTTCAGTCATGTTCATCTCAACACTGTTCATCTTTGCAGACTACGGCCAAAGATATTCATCAAGAAATCATTCATCTTTGCACTACAGGCCAAAGATATTCAGTTATATCATCATTTAGGACTGAGGATGATGAAAAATATTTTAAAGAAAATGAATCCAGCGAGACAAAAGAACAAATATTAAGGATTCGTACTTTAGACAATCCAAGTTTAAAAATACTTCATAAATAAACTATTATGGAGTAGAATTCAAAAATGAAGATTAAAACATAGATCCAATCAAAGATAGAAACCATAATAGACAATCTTGGACACATAAAAGAAAATTTAATTTTTTTGTGAATAGTATCGTATTTGTGAATAGTGTCGTATACGTGAATAGTAACTCCGACACTAAAAGGTAGAAACTCCACAAGAAAATCATCATGCTTCGTGAATAGTAACTCGTGAATAGTAACTCCGACATGAAAAGATATGAATTTCACAAGAAAAATCTTACCAATATTCTGGTATAATGATATTCAAAGAAATAATATCATTTATAAAAAAATAACATCCCTTACCTCAAAAGAATTGTACTTACGGGTGGAATATAGGATATACTTATTGAAGGAAACTTGCAAAACCAGATAGCAACACTCAAGATATCAAAATACTCACAAGAATACGCTCGATAATATAGAGAGAGAAAACTTCAGTTTCTGGTGTGATTTTCAATTCTAACCTAAGCACCCTATTTATAGGAAAATGGTTAGAACACCAACGCAAAAAATTTATTAAATAATATATTTATAATCAAATTTTCCTTAGCCCACCACATCAAAAACACATTTTCCACACATAAAAAATGAAAAACATGTTTAAAACAATTTTTGTAACAAAATTAATTCAGACTCAATATTCCGGAACTTCAATAATTCATAATAAATAGCCCTTTTATCTGAAAAATTCAAATCTTATGTCCATTCCATAGGAAATTCCATTCTCTACAACTTTGCAGAAGAAATTTTTCCAAATTCCAAACAGAAATTGACCGAAATCCACAAACGGGCGATTTTACAGGCTATAATCAAATTTCAGTCAAGAAATGGGGTCCACGAACATGAAAAACATGTTTTTAATATTTATTGTAACAAAAATATTCTTCATCCTCATTTATTCATATATCCCACATTCATTGTAAAAATATCGCCATTATTATATTATTAAAGTATAATAATATATTTAAATGAATTATTTTATCAGAAAAGATAAAATATCAATTTTCAACACTTGTCACATTAAAAATTTGCTCCATCTATATCCATATAAAATGAATATTTTCCTTATTATATAAATCAATAATTAATTATTCACAAATAATATTACAAAATTACAAAACTGGCTACAAGGCCGTTCCCAAGAAAGAGGGGGCTTTCCAATAAGGATTTCTCCTTATTGGCGCGCAATTAGGTGACCAAACCTCTCCTTAGACAGAAATTTCTAGACATTACCAATAATGTTATCTAATAATATTATGCCAATAATATGAATTATTGATCTGATAATGAAAAATACTGTGCAATGACAATTATTGAAACAACAATAATATAAAATATCAACGTAGCAATTACTGAATCAATAAAATAAAATATTGAACAAGAATTCTTTGTAACAATTATTGAGTAGTGCGCCTTTACGTAAGAATCAATAATTGGTGCAATACCGTGTGCTACTATGTTTTAACCACCGGGTATTCCAACAGTATTAACGGTAACAACTTCGTTGTTATTTATAAAAAATATATACTTGTCGTTTTCTTCATCCAATTGCTTTCCGTTATGGGGCCCACACAAGACTGCGCCGTCATATGAATATTCCCCGAGAGCAATAATATTCCACGACCAAATAAATATTCCCCGATAACAATGAATATTTTATAACCACCTACTTATGTTGCAAAATTTGTACATTTTACCTATAACTAACCACATTAATTAAATCAACCCCTTTACTATTTCAAAATAATAAATAGAGGAAATTCCATTTTATTAAAAAAAATAAAATTTGGGATCTTACATTTGTGCTTCATCCGGTATCTTTTCATCGAAATATTCTTCTGAGCATTCTTGAATTTTACTCCACAAAGTAGTATCATGTTGACAATTTGGACGTAATTGATTTCAAGATAAATAACTTATAAATCTTTAAAAATTTTTCTTGAACTTGTTTTATTGAATTATTATGTCATTGTCATCATCCTCATGCTTATATTGTGATGAAAGTCATCTTTGGCTTACATGATTAGATGGACTTGGTATGATTATGACCAGGGATTATTCGGTATAATCATGACCTGTAATGTTTTAAATGATGTGGTAAAAGTCCTCAGTAGCCTGTAGTGCATTGATGGACAGTTTTTGGTATGATTATGACCATGGATTATTCGTTATAGTCATGACCATTGATGATTTAATGAATATCCTTGGCCCGTAGTGTAGGGATGACTCGATGATGTGGTTTATTTATTAAGCTGAGTCTTAGCGATAAAAATTGATGAAAATATTTTAAATCATAGAAGATAGTAGATATCATGCTCTACTTGACTCTTCTAATGGATTGCTTATTCCACTGCAGTTAAACTTGATGTCTATTGTATTTTATCAGTTTAACAGTGTTGAAGACTAATGATAATTTATTCTGCATTATCTTAGTCATAATATTTCTTACTGGGCTAGTTGAGCTCACTCTTTCTTTCACTGTTCTCTTCAGGAAATGAAATCGTAGCCAGGACTAGTCGGGAAATGGAGTGATGGTCCAGATGATAGCATTAGTAGTCCTCACTATTCTGTTAAATAGTGTGACATCCATTAAGTGTGGATATTGTCTAGATGACAATATTCTTATTAAAACTCTTAGATTATGTTTTGTCGTATTTCACATGACTGTTGTATAATTAAGTTGTATTTGAATTTTGTACCATGTATTTGGCGACTCAAGATGGGTGATGTATACCTATTTTGGGGGTGTCACAGTTGGTATCAAAGCCATAGAAAAGAGCCCCGAGAACTAGAAGGTGAGAGACAGTTGGTATCAGAGCTTAGGGATATGATCCCTGGCTGAGATGGGAATTCCTTCGCTAGTATGACCTACCTAAGTTTATTTGGTATTTAATTGGTCGGTCAAAGTATAGGGATAATATGTGATATATTAATTAACCCTTGTTTTGTGGCAGTATTTGAAAATGGCATCCGAAAATGTTGAGATAAACAATGAAGCACATGAGACCGTTGAGTCACCACAGATTAATGCCCAATATATTGTGCAACAGGAAGACAATAATCCTCATGTAAATAATAACACCGATGAAATGGTGAACGATGGGATATTTAGAGGCTTTATGCAACTCATGCAACATCAAAGTAAAGCGGCTCTGCCCAAAAATGCGGTGAAACACCGACAACTCTCGAAGCGGTCGTATTAAGCGATTCAAGGAGCTGGGACCACCAGAGTTTTTTGGAGAGCTAAAACCACTTAAGGCGGAGACATGGATAAAGCAGATCAACAAGATATTTGATGTCTTGAGATGCTCTGAGGTGCAAAAGGTTCCCTTTGCCACCTTCATGTATTTGCAGAAGAGATTCATTGGTGGGAATCTGTAAAGCGTACTCAACCTGCCGCACTCAAAATGTCTTGGGAGAAGTTCCAAGAGCTGTTCAATGACAAGTACTTTCCTAAAAGTATTCTTCACATGAAGGAGGTAGATTTCATCAAGCTTGAGCAAAACAATATGACCGTGGCGCAGTACGAAGCTAAGTTTGCCGAGTTGTCTCAGTTTGCGTCCCACTTGGTTGATAATGAGGAGAGAATGACGCGGATGTTTCTAAGAGGTTTGAAACTCGAGATACATCAATACCTTATCTCTCATAAACTATGTTTGTATTCAGATGTTGTGAATAGGGCTCAGTTATTGGAGCGCGATAATGAGTTAACCCAACCAAGAGAGAGCAACCGACAAGTCGATAATACCAGTGGTAGCAGTCATCGAAGCGGTGACAACAAACGTGGAAGGAATCAACATGCCATAAATGATAATCACTTTGGTGGTAATCATGGCCATGACAATAAGAGTGGACATTTCAAGAAGAGGAGATTCAACAAGGATGGAAAGACGTCAGCACCAACACTTATTGTTAAGGAAGGAGAATGACAACCAGTCGTATGTTACAAATGTGGAGGGGAAGGATATATAAGTTCAAACTGCACAATGCAATCTAAAGCGTGTTATAATTATGGAAAAGAAGGTCACTTAGCCCAATTTTTTCGTGCACCAAAGTCAAGTCCAGCTGGGATGGAGGCATCAAAGGGTGTCCTAGACAAGACAAAATCGGTAGTTCAAGGGAGAGCGTTTGATATCGGTTATCACGGGTAAGCAAATCATAAATCTAGTGAAGTTTATACTTTATTTGATATCGGTTCTACCCATTCCTTTATTTCTCCTACTTGCGCTCAACGTTGAAATTTGACTCTAGAGAAATTAGACTTTGACTTATCTGTTGAAACTCCGTTGGGAGAAACCTTCATTACATCCACAGTTTATAAGTCTTGTTTGATTTAAATCAGTAGCTTTGCGTTACCATCGATTTTTTCTTTGAAAATACTTGCATTTGATGTGATTTTAGGGGTTGATTGGTTAACTACTCATCATGCTAAAATCGATTATTTTCGTAAGGTTGTTAGCTTTCATATTCCTAACCAACCTATTATGTGAATTCAAGCAACCAAACCACTAAAATCAATCACTATCATATCAAGTCATAAAGCTATTCGTTTATTGAAAAATGGATTTCAAGCTTTCTTAGCCCATGTCACGGATTTAAATAAAGATACGTCAGATTTGAATGATATTTCTATTGTTAATAAATTTCCTGACGTATTCCCTGAAGAACTTTCTCGCCTACCCCCAGAGCGTGAAATTAAATTTTGTATCGACCTTGAATCCGGTACAAAACCTATATCCAAAGCCCCATAACGAATGGCTCCTATTAAACTTCAAGAGTTAAAAACCCAACTACAAGAATTGTTAAACATCGGTTTCGTTCGTCCTAGTACGTCTCCTTGGGGTGCTCCTATTCTATTCGTGAAGAAGAAAGATGGAAGTATGCGACTTTGTATTGATTATCGAGAGTTGAATCATGTCACCATCAAAAATAGGTACCCGTTGCCTCGCATTGATGACCAGTTTGACCAGTTGCAAGGAGCCAAATTCTTTTCAAAGATCGATCTTCGTTCCGGATATCATCAGTTAAAGATTAAAATTGATAACATCCCAAAGACTGCTTTCATAACTCGGTACGGGCATTACGAATTCCTAGTCATGTCTTTTGGATTGACTAATGCTCCTGCTGCCTTCATGGATATGATGAACCGAGTATTCAAGGAATATTTGGATCACTTTATGGTCGTCTTTATTGATGACATCCTTATTTACTCCAAAAGCCGTGAAAATCATGAACAACACTTGAGACTGATACTTCAAAAGCTTTGTGAAAACAAGTTATATGCCAAGTTGAAGAAATACGGGTTCTGGCTTGAGGAAGTAGCATTCCTTGGGAACGTGATATCAAATCATGGAATATCTATTAACCCGACAAAGATTGAAGCAATTCAAAGCTGGGAGAAACCTAAGTCAGTGACCGAAGTATGTAGTTTTCTCGGCTTAGTTAGTTATTATCGGAGATTCGTAGAAGAGTTTTCTCGAATCACAACTCCATTAACTCAGCTAACTCAGAAAGATACAAAATTTAGTTGGAGTGAGGAATGTGAGAAGAGTTTTCAAGAACTCAAGATGAGACTCATTTCAGCACCTGTTCTGACAATACCATCTAGTTCGGAGAGATTTATCATCTAAAGTGATGCTTCATGCAAAAATTTAGGATGTGTTCTCATGCAACATGGGAAAGTCATAGCCTATGCCTCACGATAACTCAAAGAATATGAGAGGAATTATCCTACTCATGATCTAGAGTTGACAGCTGTCATTTTTGCTCTTAAGATTTGGAGGCATTATGTAAGACCCCAACATTTATAAGTAAAGATTAATTTCTCTCGAAATATATTTTTGAATATTATGGTGTGGATATAATATAAAGTTATAGTTGTGGGTAATATTTATAAATTTTGCAAAGTAAGCAAGTGGTTATATAATATTCGATTGGTCGGGGAATATTCGTTTTAACAGGGAATATTCGTACGATGGCACAATCATTGGTGGATCCCACAACGGAAGTATTATCGTAATAAGAAAAGCAGCGTAATTATCTTTTATAAAAATAACTGACGTAATGTTACCGTTAAAACTATTAAACTACACATTAGTAGTAAAAGAACGATGTCTGGCGTGGTTTCATAGTAGCACACGATATTAGTTATTGATGCTTATGTGAGAAGTCACTCAGTTATACTCAATTATTGCTAGAATAATTGCTGCATCATATCTCTCATATTATTGATTCAATTATTGCCACAGTATCTTCTGCATAATATGTTATATTATTAAATCAATAATTGAGACGACAAAGTTATTTATATTATTAAATTGCAATATTTATAATGTCTAGATGTTTTGTCAAGGAGAGGTTTGGTCATCTAATTGCACGCCAATAAGGAGAAATCCTTATCGGAAAGCTCCCTCTTTCCTGGGAACGACCTGGTTGTTAAATATTGTGAGTTATAATATTAATGATGAATAAGTTCGTGTTGATTAAAGATGAATTTAATAGTTCCATTGTGTTGGGATTATTAGTGTTAGTGGAAATCGACATCTATTCCGATGATAATTGATGTCTGGGGGTTATATTGATAAATCGGGTAATTAATCAGATAAATGAGCAATTAATTGCTACTAATTCACACGCTTATATAACTATTTGTTCGTATGTGTGTACTATTGAATCACATTCATGTACTATTAGGGGAGTTGGTGCAAGATTGATAATACTTGCATGACTAAGTTAAAAATAGAGGTATAGATGGAAGTCTTATCTTGTAATTCGTATTTTCACATGATTATAACTATTGATTCACATGATTGAACTATTGAATCACATTATTTACTATTAGGGGAGGTGGTGCAAGTTTGATAATACTTGCAGGACTAAATTAAAAATGAAAGAAAAGTTGGAGGTATTGTACTGTAATATTTCGAGCCCCAAAACGTGCAATTATCGAAACTATATTTTCCTATAAATAGAAGCTCATTCTTCCTTCATTTCTCACCAATTCACTAAAGCTATAGAGTAATTATTATAGAGAGAAATTATAGAGAGAAAGAAGAAGAAAGTCCGCTACCTCTCTACCAAATTATCCGATTTCTTTCTAAGGTAAGGGGTATTATTTCTTTTCGTATTCATGAGAGAGATTCATTATTCCATTCTTTATTATTATGTTGGAATAAACTTTGTCTATGTGAAATACCGCATACATGGTGAAATTCTTACATTATTCCATTCTTTATTATTACATTTGAATAACTTTATGCATGCTGATCTATCGCATGCATGGTGAATTCTTTGTTATTCCATTCTTTATTATTCTGTTGGAATATCGTCTGCATGCGATTACGCTAGACATAGTTCCATTCTTTATTATTCTATTGGAATAACTTTTATGCTGATCTATCGCATGCATGGTGAATTCTTACATTATTCCATTCTTTATTATTACATTAGAATATATCACATGCATGCGGATTATGCATGACTGGTTCCATTCTTTATTATTACATTGGAATAACTTTCGTCATATGGATTATCACATGCATGGTGAATGATCCTTCGTATTCATTCCTTATTAAATTATGGAAATGATCTGTCTACGTGGATTACCGCATGGCGGGTGAAAATCCATTTGCAGTTTCATATATTCTATGATACTCATTTGGTTAAAGTTTTGGCTTCTATACTCCATGAAATTAGTAGAATATCCTGGATATTTGTGCTCCATCCGGTATCTTTTCATCAAAATATTCTTCTGAGCATTCTTGAATTTTACTCCACGAAGCAGTATCATGTTGACAATTTGGACGTAATTGATTTCAAGATAAATTAACTTATAAATCTTTAAAATTTATTCTTAAGTCATCTTTGGCTTACGTGCATAGATGGACTTGGTATAATTATGACCAGGGATTATTCGGTATAATCATGACCTGTAATGTTATAAATGATGTGGTAAAAGTCCTCAGTAGCCTGTAGTTCATTGATGGACAGTTTTTGGTATAATTATGACCATTGATGATTTAATGAATATTCTTGGCCCGTAGTGCAGGGATGACTCGATGATGTGGTTTATTTATTAAGTTGAGTCTCAGCGATAAAAATTGATGAAAACATTTTAAATCATAGAAGATAGTAGATATCATGCTCTACTTGACTCTTCTAATGGATTATTTATTAGATTGCGATTAAACTTGATGTCTATTGTATTTTATCGGTTTAACATTGTTGAAGACTAATGATAATTTATTACGCATTATCTTAGTCATAATATTTCTTCTTGGGCTAGTTGAGCTCACCCCTTTCTTTTCTTTTTATTCTCTTGAGAAATGAGAGCGTAGTCGGGACTAGTCAGGGAACGGAGTGACGGTCCAGATGATAGCATTAGTAGTCCTCACTATTCTATTAAATAGTGTGACAATAAATGTAATGAGGACTCCATTGAGTGTGGATATTGTCTAGATGACAATATTCTTATTAAAACTCTTAGATTATGTTTTATTGTATTTCACATGACTGTTGTATAATTAAGTTGTATTTGAATTTTGTATCATGTATTTGGCGACTCAAGATGGGTGATGTATACCTATTTTGGGAGCGTCACACATTACCTGTATGGAAAGAAGGTGGAGATCTATATAGATCATAAAAGCCTCAAATATTTCTTCACTCAAAAGGAACTCAACATGCGACAACGACGATGGCTTGAGCTGTTGAAAGATTACGATCATACCATTCAATACCATCCTGGAAAAGCGAACGTAGTAGCTGACGCATTGAGTAGAAGATCATATGCGGGTACGAGTGCGATATTGTCAACGCAAAGGCCCATTTTGTATGACTTACAAATGATGGAGATAGAGTTAAAAACTCCAAGGACCTATGTGATGATGGCGAATATATGAGTAGAACCGACTTTAATCGATAAAATTAAAGCTGCTCAAGCTACAGACCTGGAGCTGATGCGTATGAGGAAGAAAGTGCAAGAAGGTGCTATTCCGGAAGCAAGAATCGATGAAGAAGGAATACTTGGAGTCAACTCTAGACTTTGTGTTCCTAATGATTCTGACTTTAAGTATAAAATCATGATAGAAGCGCACAACACACCGTTTGAAATCCATCCTTGGAGTACCAAAATGTATCATGATCTTTGACATACATTTTGGTGGAGCAATATGAATAGAGAGATAGCGGGGTTTATCTCAAGGTGTCTAACTTGTCAACGAGTCAAGGCGAAGCATAATGTGCCAAAAGGTCCATTGCAACCACTTAAAATTCCAGAATGGAAAGGAGAACACATTACCATGGATTTTGTTACTGGTCTTCCCAAGGTTTCTCAAGGTATAGATGCGATTTGGGTCATTGTTGATAGACTGACTAAGTCTGCTCACTTCTTACCGATACGAAAAACTTATACACTTGAACGTCTTGCTCGTATGTACATAAATGAGATTGTAAGACTGCATGACATGCCAGTATCCATAGTTTTTGATCAAGACGCAAGATCACTTCAAGATTTTAGGTTAGTTTGCAAAAAGCTATGGGCACAGATTTAAGATTCAGTTCGGCATATCATCCTTAAACGGATGGGTAGTCAGAGAGGACTATTCAAACTCTTGAGGATATATTAAGACTCTATGTCCTTGACTTCAAAGGAAGTTGGGATAAGTTCTTACCATTGGTGGAGTTTTCTTACAATAACAGTTATCAAGCAAGTATTGGCATGGCTCCATTTGAGGCGTTGTATGGAAGAAAGTGTCATTCTTCAGTATGTTGGGATGATATTGGTGAAGGAACGTTGTTGGGACCGGAGTTGGTACGTATGACTACTGGAAAGATTCAAACGATCCGACAATGTATAAAAATCTTACAAGATCGACAAAAGAGTTATGCTGATCTTCATCGAAAGGGCGTGGAATTTAATATTGGAGATCATGTGTTGTTATGTGTTGCTCCATGGAAAGGAGTTCCGAGATTTGGAAAGAGAGGAAAGCTCAATCCTCGATTCATTAGCCCATTTGTAATCCTCGATCGAGTAGGAACTGTAGCCTATAGACTCTCCTTACCGTCAAGTATGTCTCGTGTTCATAATGTTTTTCACATATCTATATTACGTAAATATGTGAAAGACCCGAACCACATTATTGAATTAGAACTGGACGAGATAGCGGAAGATTTAACGTATGAAGAGGTACCTGTTAAAATCTTGGATAAGAAGGATCATATTCTACGCTCCAAGGTTATACCTCAAGTTAAAGTTTTATGGAGAAACCACGATGTGGAGGAAATGACCTGGGAGTTAAAATCTAAAATGAAATCAAGGTATCCTCACCTCTTCGACATATCAGGTACGTACCCTAATTTCGAGGATGAAATTTCATAAGAAAGGGAGGTTATAAGACCCCAACTTTTATGAATAAAGAATAATTTTTCTCGAAATATATTTTTGAATATTATGGTGTGGATATGATATAATGTTATAGTTGTGGGTAATATTTGAAAATTTTGCAAAGTAAGCAAGTTGATATAAAATATTCGTTGTGTCGGGGAATATTCGATTGGTCGGGAAATATTCGCTTTAACAGGGAATATTCGTACGACGACACAATCATTGGTGGACCCCACAACGAAAGTATTGTCATAGTTAGAAAACGACCTAAATATCTTTTTATAAAAATAATGGCGAAAGTTTTACCGTTAAACTGTTGAACTACCCGGTGGTAAAAGTATAGTAATACGCGTGGTTGCATAGTAACACACGGTATTGATTATTGATGCTTATGTGAGAAGTCACTCAGTTATACTCAATTATTGCTACAGTAATTGCTGCATAGTATCTCACGTTATTTGATTCAATTATTGTCACAGTATTAATAGTTTATATTATTAAATCAATAATTGAGATAAAAAAGTTATTCATATTATTATTTGCAATATTGACGATGTCTCGAAAGTTCTGTCGAGGAGAGGTTTGGTCACCTAATTACGTGCCAATAGAGAGAAATCCTTATCGTAAAAAGCCCCTTTCACGGGAATGATCTCGGTTGTTAAATATTGTGAGTTATAATATTAATGATGAATAATTGTTAATAGATTAAAAATGTGTTTATTAAAGATAAATAATTTATGGTAAATATTTATTCAATTTTTGATATAAATATAGGGATTGTTATGAGGCATTTGTTGTAAGTTTGACTTAGTATTCCATGGGAAGATTTACTAATTTTATGGATCATCGATGGTGGCTTTAATAGATAAACAATCTGGACCATTGATGGTGGTTGTAATAGTAAATCAATCTGGACCATTGATGGTGGTTTTAATAGTAAATCAATCTAGACCGTTGGTGGTGGTTTTAAAAGTAAATCAATCTGGACCGTCAGTGGTGGTTGTAAAAGTAAATCAATCTGGACCGTCGATTATGGTTTTAATAGTAATCACTATGAATCGTCCATTTTAATAGTAAATTAATCTAGACCATTCATGAATAAGTTACTATTTAGTCCATTCTCCTATAAATAGAAGCTTAATTCTTCTTTCATTCTCACCAATTCACTGAGATTCACAAGAGACACTATAGAGAGAGAAACTATAGAGAGGAAGAAGAAGTGTATTCGCTACTTCACTATTATTAAAGTATCCGGTCTTTCTACTAAGGTAAAGGGTATTATTTCTTTTCGTATTCATAAGGAATACTATTTTTTCGTATTCATCCTTTAATATGTCTGAATAACTTGTCTCGTGGATTACGTCATCGTATGACGGTGAAAATCCATTTCTTGATTTAAGTATGTTATTTCTTTTCATATTCTTAAATCTAAACTTACTATGGTAAGTATTGCTTCTATAATCCTTGAAATTAGTAGAATATCCTTGAGTTTTGCACTTCATCCAATATCGTTTCATTGGAATATTGATCTGAACTTTCTTATTAAATATCAATATTTTCACCCGGGGTATTATTCACGGGTTACTATTCACCCGATTACTATTCACTAGAATATTATTCACTTGGGTATTCGGGGCACTTTTCATGCTGGGGTACTATTCACGAGTTACTATTTACCTGGTTACTATTTACTCAATTATTATTCACTTGGGTATTCGGGGCACTTTTCATGCCGATGTACTATTCTCGAAGTACTATTCATAGGGTACTATTCATGGGGTACTATTCACCAAAAAAATTATTTATTTTCTGTCCAAATTATTTTTGATACATAGATATTATTCGGGAGCATTTTACCGACCTCCAGATGGGCCGAAGGCCTGACACTAGAAGGGGTTTATAAGACCAATGGGCCGAAGCCCGCCAGAGATGCTGAAGGTGTTTGGGTTCGGTATTCGAGTCATTTGGGCCGAAACCCTATTGCGGTGTGTGGTGTTCGGGGTCGGGCCTTCGAGTCCTTTGGGTCGAAGCTTAGACCAGATGGTGAGTTCGGTTGGGTTGGGCCTTTACAGTGGGCTATCCTGCGTATAGAGCCTGGAGTCCTAACCATATTTGAATAAGGTAACTCCAAAGGTAGTGTTTGGATTGGATTCTATTTTCACCTTTTAAGGGGATTGTGTTGGACCCAAATTATGGTAATTACTATGTTTAGGAGTCCTAAACCGACTCGGAGAAGGATTCTAAGGTGGTGAGAGTACTATAAATACAAGGCTTGGGTTTTAATCAATGGGTAATACTTTCTTTGAGCACTAAATAATAAAGCCTCCATTGTTGAACCTTGTGAACGGCCTGTACTTATTCTCACACTAGAGCTATCCCCCGACGGTACAAGCCGTTAAGCTTCGTGTGATCTGTTATTGTGCAGGATTCAGAGCGTGGACTTGGTGATTGGATGCGCTGGCGAAACTTGGCATTAACATTGGCGCTAGAAGGAGGGCTTTTTAGTGCTTTCTGCAATCACAGTAAATTTTTCCGGTTAAAGACCTTGGCGAGCATGGATACGGGCGCTTCTAACTAGGAAAAGGCAAAAATGCACCAGACCACTCAGGTGAGAGGGTCGGTCAAAGACAGACTGGGTTCCAGAGTTAATGAAGATTAGGAGGAACCGACTCCTTCCCTCTGGCGTAAACTCTTCCACGACAGCCAACACACGCCCACCAAGGTTAGTCATGCCGATGAGAACCATTCTCGGGCACATGAGGGGCTAGGGATAGACCGAGGTGAAGGCAGCCGAGACCAGCGAGAGTTTATTCTGAAGAAGAAGATGCAACAAAATAAAGACACCATGATGGCCTTGCGTCTTCAGCAAGAAGAGCTCTGGAAGAAAAAACTATAACGGTGGAGGTTCGGGTAGTGGCCGACCACCTTTCCCAAACAGAAATGTCAACAAAGTCTACACTGCCCTTAACACAGATCGGGCAAAGATATTAGAGGAGATACGGGACAAACCATTTTTTGAGCCATGTTCAACGCACCCGAAGCCCAGCAAGAGAGGTCAGGACAAATACTGTGAATACCATCAAAGTCGCGGGTATACGACGGAGATGTGTAATGATCTGAAGGATTTGATAGAGAAGAATGTTCAGAATGGGAAGTTAGTACAGTATGTGGTTGCTCGGGAAGGTTCAGAGGCACCTCGAGAGGAAAATAGAGGGCCGAATCACGAAACACAATCGAAACTGAACTTGCAACCCCGAGGTGTGATTGATGTAATTTTGAGCGGTTCAATAGGACATGTAACCGAGAAGAAGAGAAGCGGACACCTCGAGTCCATGTTTTCGGTAGCAGGTTCCTCGCCAAGGAAAGAGCGAGCCTACTTGGGGGTATCCATCTCGTTCTCAGATGAAAATTATCTAACGGATCTAATAGAACCACACGATGGGGCGTTGGTGATAATAGCACAGGTCGGGCCAATGGACATGAAGAGGATGATGATCGATAATGGGTCCTCGATCAACATACTCTACACACACGCTTATCAAAGGATGGATCTGGAAGGGAAAAAGATGGAGTTGAGTGGAAAAGGCCCGTTGTATGGTTTCAGTGGGGACCTTGTGCACGTGTCAGGCACCATCGAACTGCCCGTTAGGTTCGATACGACTCCTTAGTAGGCATAGATAATGGTTAAATTCTTTATCGTACAGGTGGATTCGGCGTACAACGCTATATTGGGCAGGCTGACACTAGCAACATTGCAAGCCGTTACTTCCATCCCCCATTTTAAGATCAAGTTTCCAACATCGAATGGGATAGGGGAGGTAAAAGGGGATCTTGATATTTCCCAAAGGTGCTATCGGTACACATTAATCTCATCGGGGATAGGGGTTAGGAAGCAAAAATAGACAATGACCATCAAAATAGAGCCATTCACTGAGAGTAGCACAGAACCAATGGTCTTTCCAGTCGAAGAGACTAAAGATGTAGAGTTGGTCCCAGGCAATACAGAGAAGCTGATCAAGATTGGGTCGGGACTAACAGAACCACTACGGATAGGACTGGTAGATCTGCTCCGGGCATATGCCGACATCTTTGCATGGGAGCCTAGCGATATGCCTGGGGTAAGTGAGTCGGTGGCTTTACACAATCTGTATATAGACCCAAAGAGAAAACCAGTGATACAGAAAAGAAGGATTTTTGCCCAGAAAGGTAGAGGATCATAGATGAAAAAAATCCCTAAACTGCTGGAGGCAGGATTCATTTTCGAGATTGACTACCCCAAATGGTTGGCTAATGTGGTATTGGTTCAGAAACAGAATGGGAAGTGGAGATTATGTATCGATTACACAGATCTGAATAAGGCTTGCCCAAAATATTTCTATCCATTGCCCATCATAAACCAATTGATTGATGCCACTTTGGGGTACGGTATGTTAAGTTTCATAGATGCCTTCTCAGGATACCACCAGATTTCAATGAGCAGGGAGGACATCCCGAAGACCAGTTTCATTACTCATCAGGCCATTTATGCATATCGAAAGATGACCTTCAGATTGTTAAATGCTTGGGAAACATACCAGCAAATGATGAACTTCGTATTCAGAAAGCAGCTAGGCCGAAGCACGAAAGTGTATATGGACGATATGATTATGAAAAGTATGTCAGTCCAGAACCATCTGGAGGACCTAGAAAGCTGCTTCGAAACAGTAAAAAGACACCAACTAAGACTGAACCCGACTAAATGTGCCTTCAGATTAGGGTCAGGAAAGTTTTTGGGATATCTAATCAGTAAGAGAGGTATTGAAGCAAATCCAGAGAAGATTCAGGAAATCTTAGATATGAAATCCCCAAAGACATACAAAGATGTGAAGAGGTTGACGGGCCGGATAGCTGCCCTTCAGAGATTTGTGTCGAGATCAGCCGAAAGATGTTTACCCTTCTTTGACACTCTCATGGGGCCGAAGAATGAGAAGAGTTTCCAGTGGACCTCAGAGTGCGAAGATGCGTTCCAAGGGATCAAGAAATATTTATCTTCGGCACCTTTATTGATGAAGTCGATCCCTTCGAAACTTTTGTATCTATATTTGGTTGTAAGCTCGATGGCCGTGGGAGTAGCACTGGTCAGGGACAAGGGGGGAAGATAGTTCCTGGTGTACTACGTCAACCATGTTCTTCGGGATGCAGAGACAAGATACCCGAACTTGGAAAAATTTGCTCATGCCTTGATTATTGCGAGTAGAAAGTTGCGTCATTATTTCCAAGGTCTGTTGGTAGTGGTATATACGGATCAGCCGTTAAAGAAAGTACTGCACAAGTAAGAAGTGTCGGGTCGGTTGGCCGCGTGGGCGATGGAATTAACACAATTTGCTATAGAATACCATCCCCAAACAGCAATCAAGGGACATGCATTGGCAGACTTCATAGTAGAATGTTCCTTCATCGAACCAGACGTGAATACAATTGTCGAAGCTCAGCAGGTGCCAACTTCATGGACTATGTATGTGGATGGGTCATCGACTTCAGACATCAGTGGAGCAGGAGTTATTCTGACAAGTCCCGAAGGGTTTAAAGTCCTGCAAGCCATCCAATTCTAGTTCAAAGCTATAAACAACGAAGCAGAATATGAATCCATTCTAGCTGGACTTCGGTTGGCCCGAAGCTTGGAAGTGCAGAAGCTAGTCATCTACAGCGATTCCCAGCTGGTGGTCAAGCAGATATCAGGGGAGTATGAAGCTCAGGGGGAAAGAATGTCAAAATATCTAGCCGAAGTGAAAGATAAACTCATGTACTTCAGCACACATAGTTGTCAAGGGATCGATCGGGCAGACAATACGGTAGCAGATGCTCTAGCCAAACTGGTAACTACTAATGCTAGTTCATTCAATGGGTCAGTATACTTAGAGATGTTGGAGCAACCAAGCGTACCGAAGGCAGATGTGATAGCCCTGGACCGACTCAATTGCTAGCTCACACCTTATATCTCGTACCTTGCTGATGGGGTTCTACCTTTGGACCGAATACTAGCTAGAAAGATTAAGCACAGGAGCTCAAATTTCATTCTTATCGATGGAGATCTATATCGAAGGGCTTTTAGTTCTCCACTACTCAAATGTTTAACACCCTCAGAAGCAAATTATACACTTCGGGAGGTGCATGAAGGAATTTGTGGAGATCACATGGGGGCCAAGTTATTGGCATATAAAATTTTGAGGCAGGGATACTATTGGCCGACCATCTACCAGGAAGCCAAAGATTTCATCAAAAAGTGTTCGAAATTCCAGCTGAATAGCACCATCCTCATCAGCCTCCCAAAGAATTATTTTCGGTCTTGTCCCCAATTCCATTTGCCATATGGGGAATCGACATCCTGGGGCCTCTGCCGAAGGCCAAGGGACAAGTCAGTTTCGTGATCGTGGCCATCGACTACATGACGAAGTGGGTTAAAGCTAAACCTCTGCAGAAGATCACCGAACAAGAATGTTTAAAGTTTTTTAAGGAGGGCGTTCTTTATCGATTCAGTATCCCGATGGCAGTGGTTTCGGACAATGGCAGGCAATTTGTAGGGTCAAAATTTAAAGCTTTTCTGAAAGAATTGGGGATTCAGCACCGAAAGACTTTAGTTGCCCACCCTCAGTCAAACGGCTAAGTAGAAGTTACTAACCGAACCCTGCTTAACGGAATCAAAAGACGACTTGACGAACTAAAGGGTCAGTGGCCAGAGGAATTACTCAGTGTCTTGTGGGCTTATTGGACTACTCTGAGAACAACTACTGGGGATTCACCATTTCAATTGGTATATGGGACCGATGCACTAATACCTGTTGAGATCGGATCTCCTACTCTTCGGGTCAGCAAATATAAGGAGTTGTACAACGACAAGGGACTTCGATTAAATCTGGACCTGTTGGAGGAAGTTCGAGATTCAGCTCTAATAAGGTTGGCAATCTACCAGAAGAGAACAGCCCGACACTACAATCAGAAGGTGAAACAGAGGAGATTTGAGGTTGGAGACTTAGTCCTTCGAGAGGCGGAGGCATCAACCCCCCAGAACACCGGCAAACTGATGCCTAACTGGGAGGGACCCTATGAAGTGGTAGAAGTGCCAAAGCCAAGTACATACCGGCTTCGAGCGATGATGGTTCTGAAGTGAAGAGTACATGGCATGCTGGAAGACTTAGAAAGTTTTACCAGTAAAAGTTATGTCATTCTTTTCTTTGTTTGTGTAACCGTTTTATTTATTAATGAAATAAATGAGATTTTTTCTTTGGAAACATTTGAAATTCATTTATATTCATAAGATTTTATATACCTGATCAGACAAACTTCCGACTCAAGCCGATCAGAAAGTTTGAAATGACGGAACTGATCGGTAAAAGTATCGGATATAACTAATCGGGATAACAACCAATTTAATCAGATAAGCTTCGGATTTAAACTTGATCAGAAAGTTAAAAATGACATAACTGATCGGTAAAAGTCATGGGTATAACTGATCGAGAAAACTGCAATTGTTCATCAGGCAAACTTCGGGCACAACACGATCAGAAGGTTCGAAATAACATAACTAATCGAGAAAAGCCGTGAGTATAATTGATCGAAAAAATTTACAAACAAAAATTTGGTACTTCATTCATATTTTCAAATTTTTACAAGACCCGATCGAATAAGATTCAGGCAAAGTACAAATAAAGAAAAAAAAATGAATGAAGATTACAAATTTCTAAGTCCTAAGCGAAGCTAATCTCCAGCTTCAGATTCTTCATTCGAAGAGTCTAGAATGGAAGCATCGAGGCCAGCAGCAATCAATTTGGCCCGAGCCTTCTCCCGGTTGGTTTCACAGCCTTCAGCAAACTGAGCCATGATCTTTTCGGTCAAGGCCAGGGATTCCTCATATTCTTCAATCATACGCTGCTTGTCTTTATCACGTTCATCATTCAAGGTGTGATTTTCCCAGATCACGCGCATCAGCTTACAGTGCATCCCGTCGAACTTCTCCTCGAGCTGATGAAGCGCCTGCAACTGGTCATTGCTCTCTTCGGATAAAAGATCTTTCTCATGGAGCAACCTCTTCGCATGACCTTCGAGGCCGACGAACTCGTGTTGAAGCAGTGAATATTGTTCCTTGAGCTCACCGGCCTGTCGTTCAGCCTGGGTAGCCTTATTCTGTGTCTCAGCGTGAAGATCCCTTTCTTTCTTCAGGTCCGCGTTCAGACCTCGAACCTCATCCTCGAGAAGTTGTACGTCTGACCTCAGCTGAACTTCCTTTTTGGTCGTTCGGGCAAGAGGCGGAATGGCTCGGGCGAGGATGGCGTTAGCCTGCATCAAAAAGAGTATATCAGTTATGGAAAATAAGGCATGAATATAACAGGAGAGGTTAACCAATTTTGGAATTACTTGACACTGAGCACGAACATAGGCTACGAGATACTCCTCGAAAGAGAATCCCTTAAAATGTTCGTCACCACCAAAAAGTTTAAAATGATTGAACAAAGTAAAGGGAAACACTTCCGAAGGGCTATTCGGCCAACAGGTAGTCGGCGTTCCTTGAGAAGAGCTCGCTTTGGAAGTGGGAGTTGACGCGGGAAGGGGTTCGGCCTCAGCAACTGGCTGCTCAGGAACTTTAGACACATGAGGATTCTTGGGTCGAGGTTCGAGAGGAACTTCTTCGGTTTCCTCCGAATCTTCGATCACCGCAACCTGTGTAGGGGGTGGAGGAATCGGCTTCGGCAGAACTGAAGAAGTGGCCTTGGCGGGGACCTTTGTGAAAAGCTTGGAGGGCTTCTTGTTCTTGTTTAACAAGGCCACCTTCTCAACTCGGCTCATTTTCATTGCATTCTTATTGGTGGTTTCGGCAGCGGTGGTGGTCGGAGGGGCGGGCCCCGATACAGAACCCATCGAAAGCTCTGAGATCGGGATGGTCTCCTCATCGGGCGGATCGTTAGCTACCGGAGGATGAATAGGTTCGGTGGTGATGGGAAGAGGAACCAGGGAGTCATCGGCACCCTCGGGTTTAAAGATAGTTACTGTAAGGCAAACAGAACAGTGAAAAATAAGGCATACAAGAGATAAAGTCAAGTCATGAAAGAATGAGGGGATTGTAACTTACGGCCTTGTTTGTAGAGCCAGGCCTCCTTAGATACAATTTCCAGACCCCATTCGGTCTTCTGCAGCTTCTTGTAGAATGCCTTGAAGGCATCGGCCCGATCCTTGGGAAATTTGGATACCTTTGCGATCAGATCTTCGGGACCGGCCCAGTTTGGCAGAACTGTGAGGTCGGTTCCCCTCATGAAGAACCACTGAGGATGCCATCCTTTGTTGCTAGATGGAGTCTTCATAAAGGTGGCCTGACCAGCCACTCGGTTGAGTTACCAAAAGCCAGGTTCTTTTGACTTCCCTATTGTAAACAAGACAAAGAAGAAATAAAGACCGGGAGTGATCCTGACCTCCCGACAAAGAGCAATAAAAGAAATCAAATGGATATACGAGTTCGGCACCAGTTGTGCGAACCCGATACCGACAAAACAGAGGAAGGAGGAAATGAACTCATGGAGTGGAAACCGGACCCCATATTTCAGGGCCTAGAGGGGAATGGCCATCCAGTCACTTTCGGGTCGCCAGAACATCCTTTCGTTCGGCTCTGGAACCCGAAGCTTATACTCCTTCGGGATGTTGAAAAGAGTTTGAATGTCAGAAAGTTGGGATGTGGTGATGGTAGACTTCGTGTTGATATGTGAGTAGTCAGTTTCAGAAGCGTAAATGCTTCGAATTTTTATTTCGGCACCACCGGCTGTGGTATCAGTGGGTACCGCCAGTAGATCGACCAGAATCAGATCACCAGCGGTCATGGAGGTTGAAGGGACGGTTGGGGGAACTTGCTCAGTGGGAGGAAGAGTGCCAGAATTAGCCATTGAGGAAAAGGAAGTTAGAATGTAGAGATTTGGAAGCAAAGATGAACAAAAAAAGGCTTGAATTGGAGGAAAAGTGTGGGATTGAATGCTCACTGGAAATCGCCTGGCCAAAAAGTTCGAGAGCAGAGTTTGAAATGAGAAAATTGGGGAAAGTGACAGAGTTAGAAGAATGGGGGTTTTTATAAGCTGAGCTACACGAGACCCCAGGGTGGCTATTTATGACTGGTGGGGGCCAGTCTTGGGGAGGCGTGTGACATTTTGAAAAATGAAGAGAGACTGTTCAGGTTCCCCAGACATTTCATCATTGGCTGTCATGACTTTTTGAGTTCACATTTTTTCGAGTCTCTAATTATAAATAAATTATAACAAGAGACTGGGGGGAAATGTTCGAGAGCATTTTACCGACCTCGGTGGGTAGAAGAGACCGACACTAGAAGGGTTTATAAATGATGGGTAAAGCCCCCGGAGATGCTGAAGGTGTTTGGGTTCGGTATCCGAGTCCTTTGGGCCAAAACCCAATTATGGTGTATGGTGTTCGGGGTCGGGCCTTTGATTCCTTTGGGCCGAAGCTCAGACCAGATGGTGAGTTCGGTTTGTTTGGGCCTGTACAGTGGGCTATCCTGCGTACAGAGCCTGGAGTCCTAACCATATTTGAATAAGGTAACTCCAAAGGTAGTGTTTGGATTGGATTCCACTTCCACCTTTTAAGGGGATTGTGTTGGACCAAAATTATGGTAATTACCATGTTTAGGAGTCCTAAACCGACTCGGAGAAGGATTCTAAGGTAGTGAGAGTACTATAAATACAAGGCTTGGGTTTCAATCAACGGGTAATACTTTCTTTGAGCACTAAATACTAAAGCCTCCATTGTTGAACCTTGTGAACGGCCTGTACTTATTCTCACACCGAAGCTATCCCCCGGTGGCACAAGCCGTAAAGCTTCATGTGATCTGTTATTATGCAGGATTCAGAGCGTGGACTTGGTGATTGGATGCGCCAGCGAAACTTGGCGTTAACAGATATTATTCTTGAATTTTACTCCACAAAGCAGTATCATGTTGACAATTTGGACATTATTGAATTCTGGATAAATTAAATTATAAATCTTTAAAAATTTATTCTTTGCTTTCTTTTAATTGAATTCTTATATCATTGTCATCATCCTCATGCTTATATTGTGATGAAAGTCATCTTTGGCTTACGTGCATAGATGGACTGTTGAGTGGTATGATTATGACCAGGGATAATTCGGTATGATCATGAGCATTGATGATTATACGAATATTTTCTTGGCCCGTAGTGCAGGAATAATTTGTGGACGTGATACTAATGAATATCATTGGCCCGTAGTGCAGGGATGATTTGATGATGTGATTTATTTATTAAGCTGAGTCCCAGCGATAAATTTAATGATAAACTTTTTAAATCATAAAAGATAGTAGATATCATGCTTTACTTGTTGTCTATTATATTCTATCAGTTTAACATTGTTGAAGGCTAATGATAACTTATTCTGGATTATCTTAGTCATAATATTTCTTACTGGGCTAGTTGAGCTCACCCTTTTACTTTCATTGTTCTCTTCAGGAAATGGGAACGTAGCCGGAACTAGTCGAGGAACGGAGTGGTGGTCCGAGATGGTGTTATAGTAGTCCTCACTATTCTATAAAATAGTGTGACAATAAATGTAATGAAAACTCTATTTTAGTTTGGATATTATCTAGAAGACAAAATTCTTGTAAAAACTCTCAGCTCATGTTGTATAATTAAGTTTGTATTTGTATTCAGTACCATGTATTTGGGGACCCAAGATGGGTGATGTATACTTATTTTGGGGGCGTCACAACTGGCTTCCAAAGATCTAGTAGCAAGTTTACCCAAACTCAGCTTCATCAAAGAAAGGTCATGCAATGCCTGTCAACTTGGAAAGCAAACTAGGAGCTCATTCAAAGACAAAGAAGTCAACTCAATTGATAAGCCCCTACAGTTACTTCGCATGGATCTTTTTGGGCCAATTCCAACCATAATACTTGGAGGAAAGAGATACTCATTGGTTGGGGTGGATGACTACACCAAATTCACATGGGTTTTCTTCCTAAATTCTAAAGATGAAACAAGCTCCCAACTCATCAAGATGTTCAAGCTGGTGATGAACGAAAAAGGAGAGAAGATCAAGTCTATAAGAAGTGATCATGGAAGAGAGTTCGACTTTTCTAAGATGGATCAATTTTACGCAGACAATGGCATCAATAATAATTTCTCAGTTCCACGAACTCCACAACAAAACGGAGTAGCTGAAAGGAAGAACAGAATGTTGATTGATGCAAGAAGGACTCTACTAGCAGTAGCTCATCTGCCTTAATTCTTCTGGGCAGAAGCTATCAACACTACGTGCTACACTTAGAACAGGTCTCTTGTTCACTCTACACTAAAGAAGACTCCCTACAAGCTGTGGAGAGGAAGAAAGCTAAATGTAAGTTATTTTTATGTGTTCGACTATGCGTGCTACATTCTCAACAATGGAAAACAATATCTGACTAAGTTCCAACCCAAGTCAGACGAAGGAATCTTTATTGGATATGCCACAGACAGCAAGGCCTATAGAGTGTTCAACAAGAAGACGTTAAATGTTAAAGTCTCAATTCACATCATCTTTGATGAAACAGACTCAGACAAGTCTGTACCAAAAGGCATTGTGATCGACGACCCAAACACTATGAATGAGGTGGCCGAGCCCAACGCCATGATTGCAGCCCCAGAAGATGAAATCGTCGAGCCTGAAGAAGAGATCGTAGAGAGAGCTACACTAGATGATGAACCTCTGTAATAACAGACAAAAGTTGAAGAGTTCAGACAAGAAGGCACCAGAACAGATGTTTCAACAGGGAACAAATGGGCAAGAGATCACACTCAAGACCTGATCATTGGAGATCCAAATGAAAGAGTCAAGACGAGATCTGCCACCCAAAATGAGTGTTTCTATCTAAGCTTTCTGTCCCAAGTGGAACCCAAGAAGATAGAAGATGCTATGGAAGATTCGAGTTGGATAGAAGCCATGTAAGAGGAGCTGAATCAGTTTGAAAGAAGCAAAGTCTGGAGATTAGTTCTTAGACCAAGAAGTCACCCAATTATTGGCACCAAATGGGTCTTCAGAAACAAAATGGATGAAGATGGGGTAATCACAAGGAACAAGGCAAGACTAGTGGCCAAAGGTTATTCCCAAGAAGAAGACATCGACTACGATGAGACCTTCGCACATGTTTCCAGACTAGAAGCTATCAGGATATTCCTTACCTTTGTTGCCCATATGAAGTTCAAATTTTTCTAGATGGATGTCAAGAGTGCATTTCTGAATGGTGAACTTCAAGAAGAAGTATATGTGGAGCAACCTCTAGGTTTCATCAATCCAACTCTCTCTAATTATGTCTATAGATTAGACAAAGCCTTATATAGACTTAAACAAGCACCTAGAGAATGGTATGAAACACTAACTAACTTTCTTATTGAAAATGGTTTCATTAGAGGTAGAGTAGATACCATATTATTTCTTAGGAAACACAAAAATAAGGTTTTACTAGTTCAAATATATGTAGATTATATTATCTTTCGTTCTACTGATGAAAATCTGTGCAAGAGATTTGTCAAGCTTATGCAGAGCAAGTACGAAATGAGCATGATAGGTGAGCTGAATTTCTTCCTTGGACTGCAAGTGAAGCAGAATGATGAAGGTATCTTCATTAACCAAGCCAAGTACATTAAAGACTTAATTAAAAGTATGGCATGGAATCAGCCTCTCCTATGAAAATACCAATTGCTCCAGCAACTAAGCTTGACAAAGATGAGAAAGGTAAATGTATTGACATCACTCAATATAGAGGTATGATAGGCTCTCTTCTGTATCTAACTGCCAGTAGACCAGACATAATGTTTGCAACATGTATATGTGCTAGATTTCAAGCTAATCCTAAGTAATCACACTTAACTACTGTAAAGAGAATTTTCAAGTATCTTAAAGGCACACCTCACTTGGGACTTTGGTATCCCAATGAGTCCTCCTTTGAACTGACAGGATATACAGATACTGATTTTATAGGCTACAAAATTGATAGAAAAAGTACCAGTGGCACTTGTCAACTGCTAGGAAACAGACTTGTGCCCTGGTTTAGCAAGAAGCAAAATTTAGTATCTACCTCAACAGCAGAAGCTGAATACATTATTGCAGGCAGCTGCTGTGCTTAAATCTTATGGATGAAGAACTAACTAGCATACTATGGGTTTGAGTTCAAGTCTATACCTGTTCACTGTGATAACACAAGTGTCATAGAAATAACCCATAATCCTATCATGCATTCTAGGACTAAGCATATAGAAATAAGATATCACTTTATTAGGGATCATATACAAAATGGAACTATATCTTTATAATACATCCCTACAGAAAATTAACTTGTTGATGTCTTTACAAAATCCTTAGATGAATCCAGATTTAATAAATTGATAAGTGAGTTAGGCATGTCAAATATACAACCATAAACTCTATGATCTAGTTGGTGTTAACCATGCAGATAAAAAGGTTATGTTAAAATCATAGAGATGACTAAGAGAAACCACGATCGCGGAGCAGTCTCGACATGGCAAAGAAGCCCACTGTGATGACAACATTTCTATCAAGACTAAGCAGCCCGTATGATGAGCGCCTCAAGGACAAACCTAACCCTTAGTTTTAGACTAAGAGGTTGGCCATTCTTGAGCTACCTTAACCCAAAAGGGATGCTAATTTAGAGTGCGTCACAAGAACCCAAAAAGATAATGATCGTGGAGCAAGATTAGCAGTTTACTCAATAATCATAGAACAACCTCAATGATCATAGTCGTCTTAAAGGATCCACTAGCTCGGGGGGAACTAAGGGCAGATCCATACTTTTACACTACCTAAAATTGTGGAGCTATGCAGAACTCGACACGTGCCCCATTCTGTAGATCATGAGGAGGGAAGTTACAAATACATTTTAAAAAATATCTTTTAATGGTTCACCTTTGAATTTCAGAAGCTCATTCCTTTCCTTCTCTCTCAAAAGAAACCCTAGCTTTCAGAACGCTCAACTAATTTTTGTTCAATTCAGGAAATTCATAGCAATCAATGGCTGCTTCCAATGTTGTATCTTATTACCAACTATGCTTCGATAAAGTTTTAACCCTTTTGAAGAAAGCTGGTCTCGAAGAAGCTCTGAGCACCATCACAAGGATTTACCCGAAGCTGGTGAAAGAATTCTACTGCAATGGAGTCTTTAAAAATAACATCATCACTACAAAGGTCAAGGGGGAGCAGATTCGACTCAAAGATGAAGATATAAACCTAGCCCTAGGTTTTAAATCAAAATGCCTCTCATCTCTGAGTGTCATCAACTTTCATAAAGGTTTGAAGAAAATTCACCACAAGAAGTCTCAAGGTGTCAAGGGCTACAAGAAGAAAGAGTTTCCCCAGAAGTATGAATTTTTGGCTGATATTGTTGGGAAATGCATATGCTGCAAAAGCTCTGGCCACGACTCTATAAATGAGAACCAACTGAAGCTCATAATAACAATCTTCTTCAGAATTCAACTCAACCATAGATTCTTGCTCATAGAATGGATTGGGAAATGGATGTTCAACTCAAAGAAGACGAAAAGCTCTAGCAAAATGCTCTATGGGAGATTAATCAGCATAATTCTGGAAACTGCTCTTGGAGACAAAATCAGAGATAAAGAAGGAGAAACTATCAACCCCAATAGAAAGATGACCCATCAGTTGTTTCAAAATTGGAAAAAAAACCCTGCAAAAAATGTGAAGATGATGTCGGAATCTAGTGGAAGGACTGGTGAAGTGAAGAAATCGGTTCTGCCAGGAAATATGTCAGTTGTGAAGGAAGCTGAGGAAGAAGAATTCAATCAAAAGGAACCCACATCTCTGGTCAGAAAGAGTAAGGGTAAGAGGAAATTAAATGAAAATGTTCAAATAACAGAAGAGCCTCAAGGCTCAACCACTGATGCAGCTCAAGAAGTTTTGGGCAAAGAGATTCAAGGTCTCTTCACACAAAGAGAACTCACCCTAGTAGTGACCGAATCACCAGAAGAAGTTCTGAAGGAGATGAAGAAGAAGAAGCATGGTAAGGATAAGGCTGAAGGTTATTCTGAGCCTCAGAAGAAGAAACGCATCCATCAATCAAAGAAGTCTTCATTCACCACAATCGTGGAGTCATTACTGATCGTGGAGTCTAGAATTACCATCTTTCCAGAGAAGGATGTTGCAATAGTATCTCAGCCTGAACAAATGGTCAGAGCTAAAGCTGCAGAGAATACTGAGGATGTGGCTAAGCCCAAGAGAACAGAAAACTTGTCAAGAAATATAATCTTGGCAATGAAGAAGTCTTGAAAGAGGAAGAAAGAAGAATTGCTGCTGAGAAGACTGAACCAAGATCTGAGCCCCAAACAACTGATTCCTTGGATGAAACCAGAATCATTGCTGATGTGATAATCAAACTTAACAGTGCAGTAAACCCTACTACATCTGATCAGACTAGGGGGAACTTCTTGAAGCTCTTGCATAAGGAAGTGCTCTAGCTAAGGGGAAGGTGGTGAAAGTAGTATGCACACAAGCCAATCATGTTTGATGATAAAGCATATACTTTGTAACAATCTTATTCATTTATTAATAAAAAGTATTAATTTATTAAAGGCTTTTAATTATCTATATAATGCTGCTTTATAATATATGATAAACCCATAGTTTTAAGCAATGCTTTTAGAATAATGATGATGATCATTCTAATGAGATCTAAATTCTTAGAAAGCTTAAAACTAAAATAGTTCCCAACCGTTGGATTACTAAATTGGTGATTAGTGAATCCAGATAGATTGGTACATACGTTGCTTGCTTATTGAATGAGGATGATTGATCTCATGATCATTTGTGTAGAGACACTAAATTAAAGCAATTATGTGACACCCTCAAATTCGGGTATCTTCTAACCCGATAGATGGTGCTACACGGTACTACCATTCACACATACATTCAATTGAAATTACTCAAAAGAGTGAATATGTCTTCTATATATTCCAAATAATGTTCCCTTTCCCAGGTTCTTTATAACCATTACATAAGTTCTTTATCATAATATCAAATACATTACAACATTAAACCTATACTATTACATAGACAGTTCAATGGTTTACCTTAGCCTTTCCTTTATCCTTATTCGATCCTTCAGGACATTCAATCTTAGCTGTATTCATATGGTTCAAACAAGAGTGACCATAACTAGCTCAGCAAGTATGACAATTTCATTTAAACAACAAGCTTGAATCATAGGAATCATATATTTTCAATAACTGAACAATAGTTATGAAGTACTATCGATAATTCAAAATATCACTTCATTTTCCTTTAAAACATTTCACAATGAACCACGTTCATTAAACATATATTTTGGTCCAAGACCTTGAGCATTTCGTTCTTTCTTTGAAAAGGATAACTCGACACTAAGTCCATAAGTCCGGTATTACTTACGAGCACGTCTAGGTGATCAGCCTATAGTACTCTATGTTGTACAACACTTCTTTTGTAAATGTATTTACGTTTAAGTTTTGGTAACCTCACGTGCCTGTCGTTTTATGATAAAACGTTTGTTTATACATACTCAGTCTTTCTTTGAAATCCATACCAAAACAGTTTGGCAAAAGATAACAAATTTGACAATATTTAAATAGATTATAAGAAATCCAATGAATACATTAAGTTTAGCCGAAGGAATTGGCTTTAAGCTCATTATACATCAATTCATGCGTAAGGGATATAAATCATAAAGCTTGTCCAGAATGAACATAGAAAAGGGTTAGAACACTTGTCTTCAGCGTCTTCTACCTTTTAAATACTTTCCCTTTTGAGTCTTTAAGGATTCTACAATACATAACCATGTAACATACCATATTAGGTCATAATCAATCATGTATGGTTCCTAACGTATCTTACCCTTCTTTTCAATCTAATCGTTTATTAGATTTGTTAACATTGGTTACGTTCTACTGTTTTACATTGTGTTTACGTTCACGTTAAAGAAATCTTTCTTCGACCTTTAGTTGTAGTACTTAAGGTTTTTAACATCATTTAAGAATGTTACTTCAAGTTGATTAATGTTATACTTCATCACTAATTAACTTCTAATTCCTTTTGTGTTCATAAACATTCTTTATTGTGCCTTCTCTAGCGCTGGCATTGCGACGCCAGCTTTCCTTCTTAGACTCGCGCTGCGGCGTGAGTCTCCAGTAACTATTGGCCGAACTTGGCGTTGCGATGCCATCCTCAATTCAATTGGTCGCACTGCGGCGCCAATCTCCAGTAGCTATTGGGCACGACTCGGCGCTGCAGCGTCACCTATTAAGCCTTGACTAGCGCTGCGGCGCCAGCTCTGTGCACCAGATAATTTTGATAGTTTGTGTACTTAGCGAACTTCCCGGACTCATAATTTGCTCATTTTAAGTCCGAATTGGCTCGTTCAAAAGCCATTAGCTCACAAATAACATGAAATAAGTGTTCATGTAAGAATTTTACATTTTTGAATCCGTTAACACGAAATTCATCATTTAAGTCCATTTTTATGAAAACGATAAACGTTCGTGAACGTTCGTGGCTCGTTACTTTGTTCTAAGTTGGAATTTGACCATTTTCTAGTTCGCAACTCTAAAATGCAAACTTGGACTATTCTCCATCGAAAACCAATCGTTTTTGAGTTCAATGTTAACTTTTGACTTCCATTCTGAGGATTTCACGATTTCAACGATTATCGTCTAATCTCGTAAATTTTGCCATAACTTCGTTATTTGAGATTTTTACACCATTCCAAATGGATTCATTCCATTATCACAACATGTATAATCTAAGCCTACCAATGATGGTTTTAAACTTGTCCATCAACAACAACATAATCCAATTCTTCAATGACTTTCAATGGTTTATAACTTTTATAGTTATAATTTTACTTTCACATGGCTTATCAAGGTTTAAGTCCTTTAATAACTATCCTTACTACTCCTTATCATACATACTTTGTGATGCCCCCAAAATAGGTATACATCACCCATCTTGGGTCGCCAAAAACATGGTACTGAATACAAATACAAACTTAATTATACAACAGTCGTGTAAAATACGACAAAACATAATCTAAGAGTTTCAATAAGAATATTGTCATCTAGACAATATCCACACTCAATGGAGTCCTCATTAAATTTATTGTCACACTATTTTGTAGAATAGTGAGGACTACTAAAACAACCATCGGATGACCGTCAATCGGGTTCCCCAGGCTCGTCCCGACTATATTCTCATTTCACAAGAGAAGAAAGCGGTGAAAGAAAGGGTGAGCTCAACTAGCCCAATAAGAAATATTATGACTAAAATAATGCAGAATAAATTATTCTTAGCCTTTAACAGTATAACAACTGATAGAATATAATAGACAACAAGTTTTAGATCAACAACTGCAGCGGAATAAGCAATCCATTAGAAGAGTCAAGTAGAGTATAAAATCTACTATCTTCTATGATTTAAAAGTTTTTCATCAACTTTAATCGCTGAGACTCATCTTAATAAATAAAATTGAATCATCCCTGCATCACGGCCAAGGATATTCATGTAATCATCAATGGTCATGATTATACCGAATAATCCCTGGTCATAATCATACCAACAACTATCCATCAATGAACTACAAGCCAATGAGGACTTTCACCACATCATTCGTCATATTACGGTCATGATTATACCGAATAATCCCTGGTCATAATCATACCAAATCCATCTATGCACGTAAGCCAAAGATGACTTTCATCACAATATAAGCATGAGGATGATGAAAATGGCATAATAATTCAATAAAACAAGTTCAAGGATAAATTTTAAAGATTTATAATTTAATTTATCCAGAAATCAATAACGTCCAAATTGTCAACATGATACTGCTTTGTGGAATAAAATTTAGGGAATGCTCGGAAGAATATTTTCATGAAAAGATCTTTGGATGAAGCACAAATATCCGAGGATATTCTACTAATTTCATGGAGTATAGAAGCCAAAACTTTAACCAATGAGTATAATAGAATATATGAAAGCGCAAATGGATTTTCGCGCCGCCATGCGGTAATCCACGTAGTGCAGATCATTTCCATAATTTAATAAGGAATGAATACGAAGGATCATTCACCATGCATGCGGTAATCCACATAGACAGGTTATTCCAACATAATAATAAAGAATGGAATAATGGAAGAATTCACCGAGCATGCGATAGGCCAGAGCAGAAAATGAGTTATTCGGTGAGAATAATAAAGAATGGAATAACAGAAGAATTCACCAAGCATGCGATAGACCGCACAGAGAGGTTATTCCAACAGAATAATAAAGAATGGTATAACAACCCTTATGAATATTGAAAGAAATAACTCTCTTCATGAATACGAAAGAAATAATACCCTTACCTCGTAAGAAAGCTGGATCTTTGGAATAGTGAGGTAGCAGACTTCTCTTCTTCTTTCTCTCTATAATAATTTCTCTTGTGAGACTTAGTGAATTGATGAGAAATGAAGGAAGAATCAGCTTCTATTTATAGGAAAATATAGTTTCAATAATTGCACATTTTGGGGCTCAAAATATTATAGTATAATACCTCCCTCTTTTTCTTCATTTTTTATTTAGTCCTCCAAGTATTATCAAACTTGCACCACCTCCCCTAATAGTAAATCATGTGAATTAATAGTTCATTCATGTAACTCAATAGTATAATAATGTGAAAAAAACTAATTACAGTATAGTACCTTCAACTATACCTCCATTTTAATTTAGTCATGCAAGTATTATCAATCTTGCACCAACTCCCCTAATAATAAATCATGTGAATCAATTGTACCCACATGTGAACACATAGTTATAAGCATATGAATTAATAGCAATTAATTGCTCATTTATCTGATTAATTACCCGATTGGTCAGTATAACTTCCAGACATCAATTATTATCGAAATAAATGTCGATTTCCACTAACACTAATAATCCCAACACAATGGAACTATCAATTTCATCTTTAATCAACACGAACTTATTCATCATTAATATTATAACTCACAATATTTAACAACCGATTCGTCCCGAGGAAAAAGGGGCTTTCAGATAAGGATTTCTCTCCTTATTGGTAGCGCAATTAGGTGACCAAACCCCTCCTTGGTGAACTTCTAGACATTGTCAATATTGCAAATAATAATATGAATAACTTTGTTGTCTCAGTTATTGATTTAATAATATAAAATATTATGCAGATGATACTGTGACAATAGTTGAATCAATAATATGAGAGATATAATGCGATAATTCTTGTAGCAATAATTGAGTATAACTGAGTGACTTCTCACGTAAGCATCAATAATCAATACCGTGTACTACGTACTTTTACTACCGGGTAGTTCAATAGTTTTAACGGTAACACTTTCGCCGTTATTTTTATAAAAAGATAATTCTGTCATTTTCTAACTACGACAATACTTCCGTTGTGGGGTCCACCAATGATTATGTCGTCGTACGAATATTCCCTGTTAAAACAAATATTGCCCGACTAATCGAATATTATATAACCACTTGCTTACTTTGCAAAATTTGTAAATATTACCCACAACTATAACATTATATCATATCCACACCATAATATTCAAAAATATATTTTGAGAGAAATTTAATCTTTATTCATAAAAGTTGGGGTCTTACATACTTCATCAATCATCACTTCTATATTAAACTACAATTGAAGAGATGTAAGATTAATGATCAAAGATTCTTACCCTTGAAGTTCTTAGCTTAGTTCTTCTTCTTACTTCTTGAAATAACAAAGTCTAGCTCTTACTCACTTTTCTCTCTCAATATAAGATGTTGGTGGAGTTTTGAACAAGTGAAATGAACTAGCAAGCTTCTTCTATTTATAGAAAACACAAAGTGACGGCACAATGGACAATAAACCATTCCACCTCCTTAATCACCTCCTTACTATTCATCCTTGGTCACCAAGTAAAATCACATTACTTGGTCACCAAGATGGTGCCATGTGATCCATGGGGCCCACATGGGTTTCCCCATGGGTCTTTCTTATCCTTTGGGCTTGCATTATCAAACATTGGGCTTAACATTAATTCACTTGGGCTTGTATAACTTCCTAACAAATCCTAAAAGTCCAATAAACTTAGCTTAAAGCTTTTAACGTATTGTTTACATATTCCTCTCGTATGCTAACTCGTATACTCATCCGTCATGTATGATATACCATCATTCATACATACTCGTATAATACCTCTTATCATACTCATATTAATTACCTCATACAATACTTACGTATCATACGATCATCGTTTATTCATTAACACTTTACTTTCCCTAACATTCTCGAATTTAATACGCAGGCGAAAAAGTGCGTTTGCCATACTTGAATTATTATTACATAATCCATCCTCCCTTATTATTTTATCATTACGTATTTCTCGGAAGTTCAAATATAATTCCCGAGAAGATATTGATGAATAATGTTTTTCAGAAAATTTCTCAAAAAACTTTTATTTTCTTCTTAGAAATTCAAACACTTTAATTCTACCACGTAGCCAAAATACTACTACATTCTGACATGTTTAGGTTATAGAATAACATTCATCTTACTTACTCATTATAAAATAATTTTATTCATTATTTAATCAAATAAAAGTATTTTACAAATTATCCGATTTTCTCGGTCGTTACAAAGTATGTAAGTGTTTATTAGAGAATAAGTTCATTGAACGTGGCTCGATAAGAAATACCTAATGGAGTTTTACATGCCTGTCAATAGGAATTCCTGTAGTGATAGTAGTACAAGTGATCCTTGGACTTGAGATCATCATATTATCTTGTGTATGATGAATTATACTTTGACTTATTTCTTAAGACCCTTAGGGTATATCAAATGTGACGCCCCCAAAATAGGTCCAATTCACCCAACCTATTCTGAGTCACCAAATACACGGTACAGAAACAACTACAACTTCATTATTATAATTATCGTGCAAAATTCGACAACACATATTGTGAGTTTAAATACAAATATTGTCTTCTAGACAATATCAACACTCAAATGAGTCCTCATTACAATTATTGATACACTATTTTATAGAATAGTGAGGACTACTATAACCACTGACTTGGAACATCATTCCACACCCCGACTACTCCCCACTATATTCTCGCTTCCACGACCAAACAAATATTTCCCGACAACAATGAATATTTTATAGCCACTTGCTTATTTAAAATATTTATGCATTTTACCCATAACTAACCACATTAATCAAATAAACCCTTACTATTTTAAAATAATAAATAAAGAAAATTCCATTTTATTTTAAAAAAAAAATCGGGGTCTTATAACCTCCCGTCCTTATGAAATTTCGTCCTCGAAATTGACGTACGTACCTGGTGTTTCGAAAAGGTGAGGATACCTCGCTTTCATTTCTGATTCCAACTCCCAGGTCATTTCTTCATTAGCATGGTTCCTCCACAAAATCTTGACTTGTGGTATAACCTTTGTGCGTAGGACATGCTCCTTTCTATCCAAGATCTTGACCAGTACTTCCTCGTATGTTAAATCTTTGGTTATCTCATCTGGTTCTAACTCAATAATGTGGTTCGGGTCGTCCACATATTTACGTAACATCGATACGTGAAAAACGTTATGAACACGCGACATACTTGGCGGTAAAACGAGTCTATAGGCCACAGTTCCTACTTGATCGAGGATTTCAAATGGACCAATAAATCGAAGGTTTAGGCTTTCCTCACAACGCCGATTCTCGCTTTTAGAATAACAACTTCTTGCATCTTCTTCTTCATATTCATCAGCTCCAGGTCTGTAGCTTGAACATCTTTAACTTTATCGATTAAGGTCGATTCTACTCGTATATCATCATGTGGGTTCCTAGAGTCTTTAACTCTATCTCTATCATTTGTAAGTCATACGAAATGGGTTTTTGTATTCGACAATATCGCATTCGTACCCGCATATGATCTTCTACTCAACACGTCAGCTACCACGTTCATTTTTCCAGGATGGTATGGTCAGAACATGTGCCGAAATGAGTCTCCTCTTGAGTTCTTCGAAGCTCTTCCCACATTCCTTACTCCATTCGAATTTTGTATCTCTACGAGTCAGCTGAGTTAATGGTAGCGATTTGAGAAATTTTTTGTACGAATCTCCGATAATAACCAACTAAGCCTAGAAAACTACGTATTTCAATTACTGACTTAAGTTGCTCTCAACTGTGACTCATATCCCAATCTTGGATAGCACGTCACAATGGCACCTATCAGTTTACTACCGCATGAATATAGCGTCCCCTACGGAGAGTCTGGCTTAAGTGCATTCCACAAAGGTAGTCACCAGTTAGAGGCTTGGTTATCAACTTATATAGTTGGGTTTTTAACTCCTGAAGTTCAATAGGAGTCATTCAATATGAGATTTTAGAAATGGGTTTTGTACCAGGTTCATAGTCAATACAAAATTCAATATCACGCTTTGGGGGTAGGCCAAGAAATTCTTCAGGAAATTACTAACAACAGAAATATCATTCAAATCTGACGAATTTTTGTTCAAGTCCATGACATGGGCTAAGAAAACTTGACATCCATTTTTTAACAAACGAATGACTTTATGGCTTGATATGAAAGTGTTTGACTTCAATGGTTTGGTTGCTTGAATTCGAACAACAGGTTGCTTAGGAATATGAAAACTCACAACCTTACGAAAGCAATCAATTTCAGCATGATGAGTAGTTAACCAAGCAATCCTTAAAATCACCTCAAAATTAAGTATCTTTAAAGTGATCTTACAGGTAATGTGATTGTGACGCCCCCAAAATAGGTATACATCACCCATCTTGAGTCGCCAAATACATGGTACTAAATTCAAATACAACTTGATTATACAACAGTCGTGTAAAATACGACAAAATACATGCCGTGATTTTTAATACAAATATTGTCATCTAGACAATATCCACACTCAATTTAGTCTTCATTACATTTATTATCACACTATTTAACAGAATAGTGAGGACTACTAAGACACCATCTCGGACCATCACTCCGTTCCCCGACTAGTCCCACCACGTTCTCATTTCTTGAAGAGAACAGTGAAAGAAAGGGTGAGCTCAACTAGCCCAGGAAGAAATATTATGACTAAGATAATATATAATAAATTATCATTAGTCCTCAGCGAGGTTAAACCGATAAAATACAATAGACATCAAGTTTAAGCTGCAATTGAACATGCAATCCATTAAAAGAGTCAAGTAGAGAATAAAATCTACTATCTTTTATGATTTAAAAAGGTTTTCATCACCTTTATCATTTGAGACTCGACTTAATAAATAATCCACATCATCCCCTTCAGACTACTACCAATGATATTCATTAGGGTCACGACCACAAATTATCCATGCACTACGGGCCAAGGATATTTGTGTATTCATCAATGGTCATGATCATGCCAACAACTGTCCATCAATGCACTTCGGGCCAATGAGTACTTTTACCACATCATTTGTAACATTACAGTCATGATTACACCGAATAATCCCTAGTCATAATTATACCAAGTCCATATGTGCACTACAGGCCACATATGACTTTCAAAAATAATATAAACATGAGGATGGTGACAATGATATAAGAATTCAATAAAACAAGTTCAAGAATTAATTTATTCAAGAACTAATAACGTCCAAATTGTCAACATGATACTTCTTTGTAAAGTAAAATTCAAGAATGCTCAGAAGAGTATTTCCATGAAAAGATACTGGATGAAGCGCAAATATCAAGAATATTCCACTAATTTCATGGAGTGTAGAAGTCAAAACTTTAACCAACTGAGTATAATAAAGAATGGAATAACAAAAGAAATCACCATGCATGCAGTACTTCGCATAGACAGGTTATTCCATCAGAATAATAAATAACGGAACCAGGTCAGGCGTAATATGCACCGACAGGATATTCCAACAGAATAATAAAGAATGGAATACAACAAAAATCACCATGCATGCGGTGCCGCATAGGCAAAGTTATTCCAATGAATACTAAATGACGGAACCAGGTCAGGTGAAATTCACACCAACAGGATGTTCCAACAAAATAATAAAGATGGAACTAGGTCCGGCGTAAAAAGCAGATGAGGATATTCCAATGAATAATAAAGATGCAGAACCGGATCGGCTTAAAAGCACATACAGGATATTCCAAAGCAGAATAATAAAGAATGGAATACGGAAGAATTTCACCAAGTATAGGGTAGCAGTGTGTATATCAAAAGTTATTCAACGAGAATAATAAAGATGGAATAATAGAAGTTCTCTTCATGAATACAAAAGAAATAATACCCCTTACCATAAAAGAAACTTGATATCAGAGTAGTGAAGTAGCAGAATACTTTTCTTCTTTCTCTCTATAGTTTCTCTCTCCAGAGTTTCAATGAATTCATAAGAGATAATGAAGGAATGAGCTTTTATTTATAGAAGAATGGAATGAATAGTAACCAATCCATGAACGGTCCAGATTGATTTACTTTAATCGGACGGTCCATATTTAAAGAAAAATCTTTTAAATAAAATATAATATATTCTATTTATAATCTAATAAAACGAATAACTTTTAAAAAGATTTTACTATGCAAATACTATGCAAGCATTATGTAAACACTATGCATAATAAAATATAATATATTCTAATTATTGTCTAATAAAATAGATAACTTTATAAAAGTATTACATTTTATATAAAAAGATTTTACTATTAGCCTAATAAAGCGAATAACTTTATAAAAAAGTATTATGTTTTATATAAAAGTTTTTTTACATTTTATTACGTTAATAATACTGAATAAAACAAAACGACATCATCATTATTATTATTCACACTATTAATGGACCAGGTCGTTCCCAGGAAAGAGGGGGCTTTCCAATAAGAATTTCTCCCTATTGGCGCGCAATTAGGTGATCAAACCTCTCTTTGGCAGAACTTCTAAACATCGTTAATAATGTAAATAATAATATTAACAACTTCGTCATCTCAATTATTGATTTAATAACATATAAAATATCGACAATAATTGAATCAAACTGAGTGACTTCTCACATAAGCATTAATAATCAATACCGTGTGCTACTATGCAACCACGCGTATTATTGTACTTTTACTACCGAGTAGTTCAACAGTATCAACGGTAAAACTTCCGCCATTATTTTCATAAAAATATTTTTGTCATTTTCTGAATCCAACAATAATTCTGTTGTGGGGTCCACCAATGATTGTGCCGTCGTACGAATATTCCCTGACCAATCGAATATTATATAACAACTTGCGTACTTTGCAAAATTTATAAATATTAACCACAACTATAACATTATATCAAATTTATTCCATAATATTCAAAAATGAAATTTATAGAAAATTCATTTTTATTCATAAAAGTTGGGGTCTTACAGTGATGGTGCCAACTTGGATCAAAAAAATTTGTAAATAGTGGATGTAATGAAAGTTTCTCCTAACGGAGTCTCCACAGATAAGTCAAAGTCTAATTTCTCCGGAGTCAAGTTTAAATATTGAGAACAAGCAGGAGAGATAAATGAATGGGTAGAACCAGTATCTAATAAGGTATAGATTTCACAAGAATTAATAATTAACTAACCCGTGTTACCTTCGTTCGGGTTTCTCGCATTTTGGGTAGTTACGACAAACGCTCTTCTAGGAACCGCTCACTTTGACTTGTCCGTATCTGCCTCTGGTGCCACCATCCCAACTGGACTTAACTTTGCTATAGAGTACATTTCGCCCTTCATTGCTTCGTTGAATTCCTGATCCATGATTTGAATCATTACTCTCCGATCCATATCAAATTGTGGTTGACCACTCTGTACAGGGTAGTTCCGAACTCGATGTTGGATTCTCCCAATTGTTGTCCAAAAAGAGAAATCCATTTAATCTCTTTTTGCCTTATTGGATCGGACTTATTTTTCTACAATATCAACGCGTCGTGCGGCTTTTACCCATGCATCCTCCATTCTCATTCGTTCGATTGCTTCATCTTTCATCAGAACTTTGATCATAGCATTCTCAGATTCTAGCTCTAATATCTTATACTCTGCCAAAGAGTGCTTCTGTTCAAGCATCGCACATCGGGTAATATAATTTTGAATTGTTGCATCTCTTTGCTCCACGACCGTCTGTCGTTCTTCAGCCTGCTCTTCTAACTCATGAATACGATTTTGTAATTCTAAATTTCGATCATAAAATTCTTCTAATAAATTTCCCTCAGGTTCCTCTTCTTCATCTTCTTCCTCTTCTTCCTTATTCTCAGCTGCTACCTCTACGACTAGCTCGGGTACAACTATTAGTTCTTCACTTACCACATGGATATCTCTAATTTCTTCTTCATCTGACATCACGTTATCCTAGTTGGTGATTAGAGGTGTCTCAACGGTCTCATTTATTCCACTGTTAACATTCTCGGTTGTCATTCTTAAATACTACCACAAAACAAGGGTTAATTAAAGAAATTAACATATCACATAATATCCCTATATTCTGACCAACCAACAAATAAGCTTAGGTAGGACACACTAGCGAAGGATTTACTCGTCTCTCCCCTCCTAGTTCTATTCCCCGATCTCCGCCAGAGATCATATCCTTAACTCTGATACCAACTGTGACGCCCCCAAAATAGGTCCAATCCACCCAACCTATTCTCAGTCGCCAAATACATGGTACAGAAACAACTACAACTTCATTATTAAAATTATCGTGCAAAATATGACAACACATACTGTGAGTTTAAATACAAATATTATCTTCTAGACAATATCAACACTCAAATGAGTCCTCATTACAATTATTGATACACTATTTTACAGAATAGTGAGGACTACTATAACCACTGACTTGGAACATCACTCCACACCCCGACTACTCCCCGTTATATTCTCACTTCCTGAGAAGAAAAATGGAATACAAAAGAAAAGGGTGAGCTCAACTAGCCCAGTAAAGAATATTATGACTAAGATAATGTACAAAAAATTATCCTTAGTCTTTAATAGGGAAAAATCTGATAGAATACAATAGACAACAAATTTTAGATCAACAACTGCAGCGGAAACAATAATTCATTAGAAGAGTTAAATAGAGAAGGAAATCTACTATCATTTATGAATTTAAAAGTTCATCATCGATATTTTATCCCTGTAACATCAATCAATATACATCTTTAATCAAATAGTCATCTTTGCACTACGGGCCAAAGATATTAATTAGTCGGTCATGTTCATCTCAACACCTGTTCATCTTTGCACTACGGGCCAAAGATATTCATCAAGAAATCATTCATCTTTGCACTACAGGCCAAAGATATTCAGTAATAACATCATTTAGGACTGAGGATGATGAAAAATATATTTTAAAGAAAACGAATCTAGTGAGACAAAAGAAAAAATATTAAGGATTCGTATTTTAGACAATCCAAGTTCAAAAATACTTCATAATAAACTATTGTGGAGCAGAATTCAAAAATGAAGATCAAAACATAGATCCAATCAAAGATAGGAACCATAACAGACAATCTTGGACACAAAAAAGAAAATTTAATTTTTCTGTGAATAGTGTTGTATTTGTAAATAGTGCCGTATACGTGAATAGTGATGTATACGTGAATAGTAACTCTGACATTAAAAGGTAGAAATTCCACAAGAAAAATCATCATGCTTCGTGAATAGTACTCGTGAATAGTAACTCGTGAATAATAACTCATGAATAGTAACTCGTGAATAGTAACTCATGAATAGTAACCCCGACATGAAAAGATAAGAATTTCATAAGAAAAATCTTACCAATATTTCGGCATAATGATATTGAAAGAAATAATATCATTTTTTAAAAAATATAACATCCCTTACCTCAAAAGAATAGTACTTCTGGCAGAAATATCAAATATAACGCTGAAGGAAACTTGCACCGTATAGCAACACTCAAGCTATCAAAATACTCACAAGAATACGCTCGATAATATAGAGAGGGAAAACTTCAGTTTCTAGTGTGATTTTCAATTCTAACCTAAGCACCCTATTTATAGAAAAATGCTTAGAACACCAAAGCAAAAAATTTAATAAAATAATATTATTTATAAACTAAATTCCTAAGCACACCACCAGCTGATTTCAACCATTTAACACATGCCCCACAAATGAAAAAAACATTTTTCTTTTAAAAAATATTTAAAACTTCAAAAATTAATTATTCTGGAACTTCGGAACTTCAATAATTCATAATAAATAGCCCTTTTATCAGAAAAATTCGAACCTTATGTCCTTTCCATAGGAAATTCCATTCTCTACAACTTTGCAGAAGAAAGTTTTTCTAAATTCCAAACAAAAATTGATCGAAATCCACAAACGGGCGATTTTACAGGCTATAATCAAATTTCAGTCAAGAAATGTGGTCCACAAACATGAAAAACATGTTTTTATTATTTCTTGTAACAAAAATATTCTTCCTCCTCATTTATTCATATATCACACTTTCATTGTAAAAATATCATCATTATTATATTAATATAATAATATATTTAAATGAATTATTTTATCAAAAAAAGATAAAATATCAATTTTCAACAATTGTCATATTAAAAATTTTCTCCATCTGTATCCACATAAAATGAATATTTTCCTTATCATATAAATCAATAATTAATTATTCACAAATAATATTACAGAATCACAATAATGACAACCAGGCAGTTCTCAAGAAATAGGGGGCTTTTCAATAAGGATTTCTCCTTACTAGCGCGCAATTAGGTGACCAAACCTCTCCTTAGACAGAAATTTCTAGACATTGCCAATAATGTTATCTAATAATATTATTCAAATAATATGAATTATTGATCTGATAAAGGAAAATGCTGTGTAATGACAATTATTGAAACAACAACAATATAAAATATCAACGTAGCAATTATTGAATCAATAAAATAAAATATTGAACAGTAATTACTGTAACAATTATTGAGTAGTGCATTCTTACGTAAGAATCAATAATTCGTGCAATACCGCTGGTATCTTCTGCAACAACAACGCCAGACATCGTGTTTTAACCATCGGATATTCCAACAGTATTAACGGTAATAACTATGCCGTTATTTATAAATAACTTATACTTGTCATTTTCTTCATCCAATAAACTTTTGCGTTATGGGGCCCCACACAATAAGATCTTTATTTGTCGCATTTAATATTCCCCGACAATAAGAATATTCTACGACCAAACGAATATTCCCCGACAACAATGAATATTTTATAACCACTTGCTTATTTAAAAAATTTGTGCATTTTACTCATATCTAACCACATTAATCAAATAAACCCTTACTATTTTAAAATAATAAATAAAAGAAATTCTATTTTATTTATAAAAAAAAAAATCTGGGGTCTTATATCAAAGGGTATGCTTGAGTATAATAAGTTGTACATGGAGATAATATATGATCAATAAAGAATGTACCACTTCTAGTAAAAGAAGAGAAATGCCCTATGTGATTCGATAAATGACAAACCAGTAGTCCTTGGACAATGCAGAATGAAATTAGAAAAGAGTTTTTAATTTGTATTATTTGGAGTTGTGCATTTAAGAGTCAAAATACATATAATTAAATAACATAAGACTTGACAGTAATTCTATGTCTTATATTGAATTGAGACATTGTATGGTGGAATGATTGAATTGTATGGTAACTATTTACTCAAAGGTTCTTTTATGATTAATGTTGAAATCTATATTATCTGAAAAGTCGTTAATCACTAGGAAGGCTTATCCCTATTGTAGAATAAATATTATTTATTAAATAAATTAATAGTTTAATTTATTTATTTAAATAAGATTTGAATTGTTCTAATTGATTTATTCACAACCGATTTAATATGGAGAATCTAAAGGGTCACACCATAAAAGAAAGAATAATTATTTAAGAAGTTAATGACATAATCGTAATAATAAGTTAAGTGTATTTAATTTAATATATGGTGATAGAATAAATTAAATAGCTTAATATTTATTATTTAATATTTTAAAAATATTAAATATAAATTAATAACATGAGTCTTATTATTATTACTATTTAATTCTTAAAGAAGTTTGAGAATTAATTAATAAAAGTACTCTCATATATTCTAATAAGATTAGGAGGCTAATTAATTAAAAGAGTTTAATTAATTATTCCTAATAAGATTTGGAGCCTAATTAATTAAAATAAAACACAATTCCTTAATTGTTAAGAAGAGTTGCCCACATCTATAAATAAAAGGAGTCTTATTATGTGTGAGGAGGGTTGACACTTTCACAAAACACGTGAATACGTAATTTCAATAGTTGGGAGAGTACACCCGTTTCTATGAGAGATAAAAAAAACTAGGATTTTGCCAAATACTCATATTCTTGAATCTTTATTCTTCCTTGGTGTATCACTTCTAGAGGCCAAACACTTGGGTGGCCAACATTGATTAAAGGAAATAACCAAATCCGATGGATTCAAGTTGAACGCAAAAAGGATTGGAGGTGAACTTGTACCTGAGGAAGCTCGAATCTTCAAGTGTATAGTTCTTCTTCTTCATATTTTCGTTTAAATAATAATGTGCATAAAGGATGATCCGGGTATATGGTTTGTAAAAATTTTAAAACACTATTTTAACACATTTCTACTTACTTTGTGCAATTTGATTCAATAATCATGAATATTACAAACCTAACGAGGGTATCGTGAGCCAAACCTTTATGCTAATTATTAATTATTTTAATTTGATCATATATATATATATATATATATATATATATATATATATGTGTGTGTGTGTGTGTGTGTGTGTGTGTGTGTGTGTGTGTGTTTAAAATAATTTAATTGAGCATAATTTTATTTTATAAAATTTTAAAAAAAATTATCGCTGAAATCTTGATTTATTGTGTTCATGGTTACTATTACTTGATTATATAAATAATATAGTTATTATTACTTGGTTATATATATATATATATATGATATAGAAACTTACTAAGTAACATTTATATATATAACTTAAGTTCTGAGGATTCACGTGATCATTTAAATTTTTTTCTTATGATTACTTATATATTATATATATAATATATTTATTATCGTAATATATTATATATATATAATATTCTTAATAATTTTATAATTAAAATAAAAAATTTATTTTAATTTTAAAATTGGATTTCATGCTAACTAATTAGAGTTGGAATTGGATTCTATGATAACTAATTGAAGTTAAAATTAGATTCCATGTTTCCTTAAATAAAGGAGTTTATTTAGATATAAAATAAGATTTCATATTATTCAAAATAAAGGAGATTATTTGTGAATAGGAAAGAAAATTCATATTTCATTAAATAAAGGAGTTTATTTAGATATGGAATAAGATTTCATATTATTCAAAATAAAGGAGTTTATTTGTGAATAGGAAAAAGAATCCGTATTTCCTTTAATAAATGAGTTTTTTAAACTTGGAATTAGATTCCATAATTAATTAAAATAAATAAGTTTATTTTGATTAAAGATTTTGATTAAAATAAAATAATATATTTTATTCAAAATAGGATAAATTAAAACAAAAGAGGTTTATTTTGATTTAAATTTGGATTAAAGTAAATGAGTTTATTTTGATTCAAAATTAGTTTTTATGCTAATTAAATTTGCCTATTAAATGATATCAATATATATTGAATGTTTATTATTCATGAGATGAATGTTATTTATTGATACATATGGTGATGTGTATGATAATAAATTAGATTGATTATGGACTATTGACCAATGTGATTGAATTTTATTTTAGTTGGATGCGTGATTGTGTTTTATTAAATGGGATCTGCGTACCTCATCTTCTCTATTTTTTTCTTAATGTAAATTATATCTCCCTCCTATGTACTTCCCCTTGACTGCTGATCAAGGTTTCTATTTATTTTAAAATAGTTTTGTAATAGGAATAGTTAAAATTAATTTTGAAGAATTGAAGATCAAGGAGCAAGGATCGTTTGAAGACCCGTTTGTAATGGAGCCCGTGTTTAAATGTAATAGTTATATTTAAATATTAATTTTTGCACCCCTAGGGTTTGATCTTTTGGTACACTTGGTGGCTCTAGTGAACCAAACTAGAGTAAAAGTCCATAATCAATCCGGGTAGAATATAGTATTCTATATGTGCATGCTTATATATATATTGTAATGTTCAAAGATATTTGAAATATCGAACGTCGCCTTCTAGCATGGTAAAACAATAGAGTATTAAATATTTAATATGAGTTTGTTGTACACACACAAGGCAAGTATTAAATATTTAAGATGTTATTTTATCACATTTAATGCTTATAAATAGACTGAACAATGCTGTTTTGTTGTGCACACACAAGGATGATATTTTTCTTTTGAATATATGGAGTGCTAGGTATGACTTAACTTAGATCATTTTAGTCCGGATGTGTACACAATTTACCATTATGATCTAAGAGGCAAAATAGAAGGAGTTGCATAGTTGATGTAATTGACAAGAGTTGTCTACCTATTTATTTATATATAGTTTGTTGTGCACACACAAGGCTATATACATTTGAAATGAGATTCTTATTCTCACTAGCATATCTTTAATTAGATATTTCCGAACTATATATATTGAGGGTAATATAGTTTGAAGAAAATAGTGGGAGATACCAATTTAAAACAAGACCTAATTTATTTTGGTGATTAATAAAAGAATGTATGCTAAAATGTTGTTAAGAACAAATTCATTTACAGAATTTTATAATATCTAAATTGCTATCACTGCGAAACATATTAGATGTTAATTAACCGGACTGAGTTACTTGAATTGGTTAAGGAATTTTAGAATAGTTCTTATGGCTGAAAAGCTATCTTATGTCCTTAATACGTCTTTCGTCAAATGGTTGCAGACAATGCCTCTGAGGAAGAGATTGCTACTTTTAGAAAGTGGCAAGATGATGTACAATTGGCTCAATGCATCATGCTCGCATCCATGAGTAACGAGCTTCAACGTCAGCATGAAACTATGAATGCTCCTACTATATTCCTTCATATCAAGTAGTTGATGGTAAGAAAAGTAGGACTGATAGATATCATATATCTAAGGAGCTCTTCCGATCTAGAATGACCGATGACACTACAGTACAGACAAAAGTCCTTAACATGATCAATTTGATTGAATAATTAGGACAACATGTTTTGTCAATTTGATTATTGTGAATTTTTCATATGAACAAGCTAGATATCAGCCTCGTTGACTTACTTAATGATAAGTGGGTTTTATACCTACTTATTGGATATCAATTCACTAGAACTATGCCCATCTCAAGTACACTTTAGTGTGTTTTTAGTTGCATTTTGTTTTGTTTTGCATTGCATGTACTGAGAACTCCTTTGGTGTGAAAGTGCAGGAAATGGAATAGCTTGGCGATAGTAGATGGCATGAGGCTAATGGAAGCATGACGCGAGGAACAATTGGAGATATGCAACTGAGCATGGATGAAGGAAGAGGGATCAGTAGTTGAACATAGAAGCAGTAACAGCAGCAGAGTCCATAATTCAAAATGCAGAAGTCGCATGGCCGCGTGATTACTCAGGCTAAAAGATGCGCGCCCGCGCCATCACCCATCACGAAGAATCGACTTTGCACTTTCATGGCTACCAAGCTATGATTACAAAGGGATGCAGCGAAGTCGAATCAAGTCATTTGACTTTATTTTAATTTTTAAAATTGAAGTGTTTGAGTGGATAAAAATGATTATGGTTGGCACTAGACGTATCTATCTTTAGTTTTTACGTGATTTTCATAATATAGAACTAGGGTTTTACGCTTTGAGGAATTCCAACGTGGAGCCAAGTTTAGATTGAATATTTTATACTTCATCTTTGGGAATTCAATCATTGTGAATGAACTACTTTTATGTTGCTGGATATTAGTGAGGATTTGAACGTTACGTTTGGATTGTAATCAACAATTGGGTTTAATCGATTCTATCTGCTCTCTTTCAATTATTTATTTATTTTCCATGTATTTCTTTGATCCCATAATGGCTTTCGGTTCAGTCATGAACTAAACTCCATTATGGGATTCTAACGGATTTTAATATGTAGTCTAATTTATGGCTTGATTGCTGGACTGTTTGCGTATCGTGAGGAATTTCTATTATGGTTATTTTGAATGCATGAATGATTGATCACCATTCATTTTATATGCTTGTATGGAGTTGAAAAATAACATGCGAGTATGGTTGTAATCATGATAGCATGTGTATATGGGGCTGTTTTGCTTAGCTTTATATTTCGTGAATCAGATAGACATATACTGTTTCACCGTATGACTTATATAAGGGCTTGTGCTTAAATTCAATATGGCTGCAATTTCACATAGAAATATAGCGAGGTTAGTTTTATTGATGATTACATGATGTCTATTGTATGTGGAGGTTATGTACGTAGGTCATAATACATTGAAAAATGGTTATGTCTATATTCGTGCTCTTGGCTAATTTCCTGTGATACGTGAATAATCTTGCATGATGGTGGTAATTAGATGAACTATTAAATGAAGTTAGGATCCCATTATTTCCAGATTTAATTTATTACATTAATATTCTTCTTTTAGTTATTAATTGAGTTTAGAGTAATTAACTTTCATAAGCATTCGTTTAAGCATATAAAAATAGTGATTTAGTTGACGCATAATAGTTTAATTTAGAATCCTTTCTCCGTGGATCGATACTCGACTTACTCTGTATTGCTTATTGACACATGTATGTTTGCATGAGTTAGAGCTCTTTTGTTAGAACTAAAAAAGAGGCAACAAGTATTTGGCACCATTGCCGGGGAAAGGCGTATAAATTTTTATTATTATCATCAGTTTTAAGCTATATTGTATGACTTAGACAAATCTAATCTTATCTCATTTCTATCTTTGTTTTTGTTTTTGTTTCAGGTACTTGTATAATTTTTATGCACACATGATCGTACAACTCAGAATTGATACCAGCACATGATAATATTAACGGGAGAGGTTGGAAGGCGAGAGTGCGGAGAAATTTACAAGCACTGTTAGAGGGTACTACATCTAATATGGCAGAAGGACAAAGAGAAGAGCAAAGAGAGGAGAATAGGGCTCTGAGAGACTATTCCATGCCTAATATTAATGGACTACAGTCGAGCATAAACAGACTAGCGATAGTAGCTAATACATTCGAGATAAATCGGACACTATTCAGATGGTGCAGAATTCGGTATAGTTTGGGGGTGCTACTACAGATGATCCTAATGAGCACCTGTTGAGTTTCATCAAGATATGTGATACTTTCTGATACAGCGGGGAGACAGAGGATGCTATCGGACTTATGCTGTTTCCATTCTCATTGAGGGATAAAGCAAGAAGTTGGCTTCATTCTTTGCCTTCAGGATCAATTACTACATGGGAGGACCTAGCATAGAAGTTCTTAGCCAAGTTTTTCCCAATGGCTAAGACTGTGAAAATGAGAACAACAATCTCCCAGTTTGAGCAACAACAAGGTGAATCCTTACATGAAGCTTGGGAGAGATATAAAGAAATGATAAGGAAGTGTCCGCACCATGGTATGCCAGATTGGATAGTGATCAACACATTCTATAATGGATTGGGATGGTAGTCTAGGCCGATTGTAAATGCAGCTGCAGGCGGAGCATTATGGGCGAAGAGCTATGACGAGGCCTATAACCTTATTGAAACAATGGTAGCAAATGATTTTCAGAACCCTACATCTCGGATGCCACAGCCCAAGGTTGCAGGTTTGTTGGAAGTGGATGCTATTACTCAGTTGTCGGCATAGATGGCAGCTATGGCGAAGAAAATAGATTCATTAGCAGAGAGCAAAGCAAAAACAGTTGCCTTCGTATGTGTGATTTGTGCAGGGTTACACTCGACAGATCAATGTGCTATCAGCTCGGAGTCGGTACAATATGTTAGCAATTACAGGAAAGACCAAGGACAGTTTCAGAACATGTACAACTCCAACAACCACAATCATCCTAACTTCAGTTGGTCAAATAATCAAGGAAATCAATAAAATCAGTTTCAGCCGAATCATCAATTTCAGTCACAGCCAGCGTAGCCACAGTTTACACCAAGACCACCTTTTCCACCGGGATTTTCTCAACAACAACAACATCACACTCCAGCTGCACCTCAACAAGAAAAGAAATCAGAAATGGAGGAGATGATGATGAAATATATGGCAAACACAGAGGTAATGATCAAAAGCCAAGCAGTGGCTATTAAAAATCTGGAAACTCAAATGGGGCAAATGGCGAGCATGCTTAACAACAGGCCCTAGGGTTCATTTCCAAGTACTACGGAGACAAATCCAAGAAGAGAAGGGAAGGAACAGTGCCAGGATATAACACTCTGTGTCCTGGGAAGCGATTGTGCGAGAAAATCCACCAGTACAATGGCGGCTACCTTTGGTTTACAGGGAGGAGGCAGCTACACGTAGCGATGTAGAGAGAAGTTGTATGATGAGAAAGAAACTAAGGAAGATTCTGAGTTGCAGCAAGAAGTGAAAGATAAAGCAGGTTCAGTTGAGAAGCCCGTGAGTAAAACACCGCTAGTTCGCCCTCCGGTTCCGTATCCGCAGAGATTGAATAAGTAGAGGGAGGACAAGAAGTTTAGCAAGTTTTTGGAGGTCTTTAAAAAGCTGCAGATCAACTTACCTTTCGCTGAGGCATTGGAACAGATGCCGAGTTATGCAAAGTTCATGAAAGGTATATTGTCAAGGAAGAGGAGATTAAAAGAGTTTGAGACAGTGGCCTTGACAGAAGAATGCAGTGCAGTGCTTCAGCGTAAACTACCTCCAAAGCTGAAAGATCTGGGCAGTTTCACAATTCTATGTACAATCGGAAAGATGAGCTTCAGTAAGTGTCTATGTGATCTTGGGGCAAGTATCAATTTGATGCCCTTGTCAGTGTTCAACCAGTTGGGATTGCCGGCTCCAAGGCCAACAAATATTTCTTTGCAGCTAGCTGACAGATCCATCACGTATCCACGGGGAATTATTGAAGATGTATTGGTGAAAGTGGACAAATTTATCTTTCCGACTGACTTCATCATTTTGGATTATGAGGAAGATAAAAGTATACCAATCATACTGGGGAGACCATTCCTAGCTACAGGAAGGACCTTGATTGATGTTTAGAAAAGGGAACTCATTATGCGTGTTCATGATCATGAGGTTACCTTTAACATCTTCAAGGCAATGAAGTTCCCAACAGATGAAGAGGAATGTTTTAGAGTTAATTTGGTGGACCATGTATTAAATGATGAAGTTGAGAGTCTGGTGGATTATGAACCATTGAGAAGTGTCATTGCTGAAAATTCAGAATTGGAGGATGAGGAATTTGAGGAACTTGTGCACTTGCTTGATACTACTCCACAATTCAAAAAATTCAAAACACATGTCGAGCCATTGAAGAAAGCTGGAGAGACGTCAGTAAAATTAAAACCATCTCTTGAGACACCTCCAGAACTTGAATTGAAACAACTTCCAGATCATTTAAGGTACGCATTTTTAAATAAAGATTCAAAGCTACCTGTGATTATTTCTTCTGCTCTAACATCTTTTCAGGAAGAAAAACTGCTACGAGTGCTTAGAGAGTTTAAATCAGCTATTGGATGGACCATAACAGATATTAAAGGGATCAACCCTTCTTTTTGCATGCATAAGATCTTGTTAGAAGATGATAGTAAGCCATCGGTGGAGCAGAAAAGAAGGCTTAATCCGATAATGAAAGAAGTGGTCAAGAAAGAGGTACTGAAATGGCTAGATGCAGGCATAATCTATCCAATTTCAGATAGCTCATGGGTGAGTCCAGTGCAGTATGTACCGAAGAAGGGTGGTATAACCGTCGTTACCAATGAGAATAATGAGTTAATTCTAACACGAACAGTGACGGGGTGGAGAGTTTTCATGGACTACCGCAGGCTCAACAAAGTTATAAGGAAAGATCATTTTCCACTACCGTTTATCGATCAGATGTTGGATAGACTGGCGGGTCATGAGTATTATTGCCTTCTAGACGATTATTCAGGCTACAATCAGATTATGATAGCTTCAAAAGACCAGGAAAAGACTACCTTCACATGTCCATACGACACTTTTGCTTTCAGAAGGATGTCTTTCGGGTTGTGCAATGCTCCAGCCACCTTTCAGAGATGTATGATGGCTATTTTTCGGACATGGTGGAACAGAATGTGGAGGTATTTATGGATGATTTTTTAGTCTTCGGGGACTCGTTTGATTTATGCCTTGAGAATTTGGTGATGGTTTTAAAAAGGTGTGTTGAGACAAATTTAGTACTGAACTGGGAAAAGTGCCATTTTATGGTACAAGAAGGAATCATACTGGGACACAAGGTTTCGAAGAAGGGACTCGAGGTGGACAGGGCTAAGCTAGAAAATATTGAGAACTTGCCACCACCTACTTCAGTAAAAGGTGTTTGCAGTTTTTTGGGACATGCAGGCTTCTACCGCAGATTCATCAAGGACTTCTCCAATATAACTAAACCACTATGCAGTTTATTGGAGAAGGATGCACAATTTAATTTTGATGAAGCTTGCGTGTCGGTATTTGAGTACTTGAAGGGGAAACTAACTTCAGCACCAGTGATTACTGCACCAGATTGGGATTTGCCATTTGAGTTGATGTGTGATGCTAGTGATTACGTTGTAGGGGCTATTTTGGGGCAGAGAAAGGAAAAGATATTTCATGTGATCTATTATGCTAGCAAGACCCTTACAGATGCACAGTTGAACTACACCACCACAGATAAAGAGTTATTGGCAGTGGTGTATGCCTTTGATAAATTTTGAGCATATCTGATTGGTACAAAGGTGATAGTGTACACGGATTACATAGCAATTTGATATTTAGTAGCAAAGAAGGATGCCAAACCTCGGTTGATCAGATGGATTTTATTACTGCAAGAATTTGATTTGGAGATCAAGGACAGAAAGGGTACGAAAAACCAAGTGGCGAACCACTTATCTCGACTAGAGAGTCCGAAAAGGGAGGCAGACGATAAAGTTGTAATTAATGAATCCTTTCCAGATGAGCAGTTGTTTGTGGTGAAAGGGGAAGTGCCATGGTTTACAGACTACGCGAACTATTTGGTGAGTAAGATGGTACCTTTTGACTTTGTGGGTCATCAAAAGAAAAAATTTATGCATGATGTCAAATGGTTTATATTGGATGAGCCATATTTGTTTAAACAGTGTGTTGATCAAATGATAAGAAGATGTATCCCATATAGTGAGACCGAGGGGATTCTGCAGGATTGTCATTCTTCTGTGTATGGGGGTCACTATGGTGGAGAACGCACAGCGGCTAGAGTACTACAAGCAGGATTCTACTGGCCGACAATTTTCAAGGATGCGCACAGTTTCGTCTAGAGGTGTGATAGATGTCAGAGAGTTGGGAACATCTCGAAAAGAAATGAAATGCCATTGAATACGATCCTCGAAGTAGAAATTTTTGATATGTGGGGGATTGATTTCATGGGCCCTTTTATTTCTTCTTGCGGAAATCTCTACATCTTGCTCACAGTGGATTATGTGTTGAAATGGGTAGAAGTGGCAGCTCTTCCGACAAATGATGCCAAGGTAGTCCTCAGGTTTTTACACAGAAGTATCTTCACAAGGTTTGGGACTCCAAGGGCCATCATTAGTGATGAAGGCAGTCATTTCTGCAACAGGCAGTTTACAGCTTTGTTGGCCAAGTATGGGGTGAACCATCGTATTCCTACAGCTTATCACCCACAAACGAATGGCCAAGATGAGGTGTCCAATCGAGAGGTTAAAAGAATCCTTGAAAAAGTTGTGAATCCCACGAGGAAGGATTGGTCGTTAAAGCTGGATGATGCTGTGTGGGCATACAGGACTGCATACAAAACTCCATTAGGCATGTCACCTTTCCAGCTCGTTTATGGTAAAGCCTGTCACCTTCCTATGGAGCTAGAGCATAAGGCATATTGGGCAATTCGGAAGCTCAATTTTGATTTCAAAGCTGCAGGGGAGAAACGCTTACTCCAACTCAATGAGTTGGATGAATTTCGATTACAGGCATTTGAAAATTCTAAGCTGTATAAGGAGAAGGTGAAGAAATGGCATGATCGCAAGATTATAGAGAGAACATTTGAACCGAGACAAAGGGTTTTGCTTTTTAACTCCAGACTTAAACTTTTTCCCGGGAAGCTGAAATCAAGATGGTCAGGGCCATTTACAGTGAAGACTGTCTTCCCACACGGTGCGATAGAAGTGTTCGATAAATTCCCGGATCAACCTTTTAAAGTGAATGGGCAGCGATTGAAGCATTACTTTGGTGGCGAGGTGGACAGACAAAAAGTCACCTCAATTCTTTCTTCGACATGAGATTCAGAGACAGTCGAGCTAATTGACTATAACTTAGCGCTTGATGGGAGGCAACCCATTATTTCTATCTCTACTTTTTAATTTTTCAGTTTAGGTTGTTTTTGTTAGTTCATTTTCATTTGAAGTTGTGTTAGTTGATATCATTGCAAAAATATATTAGAAGCTGAATGTTATATGATTTTGTTTGTGCATAGCAGAGAAATTATGGTGTAAAGATAGACACATATGCTTATTTAGTAAATCATATTTTGACAGTGTTTATTGGTGATATTGTAGGTGTATTGGATGGAGTGCATGACTGTCTTGCAGCTTCGATTCAAAAATTAACAGTGTAGACTGCAACTAGGCGCGCCCGCGTAATGATGACAGTGTTAATCCGCGCGCCCGCGCTGCAATCATCTCTGTGCATAAATAGGCAATCGCGCGCCCGCGCCCGGTATCCATTGCAAAGCCGCGCGCCAATGATAATAGCTCAGACTTACCCAAGTGCCTAGGCGCCCAAGCCATGCTGCAACCAAGTGCTTAGGCGCCTAAAGTCAGTAGCCAAGTGATGCTCAAACCGCCTAAGAGGTCCAACCCTTGCAACACCAAGCGCCTAGGCGCTCATCACTCGCGCACCTGTGCCGTATCTCGATTGAAAAGCCACGCGGCTGCGCGCGACACCGGAAGTGGAATTTTTTTTTTATGTTTTTAAAAAACGTGTTGTGACTCATTTGTCTATCAGTTGATATAACAGAGAGGCGCATACTCCTTGCTCTCCATTACATGTACGTCTCCTCATCTCTAATCAGTTACAACTTGAAACCATACATCTCTCCTCCACTACGCGATTGTCGCTTCAGATCTCAGATCCACTATTGATTGCTACACTATAAAACATAGGGTTTCAAATTGGTCGTGCAAATCAGTTTGGGGGTTATTCACTACATCAACTAACACTCATTATCAGGAAAGTAATCTTCGTCACTCTATCAATTTCAAATGGGTCCAAAGAGAGAACGTTCTATTTCTTCTTCATCGTCGTCTTCCTCTAGCAGTCAAGGGGAGGATGTGGTAAATCATACAAAATTTCTCAGTCTAGAAGCGTAGATGGAGTATGTGATGCCCCAAAATAGGTTTACATCACCCATCTTGAGTCGCCAAATACATGGTACAGAATACAAATACAAACTTAATTATACAAACGTCGTGTAATATATGACAAAACATAGCTGAGAGTTTAAACAGGAATATTGCCTTCTAGACAATATCCACTCTCAAATAGAGTCCTCATTACATTTATTGTCACACTATTTTATAGAATAGTGAGGACTACTATAACACCATCTCGGACCATCACTCCATTCCCCAACTAGTCCCAGCTACGTTCTCATTTCCTGAAGAGAACAATGAAAGCAAAAGGGTGAGCTCAACTAGCCCAGTAAGAAATATTATGACTAAGATAATGCAGGATAAATTATCATTAGCCTTCAACAATGTTAAACTGATAAAATACAATAGACATCAAGTTTAACTGCAGCGGAATAAGCAATCCATTAGAAGAGTCAAGTAGAGCATGATATCTACTATCTTCTATGATTTAAAATGTTTTCATTAATTTTTATCGCTGAGACTCAGCTTAATAAATAAACCACATCATCGACTCGTCCCTACACTACGGGCCAAGGATATTCATTAAATCATCAATGGTCATGACTATACCGAATAATCCTCGGTCATAATCATACCAAAAAGCGCCCATCAATGCACTATGTGCCACCGAGGACTTTTACCACATCATTTATAACATTATGTGTCATTATTATACCGAATAATCCCTGGTCATAATCATACCAAGTCCATCTATGCACGTAAGCCAAAGATGACTTTCATCACAATATAAGCATGAGGATGATGACAATGACATAATAATTCAATAAAACAAGTTCAAGGATAAATTTTAAAGATTTATAAGTTAATTTATCCTGAAATCAATTACATCCAAATTGTCAACATGATACTGCTTTGTGGAGTAAATTTCAAGAATGCTCAGGAGAATATTTCCATGATAAGATACTGGATGAAACGCAAATATCTAGGATATTCTACCAATTTCATGGAGTATAGAAGCCAAAACTTTAACCAACTGAGTATAATAGAATATATGAAACTGCAAATGGATTTTCGCCTGCCATGCGGTAATCCACGTAGACAGATCATTTCCATAATTTAATAAGGAATGAATACGAAGGATCATTCACCATGCATGCGATAATCCACATAGAGAAGTTGTTCCAACAGAATAATAAAGAATGGAAAAATAGAAGAATTCACCAGGCATGCGATAGACCGCACAGACAGGTTATTCCCAACAGAATAATAAAGAATGGAACTAGGTCATGCGTAATCCATAAAGACAGGATATTCCAACAGAATAACAAAGAAAGGAATAACAACAGAATTCACCAGGCATGCGATAGATCAAGATGCATAAAAGTTATTCCAATGTAATAATAAAGAATGGAATAAATGAAGAATTTCACAATGTACGCAGATTATTAGATAGATAGGTTATTCCAACATAATAATAAAGAATGGAATAACAACTCTTACGAGTATTGAAAGAAAATAACTCTCTTCATGAATACGAAAGAATAATACCCCTTACCTTAAAAGAAGACTGGATACTGGAATAGTGAGGTAGCAGACTTCTCTTCTTCTCTCTCTCTATAATTTCTCTCTATAATAATTGCTCTATAGCTTTAGTGAATTGGTGAAAAATAATGAAGGAATGTGCTTCTATTTATAAGAAAATATAGTTTCGATAATTGCACGTTTTGGGGCTCGAAATATTACAGTATAATACCTTCCTCTTTTCCTTCATTTTTAATTTAGTCCTCCAAGTATTATCAAACTTGAACCATCTCCCCTAATAGTAAATTATGTGAATCAATAGTAAATCATGTGAATTAATAGTTCTAGATATGTGAAAATACGAATTACAGTATAGTACCTCTATCTATACCTCCATTTTTAACTTAGTCATGCGTAATCCGCATGCATATGATATTCAAATGTAATAATAAAGAATGGAATCAAAGTTATGAGTAATCCGCATGCATGGGATGTTCCAATGTAATAATAAAGAATGGAACCAGGTCATGCGTAATCCGCATGCATGGATATTCCAATGTAATAATAAAGAATGGAATAACAATGAATTCACTAGGCATACGATAGACCGCATATACAAAAGTTATTCCAACAAAATAATAAAGAATGGAATAATGTAAGAATTTCACCATGTATGCGAGATTCAGCATAGACAAAAGTTATTCCAACATAATAATAAAGAATGGAATAACAACTCTACTTAGTATTGAAAGAAAATAACTCTCTGAATACGAAAAGAATAATACCCCTTACCTCAAAAAAGAAGATCGGATATTGGAATAGTGAGGTAGCGAGACTTTCTTCTTCTTTCTCTCTATAATAATTGCTCTATAGCTTTAGTGAATTGGTGAAAAATAATGAAGGAATGAGCTTCTAGTTAAAAGGAAAATATAGTTTCGATAATTTGCACGCTTTGGGGCTCAAATATTATAGTATAATACCTTCCTCTTTTCCTTCATTTTTAATTTAGTCCTCCAAGTATTATCAAACTTGCACCATCTCCCTAATAGTAAATCATGTGAATCAATAGTAAATCATGTGAATATATAGTTCTAGACATGTGAAAATACTTAATTACAAAGATAGTACCTCCATCTATATCTCCATTTTAACTTAGTTCATTCAGTATTATCAATCTTGCACCAACTTCCCCTAATATTAAATGAATGTGAATCAATAGTACACACATGTGAACAAATAGTTATAATCATGTGAATCAATAGCAATTAATTGCTCATTTATCCGGTTAATTACCCAATTGGTCAATATAACCTCCAGACATCAATTATTATCGAAATAAATGTCGATTTCCACTAACACTAATAATTCCAACACAATGAAACTATTAATTTCATCTTTAATCAATACGAACTTATTCATCATTAATATTATAATTCACAATATTTAACAACCAGGTCGTTCCCAGGAAAGAGTGAGCTTTCCAATAAGGATTTCTCCCTATTGGCGTGCAATTAGGTGACCAAACGTCTCCTTGACAGAACTTCTAGACATTATCAATATTGCAAAAAATAATATGAATGACTTTGTCATCTCAATTATTGATTTAATAATATAACATATTATACATATGATAATATGACAATAATTGAATCAATAATATGAGAGATATGATGCAGCAATTACTATAACAATAATTGAATATAACTGAGTGACTTTTCACGTAAGCATCAATAATCAATACCGTGTGCTACTATGCAACCACGCGTATTACTGTACTTTTACTACCGGGTTGTTCAATAATTTTAATTGTAACACTTTCGCCGTTATAAAAAGATAATTCTGTCATTTTCTTACTATGATAATACATCCGTTGTGGGGTCTATCAATGATTGTGTCGTCGTATGAATATTTCCTGTTAAAACGAATATTCCCCGACCAATCGAATATTATATAACAACTTGCTTACTTTGCAAAATTTATAAATATTACCCACAACTATAACATTATATCAAATCCACACCATAATATACAAAAAAAATATTTTGAGAAATTTAAATCTTTATTCATAAAATTTGGGGTCTCATAGAGTATTACAGAATCGTGGCCAAAACATTTGTGAAGGAAAGGGGTTTCAAGCCTGAGAAATAGGATGGTCAATTATGGAATATGATTCAAGAAATGGGATGGTTTGGGTTGACTACCACTCCTATGCCTACACCCATGGGTATCGTTCGAGAATTTTATGCGAATGCAAAAGACACTATGAGTGGGTTATCTATGGTTCGAGGAGTTCAAGATTTTTGACCCCCCGCAATCAGAGCAGTTTTCAGGCTACTCGACACACCACCGACTGGGTCTGATAATTGGGTAGAAGGTGCACATTTGGAAACGGATCTGGAAGTAGTAATTACTGAGTTGTGCGTTTCAGGAACGAAGTGGACTTATAGGGTAAAGACGAATCACCTCGAATATTCCCAAATTTCATTTTGAATCCAGATGCTAAAGCGTGGAATTTATTTATATGTGCCAAGCTCGTTCCGTCGTCTCATCAGCATGAAATCACCGCCGAGAAGGCAATCATTCTGTGGGGAATAGTCACTGTGACAACCGAGACTTTGTAATTTAATTTAATATTTATTGGATTTAATAAATATTTTTTGATGAATTAATTATTAGATTAAATTATTAATTAATGAAATTATGGTAGATTAATTTAATTATATGTGTTATATTTATTAAATTAATGTGGAGAATTTTATTATTTTGTAAGTATGTAATTATGTGAGCTTATTGTATTAAAAAGAAATATTTAATAAGCCTAATATTATTTTAATTAATTAGAGATTTAATAATTTGACATTATTAATAAATGAAAATTTTAATTATGTGACTATGTGAATTAATGAGGAATTATTTTATTTTATTTAAGTTAAATTAAACTAGATGTTTGATTAATTATCTAATTGGATGTGACATGATTTAAACTATATTATAAAAGTTTAATTAAATTAAATGGGTATAAGCCTTTTAAGGCTAGCCAAACATGGCATTAGTGGAGGTTGAGGGCAGTTAACCCATGATGGGTAACTGACCTCCACAACGCCATTCTGTCCACTTTCATTATATACGCTCTTATGTCTTTTTTATTTTCTAAGTCCGCAAAGCATCGCAGAGAGTTTGAGAAATTGTCGAGGAGATTGTGAGTTGTGTGATTGAAGAATTAATTGAGAAGGGTTTCAATTCTACTCATCTACGCTTTGGGTAATTTCTTCAACCCGCTTTATTTATTTACGTTATTAAAGTTTTTATAAATATGGCTTTCAAGTTTTCTGTAAAGTCTCTGTAAATTGGAAAGAGTAAAGATTATGTGCATATATGTGTTAAGATGTTGTTTTAATGTGTTTTCCTATGTATTAATTGGTTCCATATCATCAATTTCACAATATTATAACGTATGTTGTTATTTCAAAAATTACAGAGTATAGAATATGTCCATATGGCCCTTATACGTAAAATTAATATGTCAAACATAAATTGTTTTGTAAAATTCACACTTGTATATGATTATGCATGCTAAAACGAAGAAAACAAAACTTGAATGGATGGATTTGGTGTTATAATGAATACGTAGTGTTAATTTTCATGTTTTATGTTCAAAACCTTCAAGAACATCAAGAATAGTGAAATTTGCATGTTTTAATTATGTAATTATGTGTTTTAACTTGTTAAAATCATGCTTGAAGGGTTGAGTATTAGTTATTTGTGTATTACAATGTTTGGGTATGTCTAAATTCGTGTAAAAATAAGTTAATTGGAGTTTTTTTTGGCCATGTTCGCAATTTTCGCTAATCATAGAATCGAAATCGAGTCTCAAATATAAGCGCCAACTCCATGCCTTAAGACTCATACAAGAATACCATCGCTACCGCATCGTTAAAGTTAATCATACCACGCAAATAAGAAGAATAAGTTTAACAAAGAAATAGCCAGTAAATACCACTTTAGCGTAATGGTCCGTAAATGAGTTTTTAAATGCTCAAGTCTAGCAATGTGTTAGTAACTTAATCTAATGATCATAAAAATATGTTAGACATATAATGAGGTGTTAAAATAAATTCTTAACATGTCAATAACACATTTATGTAAGAATTGAATGATTAAATGCATAGTTAGCTTATTGTTCATGATGTGTTAATTGTGACAATGAGTGTAGTAATTTGACTAAGTATAGTCATGAACTCGAGTTAGACAAAAAGAATGAACTTGTGATGATTAGTACGTTATAATTGACTGGTATTGTGAACGTAAATGATATGTAGGATTTAAATCAAGGAGCGAGTATAATTAACGTGTAATCTACGCACGAGGCAAGTTTCCTAACCTTACTCGTTATCTTAATATGAGCTTATAAGTTGTCTCTTTACTTCAAGCAAATTCTCGTTATTATTGATCAAGTCCATTTTATTATATTAAAGTGTATTAATCTTTCAAAGTATGATTCTGTTATACAATAATTATTCTATTGTATAACTTTTGAGATTGTTATTCAATTTTAAATTATCAGATACTGTTGAACTTTGTTAGACTAGCGAACCCTTCATGATTCGACTAGCCCATAGTTGATGAGCGTTCTAAATTTCAAAACCCTTGATGAATTATCCAAACCAAACTTCCTTTGGTGCGGAATCTAATGTCAAACTGAGATGAACAACCCTGTATAGGGGATTACTTATGCGTTAAGCGTTAAGATATTGTGCACAAGATGGTACTAAGGGTCGATCCCCTAAGTACGAGAAGAAGAGTCCATAGTCTTATGACTGTTAAAGGTTTCAAGTATAAACACTTGACAACCTAGGACATAGTTCAAGGTCTTATGACCCTCAGAAGTTCTTTTGTCTCTTGCTATTCATTCTTGATTCAAAAGCTGAGTTTCCTATTTTAGAAGTATTTGATTTACTTGCATGTTATTTATTCATTTGTTATATTGTTATACTTGTGGGAAATCGTGCCCACTCTTGCGTAATAATAACATTGTAGTTAAGAACGAAAGATCAGATGAGCCTTCCACTAGTAAAGGCAAGGGCAAGATTAACAAGTAATGAAGACTGGTTATTCATGCGGTTATGTAATGATATTTAGACTTGATGTTATTTAAGACTTGTTATTGTTTATGATTCCGCACAGATGTTTAAGGTTAGAATGACCTGGGATTGTATTTCATGCAGATGATGTAACCCCATAAGGGGAGATTTATTTATTTAATTCTATCTATTACATGGTTTGCTTTTATTTATGGGTAGATAGATAGATGATATTATACAGTGAACACCAAATCTTGCGGAAATGGAAGTACTTGGATTTGGGGGTGTCACAGTCACAGACAAGTACATTGATGCGGGCCACCTGATTCATCAGAATATGTTACGTTATCTGCGGGGAAACACTACGGGGAGTATTCCACACACATCTATTGTAGCTATGCTGTGTGCCCATCAAGGATGCCATTGGGACAATGAACAAATGCAAAACCCGAGCCATGATATCAGTCATGCAACCATTGCAAAATTCAAGGATTGGGCAGGAGGTGCACCGCACCCGAGAGGAAAAGGCTTTATCATTCAACCCACATCCCCAGTGCCTCCACCACAGCCCACACAGGAGACTGAAGCAATAACGTCAGCTCAAGCAACAACTGCTACTGGGGATCGACAGCTCCGAAGGTTGGAGCGAAAGGTCGACGCGATGTATGACAACTTTGCAGCGTTTGCTATAGGTCTCACGAGGTCGCTCGCAGAGGCATTTGCACAGCAAGGGACCATGCTTGAGTGTCCACAGTTCGGGACGGCCGTGCCATATCCACCACCGGATTCACCACCCGACGAGGGTGGTGCCGCTGAACAGTAGGGGAGTTTCTCTAACCCTATACCTTCATTCATTGGGGCAATGAATATTATAAGTTTGGGGGTATTGGGGTAGTGCATATAGTATTTGCATGTTTAGTTTATAATTTCATGTTAGTTTAACAGTTTGCATGTTTATGTATTAGATAATAATTGCTTGTTATATTGTTCTATTTCTAGTCATTAGTATATGTTTAGTTGCATGTCTCACAGTTCTAGCTTTATGGAAATTTTGTCTAGCCTATGATGAAAGTGAATTTGGAAGGATTGTTGAGTATTTTGGATAACATGAACTTAGATATAATGTTTTACATGATGTAATTCATGATGCTGTCTAAATGCTTTCGGTTTGCACTGCCGTGTTCAAAATTGCTTGTAGGCATAAGAATGATGTGTTGCATTGCTTAATAGGAAATGTGGTTTTAAAAAGAGAAATATGTGGAAAATGGACTTAGACTGTACAAAACATTGATAATCAAACTTTTGGAACACATGGGTATGCTATATAAAAAAAATGCAATAACGTGGCTAGTCTTATTTTGGGGCCCTTGTTACTTAAGTAAGTACACCCGTAGGGGTGTCTTAACACCTAGCGCCCTAAGGTCTTTTATGGTCTGGGAGTCGTTGGTTGAAATCTCGCTAAGGCGTAGCATTGTTAGCCTAATGGAATGAGGCATTGCACAGTCATGTGAAAAAAAGAGAAATAAACACCGCGGGAAAGAACGAGAATCGCCCTCGTGAGTAAGAATAAAGCAGTTTAAACCCATTGTTGAACCACAGTTTGTTTTGATATGTTGGAACAGTCTTTGTTGCATAAGTATACACGACTCTTGATTTAGACTGTAATTTTTTGTTCTGAGCATTTTAGCATATATATTCTTGCTTTAATCAAGTTTTGTTGAACACAACACACACACACACACATCATTTTTATAGCATATATGAATTATCTGAGTGTATGATACTATGCCTATAGTTTGGTTTGAATTTGTATTCTTGAATCCGGATAATTCACTGAGGCGTGTTAGACTGAAATTATGTTATAGCTGGAAGAATGTGAGACTTGTTTGCATCATGATATAGTTGCATAACATGTAGTTGCATTTTCAGTGTTTATATAGTATGCATTGCTTGAGGGCAAGCAATAGTTCAAGTTTGGGGGTATTTGATAAGTGGGTTTTATACCTACTTATTGGATATCAATTCACGAGAACTATGCCCATCTCAAGTACACTTTAGTGTGTTTTTAGTTGCATTTTGTTTTGTTTTGCATTGCATGTATTGAGAACTCCTTTGGTGTGAAAGTGCAGGAAATGGCATAGCTTGGCGATGATAGATGGCATGAGGCTAATGGAAGCAAGACGCGAGGAACAATTGGAGATATGCAACTGAGCATGGATGAAGGAAGAGGGATTAGTAGTTGAACATAGAAGCAGTAGCAGTAGCAGAGTCAAGAATTCAAAATGCAGAAGCCGCGTCGCCATCACCCAGACAGAACTGACTTTGCACTCACGCGCCCGCGCTATGATTACAAAGGGACCACGCACGTAGTTAACCGAAGCTGCTGACTTTATTTTAATTTTTAAAATTGAAGTGTTTGAGTGGATAAAAACGATTATGGTTGGCACCAGACGTATCTATCTTTAGTTTTTATGTGTTTTTCATAATATAGAACTAAGGTTTTACGCTTTGAGGAATTCCAACGTGGAGCCAAGTTTAGATTGAATATTTTCTACTTCATCTTTGGGAATTCAATCATTGTGAATGAATTACTTTTATGTTGCTGGATATTAGTGAGGATTTGAACGTTACGTTTGGATTGTAATAAGCAATTGGGTTTGATTGATTCTATCTTCTCTCTTTCAATTGTTTATTTATTTTCCATGTATTGCTTTTATCCCATAATGGCTTTCGGTTCAGTCATGAACTAAACTCTATTATGGGATTCTAACAGATTTTAATATGTAGTCTAATTTATGGCTTGATTGCTGGACTGTTTGCGTATCGTGAGGAATTTCTATTGTGGTTTGTTTTGAATGCATGAATGATTGATCACCATTCATTTTATATGCTTGTATGGAGTTGAAAAATAACATGCGAGTATGGTTGTAATCATGATAGCATGCGCGTATATAAATGCATTTTGCTTAGCTTTATATTTCATGAATCGATAGACATATACTTGCTTTACCGTAGTATATGAGTTATATAAGGGTTTGTGCTTAAATTCAATATGGCTGCAATTTCACATAGAAATATAGTGAGGTTGGTTTTATTGATGATTACATGATGTCTATTATATGTGGAGGTTATGTAAGTAGGTCATAATACATTGAAAAATAGTTATGTCTACATTCGGGCTCTTGGCTAATTTCTTGTGATACATGAATAATCTTGCATGATGGTGGTAATTAGATGAACTATTAAATGAAGTTAGGATCCCATTATTTTCAGATTTGATTTATTACATTAATATTCTTCTTTAAGTTATTAATTGAGTTTAGAGTAATTAACTTTCATAAGCATTCGTTTAAGCATATAAAAATAGTGATTTAGTTGATGCATAATAGTTTAATTTAGAATCCTTTATCCTTGGATCGATACTCGACTTACTCTGTATTACTTGTTGACACATGTATGCTTGCATGAGTTAGAGCTCTTTTGTTAGAACTAAAAAAGAGGCAACACTTAACATGTTGAAAAATTGTTGAGAGTCACTTTCCAACCAAGAAAGACCAAGTCTTACTGGTAGGGGCCAAAGGATCTTCTGAAAAGAAGAACGATTCTAAGAAGGCAAATAGAAAGATAAAAACAAAGGATAATAAGAACAAAACTTATACGGATAACAAAGGAGTTTGCTTCCACTACAATATGCCTGAAAACTGGAAAGAAACTGCAAGAAGCATCTTGTAGAGGCTAACCAGAAGAAGCTTAGAGAAGCTTCAGTTACAAATATAGTTTTGTTCATGATTGAAATAAATTTTTCTTTAAGTCATGGCTCTACTTGGGTATTAGATACCGGCTTTAGTTATCATAAATATAGATTTATGAAGGGACCAAGCAGAAGTAGAAAGATAAACAAGAGACAAGTAATCCTATATGTGGAAATGAAGCAAAGGTTGCTGCATCAGCCATAGGAACTTATAGTTTAGCACAGCCTACGGGCAATTCTATTAAGTCAATAAGTTGTTATTGTATTCCAGTTCTCGTTGGAAACATTATTTTCATTTTCTTGTTGGACAATAAAATCTTTGGTATTATATTTAAGAACAATTGTTGTTCTATTTATAATAATAATGTTTTTATAGAACTGGAATATTACTTAATGGATTTTGTGTACTTGACTTACATGAAAAATTATTTTGCAAATTGAACAAACTAATATAAGAAAAGGAGATGATCATTCAAAGAGTTGAATGTGTGTATTTGCTGAAATACAAGTGTGAATTATTTGAAAGGGTCAAAGAATTCAGAAGTGAAACAAATTGGTAAAGTATTAGGATTCTTTGATCAGATCAAGGAATAAATACTTGTGCAATAAGTTTCTAGATCATCTCAAATGGTTTTCTCACAAAGGACACCTCCTGATATGCAATAATTGATTGATGTATCCGAAAGGAAAAATTGTACCTTGTTGGATATGGTGCGGTCCATAATGATTTTACCGACATTCCAGTATCCTTCTGGGATAATGTCTTAGAAATGGTTACATATCTACGAAAAGGTGATCTCAAAATTTGACCCCAAGAATCTATAAAAGTTATGGACAGGGAGGATTCCTAATCTTAAGTATGTTAAGATAAGGGGTTGTCCAGCTTATGTGAAAAAGGTTTCAACGGATAAGCTTGGGACAAGATTTGACAAGTACAGATTTATGGGACATCCTAAAGTACGTTTAGGGTATATGTTCTATAATCCTACTTAGAAAAAAGTGTTTGTTGCGAAACACGCTACCTTTTAAGATAAAGATGTTTATCATTGAAGGGGCTAGTGGGAGGATAATACATCTTGAAGAGTTAAAGAACCACAAAATACTATAAGTCAAATAAGAAGAACCTGTTGATAGACCTATTGTACCACAACCGAATTATAAATCTGGAATAGTACTGAAGATACCTAGGAGGTATGGATTCATCATAGATGATGATGATGAGGTACACATCATAGAAGATGATGAACCAGTTACATACGATGAGGTAAGAGTTGTAGACACTCAGAGAAATGAATTGAAGCAAGCTTCTCAAAAATGGAACATTCGTTTTGATGAAACAACTAAAAAAAAGTTTGATTTTATCACAAATAAGAATGAACCTAGTGTGTACAAAAGGGTCAGTGGGAGCACCGTGAAATTTCTAATATTATATGTTGATATACTATGGATAAAGAATGACATACTAATGCTACAATCAGTAAAGATAAAGTTATCTAAACATTCCTCCAAGAATGATTTGGGAAGAGTATCTTAATTGGAGATACAAATCTATATAGATAGATTTAAGAGGCTGCTTAACTTAACCCAAGGAACGTATATTCATTTGATGTTAAAGTCATTTAGCATGGAAAACTCCAAGAGATGTCTGATGTTGATGAGCCATGAAGTGTATCTCTCTTAATAGTCCCCACAGACTTCTGAAAAGAGAGATCACATTAGTAACTATCATGTATGCAATGAAATGTACGAGACCTGATATTGATCAATCATATTCTGGAGAAGTTCACTATGAGTCGGTAAAAAACATCTTAAATTACTTAACTGGCACTAAGGATGTGATCATATTCATGGTGGGTCTGAATTAAAACTAGAGGGCATAACAGACTCGAGTTTTTTTAGACAGACCAAGACGATAGAAAATACACTTTAAGGTAAAGCGTTATCTTAAACGGTGGTGCAGTGAATTGGAAAGGTTTCAGACAGCAAAGACTTGCTAGTTTAGTGATAAAGACAAAGTATATAGTTATAAATAAAGCTATAAGTTGATTGTTTGGATGAAAAGTTCATTACATAACTAGGAATAGTTCCTAAGTCTCATCTTGGCTCTAAACATGTGTTGTGGCACTTTCATTTGATTATAGGAATTATTGAAAGATGGGAAATCAGTATAGAGATAGTGGACTCTCAAGAACAACATTACATATTGTTGGGTAAATTCTATATATGCTCACACACAAGTATACGTGATCAACAAGTAATAAAGTGATAAGTTGAGTATCGTTCCCACGGAGAATTATTTAATAAAAATCACCAAGTACAAACCTGTAACCAACTCAATCTTATTTAAATGAATGAATTTCAATTTATAAGTAAACTAATTCTAATTACCACTAGTTAAATTAAGATTGCGGAGATTTAAGATCACAACTTCACTTATTGCTTCATTTAAGTTAACACACTTCGTATCAATTATTCTTTATCCTGAATTGTTAATCAAGAACACTAAAGCAGATAAAACCACTTCTTGATACATAATACCCATATTCACTTACATCCATAGATGATAGAATTAAGCAAGACACCCTAATTAACTAATCCACTATATCTCTATGTGAATTACAATTAAAAAGGATTTAAAGCACAAGTTCTCTATAAGATTACATATGGCGTAAAGGCATATCTCTATCCTAAACACGAATCATGAATTCCATCTATGGAGAAATCACAAGCACATGCCATCATGATCAGATCTAAACCTATACTTCATCTCTCGAGTTCATATAGATTATCACGGTAATTAATGGCTAATCAATTAAACAATTAAGTCCAAATCACAATAGACAATCCTCACAATAAAACATAGTAATTGATAGCGAAGCATATTAAAATAAACTACACAATAAGATCCATTGTAATCTCAAACAAAAAATTAGTTCATTGAATTAAAATTAAGAATCCACACTTGAATACGCATTAAAAGACAAAACTAAGAGTAAAGTAAAGAATAAATCCGTTGTCATCAAATCTCCATCTTCCTCAAGCTCATGCCCTTGATCTTCAATGGTCTCCAAGTTTCTTCAATCTCCAAATCTCATAAGAACTAGGGTTTTGCTCCTAATCTACTCTACTCTAATCTAATGGAATCCTTCAAAACTAGCCTCCCAATCTAAGTTAAAATCAAGTATTTATAGTTCTAATGGATACCCTAGCAAGTTAGGCAACTAAGAATCCTATTCTAACTCAAATTGGACAATATAACACCCAATTTAACTCTCCCTCCGCTGACCGGCACACCCCACGCCATTCCTAGGCCATTTTGAGCACGCGCGCCATCAGTAACAGAATTCGATGGCCCTAATGCCCCACATTTTGTTTCATGCGGCTCCATGGCCGCTTCATTTTCTTCTGCGACATCTTTTGGTAAAATAGGCATAACTTTTGATCCACTAGGAGTTACGGGGCCTGACATCTATCAAATCGAAGATATTGACGAGATATACAACTTTCATTCTTTGAGAACTCACATATTCTGGCCGGATCAAGGAAAAAATCGAGCTTGAAGTAGATGATATGTAAATTGCAAGCAAGACAACTTTGATCTTTGTTGAAACAAATGCCATAACTCTCGCATCCGAACTCCGATTGGGACGATTAAAGATGTTCCGAAAAGCTAAGAAGTAGATCTACAATAAAATCCAAGTTCCAAGCCAAGAACATGCATCCAACTTGGTGTTAAAAGCCCTACAATCTTCCCTTCTTGCACTTGCTTGCATATTTTAGTCCGAAAGATGTCCAAATTTCTTTTCCTTGCTTCTTCATGCCAATGTCTTGTCACAGCCTACAAAATAACATAAAATGTATGAAATGAACACATAATGCATGCAATGTAACTACAAAACATAGGTTTAAGCAACTAATTCAAGTAATAAATACCGGATAAGTAGGAACTCAATGAAAACTTCAAAACAATGTCATGTCTATAATTTCAACAACTTTCATTAACTTCACATTTACTCATGATCCTTTAAGTGCGTGTGTGCATCCATATGTTCAAACCAGTCATGATTTAGATTAGATAAACCAATACACAAAAGATTTTCAAAAATGACTTTCAAAACTTCTTATCATATCAATCACCGCTAATATAGACATAACACAAATTTTTCTTGAGGATCAACCAGATATTTAAACATTTAAGCACATATGAACCCTTCCCAAGTATTTTAAACATATATATTTTCTTTTCTATATTTAGTGAGTGTGTTTTACGCTCCATCTCGTGCCTGTGTTTATGGGGAGTACATTTTACGCTCCATCTTAACCCACCACAAGATTCAATTATTCAACTCGGGAAGGTTTCAATAATTTTTATTTTTTTCAAAAATACCCCAAGATTTCCCCCAAACTTATGTGAGTGCCTAATTTTCACTTCGAATGATGCTCAAATAAGATCTCTCAAGTTGCAATGGTATCTTTCATAAGCATTTAGCCAAAAAAAAAAATTTCAATCCCAACTGGCTAAACAAATGCATATGTGTAAAAAAGTTTGAAATTTTTTGCAAGTATTGTGAAACCAACTAATGAGTTGAAATATAGACTAAGCATGATCATCAATTCTCCAAGAGTTAAAATCTCATTAACCACCCACTTATCACTGGCCAAAATCAAATTCCATCAATACATTGCCCAAGGAAATACTAAACATGATAAATACCCCCAAACTTAAAATAGACATTGTCCTCAATGGCTAAGATAGGAAAAAATAAAAGAGAGGACTTCCCTGAAAATACAACATTTTCCTCCTTGTCTGCTAAGTCTGAAGAATAGGCCAGACACATTGGAATAAATCGAGCATCACACTTGAGTTGGACTTGACTAACCTGTGAATATGATAGAAGAAAGCTTGTTAGATCCTAAGACATAAAAATTAATTAAATACTATGAAACCTTAAAAAAACTAAAAATTAAACTTGGGTTGCCTCCCAATAAGCGATTGATTTATAGTCCTTCAGCCATACTTTATCTGGTCAACGCTATCCAATTCCTCTTCGATAATTGAGGAACCCTCCATCCATCAGAAACAAATTGTCCTTTTAGAGGTTCCCATAGGCGATGGCCAATGCATCAAAGTCACCTAGCATGGTTTGATTTGGTATGATCTCAATCAAGAACGTCCCACAACTAGGTGTTTTCTCCATTGTGTATGTGATCACTTTTGGGCATGGAAGCTTGTCACACACCATGGGTTCTTCGTCTATCTTCTCTTTCTCGTCCCACCATGAATTCAAAATTGTACTCGCCCTTATGTCATCAAGAGCTTCGCTAACGACGTGACTACCAAGTGGGCATAATTTTGAAAATCTGTCTGACTCTTTGATCTTTGGTGGAGACCCATTTTGATCTTCGTTGACCTCTATTTCATTATCCCCAATTGTCTCCACACTTTTGATATCTTGTAGCTCATCCAGTCGCAGATTCGGTTCGGGTTCTCCGTAAGTTTCATCATCCATGTCATAAAGCCTAGTGTTTTGAGGGTGGTTGTTTAAGGCTTTGGTCATTTGCTCCATCTGATTCTTAAGATTTTGAATTTCCCTCCTTAGATTTCGATTTGACCTCTCCTGATTAATCCGCCACTCCTCATTTGTCTCTATGTCAGATGATAGAATTAAGCAAGACACCCTAATTAACGGATCCACTATATCTCTATGTGAATTACAATTAAAAAAGATTTAAAGCACAAGTTCTCTATAAGATTACATATGGCGTAAAGGCATATCTCTATCCTAAACACGAATCATGAATTCCATCTATGGAGAAATCACAAACACATGCCATCATGATCAGATCTAAACCTATACTTCATCTCTCGAGTTCATATAGATTATAACGGTAATTGATGGCCAATCAATTAAACAATTAAGTCCAAATCACAATAGACAATCCTCACAATAAAACATTGTAATTGATAGCGAAGCATATTAAAATAAACTACACAATAAGATCCATTATAATCTCAAATAAAGAATTAGTTCATTGAATTAAAATTAAGAATCCACACTTGAATACACATTAAAAGACAAAACTAAGAGTAAAGAAAAGAATAAATCTGTTGTCATCAAATCTCCATCTTCCTCAAGCTCCTGCCCTTGATCTTCAATGGTCTCCGTTGCTTCAATCTCCAAATCTCATAAGAACTAGGGTTTTGCTCATAATCTACTCTAATCTAATCTAATGGAATCCTCCAATACTAGCCTCCCAATACAAGTTAAAATCATGTATTTATAGTTCTAATGGACACCCTAGCAAGTTAGGGAACTAAGAATCCTATTCTAGCTCAAATTGGACAATATAACACCCAATTTAACTCCGCCCCTCCCCCCGTCGACCGGCGTACCCCGCGCCATTCCTAGGCCATTTTGGGCTCGCCCCGCGCTACTGTAACAGAAATTATGATGGTCTGGCGCTCCCCGCACCGCTTCATTTGCTGTTGCGACGTCCTTTGGTAAAACGGGTATAACCTTTGATCCGATAGGAGTTACAAGGTCTGCCACTTTTCAAATAGAAGATATTGACGAGATCTACAACTTTCATTCTTTGAGAATTCACAGATTCGGGCCGCATCAAGGAGAAAATCGAGCTTGAATTAGATGATAAGTAAATTGCAAGTAGGACAACTTTGAGCTTTGATCTTTGTTGATAAAAATGCCATAACTCTCGCATCCGAACTCCGATTGGGACGATTCAAGATGTTATGGAAAGATAAAAAGTAGATATACAATAAAGTCCAAGTTCCAAGCCAAGAATATGCATCCAACTTGGTGTTAAAAGCCCTGCAATCTTCCTTTTTTGCACTTGCTTGGATATTTTAGTCCAAAAGATGTCCAAATTTCTTTTCCTTGCTTCTTCATGCCAATGTCGTGTCATAGCCTACAAAATAACATAAAATGTATGAAATGAACACACAATACAAGCAAAGTAACTACAAAACATAGGTTTAAACAACTAATTAAATTAATAGATACATAATAAGTAGGTATAAAACCTACTTATCACATATCCATTAACTAAAGCTTATCCAACAGTAGGATAATCGTCACTTAGAGAAGAAGGGTATGAGATACCATGGCGATTGACTTTAGTGCAAGTGGGAGATTGAAAGTAGTATGCACACAAGCCAATCATGTTTGATGATAAAGCATATACCTTGTAACAAGTCTTCAGCACTTGGACAATTTACCCTTTCCTTTGCTAGTGGATGGCTCATCAACTTTCTTCACTTTAGCTGCAGTGTTAATTGCAAGAGTGAGCAAACAATTGCTCACTGATATAGGAAGTAGTAATAATAACAACATGAGAATGAACAACAGATGCTAGCAATAATGAACTTGTTCTGTGAATTAAGAATATAAAACAAGTTCGAAATCAATGTCTGAGGGTCTTAAGACTACGAACTATGTCTCCTAAGATATATGTATTATTACCTTAACTTTAATGATCATTAGATATGATCTGACCCTTCTTAGCGTGCTTAGGGGATCATCCCTTTGTACCATGTATTGTGCACAAACATCTAAACGTTACACGTACAAAAATCCCCTATATTAGGGTTGTTCGTCTCAGTTTGAATTTAGAATTTCCGCACTAAAGAAAGTTTAGTTTGGAACTAGCTTATCAGTGTCTCTAGAATTTTAGAACACTATTCAACTTCCATCAATAAAGGTTTAATACAAGAATGTATAACTGAACAAGGCTATTAAAGTCAAAGCTCGGATATCAACAATATATATAACTGAATAACATGATATACATGCAAAGTGCTATATTCAAAGGAGTTTAGAACAATCTTCTATGAATCAATGTATTAGAATAATATATGCTTCGAATGATAATAAGGAAAGTAAAGCTCGCTCGATGTAACGAATTAGGTTACAAGATCTTGCACAAACATACTCAAGATAAACTAGGCTTGCTCAACCTTACAAGAATTTTAGGAACTTGTACAATAACGATTTTAGGAATGGGAACATGCATTCAATATGAAAAGAATGAAGTTAGAAAGCTTGCTCAATATAAAGAGTTAAGGTTTAGGAACTTGCCTTGTTTGTAAGCTACACAAGTGTAAAATAATCTCCAATTACCCTACACATATCATTACAATCGCAACAACAATTAGTTGTATGAATATTAACACTATGGGTGCTAAACCATCATTTAAGTCATAACCCTAACCTAGCACCTAACCATTTAGGTTAACATACTTAACGAATCTAAAATCGCATTACGAGCCAACATAACTTACTCGTTCATTTCTAACTTTTGAAAACATCACTTTTAGTTTCATTATATAACTCAATTAACAATCACCTAAAACTCTTTTACACTTTGTATTGCAACACCTTACAATCTGTTATTGTAGTCCACTTTATGTTTTAATATTCTTAACATGCATGCTAAACTAACCCAAGTCTCATTACATGACGACCTACAATTAAAGCGAGACTTCACTGCTCAGGATCGGGCTACTGGGCATGGCCAAGGCCAAGAATGGATCGGTAATCAGGCATATACACATGTGAAATAGGCTCATACCATATTTAACCATTCACATGAGAACCATGCTAGATCACTGCATTCTGCCCACGCGATGCCTCGCCCGACTTTTTATGAAGCTCAAATCGACTCTACTTTGGCCAAAAATCCCAATTCTACAGAAAATCTCCTAACTTCAACATCTAACACTTTGTCATATTATAGCTATACATGTTAAACACCATTCTATATACAAAAACATTATATAAACACTATTTTGAAGAATCTAAACTACATTTTCCCCAAATTTCCTCATTTTTATACTTTTAACAAATTTGATCGCCACGAACTCGTTTCTTAATCAATTGACATGATTTAAACTACGTTGTTTTCGTTTCTTACCATAGCAACACAATCCAACAACAAATTTCAAATTACAACACATATAAAACATCAATTTTCGTACTTTCTAAAGCCATATTATATGAACATAACACTGTTACTTATATTTCCTTCTTACAATTCAATTTTCACGAATTTGAACATCAACCAGGGATTATAGATGATAACTAACAAGTTTAGCAATACATACGTACATATAATTCAACATCTTAACCCTATCCAACGAAATCTCCAATTAACAGAGAATATGTATTACAAAGAAAATTAAGATAAATTATACCTTTAAAACCCTAGTTGAATGCTAGCAAAAGATGATGACCCTCTCTCAAAATCACTGTGATTCTTCCTTCTCAAATCTCTGTGGTTTTCCCCCTTTTTCTCACCAAATCTCTGCTCTTCACTATGTTTCTCTCTTCATTGGCTATAGCCTTAGGAGGAAAAATAAGATGCGTATAATAAACTGATATGGCACATTCTCTTTCAGTTAGAAAAATAGAAAGACGTCAGTTGGAATAAGCCAAAGGCCACAAGGCCTTGTTTGGCTAAGCACAACCTCCCAACTTGATTATTTTCATATTATTTATATTATATAGTTTCATGTGTCACACATTACTTTAGTTAATTTTAAATAACTTTAGTTTAATTAATTTAAATAACTTTTAGTGGTAATTAAAATAATTTCTATTATAATTATATTACAAATAATAAATAATTAACTATCTAATTTAATTAATAAATTAGTACACATCACTTTATTTAATTTATTTATTTCTATTAAATTAAATAATTTATTTAGCTTAATTATTTTCTTAAATATTAAGCAATTGATTTAATTTAATTATTTCCTTAAATTAAATCCTTCCGATAAATTATCATTACTCAATTTAATTTACACTAATCAATTTAATTACTAAATTGATTCACCACAATTCATCAATTATTTATTTTTCTCAATAAATAAATTATTTAAAATATTTATTTAATTCCATAAATATTTAAATTAAATTACAAATTTCTTGATCGTTACATCCTTCCCTCCTTAAAAGGATTTTGTCCCCAGAATCACAACTCGAAAAATTTATTCGTTACATTCTTCCCTCCTTAACAAGATTCTGTCCCCAGAATCGCTATACAAAATCAAGCAAACAACTGAGGATAATTCTTCATCATAACGCTTTCAAGCTTCCACGTAGCTTCTTCAGCATTGTGGTTTCTCCAGATTATCTTAACAGAAGGTATCACCTTATTCCTTAGTACTTGCTCTTTTCTGTCAACAATTCGAACAGGGACTTCTTCATATGACAAATCTTTCTCAAACTGTAGGGGCTTATATTCTATAACATGTTTATAGTTAGGCTTATATGGCCTCAGTACCGATACATGGAAAACATTATGAATATGTTCCAACTCCGGAGGTAAAGCTACCTTGTACGCCACTTCACCAACTTGTCGAAGCACTTCGAAAGGTCCTATAAATCTAGGGCTCAATTTCCCCTTCTTGCCAAATCGAATTTTCCCCTTCCAGGGAGATACTTTCAAGAAAACATAACTACCGACATCGAATTCCCGATTCTGTCGATCCTGATCGGCATATTTTTTCTGTCTGTCTTGTGCGGCTATTAATCTCGCTCAAATCACTTTGATGATCTCGACAGTCTGTTGTGCCAAATCTGGACCCAATAACTGACGTTCACCTACCTCGTCCCAGCATAACGGAGTTCTGTATTTCCTGCCATATAATGCTTCGTAAGGCGGCATGCCAATACTCATGTGATAACTATTATTATAAACAAATTCTACCCATGGTAGATGGTCATCCCAATTTTCCTTGAAATCCATGATACATGCTCTGAGCATATCCTCTAGTGTTTGGATGGTTCTCTCACTTTGTCCGTCGGTCTGAGGATGGTAAGCTGTGCTCATTCTCAGCTGTGTCCCCAAGCACTATTGTAATCATTTCCAGAAGTTAGATGTGAAACGTGGATCTCTGTTTGATACAATGGACACAGGTACACCGTGCCTTGAAACAATTTCCTTCACGTACAGTTTTGCTAACCAATCTAGGGTAAATCGAATCTTGATTAGCAAAATGTGTGCCGACTTCGTCAGTCGATCAACAATCACCCAAATGGTATCGTAACCTTGTTGGGTCGTTAGAAGACCTACCACAAAATCCATTGTGATATGCTCCCATTTCCATTCTGGTATCTCCAACGGTTGTAACAATCCGCTTGGCCTTTGATGTTTAGCTTTGACTTTCTGACACGTTAAGCATTTCTCCACACACTCAGCCACATCCCTCTTCATACTTGGCCACCAAAAATGATGTCTAAGATCTTGGTACATCTTTGTACTCCCAGGGTGAATCGAATATCTTGAATTGTGGCTTCACTCAGAATTTCTTCCTTAACTTCTGGTACTTGCGGAACCAAAATTCTCCCTTCAAATCGAAGTAACCCTTCCGAATCAATTTTGAATTTGTTTTCCTCACCTTCAGATATTTTCTGTTTTATCTTTTCGCAGTCTTCATCCTGAATTTGCGCATTTTTCACTTTATCCACCAACATTGAACTATTTCCCATCTGGAATAACTTTTCATCGGATTCTGTCGAACATTCAATTTCCAGCTCCATCTTAACCATTTCCGACACTAGCTTCTCTTGATCAGTTAACATCATTAACTTCTCCCGTCCCTTCCTACTTAAGGCATCAGCAACAACATTCGCCTTTTCGGGATGATAGAAAATCTCACAATCATAATCTTTGATCAGCTCCAACCATCTTCTTTGTCGCATGTTCAAATCTTTTTGTGTAAAGATATACTTCAGACTTTTATGGTCGATATATATCTCACACCTCTCTCCATAAAGATAATGTCTCCAAATTTTCAGGGCAAATACCACTGCTGCTAACTCTAAGTCATGAGTCAGATACCCCTTCTCGTAATCTTTCAATTGATATGATGCATACGCAATAACTCTATCGTTTTGCATAAGCACACAGCCTAGTCCTTTATGCGATGTGTCACTATATACCACAAAATTTCCTTTAACACAGGTGTTGGAATAACCTGTCTATGTGGATTACCACATGCATGGTGAATGATAGCATGTAGCAGATGATAGCATTAGTAGTCCTCACTATTCTATGAAATAGTGTGATAATAAATGTATTAAGGACTTATTTTGAGTTTGAATACTGTCTAGAAGACAATATTTGTATTAAAACTCATAGCTCATGTTGAATATTTAAGATTGTATTTGTATTCTGTACCATGTATTTGGCGACTCAGAATAGGTGATGTATACCTATTTTGGGGGCGTCACAGTTGGTATCAAAGCTTAGGGATATGATCCATGGCTGAGATGTGAGACAAGAACTAGGAGGGGGAAACGGGGAATTCCTTCGCTAGTATGACTTACCTAAGTTTATTTGGTATTTAATTGGTCGATCAGAGTATATGGATAATATGTGATATGTTAATTAACCCTTGTTTTGTGGCGAGATTTGAAAATGACATCCAGAATGTTGAAAATAGCAACGAGACAATGAGGAGACCATTGAGTCTCCACAGATCAATAATCAGGATAATGTGCATCAGGAAGGCGACAATCCTTATGCAAACGACAACACTGACCAAATAATGAACGATGGAATGTTCAGAGGCTTTATACAATTCATGCAACATCAGGCGAGAGCGACTCCTATCCAAAATACAGGTGGAAACACTGGCAACTTCTTGGACGGTCACTGCTAAACAGTTCAAGGAGTGGGACCACCAGAGTTTTTTGGAGAGCCAAAATCACTTAAGGCGGAGATGTGGATAAAGTAGATCTGCAAGATATTTGATGTCTTGGGATGCTCTAAGGAGCAAAAGGTTCCCTTTGCCACCTTCATGTTATGCAGCAGAGGCGACATTGGTGGGAATCAGAAAGCGTACTTCAACTCCGCCGCACTAAAGATGACTTGGGAAAAGTTCCAAGAATTGTTCAACGACAAGTACTTTCTCAAAAGTATTCGTCACATGAAAGAGGTAGAGTTCATTAAACTGGAGAAAAACAACATGACCGTGTCGCCGTACGAAGCTATGTTTGCCGAGTTGTCCCGGTTTGCGTCCCATTTGGTTGATAATGAGGAGAGAATGACGCGAATGTTTCTAAGAGGTTTGAAACCCAAGATACGTCAATATCTTATCTCTCATAAACTGGATTTATATTCAGATGTTGTTAATAGGGCTCAGTTATTGGAGTGCGATAATGAGTCAACCCAACCAAAAGAGAGCAACCGACAAAATGATAATACCAGTGATAGCAGTCATCGAAGCGGTGACAATAAGCGTGGAGGGAATCAACATGCCAAAAATGGTAACCACTTCGGTGGTAATCATGGCCAAAACAATAAGAATGGACATTTCAAGAAGAGGAGATTCAACAATGATGAAAAGACGTTAGCATCAGCACCCATTGTTAAGGAAGGAGAACGACCACCTATCATATGCTTCAAATGCGGAGGGGAGGGACATATCAGTCCAAACTGTACGCAACAGTCCAAAACCTGTTATAATTATGGAAGAGAAGGTCACGTAGCCCGATTTTGTCATGCACCAAAGTTAAGTCCAGCTGGTACGGTGGCACCAAAGGCGGATACGGACAAAACAAAGTCGGTGGTTTTAGGAAGAGCGTTTTTCGTGACTTCTCAAAAAGTGAGTAACCCAAACGAAGTTAGCACGGGTTAGTTAATTATAAATTCTTGCAAATTTTATACCTTATTAGATACCGGTTCTACCCATTCTTTTATCTCTCTTGCTTGCGCTCAACATTTAAATTTGACCCTAGAGAAGTTAGACTTTGACTTATTGGTTGAACTTCGTTAGTAGAAACCTTTGTTACACCCACTATTTATAAATCTTGTTGATTCAAATCGACACTTTCACATTACCTGTCGATCTTATCTCTTTGAAAATACTTGCCTTTGATGTGATTTTAAGAATCGATTGGTTAACTACTCATCATGCTTTTCGTAAGGTTGTTAGCTTTCATATTTCTAACCAACCTTTTATGCGAATTCAAGCAATCAAACCACTAAAGTCAATCATTTTCATGTCAAGCCATAAGTAAAGAGCCCTGAGCCTTTATCTGGTGACTTCCTTGTGTGGAATGCACCGAAGCCAGACTTTCTGTAGGCGACGTCATGAATGATGATGGCAAGTTGATAGGTATCAATGTGACGTACTATCCAAGTCTTGGATGAGGGTCACAGTTTTGAATGATATTTCTATTGTTAATAAATTTTCTAACGTATTCTTGAAGACTTCTTAGCCTACCCCTAGAGCGTGAAATCGAATTTTATATTGATCCCAGTACAAAACCTATTTCTAAAACCCTCAAATATTTCTTTACTTAAAACGAACGTATCATGCGCCAAAGACGTTGGCTCGAGCTATTGAATATTACGATCGTACCATTCAATACCATCGTGGAAAAGCGAACGTGGTAGCTGACGTGTTGAGTAGAAGATCGTATGCGTTTACGAGTGCGATGTTGTTAACACAAAAATCCATTTCATATAACTTACAAATGATGAAGATAGAGTTAAAGACTTTAGGGACCCACGTGAAGATAACGAATATACGAGTAGAATCGACTTTAATCGATAAAGTTAAAGCCGCTCAAACTATACACCTGAAGCTGATGAATATGAAGAAGAAGGTTCAAGAAGGCATTATTCTAAAAGCAAGAGTCGATGAATAGAGGAAATCTCAACCCTTGATTTTATTAGTCTATTTGAAATCCTCGATCGAGTAGGAACTGTGTCCTATAGACTTATTTTACCGCCAAGTATGTCGCGTGTTCATAACTTTTTTTTTACGTATCGATGTTACGTAAATATGTGGATGACCCGAACCACGTTATTAAATTAGAACTAGACGAGATAACAGAAGATATAACATATGAGGAGATACGTGTTAAAATCTTGGATAAGAAGGATCATATTCAACACTCAAAGGTTATACCTCAAGAGTTAGAATCTGAAATGAAGTCAAGGTATCCTCATCATACCAGGTACGTACGTAAATTTTGAGGGCAAAATTTCATAAGGAAGGGAGATTGTAAGACCCCAAATTTTATGAAATGAAAGTATTCAATTTTCTTATAATTATTATTTTATTTCATAAATGGTTAAATTGATAAAGGGTTAAAGTTAAGGGTGATATGTGAAATTTTTGCAAAGTATGCAAGTTGTTATAAAATATTCGTTATTCGGGAATATTCTTTTTGTCGGGGAATATCCGTAATGACTCAAGCACAATCATTGGTGGACCCCACAACGGAAGTATTGTCATAGTAAGAAAACGACAGAATTATCTTTTTATAAAAATAACGGCGAAAGTGTTACCGTTAAAAAACTGTTGAACTACCCGGTAGTAAAAGTACAGTAATATGCGTGGTTGCATAGTAGAACACGGTATTAGTTATTGATGCTTACATAAGAAGTCACTCAGTTATACTCAATTATTTCTACAGTAATTGCTGCATCATATTTATCATATTATTGGTTCGATTATTGTCAGTATCATCTGCATAATATGATATATTATTAAATCAATAATTGAGACGACAAAGTTATTCATATTATTAAATTATAATATTTACAATGTCTAGAAGTTCTGTCAAGGAGAGGTTTGGTCATCTAATTGTGCGCCAATAAGGAGAAATCTTTATCGAAAAGCCCCCTATTTCCTGGGAACGACCTGGTTTTTAAATATTGTGAGTTATAATATTAATGATGAATGTTATTAAAAATCAAGGTTGAGTTCGGAGTTGAATTTGGAGACGCGGACATGATATTTGAGTCCGGAACGATGAAATTAATAGAAATAGACTATAAACACAAAATTTGTTGGGGTTGACTTTTTGGTTAAAAAAGTCAATAGTTGACTTTTTTGGAAAAAGTCAAACTTCGAAATTTCAAAAATGAATTTTTTGAGGAAAATATTTCCATTGTGTTGGAATTATTAGTGTTAGTGAAAATCGACATTTATTTCAATAATAATTGATGTTTGGAAGTTATCGGGTAATTAATTGGATAAATGAGGAATTAATTGCTATTAATTCACATGATTATAACTATTCGTTCACATGTGTATACTATTGATTCACATTCATGTACTATTAGGGGAGTTGGTGCAAGATTGATAATACTTGCATGACTAAGTTAAAAATGGAGGTATAGATGGAGGTACTATACTGTTATTTGTATTTTCACATGATTATAACTATTGAATCACATGATTGAACTATTGATTCACATTATTTACTATTAGGGGAGGTGGTGCAAGTTTGATAATACTTGCAGGACTAAATTAAAAATAAAAGAAAAGTTGGAGGTATTGTACTGTAATTTTTTGAGCCTCAAAACGTGCAATTATCCAAACTATATTTTTCTATAAATAGAAGCTCATTCTTCCTTCATTTCTCACCAATTCACTAAATCTATAGAGAAATTATTATAGAGAAAAATTATAGAGAGAAAGAAGAAGAGAAGTTTGCTACCTCTCTATTCCAGTATCCAGCTTTATTCTAAGGTAATGGGTATTATTTCTTTCATTTTCATGAAGAGAGCTATTAATATTCCATTCTTTATTATTCTGTTGGAATATCCTGTCTGAGCGTATTACGCATGACCTGGTTCCACTATTTATTATTCTGTTGGAATAACCTGTCTATGCGAAGTACCGCATACATAGTGAAATTCTTCTGTTATTTCATTCTTTATTATTCTGTTGGAATATCATGTCTGTGTGTATTACGCATGACCTGGTTCCATTATTTATTATTTTGTTAGAATAACCTGTCTGTGCGGTCTATCGCATGCCTGGTGAATTCTGTTGTTATTCCATTCTTTATTATTCTGTTGGAATATCCTGTCTGTGCGGATTTCGCATGACTTTGTTCCATTCTTTATTATTCTGTTGGGAATAACCTGTCTGGGTGGTCTATCGCATGCATGGTGAATTCTTTTGTTATTCCATTCTTTATTATTCTGTTGGAATAACCTGTCTATGTGGATTACCACATGCATGGTGAATGATCCTTTGTATTCTTCCTTATTAAATTGTGGAAATGATCTGTCTACGTGGATAATCGCAATGGCGTAAAATCCATTCGCAGTTCATATATTCTATTATACTCGATTGGTTAAAGTTTTGGCTTCTATACTCCATGAAATTAGTAGAATATCCTCGGATATTTGCGCTTCATCCAAAGATCTTTTCATGGAAATATTCTTACGAGCATTCTTGAATTTTACTCCACAAAGCAAAGATCATGTTGATAATTTGGACGTTTTTGAGTTAGGGATAAATTAACTTATAAATCTTTAAAATTTAATTCTTGAACTTGTTTTATTGAATTATTATGTCATTGTCATCATCCTCATGTTTATATTATGTTGAAAGTCATCTGCGACCTGTAGTGCATAGATGGACTTGGTATGATTATGACTAGGGATTATTCGGTATAGTCATGACCGTAATGTTACAAATGATGTGGTAAAAGTCCTCATTGGCCCGTAGTGCATTGATGGACAGTTGTTGGCATGATCATAATCATTGATGAAAACACGAATATCCTTGGCCCGTAATGCATGGATAATCTGTAGTCGTGATACTAATGAATATCCTTGGCCATAGTGCAGGGATGACGTGGTTTATTTAATAAGCTGAGTCTCAGCGATAAAAGTGATGACAAACCTTTTAAATCATAGAAGATAGTAGATTTTATTCTCTACTTGACTCTTCTAATGGATTACTTGTTCCACTGCAGTTGATAAGTGGATTTTATATACACTTATCCGGTATCTTTTACTTGAATTAGTTGCTTATATTTATGTGTCTTAGTTACTTTTCATGCATTTTGTGTTCATTTTATAGGTTATGCGTTTGGGAGTGGTGTGAGCGATTATTGGTAAGGAAAAGCAAAGAAAATGAAAAGAAAAGCAATCCGGACATCATTTGAGCTTTCATGTTTACTTCATGTTGTTGGTTTGGAACTTAGCATACCTTGTAGAGCGTCTTCTTTGCTTTTCGGAACATCTTGAATCATTCTAATCGAAGTTCAGATGCAAGAGTTATGATTGTTGTACCAACGGACGTCGAACGTCATGGTTTTGGGTGGTCATTTGCAGAGCAGTCACTTCCAGCCAAATTTCAACCTTCATCCGGCCCGAATTTCTCAATCCTCAAAGAATAAAAATTGTAGAGCTCGTCGATATCTTCGATTTGATAGGTTGAAGGCCCCGTAACTCCTCTCAGATCAAAAGTTATGGGTGTTTTACCAGAGGACGCTGTGACAGAAAAATGATGCCCGCCGGGGTGGGCTTTTCCTTAGTAAAACCCCCGCTGGGGCGGGGGTACCAGCTGAAAAACAGTACTATAGCCTGCCGGGGCGGGCCCTTGGCAAGCCTAAACCCCCGCAGGGGCGGGGGTATGGGTAAAAGAAGTGGTTTTTGGCCAAATTTGAGTTCAGGAAGGATTGTTTTCGATCCAATTGACTTAAGGACTTCCAAGATGAGTTAAAGACATTTAAAAGGCTTATAAAAGGAGGAGAATAATAAGGATTAGGAGAGATGGGAGAGATTAGAGGAGAAATAAGATTCCATTAGATTAGATTAGAGTAAATTAGATCAAAACACTAGTTCTAAATAGTTTTGGAGATTGAAGTAACTTGAAGACCATTGAAGATCAAGAGCAGGAGCTTGAGGAAGATGGAGATTTGCTGACAACAGACTCAATTCTTTACTCTACTCTTATTTTTATCTTTTAATGTTATTTCAAGTGTGGATTCTTAGTTTTAATTCAATGAACTAATTCTTTGTTTGAGATTAAAATGGATCTTATTGTTTAGTTTATTTTAATATGCTTCGCTATCAATTATTATGTTCTATCGTGAGAATTGTCTATTGTGGTTTGGACTTAATTGTTTAATTAACTGGCCATCAATTACCGTGATAATCTATATGAACTCGAGAGATGAAGTATAGATTTAGATCTGATCATGATAGCATGTTTTCAGGATTTTGTTAGTAGCTTAAACTTGATGAGTGTTAAGGTAGAGATATGCTTGACACCGTATGTAATTGGATAGAGAACTTGTTCTTAAACCTTCTTCAATTGTAATTCACATAGAGATATAGTGGGTTAGTTGATTAAGGTGTTTAACGGATTTCTATCTTAATTGTGGATTGACGTTAATATGGTATTAGTGCATCGAGAGGTGGTTAATACTACTTTAGTGTTCTTGATTAACAATTCGGGATAGAGAATAATTGATGAGAAGTGTGTTAACTTAAATGAAGAAATAAGTGAAGTTGTGATCTTAAATCTCCATAGTCTTCATTTAATTAGTGGAATTTAATAGTAGTTTAATTTATATAATTTGAAATTCATTCATTTAAATAAGATTGAGTTGGTTACGGGTTAATACTTGGTGATTTTTATTAACTAATTCTCTATGGGAACGATACTCAACTTATCACTTTATTACTTGTTGACCACGTATACTCGCGTGTTGTGCGTAATTAGATTTTACCCAACAGCAGTTAAACTTGATGTTTGTTATATTGTATCAGTTTAACACTGTTGAAGGCTAACGACAATTTATTTTGTATTATCTTAGCCATAATATTTCTTACTGGCCTAGTTGAGCTCACCCTTTTGCTTTCATTGTTCTCTTCAAGAAATGAGAACGTATCAGGGACTAGTAGGGGAACGAAGTGACGGTCCAGATGATAGCATTAGTAGTCCTCACTATTCTATGAAATAGTGTGATAATAAATGTATTAAGGACTTATTTTGAGTTTGAATACTGTCTAGAAGATAATATTTGTATTAAAACTCATAGCTCATGTTGTATATTTAAGATTGTATTTGTATTCTGTACCATGTATTTGGCGACTCAGAATAGGTGATGTATACCTATTTTGGGGGCGTCACACTGCCTTTATGAACAAATATGATCATGAAGAAAGGCTAAGTCAAAGTGAGCTAGAAGATATTGCATAGAAAGATGAAGCAAGCAGGAGAAGCAGAGCTGCAGAGCATGACAATCCTCCAAGGAGCAAAAGGTAAAGGAGATAGAGATAAGTTGAAATTTGTTTCTTATTGATTTAACTATGATAAATTGAAGTATCTGCTTCACAAACATCAATAAATTCATGCTTATTCTCTAGAGATTTCAGGTGCTCACTAAAACACTAAGTCATATTTACTTTCTAGCATCCTGCATTTAGAAATTGATATTTTGATGCAAATCTCCTTGGTTATGTCAACATCAAATAGGGGGAGATTGTTGGGAATTGCATATTAAAATGTAATGTTGAAAGTAAATAAATATGCTTATGTCTAAAGTCCTTCAAAGAATATATGTACAAGGACTTAGATGGTAGATCAAAAATTGTTAGGTTGATCTGTGCTTAATGTTTATCATTCTGTAAATGAATGTATAAAAGAAAAATTAAAGTTGTTAGGATGATCTATTTTGAAATGTATTAGATAGGCCTCAACAGAATCGTAGTATATCAAGCTGTCGAGAGATTGTAGAAGCCAAGGCAAAATTTTGGAGTATCGAGAAAGTTTCTTTAGAATCATAGTCTGCTTTGGAAGCCACACTCATAATCGTAAAGATAGTCCGAGCGCCTGTCGAGCCAATTCAAGAATCGTAGTTAGCTCTCGAAATCGTGGAGTCTGCAAAACAAGAAATAGAGATCGTAGACTATCAGAACTTAAGAGAAATTGTTGTGTTCTCTTCAATCAAGGCTAAATCAAGCATGAGCATGTCAAGATACAACGGTCATGGTGTCTCTCCAGTCAGCATCAGAAGCACTGAGCCTCGTCCATTTGTTGAAGAATGACGTATAACAAATGAAGAATGGCTGATAGACGTTGAGATTTTGGGAATCTCAACGACCCAACGACCCAACACTCATCCTTAATATGTATCGAAGAAGCGTATAGAAGAAGCTAAGGAAAGGAATGGTTGCCTGCTGAAAATCATCTTTTCAGGTGTTAGGTGAGAAAGCAGTCTGTTGTGTCAGTGGGCCAGACAGCTGAACAACAGATTTCTAGGAAGTCAACATCAGTGCTCAAAAAATGTCAGATGCATTAAATGCTACAACGGATATCTTTAACGAACACATTTTAAAGGCTCCTTTATAAGCAAATCAGATATAGATGCAATAAACAAGCAAGTACTAAACAAAAGCTTAAGAACACTCAACGTTCAAACTCTACGATCAAGAATGAAAAGCTTATTCTGCTACTCAGTTCTTTCGAACGTATGCTTAACTGCAATTGAGTAACACAACCCAAGAACTCAACTCTCATCAAGTGTATTCCAAGTCTTTTGGACTTGAAGAATTCTAAGTGAACTAAAGAAGTTCCAAGACTGCTGGTCTTGAAGGAATCTAAGTGACTCGAAGATTGTAAAGATATCCTTAGTGGATTTCCTACTCGTGGAGTAAAAGAGTGGACTAGGAGCCTTGAGTGCTCTGAACCACTTAAAATCACTGTGTTTTTTGTATACATGTTATAACTGGTATATCTGTCATAACTGCTTATCACCTATAAACTTGGTAAGTTATTAACAAATCTGACAAGTATTTTGAAAAGGAAAAAGTTTTAAAAATATCTATTCAACCCCCCCCCCCTTCTTCTAGATAACTATTGTGTCTCTAGGAACTAACAGATTTCATAAATTAATAAAAGAGAACCACTTATCTTTTATGTGTAGGATCTGGCTCCTTATCTTAGTAAGCCGACATGGAGATAAATTAATTGTGTTAGTGATTTTTTGAATAGAATTTTACTTTCCCACATACGGCGCCAATGTTGGAGCCAAATTTTGTACGCCTGATGAAATCACCAAAACAGCGCTAACAATTGCTGGAATAGTTAATTGTATTATTGTGAAATCAAATTCACGAAATACACACAGATAAACATACACACATCATTGTAAGAGATACTCCCTCCGTCCCAAATTAATTGCTCAGTTTTGATTTTTTAAAGTCAAATTGATCATTTTTAAAACTAATCTTTTTACTATTTTTGCTAAAATATAGGTGAAGAGATTATAACCAAAAGAAAGTATATACAATTTATTACTAACCCCAATTTTTATAATTTTAGAAATATATTTATATATGCTTAATTATTAATTCTAAAAATAGTCAATTTGACTTAAAAAAGTCAAAACTGAGCAATTAATTTGGGATGGAGGGAGTATAAAATATGGACAAAAGAATTTACGTGGAAACCAATTAGAAAAAAACCACGAAGAGAGATAAGAAATCCACTATAAAATAATAACGAGAGTACAAATAGTTTATTTTTGTTATCACCACAAACCCTCGATTATTGTTGTATTTATAGATATCATGTCCACCCGAATCCAATTAGGAGTAGGCTAGTCCTTTATAAAATCACCTTATAACTATAATTAATGGTTGATCGATTTCTTTCCAAATTAGATCTTTGTATCCCACCAAATAATGAAACATAATCTTACTTTAATAAGGACTCTCCCACTATTTGAGCAAGCTGTCAAAATAAATCCATATGGGCCAACATCAAATCTGGTCCATTAAATAATTTGGACTACACCTTGACTAAAACCAAATAATTACATCCCAACAATAATAATTTAGAATCTTTTAATAGTAATTACTAATAAATATATAAAAGAGAAAATATTTCCACCAAAGTTGAGTAAAATTCAGTATTCCTAAACAATTAATCAAACAATTAGGGGAAGAAGAAGAATAAGAAACAAATAGGAAAATAAGAACTTTAATGTGTCCATCAATTACTAAATTTAGGGTTAAATATAGTTTTGTTACATTAAGTAACACCATTTTCAAGATTTGGCCCCCAAAGAATTTGGATTTACAATTTACTACATCAAGTACCTAATTGCATACAATGTAGCCCCCAATTTTAGAATCCATCCAAAATTGGCCGGAATACCTAATTTTTCGGCCAGATAAGAATTGTATATCGTTTGATTGTATAGTATATAATACGTGTTAATAACACTTATGTTACATCAAGTACCACCAAATTCACAATGTTAGGTTTGTATATAACGCGATCATGCAATCAAATCACCTAAAAGTAACGGAAGCGCGATAAAACGAATTTTTAAATTTTTCATACAAACCATCACCATGATCATACTTTGTGCTCAATTATCAATTCAATAGAAAAGAGATGGAGATCAGATTCATACCCTTGTAGAAACTAGTTTTCTTATGTACGAGTTTGCCTCCAATTCCTTTTCACGTTCAACTTGAATTCACCGAGTTTGATTCCTTCCTTTGATCAACGTTAGTCACCCAACTGTTTGGCCTATAGAGATGATCCACCAAGGAAGAACAAATATTCAAGAAGATGGGTATTTGGCAAAATCTTAGATTATATCTCTACATAATATATGTACTCTCACAACTGTAACGCCTCGAAATCTGGTCTATTTTTACACCCGAATTCCGTACGTCACGGTCCCATTTCTTTCCAAACATACGTCATTATATAGTTAAATATAACAACATACATTCTTAAATCCCAGGTTCTAAAACCTTATAACCTCTTTCATTACAAATAATGATAATTACAGTATTCTTTACATCTTACACGAGTGACTTTTATCCGCCACCAAGGATACATAATCGTTCATTAAACTATTCTATAGTTTAATTCTATCATTCTATATTACAAGTCTTCGCTTGATCTTCACGATCATTCATATAATGAATGGCACTTCTTCTGGATACCGATCAGCTTGATCTTTACGGGATCCTTAAGTTCTTCTAACATCGTTCACTGAATTTTTTTTATTTAAAGCAAGTGTGAGCATTAAATTGCTCAACAAGTCTTAGAAGTTGAACAAACAACTTCAAGAATTTAAACATTCTTTTAAAAATTCAATAACCGAACAAAGGTTGTGACAACCCGAGAAATTAGAAAATTATTAAAATCTTAAATGATTGGTTTAAGGTCAAATAATAGACCTAGACAGAGAATAAGTGTATGTGTTTGATGTTTTCAGAAAGGAATTTTGAGGATTTAAAATTTCTTTTAGTGAATTATTAAGGATTAAAGGTATATGAGTATATGTTCAGGATTACGGTATCATGTATAGAGAATGTGGTTAAGGTTCAAGTGTTGACGGATAAATTATATATCGTGTCAAACCCTAATATTATTAGAACGTCAACGTTCATTTATAAAATTATTACGTTTGACAAGAAACCCTAGAAATCGATTCTGGAAACCCTAATTTTAATACCGGGAATCCGAAACCCTAATTCAGTATTTAAAACCCTAATTTGGGAAGTCAAAGGCTAAATATAATGGCTTAAGTATTTGTGATTATATATTAGGGATAACCCTAATTGTTAAATTAGAAATCCTAATATTTTGTATAAAACCCTAAGGGATTAAAAGTTATGTGTGTAATAAATATGAATATTATGTGTTTGTTTGTTTATTATATAAACAAATAAAATAAACTAATATAATCCTAATTATATATTAAGAATGAATGATTGAATAACTTAAGAGTTATGAGTTGGGGAAATAATAGTATTTAGATATATACTAACTCTAAGAGATTTATTTTATACATCTCAGTTAATTAATTTTATAACCTAATTTTAGCAAGTCTAATTGGGTTAAGGAAATAAATGTGCATGAGTAAGGATTTAAGTTATAATTGAGGAAAATGAAAACCCTAATTTAATGATTTGGGTTGGAAAAGAATTAATAGTATTGGACTATGTTAATTTACATGGCCCAAAGAATTAAATTTTAAGTCCAATATATTATTTATTGATAGCCCAAAAGATGGAAATGGTGACCCAAATTTAAGCCCAATTAAGGAGGGACATATTGGACATTTGGTATGCTAAATAGGAAATAAAAAAAAAAGAAATCAAATATTAATGTGGAAATGTCCATTTTACCCTTTTTGTCCCATTTTGATGAATAATTGCTAAAGAATCCTATGTTATCTTACAAATCTAGCAAATAATGAGTGGGAATATTTCTAGCCTAGCCATGTGCTCTATATTAAGTAGCATCCAATGTTAATACCTAGCAACTAGATACATTAAACCTAAATTAGGAGATTTAAAGTAAGAAAAATACTTACTTTACTCCTCATTATTATTGCCAAGCCATTCTCTCTCTTACATTTCAAGAATTAGAGAGAGAGAGAGAAGATGAGATAGGAACATCATGTAGCAAGCCAAGAACAACAACAAAGATCATCATCTACTTTGAAAGATTAAGAAGGGCTAGCAAGATATTAAGGTATTAAACTACATTTAGCTAGTTATTCTTGTTGTTTTAAATCAAAACATGGAGTTATGTTCTTGATCTTCAAAACTCTAGATCTACATGATTTAGAGTGTTTTATGAGTAGATCTAACCATTTTGGTAGTGAAAAGCTTAAGTAAGGGAAAGAAAACTAATTTTTTTTTTAAGTGAGAAAACTAGTAAGCTCAACGACCTAAAAAGGAAATTTGGGGTTAGCTAGCTTGCTCTAAAAAATTCTGGGCTTTTGGTATGTTATAGTACACTCAATAAGCTTTCCATAGACTCCGAAATGGACTAAACCGACATCGAAGGAGAGAGTTATGAAATTTCTCCCAAACTACTCAAAGGTAAGAAAAAGCTGTTAGAGTAACAGTTTGTATATGACCACTTCAGGGCTAATTTCAGGGAGCTTAACATGTCCAAATATGGATTGTAATAGATGAAAAGCGTAGTTCGGAAAGATACGAATCCAAAAAAAAGCTGACGGATCATTAATCGGAGTTATGGATTTTATTTTATTTAAGTTTTGGTAAAGGACTCCAAAACTGCATATGTGCAAAAAGAATCGCCAAAACATTTCCAGAGGCTGTTTTGGTAATTTATTTTGTGAGAAAAATTCGGGCTTTCGGAAATGAAAATATGTGGTATTATGTAGCTCGTGTCCAAAAATGAGCTAATTCCGAGTTAAAACGGCCAAGTTATGACTATTCTAATTTTTGTGATTTTAGGCGGAAATCGCTATAACCTAGAGTTCTACAACTCGATTGCCACGAAATTTAAAATAGAGCATCACGTTAACATATATAAGGTTATGTCAAAAGATGGGCATCTCGGAGTTAAGCACGAGGTAGCTAATTTTCTTAAGTCACACTTAATTATGATTTTTGAAAAATAGAATTAATGCTTTAAAAATCATATAAAATGATTTATGTGTTATAAAAATATTCTAAGTTATAAACTATAACTTTTGATATTTTGGCATGAAAATGTTAATATTTTATTATTAATATCGGTTATTGGATAATGGATTTAAGTGTTTAAAAATCATATAAATGTGATTTTAAGGTATTAAAAAATCTTAGTGATATATTATAAATTATATTATAATATTATGTAATGATTTTCATTAATATTTGATATTAAATAGATATTAATGATTAAAGAATTATGTGATATTTAATTCATTTAAATACATTATTAATGATCGGAAAATTTAGATAAATGATATTAATTATCGAAAAATATTTCGAGCTTATGAAAATCATTTAGGATCGATAAGAAAATTATCGTGATATCGTCAAGTATTTAAGCAGAGTTTAATTAAACTTAGACTCCTTAAATTGTCCGACTAGACCATCGGGATGATAGAATTGTACCGATTTCAACTTTCGGATTTGAAATAGTCTGACGATGATTTATGTCCTATGTGTATAAAGAGACCTGATAGAGTATGTGGAAATATGTTTAAGTTATTTTATAACAATAATGATATTATTCTAACATTGGAGATCTATATTATTAATATTAGGTCTTGAGGAGAAGCGTATTATATTGCGTTACGGTAATCAGCAGTTCGAGCAAGTTTTTTCAAGTTCTTTTTACTTAAACTCTTTTAAGAGTGGTTTTGAGACGAGATATGCTTATGAATTGTACTGTATACATATTGCATGTATTCATCGGTATGAAAGGTCGATCACCTTCATTACCGGTCGATTCGGATATAATTGTTATGTTCATTTTCAATGTTCATTCAACTTTGAAATTTTGTTCATGCTAATTCACAACTACATTGTGAAGGATAGCTTGACTTATTATTCAAACTCTTTCAATCATGATATATCTTTACCTTGTTTTTTTTTAAACTTCTTTGGGCAACTTTCATGCTCACCCTTGCTATATCATGATAAAACATTGCGATTAAAAGCGAATACTACTGACGATTCTGGGGAAAAGGATAATGCCAAGTTCAGCTTGGGATAGAATGTGAAGTTAAGTTATAAAGTATGTTGAAGAATAGTATTGTCATGTGTTAGACAGTTCACGATTGTGTATTAGTTAAGGTTACTCGATTTTGGGAATAGTGTGTAAAGTTTAATGTATAAACAATTTATGTTTATATCTTCCGCAACAGTTGTAGAAATAGCGAACCGGATCCACGGCAATTTGGGACCCGGATCTGGGGATGCTACAAAGGTTATGAAGCAGCTTCAATAATAGGAATCTCAATTCCTATCATTTTAAAACATTAGTCACATTCACTTTAAAATACTTTCATTCTCTACTCTCTTTCATACACATTATGTCTGGCTAGAATCAATAGCACAGACTTAACAATAACGGTTCATGTATAAACAGAACATTCTCATATTGAACAGTTCAATCATAGAACAGTTCATCTCATATAAACAGCGAAGTGTTCAAATTGTGGCACAAGGCCTCATACATTCTACCACCTTGTACAAATATCGCACATTTGCATATAGACAAAACTTCTCAAGTTCAACATCTGAGAAGTTTAAGAAACTAACATTCATTTAGAATATGAATGAAGTTAGGAAACTTGCCTTACGCACAGCTACATCTTATAGTTTACGCTGAACTGCTCATTCCACTTCCTATGTAGCACATAAGGAAATAACACATACACCAATCAGTCGGGATAAATAATCTTTTGGTCACTGTACTGGGGTCCGGTTTTTATTGTGGTTACCGAAACTTTTTTGTTACAATCGAATAACCGTACTATCAAAAACTTATAAAATGGTCATTCTGTTCGATTTTCGTCAAAAACGTAATGTAAATCTTTGAGATTAATGACGGAAGTGCTAAGTTGGCGATTTGACTCCGTTTTTTTTGCTGATATGTATATGGTTTTGCCATGTGTATCATTATGTGTCAAGCACATGCTCATAGATATTAAGAATAATTGTATCTTAATAATAATTTTAAAATAATAATAATAAAATAATATTACTAAGAATAATAATAATATTAAGAATAATAATAATTTCAAAATAATAATAATAACAACAATAATAATAATTTTGAATTAATAAAATAATAATAATTACGAAATAATAATAATAATTTCACAATAATAATTTTCTATCCTGCATACATTTCACAATATTATTATTACAATTACTATTATTTTATATCATTTGGAATCCAAGGTCATTTGTAGTTTTAGTTTTCGGATATAAAAATATTTTATATCATTTGGAATTCAAGGTCATTTTTTTTTTATTACGAAAAAGGAGTTTAATTTATGTTAATATTAATATAAAATAACTTTGTGTACTAAAATTTTATATTTTTACTAAATATTTTGATTCAAAGAAAGGTCAAGAGATCGTTGTGTATAAAAAATTTTATATTTTTAATAAATAGTTTACTAAATAACAATGTGTACTAAAATAACAACGTGTCTATTTCACAATTTTATTTTTATATAATTTAAGAAAATTAATACATTTTTCTAAAATTATCCCTCATGAAAAAAAATATTATAGTAGATGGAGAGAGGCGAATGTGAAATAAGTATGATAAAAGGTATTATAGATAATTGAAATGTATTATTATTAAAATTATTATTATTACAATTACTATTATTTTGAAATTATTAATAATAGTAGTAATAATAATAATAGTAATAATTATAATGATAATTTTAAAAATTTAAAATTTTAAAAAAGATTATATAAATTATAAAAATATTTTTATATAAAGGCGATGTGTATTTAAAAAAATATTTTTATTATTTTATTAATTTAAATTATTTGAGTAAGGGTAAATTTGACAAATCATTTTATTCTCCATTAAAAAAATAAAAAATAATATTATTATTTAAAAATTATTTTTATCATTATTATTATTTAAAGATTATATAAATTATTATTATTTTGAAATTATTAGTAATACTATTATTATTATTTAAAATTATTATTATTATTTTAAATTATTACTATTAATAGTATTTTATTATTATTATTATTATTATTTTGAAATTATTATTATTATTAGTTTTGGAATTATTTAGGTGAAGTAGTTAATAGTTTTGTTGGTTTATCCTATAATAATTCACCTGTTTGCCTTTTCTGTGCTCCACGTAAGCAAAAAAATGGAGTCAGCACAGTCAGCATTCCGTCCATTTTTTGGACGGAAATCGAACAGAATGACCATTTTATAAGTTTTTAAGACTACAGTTATTCGATTATAACAAAAAAAAGTTTCAATAACCACAATGAAAATCAGACCCCAGTACAGTGACCAAAAGGTTATTTATCCCCAAATCAGTCATATACTTAACTTACACATTAGTTTACTTCACTTTACTTCATAGGATTTGCGTTCTTATAATCTAAGTTTACGTGACCAACTTCCTTTACTACCGGTTTACGGCTTCATGACATAAGGAGATGTCTTTCTCAAAACGTTCATCATCTTTGATGATTTACATACTTATCCTCTTCTTATAACTCTCCTAGGACTCAACACACATCATGTCTCTGCTAGTAGTCCATATGGTACTCTGAGTGGTTTCCCACAAACAACCAACAAACAAGTTCCTGTCTCATCTACACAGCCCATAATAGTGAGTTAGATCGGTTGCCAGTTTCATATATACCTTCGCTCTCTGAAGGAATTGTTTAGCCCATCTCCTGTATGTCAACCATCAAAGGTTACAATTGCACCACAACCTAAGTTATCTTAACTTATTCGAACCATTAAACTATAATGTTCGTTAAGTCAAATTCTTATTCCTTATGGTTTTCTGGCAACTAAATGCCATACCTCAGGATTTATTCTTATCGTCCAAGTCATACAATCTTTTGTATACTCAGAATGATCATTCCATATTCAATCTATGCATTTATAATGTTAACCATTTTACGTTACCTTATTCTTATCTTACAATGTCTGGTCCATCGACATAGAACATCTTCCAATTTATAAACATTAACTCGACTTCTTTACGTTATATGTACTTGTCCTTAATTCAGCTTCTTCACCGTTCACAGGTTTAATCACTGGTCTTCATTACCTTACGGTTAAACCATACACAGAGTGTAGGTCCTGCCCGTTTAATATTCGCTTACACTTAACCTTCACATCGGTTAAAGTGTTCAACGCTTACATTTCATTCTTAATTACATTCTCCATCCGACTCACATTCGGTTTTCATTAATCTTATTATCGTTCACTATGACTTTCTTGATAATTCATATCTTATTTACTACCTTTTTCAACGTCTAAGTCATACAACCAATGTATACTTAAAACATTTGCTCGACGTGAATACGATTCACCAAAATCGTTTACGTATTCAACATTTACATTGTTCATCCCTTAATCTCTTATTCAACCTTTACCTAAGGTTTTAATCGCTTTCATTCATTACTATTACATGAACCCCATGTTCAATATTCTTTCTTAATGTCAAAGCCATACTGTTCGTTGTATGTTAAGACTGATAGTTCATCACAACAACGTTGCGTTCACAGCGTCTATACGCTTTACGCATATCTCTCATTACTACAACATAACATCGAAATGTTATTCGTTACCCTCATCAATCAACGTCTAAGGAATCACCATCATAGCAATCCCTCACATTTGTTTTATCGCTAATACGGTCCCCGGATATCGGTTCCGTAACCCGCATCTACATTATTTGTCTTTTAATCTCGTTTAATCTTTTTGTTCAACCTTCATTAAAGGTTTAATACACTTAATTGAGTGTTACATTAGTTGAACTATATGTTCATATTTCTTTCTTGCACATCCCCTAGTAATTGAGCACTTAAAAGCTCATCATGCTTTTTTTTTCCTGCGGCGTGTGGCGGCACGTCCCTTCCCTTCCTTTACCTCATACCGCAGCGCCACACTTTGTAGTGTCAAAGCTATGAGGTCGGCTAGGCTCGCCACTCGTTTGTTCTTCCGTAATTCGGTCATCCGAACTCGGAATTCGTTCGTTCTTAAGTCCACGACTCACATTTTCTACATTCTCTTACATTCTTCTGAAACCCTACACGTTTGGGTTCATTTACTAACTTTCTAATTCTCGTTCTTCTTTTACAAAATATTTGCCATAACTTCGTTATACCTCAATTTTAATCCGTTCTTCATAAACGTTTCTACCGTTCCTAATCAAGCAATAAGCATCTAACTTATACGCGATGGTTTTAAACTTGTCCATCAACAACAATTATCCTACGATGGTTTTAAATTTGTCCATCAACAACTTTCTTCGCGTTCTTTGCGTGTTCTTCGCGTTCTTCGTTCGTTCTTCATTTTTAATCGATATTTTAATTATGATTTCACTTATTTCTTGGAATTCGATGTTATAAAACACCATTTCTTACTTATTTTACCGAATCGTTCATATGATTCATTCGGATCATTCTAATTCATTACGAATCTTACATTTCCTTAAGAAACTTATAAAATAAATTTCTAATTCTTATTTCTTCATTTTCTCATGATTTCAACCATATGAAACCATTCCTAAAATCTGTTACTCCTTATTCTCATTAAGCTATGTTTTTAACATATAAACTTAAAAAAAATTGTCTAGAAGTTAGGTTTTTGGATTACCTTTCTTCTTTAATCTCCTTTCGTCGGACAAAGTTTGTTCACGAGCAATCTTTTCCTCCTTCTTCTCCTTCTCATCTGATCCCTCTCTCTCTCAAGTGTTATAGGATTTTTCAAAATCCTAAACAAATGAATTAAGCTTCCTATTTATAGAAAACCAAGGTTAGGGCCATTTTAGTGATTTCACCCCAACCTCTTTACTATTCACGTAGCTTCCCTTAGAAGTTTCGTGCTTCCGTCTTTCGGGTTTCGTCCAACAGTTTTAAAAACTGCGATTCTCAGAATCCAAATATTTTTGGATATTTCGTCTTTCCTTTACCAATTAACTTTTATGTATTCTTCGGATCTCCGAAAAACAGAAAAATACTTTTCCACGTTAAGTGTTTTCCTTCACGTTTTCCCCTTTACGTAGTTAAACAAGTGAAAAGTACATAATAGTACTTTTCGTCATTTTATTTTGTCTGATTTCTACACATTTTTCGAGAAAAAATTTTATCAGCTTAACTTTTCACAATATATTATCGTCAAATCTTTCGACGGGATGTCATGTAAGACCCCAACTTATTATAAATAAAATTGAATTTTCCTCTATTCATTATTCTAAATTAATAAGGTGTTAATTTGATATAATGTTTTGGTTATGGGTGAAATGTGCAAATTTTGTAAAATAAGCAAGTGGTTATAAAATATTCATTTACGTAAAGGGGAATATTCGTTTTGGTCGTGGAATATTCTTTTTGTTCGGGAATATCCAAATTTAACGACTTATCAATTGTGGGCCCTATAACGGAATAAGCGCCGGAGGAAGAAAACGATAAAGTATGAGTTTTTATGAATAATCTGCGTAATTATTACTGAATTAACACTCTTGGGTTACGGTGTGGTTAAAATACGATAATATGCATGGTTGCACAAAGAGGTACGGTATTGCACAATATTGTTGAATTCTTCGATTCAGACGTAAGAAGGCACTACTCAATAATTGTTACGATGAATTCTTATTCAATATTTTATTTTATTGATTCAATAATTGATGCGTTGTTAGTTTATATTATTATTGTTTCAATAATTGTCACTTCACAATATTTTTCATTATCAGATCAATAATTCATATTATTTGAATAATATTATTAGATAACATTATTGGCAATGTCTAGAAATTTCTGTCAAGAAGAGGTTTGCTCACCTAATTGCGCGCCAGTAAGGAGAAATCCTTATCGGAAAGCCCCCTTTTCCTGGGAACGGCCTGGTTGTCATAATTGTGATTCTGTAATATTATTTGTGAATAATTAATTATTGATTTATATGATAATGAAATATTTATTTGATATAAATGAAGGAATTAATGCTGAGGTATTTTATCAGTATTTTGTCGGAATGGAGGTATTAAAAATCACCCGTTTGTGAATTTTAGATATTTTTTGTTTGGAATTTGGAAAAACTCAGAGCTACAAAGTTGTAGAGAATTCGATTTCAGGCAGAATGGACATAAAATTCGTATTTTTCTGATAAACGGGCTATTTTCTATGAATTATTGAAGTTTTGGAAAATAAAATAATTTTTATTAAATTATGGGGTGGGACCCACTTTGGTTGGTGTTAATAACATGTGGGCTGCTGGAAAAAATTTAGAATTGGCATGCTAGGCTTTCAACAAAGTGGGCATGCGTGGAAGGAATATAAAGATAATAATATTTTATTATTTTAGTCTCCTACTGAGCGTTTAAAGCATTTTCCTATAAATAGACGCTTAGGTTAGAATTGAAAATCACACCAGAAACAAGTTTTCTTTCTCTCTAGATTCTCGAGCGTATTTTTGTGAGTATTTTGATACTTTGAGAGTTGATGTCCAGTACAAGTTTCCTTCGGCTTTCTATCCGATATTCCGATCAGAAGTACCGTTATTTTGAGGTAAAGGATGTTATTTTCTTCATATATGATATTATTTCTTTTAATATCATTATGCCGAAGTATTGAGTTGAACTTTTTAATCAAATTTGGAACTTTTTGTGTCGGGTTTACTATTCACGTATACGACACTATTCACGAATACGGCACTATTCACCGAAAAATGAAAATTTTCCTTTCTATCCAAGATGTCTATTATGGTTACTATCTTTGATTGTATCCATATTTTGATCGTTATTTTTGAATTCTGCTTCAAAATTTTGTTATTATGGACTATTATTGATCTTGGATAAACTATAATACGAATCCCTAATATTTGTCCTTCTGTCTCATTGGATTCGTTTTCTTTAAAATATTTTTCATCATCCTCAATCCTAAATGATGATATTACTGAATATCTTTGGCCCGTAGTGCAAAGATGAACAGGTGTTGAGATGAACATGACCAACTGGTGATACGAATGAATATCTTTGGCCTGTAGTGCAAAGATGACTATTTGATTAAAGTTGTATATTGATTGTTGTTACAGGGATAAAATATTTATGATGGACTTTTAAATCTTAGAAGATAGTAGAACTCATTCTCTACTTGACTCTTTTAATGGATTGCTGTTTCCGCTGCAGTTGTTGATCTAAAATTTGTTGTCTATTATATTTTATCAGATTTTTCCCTGTTGAAGACTAATGATAATTTGTTGTATATTATCTTAGTCATAATATTCTTCTTTGGGCTAGTTGAGCTCACCCTTTCCTTTTTGTTCCATTTTTCTTCTCGGGAGGTGAGAACATAGCGAGGATCTAGTCGGGGTATGGAGTGATGGTTTTAGAAAGATGTTTTAGCGATCCTCACTATTTACGTAAAATAGTGTTTGAATAATTGTAATGAGGACTTATTTGGGTGTGGATATTATCTAGAAGACAATATTTGTATTTAAACTCACGTATGTGTGTTGTCGTATTTTCACGACAATTGTATTATTGAAGTTGTAGTTTGCTTTACGTACCATGTATTTGGCGACTCGAGAATGGGTGTTCTATACCTATTTTAGGGCGTCACGGTTGGTATCAAAGCTTTAGGATATGGTCTCTGGCGGAGATCGGGGAATAGAACTAGGAGGAGAGATGAGTAAATCCTTCGCTAGTGTGTCCTATCTAAGCTTATTTGATGGGGTCATCATAATATAGGAATATTATGTGATATGTTAATTTGTTTAATTAACCCTTTTTTATGGCGATGTTAAGAATGGGCTGCTAAAGAGAGCGTTAACAATGGAGTGTATGAGGCGTGGAACAACCTTTAGTCACAAACCGGAGAACGCATACAACAGGAAGGTAATATTCCTCACGTAAACAACGCTACTGAAAGCAAACGATGAATGATGGAATGTTTAGGAGCTTTTGCGGTTCATGAAAAATCGACGAGGGAGACTCGTGTACAAAATATGTGTGGAAATGATGGCAACGCTGCTGGTTTGTCATAGCTTAGCGATTCAAGGAGTTGGGACCACCAATTTTCTGGGGAAAGCCCGATCCGATTAAGGCGGAAACATGGGTCAAGAAAATCACCAAGATATTCGATGTCTTGGGATGCACGGAGGAACAGAAGGTTCCATTCACCACCTTTATGTTCCATGGTGAAGGGATTACTAGTGGGAATCTGTGAAGCGTACCCAGCCAGCCGCACTCAACATGTCTTGGGAAAGATTTCAGAAATTGTTTAATGACAAGTACTTTCCTTAAAGTATTCGTCATATGAAGGAGGTAGAGTTTATTAGATTGGAACAAAACAACATGATGATGTCTCAGTACGAGGTGAAGTTCGTGGAGTTATCCAGGTTTGCACTTCATTTGGTAGAGAATGAGGAACGTATGACGCAGATGTTTCTGAGAGGTCTAAAACCTGAGATTCGTCAATACCTTATCTCTCATAAATTTTCTCTGTATTCAGATGTTGTCAACAGGGCTCAATTATTAGAGAGAGATAATGAGTATACTCAACCGAGGGACCACAACCAGGGTCATACCGGTGACAGCAGTCATCAGAACGATGATAACCAGCGAGGAGGGAAAAATACGGACAAAGGCGGTAACCACTCGGGTGGTAATCATGGCCATGATAATAGGAGAGGTGAGTCAAGTGGAAATTCGTAAAGAGGAAATTCAATAATGGACGGAAGACATCAATGAACAGCCACCACCATCAACAACAAAATCTAGGGGAGGAGAACGACCGCTAGTTAGATGTTACAAATGCGGGAAAGAGGGACATATCAGCCCAAACTGCCCATAACAATCCAAGGTATGTTATAATTGTGGAAAGGAAGGACATATCGCTCGAGATTGTACTATAGCGAAACCAAGTTCAGCGGGGATGGTGACTCCAAGGGCTGCCCCGGATAAGTCAAAATCAGCGATTCCTGGAAGAGCGTTTGTCGTGATTGGCCAAAATGTGAGGAGCCCAAACGAGGTGATCTCGGGTAAGCTAATCATGAATTCTTGCGAAGTTTATACCTTACTAGATACCGGTTCTACCCATTCTTTTATCTCTCCTACTTGTGCTCAACGTTTAAACTTGACTCCGGAGAAATTAGACTTTGATTTATTTGTTGAAACTCCGTTGGGTGAAACCTTCATTACATCTACAGTTTATAAATCTTGCTTGATCCAAGTTTCACATTACCTGTTGATCTTATCTCTTTAAAGATACTTGCTTTTGATGTGATTTTAGGAATTGATTGGTTAACCACTCATCATGCCAAAATTGATTGTTTTTCGTAAGGTTGTTAGTTTTCATATTCTAACCAACTGTCATACTAATTCAAACAACTAAACCACTAAAATCAGTCACCGTCATATCAAGCCACAAAGCTATTCGTTTATTGAAAAATGGATGCCAAGCTTTCTTAGCCCACGTTATGGATTTGAATAAAGACAAGTCAGATTTGGATAATATTTCTGTTGTTAGAGAATTTCCTAAAGAACTTCCCGGTTTACCCCCAGAACGTGATGTTGAATTCTTTATTGATCTTGAACAGGGTACAAAACCCATTTCTAAAACCCCATATCAAATGGCTCCTATTGAACTTCAGGAGTTAAAAGTCCAACTACAGGAGTTATTAGACATCGGTTTCATTCGTCCTAGTACATCTCATTGGGGTGCTCCTGTTTTATTCGTAAAGAAGAAAGACGGAAGTATGCGACTTTGTATTAACTACCGAGAATTGAACCATATCACCATCAAGAATAGGTATTCCCTACCTTGCATTAATGACCTGTTCGATCAGTTACAAGGAGCACAATTCTTTTCAAAGAACGATCTTCGTTCTGGATATCATCAGCTGAAGATTAAAACTGAGAATATTCCAAAGACTGCCTTCAGGACTCGGGTGGGCATTATGAATTCTTAGTTATGTCTTTTGGATTGACTAATGCTCCTGTTGCTTTCATGGATATGATGAATTGAGTATTCAAGGAATATTTAGATCAGTTCGTTGTTGTCTTTATTGATGACATCCTCATCTATTCCAAAAGTCGTGAAGATCATGAGCACCATTTGAAGCTGATACTTGAAAGACTGTGAAAACAAGCTTTTTGCCAAGCTAAAGAAATGCGAGTTCTGGCTTGAGAAAGTAGCATTCCTTGGGTGCGTAGTGTCAAAACATGGAGTATCTGTTGACCCGACGAAGATTGAAGAAATACAAAGTTGGGAGCAATCGAAGTTTGTGGATCGTCTGTGACTTTTCGGGCTTAATTGGTTATTATCGGAGATTCGTGGAAGGATTTTCTCGAATCGCTACTCCGTTAACTCAGCTGGCTCGAAAAGATATAAAATTCACATGGAGCGAGGAATGCGAGAAAAGTTTCCAAGAGCTCAAGAGGAGACTCATTTCGGCACCTGTTCTAGTAATACCATCTGGTTCGGATGGATTTGTTATCTACAGCGATGCTTCAGGCAAAGGGTTAGGATTTGTTCTCATGCAACATGGGAAAGTCATAGCCTATGCCTCACGACAACTCAAAGAATATGAGAGGAATTATCCTACTCATGATCTGGAGTTGGCAGCAGTCGTATTCGCGTTGAAGATATGGAGACACTACTTGTATGGGGAGAAAGTGGAGATTTATACGGACCATAAAAGCCTCAAATATTTCTTCACCCAAAAAGAACTCAATATGCGACAACGACGTTGGCTTGAGCTGTTGAAAGATTACGATCACACTATTCAATATCATCATGGAAAAGCAAACGTAGTAGATGACGCATTGAGTAAAAGATCATATACAAGTACGAGTGCGATATTGTCAACGCAAAGGCCCATTTTGTATGACTTGCAAAGGATGGAGATAGAGTTAAAGACTCAAGGGACCCACATGATGATGGCGAATATACAAGTAGAACCGACTTTAATCGATAAAGTTAAAACTGCTCAAGCTACGGACCTGGGGCTGATGCGTATGAAGAAGAAAGTGCAAGAAGGAGCTATTCCAGAAGCAAGAATCGATGAAGAAGGAATACTTCGAGTCAACTCTAGACTTTGCATTCCTAACGATTCTGACTTAAAGCATAGAATCATGATGGAGGCACACAACACCCCGTTTGCAATCCATCCTGGGAGTACCAAAATGTATCATGATCTTCGACATACATTTTGGTGGAACAATATGAAGATAGAGATCGCGGAGTTTATCTCGAGGTGTTTAACCTGTCAACGTGTAAAGGCGGAGCATCAAGTGCCAAAGGGTTTGCAACCACTTGAGATTCTGAAATGGAAGTGGGAACACATTACCATGGATTTCGTTACAGGTCTTCCCAAAGTTTCTCAAGGCATAGATGCGATTTGGGTTATTGTTGATAGATTAACCAAGTCCGCTCATTTTTTACCGATACGAGAAACGTATTCCCTTGAACGTCTTGCTCGTATGTACGTGAATGAGATTGTGAGATTGCATGGCATGCCAGTATCCATAGATTCGGATCGAGACCCAAGATTCACTTCAAGATTTTGGGTTAGCCTGCAGAAAGTTATGGGCACGGATTTATGATTCAGTTCAGCATACCATCCTCAAATGAACGGACAATCAGAGAGGACTATTCAAACCCTTAGAGATCTATTAAGACTCTCTGTCCTAGATTTCAAAGGAAGTTGGGATAAGTACTTGCCACTGGTGGAATTCTCCTACAACAATAGTTATCAAGCAAGTATAGGCATGGCTCCGTTCGAGGCGTTGTATGGACGAAAGTGTCGTTCTCCAGTATGCTGGGACGAGGTGGGAGAAGCAATGTTGTTGGGACCATAATTAGTACGCATGATTACGGAAAAGATCCAAATGATTACCATATACTCATATATCCCACATTCATTGTAAAAATATCACCATTAATATATTATTAAAATAATATATTTAAATGAATTATTTTATCAGAAAAAGATAAAATATTAATTTTCAACAATTGTCACATTAAAAAATTTTCTCAATCTATAACCATATAAAATGAATATTTTTTCTTATCATATAAATCAATAATTAATTATTTACAAATAATATTACAGTAATCATAACATCGACAACCCGGCAGTTCCTGAGAAAGAGGGGCATTCCAATAAGGATTTCTCTCATCTTGGCAAGCAATTAGATGACCAAACCCCTCCTTGACAGAACTTTCTAGACATTGCCAATAATGTTATCTAATAATATTATCCAAATAATATGAATTATTGATCAGATAATGGGAAATACTGTGTCGTGATAATTATTGAAACAACAATAATATAAAATATCAATGCAACAATTATCGAATCAATAAAATAAAATATTGAACAGTAATTACTATAACAATTATTGAGTAATACCTTCTTACGAAAAAAAATTATCACGCTTCATGAATAGTACTCATGAATAGTAACTCGTGAATAGTAACTCGTGAATAGTAACTCATGAATAGTAACTCATAAATAATAACTCATGAATAGTAACTTATGAATAGTAACTATAAAAAAACTGAATACTTTTATTTCATAAAATTCGGGGTCTTACAATCTCCCCTTTTTATGAAATTTTGTCCCCAAAATTTACGTACCTGGTATTTCAAAGAGTTGAGAATACCGTGCTTTCATTTCAGATTCCATCTTCCCTGACATCATGATTTCTCCAATGCTCATCTCCTGTATATCAGATATCATTCTAGAATATAGCTTCAAAACAAGGGTTAATTGAACAAATTAACATATCACATAATCTCCCGATATTATTACTGACCAACAAATAAGCTTAGGTAGGACACACTAGCGAATGATTTACTTATCTCTCCCCTCCTAGTTCTATTCCCCGATCTCCGTCAGAGATCATATCCCTAAGCTCTGATACATTACATAAAAGTACAGTCAATAACTGTTTTAGAAATTAAAATCTTTGGGAAGTGCTCAAGGAAACCTTCGTACATGGGAGACCATGCATCTAAGTTATAATAGATATCATATGCCCACAGAATTATATTTGGTTAACCCAATAGACCCCAAAGAAAAACGAGAAGGTTACTATCAGGGTCCTTCCAATGGTGAGTCTTCTCTTGATATATAACTATCTTCACCGTCTGCAATTGAACATTATGTTTCAAATAAACTCCAAGATCATATAGGTAGTGCTCATAGATATACTCAGCAAGTGAATTTGCATAACCCTGTCTTATGATAACTCGTAGGTCATTAGACATCTTGTATGATAGTGGCAAAACACCCTTCCAAAGTTGGGTTCACCTCACCCTATTCGGTTCACCAAAATTAAATATCAATTGACATATACAATACGACACATTTATCTAAAGTTCTCAACAAAATTATTTTCATACTATTTAGGGAGAACCTCAAGCGACTATAGACCACCGTTCTATTTCCTCTGTTATTCTGGCTCAAACAAACTACACTTTTGTTACACGAAAGGAATTGTGAAGCGGACAGGTGTGAGCACAACTAGCTTCAAGATAAAGAATATCATGACTAAAGATAATTAAATTATCAATAGCCTTCATCAGTAATAAATCAGAGATTTAGAACATATGGTAGATGATAAAATTTTTGAACCATAGTTGCAGCGAAATGAGCAATCCATTAGAAGAGTCAAATAGACTATAAAGTCTATTATCTTCTCCACGTTAAAAGTCCACCAACAATGTTTTATCCCTGTAACATCAATCAACAATTCCTTTCCACAATCATATGAATAACTCATAATCATAATTGTGATTCTAAATTCCTCTTCGCATCCAAGACTAAGATAATTTTCATCACCTGTCTTTACCTGAAACATCAAAGATCATGGTTATACCAAATCAAAGTTCCTGTTCATAATCATACTAATAAATTCGTCTTTGCACCACGGGCCAAATATATTCATCAATAGTTCATCTTTGCACTACATGCCAAAGATATTCAATAACAAGTCATCTTTGCACTACGGGCTAAAGATATTCATAAATAATTGATCTTTGCACTACATGCCAAAGATATTCATATCTCAAAGAAATACATAATTATTTTAGAATTTATATAAACCATAATTATAACCATATATGTTGATCAATTCACCTTTGCACTTAAGCTAAAGATATTCAATTATAAATTCAATGGTCATGATCATACCAGTCAACAATTCAACTTTGCACTACTGGCCAAAGAAAACCTATAGTTACGATTATACCAATAATCTACCCATCTTTACACTCAAGTCAAAGAGAAATATCATTATTAGGGTTATAAGAATGTTATATATGATAATAAAAATAATATAATCAACATATAGATTTAATCTCAAGAGTAAGATTCGTAAATCAATGATTTCATAACACCTTAATCAAAATATTATAAATCACTTCATAATCTCATAATCTAATATTATTAATATTACCACAATATTTTAATCATTTCTTAAACTTATAAACAATTAATTCCGATTGTTTATACTTTACTAATTAATGCATTTAATCATCTTAAAATGCCAACCTCATAAGATCTCATCACTAATAACCAAAACCCTCATCAAAAAAAGCATATATACCTCATATATGATTCTCAAGCCATAAAATCATATTTTCCAATTTTCTTACTTCACATAACATATTCAATTCATTTACTTATAACTAGAATATTTTCATGAAAAATACCAAATCAGTTCCAAAAATATTTCTTTTCTGGGATTTAGTATAATATAGTCCCATATTGAACATATATTTTTCTCGAAATTTTTAAAATTCATTTACTATTTTTCACATGGACAAAACTGCCAAATATTTAAACATTTATCATAAATTGTACTTTTATCCAAAAATTATGAAATTTACAGGATATACTGATATTATATAGATGTACCCCCAATAAAAATTTTACCAATTTTGGAGTTAACCACAAGGAGTTATAAGGGTTTACTTTTAAAATAGTCTTTTCTCATAAAATTCATAACTCTAATCTATACATCCAAAAATCGCCATTTTTGGACACAATCTACAAAACTCATCAGATTATGATTTCAAATTTTTTTAGAATTTTTGAAGGTTCAGAAAAATTTCAAAATTTAAAAACATAATAACCCTTACATAATAACGAAAATATCCCTTACTATCCCTTACCTCAAAAAAGCGAAGATTTTACATTGGAATAACTTATTTGAAACTAACTTGCAAATAGTATAACAACACTCAAGATATCAAAATACTCACAAGAATACACTTGATAATATAGAGAGAGAAATAGAGAGAAAACTTCAGTTTCTGGTGTGATTTTCAATTCTAACCTAAGCACCTATTTATAGGAAATTGCTTAGAACACCAGAGCAGAAAATTTAATATAATATTAATATATATATAAAATTTTCCTTAGCCCACCTTGACCATCTGAATTCAGCCATTAACACATGTTTCATGAGGCTCACAAAACAAAAAAAAACGTTTTTCATGAAAAAATTAAATAAAACTTCCAAAAATTAATTATTTCGGAATTTCGAAACTTTAATAATTCACAATAAATAGCTCTTTTATCAAAAAAAATTCAAAACTCATGAATTTTAATAGGAAATTCCATTATCTACAACTTTGCAGAAGAAAGTTTTTCCAAATTCCAAACAGAAATTGACCGAAATCCACAAACGGACGATTTTGCAGGCTATAATCAAATTTCGGTCAAGAATTGTGGTCCACCGACACACAAATCATGTGTTAATCATTTAATACCACAAAAATACTCTTCCTCCTCATATACTCATATATCCCACATTCATTGTAAAAATATCACCATTAATATATTATTAAAATAATATATTTTAAATAAATTATTTTATCAGAAAAAGATAAAATATTAATTTTCAACAATTGTCACATTAAAAAATTTTCTCCATCTATAACCACATAAAATGAATATTTTTCTTATCATATAAATCAATAATTAATTATTTATAAATAATATTACAAAATCACAATATCGACAACCGTGCGGTTCCTCAGAAAGAGGGGCTTTCAATAAGGATTTCTCACTACCGCCAAGCAATTAGATGACCAAACCTCTCCTCGATGTAACTTTCTAGACATTGCCAATAATGTTATCTAATAATATTATCCAAATAATATGAATTATTGATCCGATAATGGGAAATACTGTGTCGTGACAATTATTGAAACAACAATAATATAAAATATCAACGCAGTAATTATCGAATCAATAAAATAAAATATTAAACAGTAATTACTGTAACAATTATTGAGTAATACCTTCTTACGAAAAAAAATTATCATGCTTCATGAATAGTACTCATGAATAGTAACTCGTGAATAGTAACTCATGAATAGTAACTATAAAAAAATTAAATACTTTTATTTCATAAAATTTGGGGTCTTACAGTCACGGTCCCATTTCTTTCCAAACATACGTCATTATATAGTTAAATATAACAACATACAATCTCAAATCCCAGGTTCTAAAACCTTATAACCTCTTTCATTACAAATAATGATAATTACATTATTCTTTACATCTTACACGAGTGACTTTTAGCCGCCACCAAGGATACATAATCGTTCATTAAACTATTCTATAGTTTAATTCTATCATTCTATATTACAAGTCTTCTCTTGATCTTCATGATCATTCATATAATGAATGACACTTCTTCTGGATACCGATCAGCTTGATCTTTACGGGATCCTTAAGTTCTTCTAACATCGTTCACTGAAAATGTTTTTATTTAAAGCAAGTGTGAGCATTCAATTGCTCAACAAGTCTTAGCAGTTGAACAAACAACTTCAAGAATTTAAACATTCTTTTAAAACTTCAATAACCGAACAAAGGTTATAAAGAAGCTTCAATAATAGGAATAATCTCGATTCCTATCATTTTAAAATATTAGTCACATTCACTTTGAAATACTTTCATTATCTACTCTCTTTCATACACATTATGTATGGCTAGAATCAATAGCACAGACTTAACAATAACGGTTCATGTATAAATAGAACATTCTCATATTGAACAGTTCAATCATAGAACAGTTCATCTCATATAAACACCGAAGTGTTCAAATTGTGGCACAAGGCCTCATACGTTCTACCACCTTGTACAGATATCGCATATTCGAACATAGACAGAACTTCTCAAGTTCAACATCTGAGAAGTTTAAGAAACTAACATTCATTTAGAATATGAATGAAGTTAGGAAACGTGCCTTATGCACAGCTACAGCTTATAGTTTACGTTGAACTGCTCATTCCACTTCCTATGTAGCACATAAGGAAATAACACATACACCAATCAGTCATATACTTGACTTACACATTGGTTTACTTAACTTTACTTCTTAGGATTCGCATTCTTATAATCTAAGTTTACGCGACCAACTTCCTTTACTACCGATTTATGGCTTCATGACATACAGAGATGTCTTACTCAAAACGTTCATCATCTTTAATGATTTATATACTTATCTTCTTCTTATAACTCTCCTGGGACTCAGAACACATCATGTCTCTGCTAGTAGTCCATATGGTACTCTGAGTGGTTTCCCACAAACAACCAACAAATAAGTTCCGGTCTCATTTACACTGCCCATAACAATGAGTTAGATCGGTTGCCGGGCCAGTTTCGTATATACCTTCGCTCTCTGAAGGAATTGTTTAGCCTAGCTCCCATATGTCAACCATCAAAGGTTACAATTGTACCACAACCTAACTTATCATAACTTATTCGAACCATTAAACTATAATGTTCGTTAAGTCAAATTCTTATTCCTTATGGCTTTCTGGCAACTAAATGCCATACCTCAGGATTTATTCTTATCGTCCAAGTCATACTATCTTTTGTATACTCAGAAAAATCATTCCATATTAATTCTACGCATTTATTACGTTAACCATTTTATGTTACCTTATTCTTATCTTACAACGTCTGGTCCATCGACACGGAATATTTTCCAAGTTATAAACATTAACTCGGCTTCTTTACATTATACGTACTTGTCCTTAATTCAGCTTCTTCACCGTTCACAGGTTTAATCATTGGTCTTCATTACCTTATGGTCAAACCATACACAGAGTGTAGGTCCTGCCCGTTTAATATTCGCGTACACCTTCACATCGGATAAAGTGTTCAACACTTATATTTCATTCTTACGTTCTCCATCCAACTCACATTCGACATTCATTAATCTTATTATCGTTCACTATGGCTTTCTTGATAATTCATATCTTACTTACTACCTTCGTCAATGTCTAAATCATACAACCAATGTATACTTAGAACATTTGCTCGACGTGAATACGATTCACGAAAATCATTTACGTATTCAACGTTTACGTTGTTCATCCCTTAATCTCTTATTCAACCTTTACCTAAGGTTTTAATAACTTTCATTCATTACTATTAGCTGAACCCCATGTTCAATATTCTTTCTTAATGTCAAAGACATAGGGTTCGTTGTATGCTAAGACCGATCGTTCATCGCAATAACGTTGCGTTCACAGCGTCTATACGCTTTACACATATCTCTCATTACTACCACATAACATCGAAACGTTATTCGTTACCCTCGTCAATCAACGTCTAAGGAATCACCATCATAGCTGTGACACCCCCAAATCTAGGTACTTCATTCCCATAAGACTTGGTGTTCACTTTCCATTCATTCATATTTATCTACCCAATCATAATAAAATTAAATCATAAATCCTCCTTTTAAATAGGGTTACATCATTAAATAAAAGTCTTCCTAGGATGTCTAACCTTAAACATCAATCAAGTGCAGAATTAAAATTATTACATCACATCATTAATTAAAAGTCTACCATCATAACAATAAAGGAAATTACAAATCTTCATCACTTGCACATTTTCCCATTTCCTTTGCTGGTTGAAGGCTCATTTACCTTTAATCTTTCAACTCTAACCATAACAGTTATACTGTAGGGACTTCACGTACTTAGGGGGATCATCCCTTCGTACCATGTATTGTGCACAAACATCTAAACACATTGCATATCCCCTATAATAGGGTTATTCTTCTCAGTTTTAGAGTACAAGTCTGCACCAAAGAAAGTTTGGTTTGGATAAGCTTTCAAGGGTAGTTTGAAGTGTAACGATCATCAACTAGAGGACTAGTTGAATCAATATTGTTTGATAACACAACAGTTGGTCAATAATAACATAATATGGAACAATGAATAAGTGTAAGCGAACTAACTATATCTTGAACTCACGCTTAGAAACAACTATAAAGCATAAGTATTGAATGACAATAAACCTTGCTTGAATAATATTAAGCTAGGGCTATGAATTATTGAATATATATTAAGTAATAGCAAGCTGAAAATAAAACTTGCTCATTATGAGAATAACTTGTGTCAAGTAAATGAAATAAGACAATTCGACATTAGAAATTAGAATTCAAGAAAATTGCATTCACAATACACGAATGACAATCAAGAAACTTGTCTAACAATAAACAAGTTAGAAAATATCAATAAATAATGGAATTCAAAACTTGTTCAAATAAAGTTAAAGTCATAGCTAGCTTGCTGAAATAATGATTAGGAATACAAGAGTTCTCTTAATGAAAGTTTAAAGTAAGAAACTTGCTTAATGTAAAAAGATAAGGTTTAGAAACTTGCCTTGAGCATAAGCTATAATATTAAAACTCACATTCACCTACACATTGTATTAGAACCACAATACCTATTAGATATACTAACATACCATAACATATACATTTCTAGTTAAACTTGTTAATTTAGTACAAGTCTTATGCTACTAGGTAAATATCAAAAATTTCAAGTGTTAATCTCCATAACACTTGTTTACTATTCATTATATACACTAAATTCTATCATATCATGTTCATAACTTATAATTCATTTTACAAAGTTGAAATTATCAATGATATGACACGGTACTGACCTCCTTGTTACATGTTTTACACCTTAACACAACCTTAAACCAAGCTATAGTGGTATTTCAAGGTCTGCAGTAGCAGCAGAACTGACTATCTCAGGACAGGGTTTGGCGCAACTGCGCCATACACAAGCTTCGAGAAAGGCAATGCCATTTCGGCCTTTAGACGCCAAAGCAGCAATTGGCTTAGTGCACAAAATGTAACTAGAGACAAAGAATGAACAGTAGAGCATATTTAGCCCAACTAATAATTTAATTTCACCCATCAAACAGTAATATTAACACATACAATTGGTATAAAACCATTACAAAAATGTTTGCTAACATATTCAACCAATTAGAACAATTTAACAACAACTTAAGCTAGTTTAATTTCTCAAATTCCATGTTTTTCATATGAAAACTCCATTTTTGACATCTCTTACAAAAATCATCACTGTGATTATAATTTTACACCAAATCACTTCGTTCAAACTACGTTCTCTTCGTTTCTTAACAAACTAGCATAAATAATACTCAATTTACAGTTTATCATACAAATTGACCAACAAAATTGGTACTTAGATAAGCCATATGAGAAAATATTCATAAAAACATACACTGCCATTATTTTTCCTACTATTACACGAAATTAGCATGCAATTCCCTATCTAAACATAAACTCTAGCATTATAATTACTTACAATTGCAACAATTTAGTTTATACAACAATTCAAGAGAATTTGAATTCACAGAGGATAGAAAATTCATGTCGTAAATCATATTTAAACATATATGTATATGTAATACTAAGTTTGTGAGAATACCTTCAATATGCTTAATAATCCCTTGCTAAACACTGAAATTTCTTAGATTTTCTCTCAATCTCTCAAGTTCTCTGTCAAGCTCTCTCTGAATTCTCTTCTCTCTTTTCTCAGCATCAAAACATAGGCTAAGTTAAGCGTAAAAAGAATTTAGAACTGATAAACCTTAATACGTATACCTATTATAACATCGGTTACAAACTAAATGTATATGTTATAATTATATTATATTTATTATTTAATTTAATTTATTTATTTTATTTATATTATTTAAAATTAAAAAAAACAAAAATCCAAAAGCCATAAGGTTTTGTTTGGCAAAACCCTTTAAATAATAAAGACTTAATATTTTAAGCCTTGTTTGGGCATAACTAATTTAAACTCCTTTAATTTATTTTAATAAATAATTTAGTTTATAATTTATAATCACATATTATTTATTTGGATTTCCATATCCAACATTAATCAAATAAATTAGTTAAACATACTATATTTTAAATAAATATTCACTTTAACAAATATCACAAAATTATATTCTCATTATAATTTTATTTAATAATTTAACACACCATTTTAAATTATTAAATTAAAACCACTTTATAACATCTCATGTTATATTACAACTCTCTAAATTATAAATTTAATTAATTTAGAATATTATCTAATAAATTTAAATTCATAAATTTTTACTGACAACCATCACATCAAAAAAATATTTATTCAACACTAAACACCTCAAATAAATATTTATAATTCAATAAATATTTAAAAATACAATTTGAAATTTCGGATTGTTACAATAGCAATCCCTCACGTTCGTTTTATCGCGAATACGGTCCCCGAATATCGTTTCCGTAACCCGCGTCTACATTCTTTGTCTTTTAATCTCGTTTAATCTTTTCGTTCAACCTTCATTAAATTTTTAATAGACTTAAGTAAATGTTACATTAGTTGAACTATAGGTTCATATTTCTTTCTTGCACATCCCCCAATAATTGAGCACTTAAAAGCTCATCACTGGCTTTTTCCCTGCATTGGCGCCCCGGCGCCGGGCCCCTTCCTTTACCTCATACGTGCCGCAATACCTCTCATAGTTGTCAAGCTGTCGAGGTCGGGCAATCGCAGTTGCTACTCTCTTCTCTATCTCATGGCCATGGCCGCCACTCAAAGAAGAGTGATGGCCCCGCCTCGTCGTCGTCAGAAGCGCCACCTCCCAAGGCTTTTCGGCTCATGGTGCGAAAGCACAAAACCTAGAAAATTTTTCTAAGTCTTAGAAATTGCTTAAGACGCTTACTTCTCGCTTCCATAACTTATTCTTTATAACTCAGAATGAGGTCATTCTAAAGTCATTCTCTTCCTTATCTTACGTACTTTGATTACCTTCAGACAAAAATTCTTTCTGAATCCGTTAACATGCCATTCAATTGGCTTAATCTTCACCCTTCGTTCGTTTTACGTTTTTAACGTTCTTCGTTTGTTCTTCCGTAATTCGGTCATCCGAACTCAAAATTCGTTCGTTCTTAAGTCCACGACTCACATTTTCTACATTCTCTTACATTCTTCTGAAACCCTACATGTTTGGGTTCATTTACTAACTTTCTAATTCTCGTTCTTTTTTTACAAAATATTTGCCATAACTTCGTTATAACTCAATTTTAATCTGTTCTTCATGAACGTTTCTATTGTTCCTAACCAAGCAATAAGCATCCAACTTATACGCGATGGTTTTAAACTTGTCCATCAACAACAATTATCCTATGATGGTTTTAAATTTGTCCATCAACAACTTTCTTCGCGTTCTTCACGAGTTCTTCGCGTTCTTTGTTCGTTCTTCATTTTTAATCGATATTTTGATTACGATTTCACTTTTTCTTGGAATTATATGTTATAAAAAATCATTCCTTACTTATTTCACCGAATCGTTCATATGATTTGTCGACGTCGGGATTTCTGAGTGTCTATTTTCGTTACTTGTTCTTTGGTATTCTCATGTTAATGTGAGATTTGTTTGAAAAAACAAGTGAAAAAGGTCCGACATGTATAATGTCGACGATTTGACTTTAAGAGTTGCCAGTTGGTGTTTTTAATTAGTTGCACCAACGCAACCGAAAAGGTTTGCACATTGACCCAGTGATTTGACATTGCTAGACAGGTCTGTGAAACCGAGATTCATTTTGGGTCAGGGGGCTTGATTATGCAGAGGGAAGGTGTTAGGCACCCCCCGACATTCATGTTACCATGGTGACCGCCACTTTTCAAAGAAATTGTTATATGAATGTGTGCGTATGTGTGTTGATCAATGTGCAATTATTTGAAAGTAGTGTGAGGCCTCGTTCACACCTATATACACAAGGTTTGAATTTTATAGAAAAATTCAGTTTTAACCAAGATATATCAATGAAGTTTTGTAAAAGAGGTTTTTCAAACCCTGTGCTCAATAGGAATTGAGACCTTTTCATACTTCCATTTATTATTAAATGTTCAGCTTGTTTTCTTTTATTTTCGAGATGTGAAGCATTCTCGAGAAAATAATATACAGTAGTGCCGAACTCCTCATGGGCATGACAGTCATCCAAGGAAATTCCGACACTGTAAAATAATGTACAAGCTGCTTACAGCTGAAAAATATGTCCATCATGGGAACCGAATCTAGATTCAGTAGACTGAATCTGAGATCACATGATTCCTAGGCTCACATGATCTTTGTAATTTGTATGAAAGCGAGAAGCGCTATATATATAAAAGCTGTAAATATATATATACAGACATGATCAACCACCACGAAGCAACTCCATGGGGGATCAAAATGTAAATATATAAAAGCGGTAAATATATATATATATATGGACATGATCAACCACCATGAAGTAAACTCCAGGTGGGACGAAATGTAAATAAAACTGTAAAAGCGATCAATCGCCACTTAAGTAAACTCGAGCAGACAAAATATAAATAAACTCGTAAAAGGCCACCAAGTAAACTCTGTGCCTGATGTAAATGTAAATATATATATATGTACAAATATATATATATATATATATATATATATATATATATAAAAGTAGTAAACGTCATTAGGATGTGAATCTAGACTCATCTGATATGTTCGATAACAATTATATATATATATATATATATATATATATATATATATATATATATATATATAAGTGAGTAAATGCTCTAGATGTAAAATCCTGGGCTCATTGAGATATAATCGACAACAATTATATATATATATATATATATATATATATATATATATATATATATATATATATATATATATATATATATATATATATATATATATAAAGCAATAAACGCTCCAAACCGAAGTCTAGGCTCAATCGAGGCATAACTCGATAATGTTAGTCCATATATGAAATATATATACATATATATATATAAGTATATATACAGACAGTAATGAAAACCACGGACCGAAGTCCGGGCAAACACACTCACATGACTCTCAACGTGTACAACAGTGTGTGCTAATATGAGAAGATGACTTTATATAATGTGAGAAGGCTTACAGTGGGCTGCCAATGTAGACTTTAATGACTTTAAATGGATAAACACTCAGCTCCCGCCGGATAAAAGATAGCTATATGTGAGCTAACAAGTGTTTAAAAGTGAGGAAACACTCAAAAGATGTGTATGCAAAGTAAAATGGACAGGGCTTCCTCGCCTTTTCTCTCTCTCCTCTTCTTCAAATGGCTGACTCCAAGGCTTATATATATAGACGGATGGTCGTAGTACACCCTTACTCAAGAAGCAATGTTATACTCAAGGCTGGTCGTCGTGATGCATCCGAGCCTCATGTCCCCGTCGTCTCATAAGACGCGTGCACTCGTGCACTGTAATGTCCACTCGAACTTGCAGAACTTCAATCCGAGCATTCGAACGAGGTATATCTGACCTTCTTCGGACCGCTTGTGTCGAGAGTTACGCAATTACATGGATTAGAGGTTGTACGAAGTCAGGAAGAGTGGTATATGCCCATGGTCTTCAAGCTTCAAATTCTATCCAAAGTACTGCCACGCGTAATAGTCACTCGGAATTGTTACTCCTCGGTTCTTGTGGGACATTGTTGTATGTATGTATGTATGAAGTGTCGAGACGACGCGCAGGTATTGAAGAGACAAGATGATGTTTGACTCCTCACCGAGGTTATCGCCGGATTGAGCGAAAAGTAGACGTTACTCAGGGTTACATTTGAGATTGGACTGCTGCAAGTGTTTGAATACCGCAAGGTCATCTGTGAAAGAACCTATCTGCCCATTGTTAGCTCTGGGTCTGAGGTATGATTGCCTCGGTAGGAGGTCTGAGCTTGAAGCTAATCGCATGTGTTTGAAACAAACAATTTCGGAGTTATCGCCGGAACTGCAAAAGCATCCCTTGGGGCTATCACCAAGGATGGAGTTGTTACTCCCAGTGTTGTTTGTGGGACTAGAACTGAACGTCGTGGTGTTATCACTGAGACAGAACTGTCCTCTCCGGTGTTGTTGCCGGTCTTTTGATCTTGCAAACCTCAGGGCTATCTCCGAGATTGGAAATAACATTCCCGGTGTGTGTTTCGGGTTTGAGATGAAGTTCCCGGTTTGTGTTCTGGGTTAGAACTGATGTTCTCAATTTGTGTTCCAGGTTGGAACTGCACTTCCGGTAGTATCCGGAATGGATTTAAGTTATCTTCCAGGGTTATCTTCAAAAGATGAATCTGCCCTCTTGCAATGTTAGTAACAGGCATGCAAAAAATTTTGAGTGTCTACAGATGCCCCTCTTTATCATATTCATGCAATGCAAGGCATGGATAGGATAAACAATCCTAGACACTTAAAATGCAAGCAAGATAAACATGATGCTATATGCAGCAACATGATGCAAATGTATGATGCATGATTGTCAGGAAATCATGTTGGGATGACAATCAGTGATGGCTTGGACATGCGATCCAAGTCTCCAAGAATGTTGACGTTGGGGCTATCATCAAAGTCTTGAATCCTAGACACTGGCCTATATTCCATAGAGGTACCTCTTGTGTGTAAGAGATCTATGGGGATAAAGCTTTGTCTATTTGAGGATGTGTATAACATATTCCCTCATTCTGTCGGAGTTACTACCAACAGTTTGTCGTCGTCAGGGTTTCCCAACCTTCGTTGATGTGTGTATCACCGGATAAATCCCTGCTGAGTGTATTATCAAGGTTGCTTGACCTTCATTGATGTATGTGTCAATGGTAGCATTGTGTTGTAACCCTTGCTGGGGAAGGTTGCTTCGATGGGTTTACTTGTCATCGGTTGACATGATGTCAAGGCTGCTTGAACTTTATTGATGTGTGTATCAATGGTTGCATTGCGTTGTAACCCCCGCCGGGGATACATAGATGCTTGAAAGATGTGCGTTGTGACCCCCGCCGGGGAGGCTTGATATTTTGTGGTTTTGCGTTGTAACCCCCGTTGGGGAAGGTTAGGGTTGTGACCCTGCAAATGATGGCATCGGACCTTTGTGGGGTATTACCAAGCATGATCTGTGAAAGCTGAGCTCATTGGTATAGTATACCCTGCATTCAGGTGAATACCGTTGAGACGACGGGAGTTTAACTCTGACCGAAGAGAAACCAAGATTTCAGGATATTCCGCTCAATCGTGTAGCACTTTTATTCCTGATTTGGCCTTTTCAGCTTGTGAGACCTCCTTTGCAACTCTAACTAGAGCGAGCTGGAGGTGTGGGACCCATGTAAGAGTACCGCAGGTACACCTGTAGGAGCCACAGGTGAGCTTGCAGCCAACCGTGCCTATGTATAGGCAAATGGTTGCTTTCATAAGTCATTTTCAAGTTACGCAGCGAAGGAAATCTGAGAGCTCTTCTTCAAATCTGCTGAGTTCGGGCAACTTTCTGCATATTCTTCCATCGTACAAGCGTTCTTCACTATCCTGGTAACACATGCATGTATTTTTTTCCAGTTTCTATCCATTGGAAAATGACTTATCACATGAAATACATTTAGACACGTAGTAGTGAATATGCATGCTGATATGACTTGATAAAAAAAAATTTAACATAGCAAATGTTAGTATTAAACCATCCTAAACATAATAATGTGAAAAAATTTGACTTTTGAAGCAGTCAAATTGGCACCTTTTACTGTTATTTCTTATCCTATATGAGGACAAATGTGTAAAGGTATAAAAGTAAAATAATTCTGGTAATTAGACTACACTTACGGATTTTTACTATGATGTGATTAATGCATGTAGGATGTATATGACTGTGTACAGGTGTGCTACTGAATGGCCACCTAGTCATGCCTATGTGCATGTGGATAGTCCCATTTACAAAGGGGGCTATGGCAAAATTTTCCCAAAATATAGGTATTGGGTAGTCATGCATTTTTAACTCTACTGTAGATGTATGTTAAAGCAATGCATTTTGAAAAGCTCCAGGTAAGAAATTACCACACCCTTTCTGAGGTGATTTGGAGACTTGCTGTCCAGATATTATGAATTTAGATCAGCCGAGTAGTTTCCGTAGGACCACTTCTGGTGTACGGAGGAGAGCTTCTGAAGAGCCTCACCGCTGCTCGATTACGTTAGGCAAATTTCGTCGTTTGGTGGAGGCGGTGATACGTCCTATTCGGGTTGAAGTGTCGAATGTCGAGGACATGGAGGAGGATGCACCGATCGAGGTTCCTGCTCCTGCTGTTCGTGTTCCTCGTAGGGAATTGCCAGGTATTCCAGTGGCGAACCCAGATCTTCTGGGTGACTTAAGTAGGCATCCTTCAGTATACATGCATGCAAATGAGGTATGAAGTTAGATCTTTAATCTTCCTTATTTACTATTGATGAGGAGTCAAGGATTCTAATGTTGATCTGCATTTAATGTAGGTTCCTGGCTTCACACAGCCTCAAGGGAACCGGTTTAGCATCCACTCTATGTATCAGGCTTTGCATGATGACTACAGAGCGATCATCCATGGCTGGGGATTTGGGATGTTCTTCTCCATTCTACCCCGCTGTTGTCCCCTCGGGTTACCTCGTGGCATTCTCGAGCGGTGGTTTCACCCGCACTCTACCACTCTATTTCACGGATGTGAGGTGATGATGATGACGCCGATGGATTGGCAGTTTATCACAGGTATGGAGTTTGGAGGGGAGCCGGTGCCTTGCACGGCGGATATCACCCCTACTGCCATCAGATCCTTGTTGGGAGTTTTGGTGGAGGCGCTCAAGGGCTGGACTGTTCGTACGGGTCCTTTGAGCGTAGATACTATGAGCGGGCTTTTGAGTGAGCCTATACCCGATGATGTGAGAGTCAGGGATCGCATTCTCCCGCGATTGTTCTCGATGATCATTAGGGTCGCTTTCATAGCGAGATAATTCCTCTACGGTGTCCTTCGTTTTGATCGGCGCCACTCGACACGTGGGATGTAGATAGAGAGTATGATTGGGGTTCCTACACCTTTGCCTACTTTCTCAGGGGAATGCGCATGCGATCGCAGGGCTTGACCGAGGCGTGGTTAGGATTTTACCCCTTTCTGCTGGTAAGTGTTTCTCTTGTCTTTTCCCATGTATAGGTTAAGAGTGTTGACTGACAGCAGATGTTTGCCTTTGTGTTGGCAGTTTTAGGCCTATGAGAGGCTTCCTTATTTGCGTCTTGTGAGCGTGTTAGGTTTAGACACCTATCCACGAGGACGATAATGGCATCATTCCATACTGGCAGAGGTCCTTGTTGCTGAGGGTTTCACTCATTGTCGCCTACAGTTGGAGTTGTTGACAGCCGATGTCATTACATGGATTCCCTACTTTGGAGATCATTTGGGAGTTGGTTTTGAGGATGGGTACCCGACTGGAGTAGAGTACGTCATTTCCACCCGCATGATTCCTCTCTTCACAGATGGAAGATGGGAGCTCTATTTAGAGAGCGCGCTTATTAGGGAGCACTGGGAGAGAGATCTCAGATGCCGATCTTGCCTCCCCGCCAGCGTTATTGGTTCGTTTCATGATCACCCATCATTGACATCCCATTGATGGGGATTGACGGTTTTACATTGTCGAGGGCCCTCTGCTCGTGGAGATGTTCCAAAGATTGGTGGATCCCTCGTGACGATTGGAGCTCGGACTCGCGCCACACAGTTTATGGGGATATGGTTCCGTGATCCGTGATGATGACGGATTGGCTAACCGTGTCGTAGATCCCACTCATGTGACATGTGATTGATAGATTGACCAGTTAGCTGGACGGACATTATCTTCATCCCATTTGGGCGTAGATCCTTCGTGAGGCAGATACCATTAATCCTTCTAGCTCTGGCGATGGCCCCTCAGGTGACCCATATGGCTTTGCCGGTGCAGATCCTCCATTGTATAGGCCTGACATCCCTGTAGATAGAGATCCAGTGACTCAGGAATAAGCACATTTAGACGGCAGGGGTTTTGTTTCACCTAGGAGATAGCCATGTCATACTCCTTTCAACCTGCAGAGTACATGACAGATCTTTGATTGTGATCGCCTTTCTGGCAGGATTAGGATTCGCTTGCCATATTGCAGTGTTCAGGCTTAGTTCACCCTACAACTTCATTACTCATGCTCCGGGCATGGATTATCTCCTCGGGCCGGATTGAGGGCATGATTACTTACCACCCACTGGCCGTGATGTGTCAGTTTGACCAGTTTCAGGATTTTTATCCTTATAAGGGAGCAGTGAGTCAGCGCTTCACTTCACACCATTTGTCAGCGGATGATAGATCTATGTTGTATGCCATTGTTGATCGGCCGAGTCGGGCCGAAGTTTTCTGTCGATTATCCAAAGTTGTTCTATAGAGTATTCCGCATGGATGGAGATAGAGACTACATCGGCTGTGGTAGTATCCACAGTGCAGGAGACTGATTCTGACGATGAGGAGCCTATAGAGGAGGCTTTTATTCCCACCGATGACTTGACTGCTGGGCTGCCATCATTTGTAATGGATTCTCCCACCCCGAAAAGTGCCATCAAGTTACTCAAGATTCAAAGACAACATTTGGAGCAGAGCTTACATCCGATGACCCATGATAGAGATCAGGCTAGGGTCGCGATGTCGACAAATCTCTTGTTGAGAGAGATACCGCTCTGTTAGAGAGGGATGAGGCTAGATCACCAGGATGCATTGATTGGGAGCGGATGCCACCTTATCTCGCTAGGGATGTGGCCATTGCAGATAGTACTTCGATTAGATCCTGGGATGATCGTTAATCTTGCCGAAATGAGTGCTTACATTGATGAGCACTATGCCACCATGCAGCTTAGCCTCCGATCCGCTAGCTCGTGTAGATACCTTGGCAGAGAGCTTGCGATTACTTCCTCCGTCGTCGAGAGGGATGCTATGTTAGATCCGATAGTCCACATACACACACGATCTCGTAGATAGATTTGTATTTTCCCGCATGCACTAGCTTAGCCATTTTATCATGTACAACATATATGTATATATCAAACATTATTATGTATATGTGAAAATATATTTTGATTCACTTCCCTTTTAGTTATGCCTTGATACTTGTTTGATGTTTGGCTGCTGTTTCTTCGTGGCCTTGTGATCTTGATGCATTCTAAACTTATCCTCGATAGATGGACATTGAGATGTCGCAAGATCTCTCGTAATCGGATCATTGATTTCTATAAATCCCTACCATCTTTGGTGTCTTCTGGGACCGTATCTCAGATGGAAAAGTGGAGAGAGGGTGGTTTCTTCCTCTCGAGATTGACCACACCACGATGGTCGCCAAGATTTCTATTTGTGAGAAGCCTAGTTAATTCCATCTCTTATGGGTTGGTATTGCTCTTTCGAGGCACGATCGCAGCCTTAGATGGTCACCGAATCTTCTATTTGTGAGAAGAGGTTGGGTAATTCCATCCCTTTGATCCGAAAACCATGAAATGTGGCGAATCAAGGTTGATCCCAGCATCGCAGTGACAAGAATTTTTGTTCGGTAGGGGTTAGATCGAACCATAAATGGCTTCCCACGCACTCCTATCAAGAGGAGATTAAGTCGCATAGTTCAACCTAGTGTAGGAGGTTCAACGCCGATGTGAAAGGCGATAGGTGTAGAGATGTTTTTGTTGTTTTTGTTGTGAAGAAAGGGCGTAAATGTTTTTGTTGTTTTTGTTGTCATGACCGCCATATAGCATATGGTTGCCTACGCATCTCTCTATGAAGAGAGATCGTCGTCGAAGTTCGCCCCTAGTGACTAATCGCAATGAAGAGAAACGTGAATCCCATGCAGCTATATATCATGGGAGAGGAAAGTTTAATCCCATAATGGGGATAAACCGCAGTGTGTAAAAGTTTGATCTCGCCCTCGTGACAAACCGCAAGAGAGAAAAGTTTAATCACGCCTTCGTGGATAAACCGCAAGTGTGAAAGGTTCAACTCGCCTTCGTGGATAACCAAATTGTGAAAGGTTAAATCCGCCTTCGTGGATAACCGAGATTGTATGGAAGGTTTGAATTGAGGTAAAACCAGTCCGGCTTGAAGTGTATGTTACCCGAGGGCGTAAGAGTATGTAGAAAGGAAAGGGTTCAAAACCGAATGACCGGTGATTTGATGATCAAAACCAGATGTTTGTTTGATGGTAACTTCAGACATAGTACCGCTTTCATTTTGTCCGAAGTTGATAAGTTGTGGAAATTCATCGCCATCCATTTCTCGTAACTGAGAGCACCTCCGTCAATACCTCCTCGACAACAAATGGGCCTTCCCAGTTAGAGAGCGAATTTTCCTTAGATTGATCTTGGTTGTCAATGATCTTCTTCAAAACCAAGTCATGTTGTTTGAACTATCAGTAGTCGACTTTTTTGTTGTAGGATCGCATGCGATCCTTTGTCGATATAATCGACCATGGAAGATAGTCAGCGGATCACCTTTCGCCTATTGTAGAGACAATTGGTGATACTTGTCTTGTACCCATTGGTCTTCACCCAACCGGGCATCCATCAATACTCCGAGGATTCCATTTCCACCTCTATGGGGGAGCACCGCCCATCCCATAGACTAATGAGTAGGGGTTGCCCCAGGTGGAAGTTCGCATGGAAGTTCTCAGAGGCTAATAAAGTCGAGGCAAGAGGTCGTGCCATCCTTTGTGATCGCGGACATTTTTTCGCATGATCTTTTGATGTTTTTATTAGCCGCTTCAACAAAGACCATTCATCTTTGGACGATAGATGACGGAGTTGAGGTGTTTGATGTGGAATTTTCTCGCATAACTCCTCCATCATTTTGTTGTTGAGGTTCTTAGCATTGTCTTCAACACAATGACCTCTGGTTGTCCATATCGACACACGACATTGTTTCTAATGAAAGCAAGGATAACTTCTTTAGTAACCCTGGGGAAGGATGTTTCTTCTACCCATTTGGTGAACTAGTCGATCATGGTGAATATGAATCGATGTCCATTATCGGCTTTTGGGGCTCGATGGGCCCGATCACGCCCATTCCCCACATTGAGAGAAGGGCCATGGTGAACTTATATTGTGGAGTTCCCTCGAGGGCGTGGATAGCATTCCCATGATTTGGCATCGATAGCACCTCTCGACGTGATCATCACACCAACTTTGAGAGTGTAAGCCAATAATGCCCCGCTCGAGGATCTTTTTCGACAAGTAGGGGTCCGCCATGTGAGGGCCACATACTCCACCATGGATATCATCCATGAGTCTCTCGAGCTTGGTCTTTATCCGCACATCCGAGGAGACCTAATCCAACATCTCTTTTGTAGAGTGCATCTCCTCCGCTTAGTAGAATTTCATAAAGAAGTCGATGAATCCGCTTCTTCTCGCTTAGGCTCACCTTAGCGGGTGTAGATCCATCTCGTAGATACTCCTCGATGCTTTGATACCAAGGACTATGGATGGAGGTAGCTCATCCGATACTTCTCCAATGTAATTCCTATAGATCGGGGCTTTTGCAGAGTAAACGTGATGCTTGGCATGTTTTCCTTGTCCGTATATAAACCAAGGAGGCCAACATTGCTAATGCATTCGCAAAATCATTCCTATTACGAGAATGTGTAGAAAGGAGATTTCTTCGAACTCCAAAGCCATCTATAAAACTTGTCGATGGTAAGGCAGTAAATGTAATTCTTTGGTTTGATAGATTCTCGTGGATTGTTTGATTACCAATTCGGAATCCCCAAAGACAGTTAATCGCCTGATGCCCATTGAATGGGCAAGTTTTAGCCCCATGATACAGCCTTCATACTCAAATGTGTTGTTGGTGCTGACAAACTACAATTTGACAATGACGGGATACCGCTCCCTGCATCGGATATTAAAACCGCTTCCAGCCCAGAGCCTTTCGTGTTAACAACCCATCAAAATACATTCTCCACGCATTTGCATGTATCAGATCGATGTTGTTGTTGAATTGTCATTACCCCTTCATCGGGAAGTATGTTTCAAGGGTTTGTAGTCCTCAGCAAGTGTGCGACCCGATTGATCCGCAATTCCTCGACCTTTCGATGACTTTTTGCATCACATAGACGATGTCAAATTGTCATAGGATCAATCGCCATCCGGATAGTCGATAATTCAAGATGGGCTTATTGAACACATACTTGAGAGGATCCATTCGGATATGAGATGGGTTGTGTGACCATGGAGGTAATGTTGTAACCTCATGGAAGCCCATGCTAAAGCACAACAAGTCTTCTCAATCGAGTGTACTTGTGTTCACCGATGTCAATCTTTTGTCGAGGTAATAGATAGCTCGTTCTAGCCTCTATTATGTTTTTTGTCCCAAAGATATGTCCCCATGCATTGTCATTTATGGATGTGTACATGAACAGGGGAACATCATCCCCGGAGGTACCAAAATAGAGCGTTAATCGCTTGCTTTTTGATTGTGAGGAAGGCTTTCTCGACACTCATCGCTCCATTTCATGGAGGAGTTCTTCCTTAACAACTTCAAGATTGGCTCACAAAGTTGTCGTGAGTTGAGAAATGAATCGCTTAATGAAGTTGATTCTTCCCAAAAATCCCTCGTGATTTCTTCTCTCGTCTCGAGGAATGGGCATTTTCGATGGCCTCGGATTTTGTAGGATCCAGCCTAATCTCTTTGGCTAGGGTCGATTAGAAACCTAGCAAACTTGCCCGACTTAACACCAAAGGCGACTTCATGGGATTCAACTTCAAGTTGTACTTTACGCAACCCGTTGAAAAGTTTTGTGAGATGGTCTAAATGGTCCTCCTCCTTCTAGGATTTGACAATGATGTCATCCACGAGATCTCTATCTCTTTGTGCATTAAATCGTGGAAAAGAGCCATCATAGTCTCGCCGATAGGTTGCCCAAGATCGATGAGGCCGAATGACAACCGTCTCAGAAAAAAAGGTTCCCAAGGCGTGATGAAAGTAGTTTTCTCACGATCTTCCTCAAATAATTATAATTTGATGGTACCCCAAAGCAATCAAAGAAAGGAGTACATGCCGATTGAAAAGATTGTCAATAAGAATGTGGATAAAGGGCACGGGAAAGCTATCTTTAAGGCAAGCTTTGTTCAAATCCCGTTAATCCACGCAGACTCGCACCTTTCCCCCTGGTTTAGGTATGGGAACAATGTTGGATATCCACTCCAGATATGTAGACACCATGATGATGCCATTTTGAAATTGTTTCACAATTTCTTCTTTGACCTTTAAACTCCACTCTGTGTTTCAATCACTCGAAGTTTTTGCCCCGACCGGCTTGAATCCTTCTTTGATGGGAAGGCGATGAAGAACAATGTCAGTGGACAAACCCACCATGTCTTCATGAGACCATGCAAACACATCCTAGAATTGGGTTAATAGTGCAACCATGTCATTCCGCTGATTTGTGGTAAGGTCTGAACCAATTTGGATTAGCTTTTTAGGTTGTCTAAGGTTCCAAGATCGAAAGAAGTGGTTTGATCAAGATTGGGTTTGGGTTTGTCTCATGACCCATTCCTTAATCTCCGAGGTGTCTCAATGTCCTCTTCGATGTCCATCAAGTCTCGAGTCCAACTTTGCATCAAAGTTACGTTCCTCGTGGAGAGAAGGCACTTCATCGCCAAAGTACATACACATCTAAATTCGTAGTCCTCAAACAAAAGATGCTTTCACTTAATATATGCAAACTGCTCGATCATACAAAAGTGTTAAGCATGTACTTGATAAAATAACCGCTAAGATCAGTAAAAGGAAAACAAGCAATTAAAGTTATCTACATGTGGCGTAGGGATTTTTTGCCCATTTTACCCTCGTCGACCAATGCATGGAGTGTTGCTCCAATTGTCGAGGGCAAAGTCCTGATGGACTGCAGTGATGGAAGGATCGTCATTGTCCTTTTTTTCCCGAATGATAACCATGACATCTGGGCAATCATCGTCTGGGTGTATCTGTTTGTATGTTCATCATGAACAATGACGCGTAGGCTGCCATCATCAAGGCAAGGTCATGTTTATGTTTCATTCCTTTCCTTCCGCTTCGGATCGTGAATCAACACTCTTTTAGCTTTGATTGGCAATAGTTTAGGAAACAAAGATGGCCACAACATGGGACCGCACCTTTATCGAGACCGCATTAGCTCATGGGGTAAAGGTATAGAAAATCACCGCATGGAAGCTCGAGGAACCGCTTGTGCTTATGAGGATTCCCCGTGAGTGGAATCGCGTAATAGCCTAGTCCCACTGCTCCAATTTGATCGACATTTAATAGGTGCTTAATACCCCGCTTATCTTTACCAAGTCCTTGTCCAAGTTGATGACCCAATGACATCATTTTCTTGAGTGGCCGATATAACCTCGGCAGTAAATCTTGGGTATGGGAAGTGGCGCCCAATAGAATGGTATCATGTGTTAATCACTTCCAAAGTATGGAAACCGGCTTGTTCAACTTCTCAATGAAGTCGATGATTGGTAGAGTTCCTTGTTCAGACAATCCGGCCGCCGATGATAATGACTAGATCGTTGTTGATAATGTATTTGAGCTATTGATGTAAAGTGGAGGGAACGGCTCCAAACCATGTGTATCCATGGTCTCCCAATAAAGCAAAGTTGTATCCCGAGTCTATCTTGAGGACGTGGAAGGATACATTGAATGTATTTGGACCAATCTCAATTGGCAATTCAATCTTTCCGATGGCATTTCGTCGGATCCATCAAAAGCTCGATAACCGTACGGTCGCTTTTTTGGATCCGCTCGAGATTGACATTCATCTTCACCAAGGTGGCATAAGGACAGATATTTAGAGATGAGCCTCCATCTATCAAAACTCCAACTAGCATGTACCCGGAAGATAAAACTTTAATATGCAATGGCTGGTCCCTTCAGGAGGTATGTCATCATCAGTGAAGGATATCACATTGTTGTTGAAAATGTGATCAACCAAATGTTGAAATTTTTCCACGCCCACCGATTTTGGCAAACAGCTTCTTCTAAACATTCAAGAAGATCTTCCGATGATCCTCGTAAGAGAAAACCAAGTCCAAAGATTGAAATCGGTGTGGAGCTTCTCGCAAGCTTAAAACCACTTTGGCTTCATTCAGGCCCATAGTGTGAGGAATTTTTCAATCTTCTCCATGGGCAACTTCCCTTTGCTTCGCAAGTAGGTTTAATAACCCGCCGAGGAAGACAATGGATTTTCCTTCAACATCGTAGAAAAGAGTATGAGACGTGGATCCTTCAGATTTCCATAATTCCATGGAACATTGTGTGTCGGACAACAGGATATTGTGGTCTCAAGATAAAGAAATTGGCTCGTGCGCCACTTTCAAAGGATTGTCACTCCTTTGAGTTGAATTGGTTGTATGGGAAATACTTTGACAGCCTCATCATCCACTTCAGATATATAATCGCCATCGATCCTTCCATTTGGTAGGACATGCATTCCCACCCTTGAGTTACACAAAGGTAATCATCTCGCTATTTGCAGGACACCGCTATCAATAAGATTCTCAATGAGATGGCGGAGTGCCCAACATTCTTCTCAGGTTGTGACCGCGAGAATGTGAATGATATTGACACATTTCATCGATTGAACCGCCCCGAACGGGATTGATTGAGGAGAAGGAAGGTAATTCTTCCTTCGTTGATCAACATCCGTAATATCTCCTCCATAGATTAGCCCAAATAGGTGAATTCTCCGATTGGCAAAATCTCGATGGGCTTTAGCATTTCCTCTCTTCGCAACCTTATCCTCCATAGCTTCGCTTCTCAAGGTGGTGAGGAGGCATTCATAACAAAAAGGAAGGAGATAGCATGCTTCTCGCCTCGATTAATTGGGCGTGTGACTGATGATGATGGTGGGTCACCGCCTCGCCAATTGCTTCAATTTGTTTGGAAAGAGCTTTCATCTTTCGCTCCATGGTAAATCGGAACTTTACATAATCCCATTTGTCAACACCGCCTTTGATGGATTGGGATGATTCGCCGTTAGAATTGGAACCTGTACAAGGCTCCAATCGATCACGTTGACCTCTTCTTCTTTGTGTTGAGGAAGAGGGTTGTCTTGCACATGAGGTTGATTTGGTTTGGTGACCACGATCTCACCATTGTCTATTAGATCTTGAATCTTATGCTTCAAGGCCCAACAATCTTGAGTATCATGTCCGTGTGCTCCGCATGATAAGCACACTTCCGAGTAGATTAAAACCCTCCCATTAGGGTCGGGCGGTGGAAGAAGATGTAATTTTCTTCCGAGCAAATGTAAGAGCAAGAACATTCTCAAGCGAGTCCCCTAAGGGTGTGAACATTCGAGGTCGCTTTATTTCTCCACTTTTTAGACAATGGAGGGTTTCAAGATCAGGCCGAAAAAGGGAGTAGTTTCTCCCCAGACAGCATGCTTTGATTGCCTTTTTTGTCCTTGTAGTATCAAGGAAACATCCTCCTCTTTTTTTTATGGACCTCCGGGGTTGTTTCCATAAGATCCGGATCGATGTGCTCAAAGAATGCCTTTTAAGAGTGCTTAGGTCTTGAATTTTACCTGACTTCAATCCCATCTCACCCATTTCTCCGTGCTTGATCATTTCAGAATGGTTTGCCAATACTAGCTAGAACTCTTTCATAGAAAGGAGCTTCTCAGACATCTATGAAAGTCATGACCATTTCGATTCTCGCATGGAAGGAATAACTTGAGCAAAGAAGGCGCCTCCACCTTTTGAGCGCGCATCTCTAAACGACTATTAGATCGCTTTTGACCTTGGTAATTTGGTACCGGCCAGAGCCATCCGAGATTGAAAATCAGATTGAGTAAGGAAGGCGTGAGCCAGCCTCTTCCCAAAGCTATGGATCTTTGAGTTGTCTAACTGTATACCATGAACAAGCTTCTCCAAAGATTTTTTTCTCAAACAAAAATGATTTCGAGCTTTTCATTTTCCGCAGAAGACCCAAGTTCTCCAATGAACACTTTTAAATGTGTATAAGGATCCCTAATCCGCTCATATTTCTCAAAATCGTGGGTCTTGAATTTCTCTCCGATAATGAACACCGTGAAATATGCAAAGGTCTCAGATATATGAAAACATCGCCATGTGTTCCAACCTTTGAGAACACGTAATAGTTTCTCCATTTGAAGGACCTTCTTCCCGATATCACCGTTGTCTGGATCTCTTTGAGATGGGTGTTTTCGTGGTCTTTGTTGGTCAGATCCAAATCGAGGTTCGGAATTGTTTTTTCCGCACTTGAACTCCTCCTTGTGTGTAGGGATTCTCAGATGTGTAGGTATCTTCGCACTCGAGTGGATCGGTGTGCAATTTTTTCAATAGAATGGCCAAGTCTGCAATTTGTTTACTCAATCCACAAATTCTTTTCTGGAGACAAAGATTAGACCGGTCAAGAAGACATGATTGGTGTAAGCTTGTGGCCCTTTTGGATTTTTGAGCGGTAACAGCCCAATTGTTTCCCTACAAAAGACTTATATAGTTTAGTCTTAGGGTAATGTAAATGTTATCATAACATGTCCATTTAGGAATTTTTTCCCGCAAAACCGATTGTTAATTGATAACATGTCATGCATGCATGATATTCTTCATATTTTCCATTACATATGGATGAACATGGAATAAATTACAAGTAAATGCTTTTACAAGTAATTGAAAATGGAAAGTATGAAGAGACTTTTCTCCGCATTTGGTTTATCGAGGTCAACCTATCTTAGGGTTACTCTCGCGCTTTTTTGGCATGAAGGTTCCCAGATCATCGCAATCTACTGACGGAAGTTAATCCTATCGTTCAACCGGAGTGAACTGAAAGTGGTGCCTTTCCCGAGCCCCCCGGGAATTATTCTTCCCACGAGTCCAAAGAATCAAACACCGACAGATAGCCTCCCGTGGAGGGACACACAACATACATTCACATACAACGGTCTCACCGCTTATGCAAAATGATGACATGTATGAAGCACTAATATCACAGTATAGATATTTAGCAAAGGCAAAGAATTAAGATGCATTCGACACACATCATCATAAATGTAAATGCAACATTCACACACAAGCATATAACAATTTTGAAAAGCTTTATAATAGCGGCTTAAGCCCTCTTACCGAGTCCTCAGCAGAGTCGCCACCGTCGACGCCTGGATTTTTGAGTGTCCTTTTCGCTATTTGTTCTTTTGGTGTTCTCATGTTAATGTGAGATTTGTTTGAAAAAACAAGTGAAAAGGTCCCGATATGTATAATGTCGACGATTTGATTTTAAGAGTCGCCATTGGTGTATTTAATTGGTTGCACTAACGCAAATCAAAAAGGTTTGCACATTGACCAAGTTGATTTGACATCGCTAGACGGGTCTATGAAACCGAGATTCATTTTGGGTCCGGGGCTTGATTATGCTGAGGAAGGTGTTAGGCACCCCGACATCCGTGTTACCATGGTGACCGCCACTTTTCAAAGAAATTGTTTATGAATGAATGTGTGTGTGTGTGTGTGTGGATCAATGTGCAATTATTTGAAAGTAGTGTGAGGCCTCGCTCGCACCTATATACACAAGGTTTGAATTTTATAGAAAAATTCAGCTTTTAACCAAGATATATCAATGAAGTTTTGTAAAAGAGGTTTTTCAAACCTCGTGCTCAATAGAATTGAGACCTTTTCATACTTCCATTTTATTATTAAATGTTCTATTTGTTTGCTTTTATTTTTAGATGCGAAGCATTCTAGAGAAAAAAATATACAAAGAAGTGTCGAACTCCTCATGGGGCATGATAAACCATCCAAGGAAATTCAAGACATCGTAAAATAATGTACAAGTCGCCATAAATTAAAAAATATGTCCATCATGGGAACCGAATCTAGATTCAAGAGATCAATCTGTGATCACATGATTCCTAGCTCACATGATATCGCAATTTGTATGAAAGCAAGAAGTAGCGCTATATATATAAAAGTCAGAAATATATATATACAGACATGATCAACCACCACGAAGCAACTCCATGGGGATCGAAAATGTAAATATATAAAAGAAGTAAATATATATATATGGATATGATCAACCACCACGTAAGTAAACCTGTGGGACGTAAATGTAAATAAAGTCAGTAAAAGTGATCAATCGCCACGTAAGTAAACTCAAGTGTGATTTAAATGTAAATAAAGTGTAAAAGGCCACGTAAGTAAACCTGTGCCCCGACAGAAATGTAAATATATATATATATATATATATATATATATATATATATATATATATATATATATATATATATAAAAGCAAAGAAACGACCGGATGTGAATCTGTGCTCATCTGATATGTCCGACAACAATTATATATATATATATATATATATATATATATATATATATATATATATAATATATATGGATGTAAAATCTGATGTAAAAAAACATGCTCATCGATAACAATAATATATATATATATATATATATATATATATATATATATATAAACGCCCGCATCAAGTTCAGGCTCAATCGAGGTATAACTCGATAATGTTAGTCCATATATGAAAATATATATATATATATATAAGTATATATACGCAGACAAGAATGAAAACCATTTTAACCAAGTCGGCAAACACACTCACACGACTCTCAACGTGTACAAAGGTAAAGTGTGCTAATATGAGAAGAAGACTTTATATAATGTGAGAAGGCTTACGGTGGCACGCCAAAATAGACTTCTATGACTTTAAATGGATAAACACTCACCCCACTTTGGATAAAAGATAGCTATATGTGAGCTAACAAGTGTTTAAAAGTGAGGAAACACTCAAAAGATGTGTATGCGCAGAGTAAAATGGATGTGGCTTCCTCGCTTTTTCTCTCTCTCTCTCTTCTTCAAATGGTCGACCCCAAGGTCAGATATATATAGACGGATGGTCAGCAGTATATTCCCACGGCACCATGCGGTTGTTGTACCAAGGGTCGGTCGTGATGCATCCGAGCCTCGCGGGTCCTGGTTGTCTCAGAAGACGCGGCACTCATGCATCGTAATGTCCGCTCAAACTTGCGTAACTTCAATCCGAGCATCCGAACGAGGTATATCCGACCTTCTTCGGATCGCCAGTGTCGAGAGTTACGCAATGACATGGATTAGAGGTTGTACGAAGTCGAAGAAGAGGGTCTATGCCCATGGTCTTCAAGCTTCAAATTATATCCAAAGCATCGCCACGCGTAATAGTCACTCCGGATTGTTACTCCTGTTCTTGTGGGACATTGTTGTATGTATGTATGTATGAAGTGTCGAGACGACGCGCGCAGTGTTCAAGAGACAAGATGATGTTTGACTCCTCACCGGGTTATCACGGCATTTGAGTTGAAAGTAGACGCTGCTCGTGGTTACATTTGAGATTGACTACTTGTTGGTATGCCGCGATATCATCTTGTTGAGGCGGTAAGATGACGCTTTTGACTCCTCACCGGGTTATCGCCGATTTGAGAGAAAAGCGACGCTGCTCGTGGTTACATCCGAGATGGATCGCCGTAAGTGTTTGAATACCGCAAGGTCATCTCGTGAAAGAACCTATTCGCCCGTTGTTAGCTCCGGGTCCGAGGTATGATTGCCCGGTAGGAGGTCCGAGCTTGAAGTCGATCGCATGTGTTTGAAACAAACAATTCTCGAGTTATCACTGAATCGCAAAATCATCCTCGGGGCTATCACCAATGATGGAGTTGCTACTCCCAAAGGTTGTTTTTGGGATCGAACTAAACGTCATGGATGTTATCGCCGAGATGTAATCGTCTCTCTCGGTGTTGTTGGCCTTTTGATCCTGTAAACCTGGCCTTATCTCCGAGATCTTGAAAATGACAAACCTGTGGGTTATCTGAGATGAAGATTGCTTAGGAAATGACATTCGATGTTCCGATTTGTGTGTGTTCAGTAGGTCCGGAATGAGATGAAGTTATCTCCGAAAGATTTAATCCGCCTCCCCGCAATGTTTTGTGTTAAAATTTCGAGGTTGGAATGATTCATTCAGATCGTTCTAATTCATTACGAATCTTACACTTCCTTAAGAAATTTATAAAATAAATTTCTAATTCTTATTTATTCATTTTCCCATGATTTCAACCATATGAAACCATTTCTAACATTTTTTTACTCTTTTTTTCTCATTAAGCTATGTTTTTAACATATAAACTTAAAGAAAATTATCTAGAAGTTAGGTTTTCGGATTACCTTTCTTCTTTAATCTCCTTCTGTCGGACAAAGTTTGCTCACGAGCAATCTTTTCCTCCTTCTTCTCCTTCTCATCTGATCCCTCTCTCTCTCTCTCTCTCAAGTGTTATAGGATTTTTCAAAATCCTAAAGAAATGAATTAAGCTTCCTATTTATAGAAAACCAAGGTTAGGGGCATTTTAGTCATTTTGCCCCAACCTCCTTACTATTCACGTCGTGCTTCCATCTTTCGGGTTTTGTCCGATAGTTTTAAAAACTTTGATTCTCGGAATCCAAATATTTTTGGATATTTCGTCTTTTCTTTACCGATTAACTTTTACGCATTTTTCGGATCTCTGAAAAACTGTAAAACACATTTCCACGTTAAGCGTTTTCCTTCACGTTTTCCCCTAACATAGTTAAACGAGTGAAAAGTACATAACAGTACTTTTCGTCATTTTTATTTTGTTCGATTTTTACACGTTTTTCGAGAAAATTTTTTATCGACTTACTTAACTTTTCACGATATATTATCGTCAAATCTTTCGACGGAATGTCATTTCGACATACTGAACTCTCGAAAAGGCGTAGGTTATTCAAACCCTAACCCTTAGGGTTTCATCGAGTGAATAGTGCCTATTTCATCTTTTTCCCCAAAAATATTTTATTCTCGAAAAATTTTTATTTTCGTCTTGAAAATTCTTACTCGTTCAGTCTAGCTCGTAGCCAGAATCCTCCCGATTAATAATCATCCTAGGTTCTAAAATGATTAATAAACACATAACACATATTAGAATTAATAAAAATTTATTTTATTAATAACTAATTCTTTAAATCTTAAATTTTGGACAATCCGATTTTCCGGGTTGTCACATTCTCTTGGAATTGTCAGTCAAACTAAATCAAAACAAGACTTCTCTTATTTATAGATGTAGATAACCCTCTTAAACCATTTAGGACTATAGTTTTATTTTAATTAATTAAACTCCTTTAATTAATTATACTTCTAATCTAATTAGGAATATATGAGAGTACTTTTATTAATTAATTCACAAACTCCTTTAGGAATTAAACTAATAATAATAGTAATAATATTAATAAGAATCATCTTATTAATTTATATTTAATATTTCTAAAATATTAAATAATAAATATTAAGCTATTTAATTTATTATATCACCATAGATTAAATTAAATACATTTAACCTATTATTACAATTATGCCATTTACTTCTTAAATAAATTATTTTTCTTTTATGATGTGACCCTCTAGGTTCTCCATATTAAACTGGTTGTGAATAAATCAATTAGAACAATTCTGATCTTATTTAAATAAATAAATTAAACTATTTAATTTGTTTAAATAAATAACATTTATTCTACAATAAGGGTAATCCCCCTTAGCGATCAATGACTTTCCAGATAATATAGATTTTAACATTAATCATAAAAAAACCATTAAGTAAATAGTTACTGTACAATTCAATCCTTCCAACGTACAATGTCCCAATTAAATATAAGAAATGAAATTACTGTCAAGTCTTATTTTATTTAATTATATATATTTTGATTCTCAAATGCACAACTCTAAATAATGTAAATTAGAAACTCCTTTCTAATTTCATTCTACCTTGGCAAAGGATTCTTGAGTTATCATTTATCGAATCACATAGGATATTCTCTCCTTTTACTAGAAGTGGTTGATTCTTTATTGATCATTCATTATCTCTATGTACAACTTATTATACTCAAGCATACCCTTTGATATACCTTAAGGGTCTTAAGGGACATGTCAAAGTATAACTCATCATACACAAGATACTATGATGATATCAAGTATAAGGATAACTTCTATTACTATCACTACAGAAATTTCTATTGACAGACAAGTAAAACTACAGTAGGTATTCCTTAGCAAGCCACGTTCAGTGAACTTATTTTCTAATAAGCACCTGCATACTTACTTTAGTGTCTCCACGCAAATGATAATTAAATCAATCATCCTCATCCAATGAGCAAGCAACGTATGTACCAATCTATCCGGATTCACTAATCCCTTTTTTAGTAATCCAATGATTGGGAACAATTTTAGTTTTAAGTTATTTAAGAATCTAGATCTTATTAGCATGATCATCATCATGATTCTAAAAGCATTTCTTAAAACTATAGGTTTATCACATATTATACAACATCACCATGTAGATAAATTAAATGCCTTTAAATAAACAATTCCTATAAGACCCCAAATTTTATGAATAAAGATTTAATTTTCTCAGAATATTTTTTTGTATATTATGGTATGGATTTGATATAATGTTATAGTTGTGGGTAATATTTATAAATTTTGCAAAGTAAGCAAGTTATTATAAAATATTCGATTGGTAGGGAAATATTCGTTTTATCAGGAAATATTCGTACAATGGGACAATCATTGGTGGACCCCACAACGGAATTATTGTCGGAGTTAGAAAACGACGGAAAAATCTTTTTATAAAAATAACGGCAGAAGTTTTACTGTTAACTGTTGAATTACCCGATGCTAAAAGTACAGTAATACATGTGGTTGCATAGTAGCACACGGTATTGATTATTGATGCTTGCGTGAGAAGTCACTCAGTTTTGTTCAATTATTGCTACAGTAATTACTGCATAGTATCTCACGTTATTAATTCAATTATTGTCACAATATTTTATATTATTAAATTAATAATTGAGATGACAAGTTATTCATATTATTATTTACATAATTAATAATGTCTAGAAAGTTCTGTCGAGGAAAGGGGTTTGGTCATCTAATTGAACGCCAATAGGAGAAATCCTTATTAAAAAGCCCTCTCTTTCCAGGAGCGATCTCGTTGTTAATATCATGAAGTTATAATAATGATGAATAAATGTTGTTAAAAATATTGAGGGATTTTTATGAAGTATTTGTTGTAAATTTTGCTTATTATATGGACCCCCACTTACTCATTTTTTAAAATAATCGGTAGAAAATTATTCATTATAAGAGGTGGAGCCCACATGTGATGATGACATGGGTGGGGCCCACGTGTGATGAAATGAATGGAAATGGGGGGAGTTTATAATAAGTTTTATTATGAAAAATAGAATATATTATATTTTATTATGCATAGTATTTGCATAGTGGTTGCATAGTATTTGCATAGTAAATTTTAAAAAAATTAGTCGTCCGTGAGAAAACCCGATAATTCGAAAGTTTTTCGTCTGTGAATAATTCTTAACAGTACCCTTTCCATTGTCCTATAAATAGGATGCTCAGTTTAGAAAAGAAAATCACACCAGAATCAGAGAATTCTTCTTCTATAATATTAAGCGTGTTTCTTTAGAGTTTAAGAAAGCTTTGAGTATAGAAAATAGTGAAAGTTTTCTTCAAGAATATATCTGTTATACCAGTCAGAATTGCTCTCTTTTTGAGGTAAGGGGTATTATTTATTTCATATTCGCTTACAATATTATTTTTCGTATTCGTAAGAAATTTTATTTTGTTCAATATTCGTAAGAAATATTATCTTCATTTAATATTCGTAAGGAATATTATCTTCATTCAATATTCGAAAGGAATATTATTTTCGTTTAATATTCGTAAGGGATATTATTTTTGTTCAATATTCGTATGAAATAATATTTTCTTCCATACTTTGTAGTATGTAAGTAATAAAATTAATAGAATATCCTTGAAATTTGCACTTCATCTAGTATCGTTTCACAATGAGATTTTTCTGAATATTCTTGTTAAATTTTAAGTGTTTAATGTCGGAGTACTATTCATGGGTACTGGTGGTTAAAAAACTGATCACTAAACACGCGCAAGTATACGCTGTCTAACAAGTAATACAGTGATAAGGAAAGTGTCGAACCCACGAGGAACCATCACTAATATTTACCAAGTACCGACTTTGTATCGCTAAAGACTTATTCGAACAACAATAAATGGAAGTGTGATTAATCTAAGTATAACTAATTATCAAAGCAAGTAAATGGATAACGAATGGTAATCAAAGGAATTACAAGCTAAAGTTACAACTTCACCCCACACAGGCATTCTGCCGAACACCTGGCGTGCTATGCTTCATCAAACTTCCTACACTTTTCTCTTTGGTCTTAATGGTCACGACAATTTGTCGACCGAGAACACACAGGTGTTTATACACCTCTATTGAGGTATGCACACACATATCCTTTCCAGATCCACCCGATAAGGAATAGAACATAAAAGAACGTCCAAGCTAGATACAATCCTACACATGTCTATGTGAATTAATCATAACAAGGATTTAGGCATAAGTTCTCAAATAGGTCGCACGTGGCGCACAGATATGTCTATTCTACGCACAACTTATGCAGTTGAAACCCATAATCACATGCCAATATATTACGGTGTAAATCTACAATACTTCTTTCAATATCATGTAAATTGCCAAAATCATCACTAATGTCTTAGCGAGAATCATTAAGCATAAATATATTGAACCAAATCATATGGTGCCAACCAAAGAGATAAGACAATCAATTTAAATAACAAAGGGTTCCATTATAACCTTAGAGCAAATACTCAGTTCATAGCTATTGAACAAAATATAAGTAGCAATAAAGACAACATTTATGGATTACAAAAGCAGAGGAAATAAATGGATAAGACGAAACTCTGTCAAAGCCCTTCAATCTCCAAGCATTCTGCTCAAATCAAGCTTTCCAATCTGTGTAGCTCATTACTCGTGTCACTCCAAGGAAAACCCAAACTTCTCCCTAATCTATATTTACAGACATTTACTAAGAACTAGAGAAAGAAAGTACAAAAGAAGAGGAAAAACTAAACTATGCTAAGCTATGCTATTTTCTGATTTCAGATATCAGATATCTTGTATGCAAAGGCTCCCTTCCTTTTATATATGTGACTCCATCTTTTGCTAGGTCAAACCAAGGCCTTCTTCTCGCTGGGCAGCAGAAGGTGGTGCTTCTGCCATGATCAATAAGCCTATGGGTGGCGCTATAGCGGCACTTTAGTTTGGAAAACAACGGAGCTCGCGAGTCCATGAAGGAATAGTGGCGCTGCAACGCCATGATGACATCAGCAAGGATCATCGGATTCACACCATACCCGAGATATAGATCGGCCATTGGCATGCCATGCATGGCTACATGCAAAAATGTTTTGTTGTCTTGAAAGCTTCGAAAGTGTGACACCCCCAAATTCGAGTACTTCATTCTGTCAAGATTTGGTGTTCACTTAATCAAAACATTCATTTCTAATTACCCAATCAAAATAAAATTGAATAACAAACCTTCCCATAAAGGATTACATAAATAAAAATCTCCCAGGTTATCTAACCTTTAAATACAATCATTCAAATGCGGAAAAATAAATAAACGTCATTACAATCATTCAAACTAAAGTCTAATTATAAAATATCAATATGATTACAAGTCTTCAATCCTTGTTCATCTTTCCCTTTCTCTTACTGGTGCTAGGTACATCGACCTTCTCAACTTTAGTTGTAAGGTTTATATAAGCAAGAGTGAGCAAACAAGGCTCACTTGAAATGATAATAGATAAAACTTTACAACCACTGCCAAATAATAGGCACAATGGAACTGAACAAAATGCTTTATCAATGATAATCAGAATCATGAAATATTTAACTGAGGGTCATAAGACCACGAACTATGTCCATAGTTATAAGTAATCTTTTAACTTAAACTTTAACAGTCATAAGACTATAGGGACTCCTCGTACTTAGGGGAATCAGCCCTTCGTACAATGTATTATGCATAAACATTTCAACGCTAAGCATAAATTATCCCCTAATATTAGGGTTGTTCATCTCAGTATTTAGAGTACAAGTCCGCACCAAAGTAAGTTTGGTTTTGATACATTTCAAGGTAATTTAGAATTCAACGGTCATCAACTACGGAGTAGTTGAATAAAAAGGTAATAACTTTATGTTATGGAATAAATCATAACGGAATCAACATTATATACTGAGTTCATACTTTAGGAATAATCTAAGAGCATAAACATTGAATAATTATAACATACCTTGCTTGAACAATATTAAGCCAATGTTATTTAGAATTAAGTTCTAAGCATGCATAACAAATAGTAAATCGAATGGTAAAACTTGTTCATCAGAATGAAAATTATTGCATGCTAGAATAACAAGTTTAGGTTTAGAAAAACATGCATAATGTAATCGAACAAGAAACAATAACTTGCTCAATAATAAACAAACTAGCTCAACAAAAGTGTAAGCTAGCACAATGTAACAATAGATTTAGAGAACTTGCAAAATCATAAATAAACTAACTCAACGAAAGTGTGGAGATAGAAAACTTGTCTTGCTTGTAGGCTAAACCATAACAATTCAATTCATAATATCCTAATCATATGCCATTAGGACACAATTAGCCACTACTCATAATACATATCTATTTCATGTATGGTATGATGTTTAATCACATAATCAAGTTACATCGATTAAAATAATAACAACACTCGTTAAATGTTAATTGTATGCTCATTAATAGTACTATAATATCATAATAACAAATTTACATGTTAAACAATCATCATATTGCATTCCATTAACAACTACAGACTATTGTGTACAAGAATATAATTTTCTGGCTTTTTATCGCTAATCGGTATTTATATTTCCACGATTTATCTTGTGGTATACTTGTGTATGTAGAGGGCAATGACGTGAATCATAAGCCATCGCCGGTATTTGCGCAATGAAGTTGGCGTTGTGGCGGTGACTTTGGCACTGCAGGTATGAAGTCCAGGGTTCAAGATCGATTTTTACCGAGGCGCCAATTATAGAACAAACATCGAAGAACGTAACAAAGCTCACTTTGTTGTCAGATCTTAATTTCTAATAACAATTTATAATGTATAACTTACATAAATTACACATAAACTTTACCAAGCATACATGTACTAATTTAGCACAACTTAAACCACAATTTTAGAAAATTAAATCCTTAAAGCCATATTTTAAAATCAAAACTCCATGTTTTACATTGTCTGACAAAATTTAACACTGTAATTCCTATTATACATCAAATTAATTCCTTTCAACAACATTCTCTGTAATTCTTAACAAACTAATTAACATAGTCACAGTTCAATTTCACATATTAGCTCAAAATCCAATACTAATTTTGTTATCCTACAGTACATATTCATACATATGTTCACTGTAAAAACATTCTCTTTCTTTTAAAAGTAATTATATAAAATTACACACACACACACACACACACACACACACACACATATATATATATATATATATATATATTAGTTATAACATTACAATTATGTATGCACATCATTTTCATCACCAATTATACCATTTGGGATTACAGAAAATTTGTAAAAACATTATACTACCATCAAGAACACAGAGACTTTAAACTATGTCATAAAACACATTAACATATATATGTAAATATAACATTAAGGTTATGGAAAAATACCTTTTGTTGTTTTGAAAATCCTAGCTAACCTCTGAGAACCGCAACTTCACAAACCTTTTCTCCTCTCAACTCACTCTAGTGTCTCTCAATTTTCTCTCTGAAAACCTTCCTTTCTTTTCTTTTCTTAGGCTTAAGCCAAATGTCTAGAATACGTAAACAAAACCAACTGAGAATCAAGCGTAAAATAAAAAAATGGATATGGCCATAATAAGCCTAATAATTAACATCAGTTACCAAAATATAACGTATAGATTATAAATATATTTTGTTTATATTTTATTTATTTAATTTATATTATTATAATTATAAATTCAAAAGAAATCCAAAAGCCATAAGGCTCTGTTTGGCAAAACTCTTTAAAAATTAAAGACTTAATGTATTTAAGCTTTGTTTGGTCCTAACTAATTTAAACTCCTTTAATTTATTTTAATAAAAATTTTATTTCCTCATTTATAATCACATATTATTTATTTGGATTTCCATATCCAACATTAATCAAATAAATTAATTATACAAACTATATTTTAAATAAATATTCCACTTTAACAAATATCATAAAATTATAATTTCATTATAATTTTATTTAATAACTTAACATACCATCTTAAATTATTAAATCAAGACAACAATATAACATCTCATGTTATATTACCATTCTCTAAATTACAAATTAATTTAATTTAGAATATTACTAATCCATAAATATTTAATAATAACAATCACATCAATAAAATATTTATTTCATTTAATAAATATTTAAATTACAAAACACTAAAATCTTGGATTGTTATATCCTACCCTCCTTACAAGGATTCTGTCCCCAGAATCACAACTCAAACAATCAAATCGTCACATTCTCCCCTCCTTACAAAGATTCTGTCCCCAGAATCGAAGACATAGACTAAACAAAAAACTCAGGATAATTCTTCATCATTTTCGCTTCGAGTTCCCACGTAGCCTTTTCGACATTGTGGTTCCTCCATATCACTTTCACAGAAGGTATCACTTTATTCCTGAGCACTTGTTCTTTCCTGTCGACTATCTAGATAGGAATCTCTTCATAAGACAAATCTTTACTGAACTGCAATGGTTCATACTCGATCACATGTTTGTAATCGGGTTTATACGATTGCAACACCGACACATGAAAAATATTGTGCACATGTTCTAATTCTGGAGGTAAAGCTACTTTTTAAGCCACCTCTCCCACTCTTCGTAGAATCTCGAAAGGTCCAATAAACCTTGGACTTAGCTTTCCTTTCTTTCCAAAACAAATTTTCCCCTTCCAAGGAGAAACCTTCAGGAACACAAAATTTCCTGCTTCAAATTTGTGATTCTGCCTGTGTTGATCAACATACTTCTTCTGTCGATCTTGAAAAATACTACCGGTCTTGCTCGATGAGTTTGATAATTTCAATTGGTCTGCTTGCACGATTCGGTCCTAGCAGTTGACGTTCACCAACTTCATCCCAAAGATAGTGGAGTTCGCATTTTTCACAGTATAACGCCTCATCGTATGGCGGCATGCCAATGCTTCATGGTGGTGCTGCTGTTATTGTATGCAAACTCCACCAATGGTAGATGATCATCCCAGCTTTCTTTGAAATCCATGATGCATGCTCTCAGCATATATTCCAATGTCTGGATTGTTCATTCGCTTTGGCCATCTGTTTGTGGATGATATGTCGTACTCATTCACAATTGTGTTCCCATACATTCTTGTAGTCTCTTCCAAAAGTTTAATGTGAACCTCAGATCTCTATCTGACACAATTGACACTGGCACTCCATGTCTCGAAACGATTTCTCTAACGTACAACTTTGCTAACTGATCAAGATTGAATCTTTATTGGCAAAAAGTGTGTTGATTTCGTCAGTCTGTCCACTATCACCCAAATCGCATCGTATCCTTTCTGAGTAGTTGGAAGACCCACCACAAAATCCATTGTGATGTGTTCCCACTTCCATTCTGGTATTTCTAACGGTTGAAGTAATCCACTTGGTCTTTGATGCTCGGTCTTGACTCGCTGACATGTTAAGCATTTTGCGACACACTCTACGACATCTCTTTTCATGTTTGGCCACCAAAAATGACGTCGTAAATCTTGATACATCTTCGTACTTCCCAGATGTATCGAATATCTTGAGTTATGAGCTTCGGTCAAGATTTCTTTTTTAATACCTAGTACTGCTGGAACCCAGATTCTTTCCTCGAACTGTAGTATTCCTTCAGTATCAAGCTTATACCTTACTTCTTTACCCTCGACCACATCTTCCTTTATTTTTCTGCATTCTTCATCGTGTAGTTGAGCACTCTTCACTTTCTCCACCAAAGTTGGAGTAGTTTCCATCTGGTACAATTTTTCGTCAGATTCTTTTGGAAATTTGATTTCCAACTCTAGCCTTTCCATTGCTAAAATGATCTCCTCCTTGTCGGTTAGCAACATCAACTTTTCTCGTCCTTTCTTACTCAAGGCATCTGCAACCACATTAGCTTTGTTCGGATGATAAAAGATCTCGCAATCATAATTCTTTATCAATTCCATCCATCTTCTTTGACGCATGTTCAGGTCCTTCTGTGTGAAAATATACTTCAAACTCTTATGGTCTGTGTAGATCTCACATTTTTCTCCATAGAGATAATGTCTCCATATCTTCAGAATAAATACCACTGCAGCGAACTCTAAATCATGAGTCGGATATCCTTTCTCATAGTCCTTCAATTATCTTGATGCATAAGCAATAACTTTGCTGTTCTGCATAAGAACACAACCCAACCCTTTATGTGGGGAATCACTATACACCACAAAATTTCCTGTATTATCTGGTAATGACAACACAGGTGCCACACTTAACTTCTTTTTCAATTCTTGGAAACTTTCCTCACACTTCTCCGTCCAAACAAATTTTACAGGTTTCCTTGTCAAATTTATTAACGGAGTGGCAATCTTGGAAAAGTCCTGAATAAACTGTCTATAATAACCAGCTAGTCCCAAGAAATTCCTCACCTCCGAAGGTGTTCTTGGTTGTTTCCAGTTGATTACAGCTTCAACCTTTGATGGATCCACTGAAATCCCACCTTTGCCAATCACATGCCCAAGAAATTGTACACGTTCTAGCCAAAATTCGCACTTAGAGAATTTCGCGTACAACTTTTCCTTTCTTAGTGTCTCCAGCGTCAGACGTAAGTGTTCTATGTGTTCTTCTTGAGTTTTGGAGTACACCAAAATATCATCGATAAATACCACCACAAACTTGTCTAAAAATGGTTTAAACACCCTATTCATCAAATCCATGAAAGCTGTAAGGGCATTTGTTAAACCAAAAGACATCACTAAAAATTTGTAATGTCCATACCGAGTTTGAAATGCCGTCTTCGGTATATCCTCCTTCCTTACTTTCAGTTGATGATACCCACTTCTCAAATCTAGTTTCGAGAAATATCTAGCACCCTTCAACTGATCAAACAAGTCATCTATTCTTGGTAACAGATATTTATTCTTAATAGTGACTTTGTTTAACTCCCTATAATCAATGCAAAGACGCATTGACACATCCTTCTTCTTCATAAATAACACTGGTGCTCCCCACGGTGACACACTCGGTTGAATGTACTTCATGTCTAACAACTCCTGCAACTATACCATCAGTTCCTTCATCTCTACCGGAGCCATTCTGTACAGGGCCTTCGATATTGGAGCGGTTCCTGACGCTAAGTCGATCACAAATTCAATCTCTCGATCAGGCGGAAGTCTTGGTAAATCTCCCGAAAACACATCTACGAATTCCCTAACCACTGGTATCTCTTCCTGTTTCACCCCCTTCCTCTGAGTATCGACTATGTAAGCTAAATAAGCCACACAACCTTGATTCAACAACTTCTTAGCCTGCATAATCATCAGACATCTTGCATGTCTAGGCGATCTGCTACCATGAAAAACTACCTTTGACGAAGTCAAAAGGTTTACACATTTCTTTTGACAATCAATTATCGCTCCATAATTGAACAACCAATCCATTCCCAAAATAACATCAAACTCTCTAAGTTTTAATGGGATTAAATCTACCATCATAACATTTCCCTTAATGTTCACCCTATAATTCTTGCATACGAACCTAACAAGAATCACTTTCCTATTCACAATTTCTATGTTTAAAGGGAAATTCAATTCCTCGTTAGGTAATCCTAACCTCTTAGCAAATTCATCAGATATAAATGAGCAAGTAGCACCCGAATTAAATAATACGTAAACAACAATATCATTGATTGGGATAATACCTGACACCACATCTTTTAATTACACTGCATCCTGCACAGTCATGTTGAAGGTTCTGGTTGTGGGTCTGTTGGATGACGTTGGTCCTGCAATGGTCAATGTACCTCCACTGCTACCTCCCTTGTTTCCTATCGTCTCTTCAGCTTTCTTCTTAGGGCACTCACGAGCAAAATGATCCTTTGACCCGCACGTGTAGCAAACATTCTTCTTGGGTTGACTGTAATTTGGGGCAATGTGACCCTCCTGGCCACAGTTAAAGCATACACGCTTCCCCCCTTAAGCACACACCCACGTGAAACTTCCTGCACGTAGCACATGCTTCTAACTTCTTCTTCTGCTGATTACCCTACTGGTTTCCTAAACCCACATTTCCATTCCACTTCCTCTTCAAATTATTGTTGCCATTTCCACCATTACCACCACCACTCTTAACTTCACCTTCACTCTTCTTCTTCCTCTGCTCTTGATTATGCTTTGTTACAGCCTCGCCTCCACTCTCAGCGAGAATTTCCTTCTCAAGCACCGCTGCGAATGTCTTCATCTAGAACAGGGAGACCCTACTGTACAACCAAGGTTTCAGTCCCTGTTCAAATCTCCTAGCCTTGCGCTCATCCGTGTTAACTTGATATGGCGCAAACCTCGCTAGCTCGTTGAACCTTGTTGTATACTCCGAATCTGACATTATGCCCTGTTTCAGATCTATGAACTGCACTTCCATCTGATTCTTCGAACTTTCTAGGAAATATGTCTCGAAAAATATTTCCTTAAATCTATCCCATGTCATCACCCCTTGACCTCCTCTAGTTTTATTGGCATGCCACCAATAACTAGCATCTGCTCTCAACATAAATGTTGCAAAAGCAGTCTTCTAATTCTCACCTACTCTAGCTACATCAAATACTTTCTCTATCTCCATGATCCAGGTCTGTCCAGAATTGGTACAACAGACTATCGAGATCATCAAGGTTATTCGAGCGAGATTGATCGCAGCACAAGATAGACAAAAAAAATATGCTGATCAACATCGACAAAATAGAGAATTCGATGTCGTTAGTTATATTTTCCTGAAAGTGTTTCCCTGGAAGGGAAAATTTTGATTTGGCAAGAAGGGGAAATTAAGCCCTAGGTTTATAGGACCTTTTGAAGTGCTTCGACGAGTTGGTGAAGTGGCGTACGAGGTAGCTTTTCTTCCAAAATTGGAGCATATTCATAATATTTTCCATGTCTCGGTATTGAGACCATATAAGCCTGATTATAAGCATGTTATAGAATATGAGCCCTTACAGTTTGAGAAAGATTTGTCATATGAAGAAGTCCCTGTTCAAATTGTTGATAGAAAAGAGCAAGTACTAAGGAATAAGGTGATACCTTCTGTTAAGGTAATCTGGAGGAACCACAATGCTGAGGAAGCTACGTGGGAACTTAAAAACGTTATGATGAAGAATTATCCTCAGTTATTTGCTTGATCTTGTATAGCGATTCTGAGGACAAAATCTTGTTAAGGAGGGAAGAATGTAACGAATAAATTTTTAGAGTTGTGATTCTGGGGACAAAATCCTTTTAAGGATGGAAGGATGTAACGATCGAGAAATTTGTAATTTAATTTAAATATTTATTAAATTAAATAAATATCTTAAATAATTTATTTATTGAGGAAAATAAATAATTGGTGAATTGTGGTGAATTAATTTTATTAGTGTTAATTAAATTGAATAATGATAATTTATCTAAAAGATTTAATTTAAGGAAATAATTAAATTAAATCAATTGCTTAATATTTAAGAAAATAATTAAAGTAAATGAATTGTTTAATATTAAAGGAAATGAATAAATTAAAGTGATGTTTCTAATTTATTAATTAAATTAGATATATAATTATTTGTTAATTATAAGTATAATGATAATAAGATTTTTATTATTGCTATTATAAGTTATTTAAATTAACTAAATGTGTGACAAGTGAAACTATATAATTAAAATATTATAAAAATAATCTATTATGAAAATTCTGTGTAACCAAACAAAGCCTTGTGGCTTTTGGTTACTATAACTGCCAAAGACGCTTGGCTTAATAAACTGATAATCACAATTATCAGTGTTTAAGCGCCAAGGGTTATTTCAATGACATTATTTAAGGTTTACTAGATAAAGTTAGAAAAGAGAGAGAGAGAGAGAGAGAGAGAGAGAGAGAGCTTGGTGAGAATTGCAGAGAATTGAGAGTGGAACAAGAGGGAGAAGGATTGAGAGGGATTTGCTATCAATTTTGCTATCATACAATCAAAGATTCAAGGTATAAACTATTTCTATTTTACTTTAGTTTGGTGGTATATATATATATATACTTTTGGTATGATTTGGAAATCACGTGAATTGTGGTAGATATATGTGCATATAGTTTTGCAAAATCTGTTAATCATCATGTATACTTGATACTTGTTGATCAAATTCGTGAGAAATTGGTGTGTAGGAAGAAAGTAAAATAACAGTGTTTATGTGTGAAAAATGGCTTTAGAAAGTACGAAAATTAATGCTCTATATGCGTTATAATCTGTAGTTTGTTATTGGATTATGTTAATATGCTAAGAACCGAAAGCGGTGTAGCTTGAATCATGTCAATTGATTAAGAAAAGAATTTGTGGTGATCCAATTCGTTAAAAGTGTAAAAATAAAGAAATTTGGAAAAACTATGGTTTTGATTCCTCAAAATGATGAATATGTAATTTTTTTAATATAGAATGATGTTTAACATGTGTAACTATGATATTACAAAGTTTTAGATGTTCAAGTTTGGTGAATTTATGTGGAATTGGGATTTTTTTTGCCTAGAGCAGAGTCTAATTTTGAGTTTACAAAATCGAATCGATGCATCGCTTTCGGGCGCCATTGTCAAGGTAAGTCGATGTCTTGCACATTGCGCTGCTTATATCTTAAGCTTGAGCACTCTCTTGCTATGCATGAATATTGTAACCAGATGTAAAACTAAGCGGCCGCCGCCAGAGAATCGATCGAGACCTAGTAATGAGCTGTTAAAAACATAGCTTGAAAATTGTTAACTTAACATATTTTAATGATTTGTAAAGGACCTAAAACATGTTACAAGGCGTAATAGTGTATTGTAATCACAACGCCAAAATTATAGATTATGAATTAGTAAGTTGTGAAAGTTCGTAATGTGATGTCATTTGAATTAGAATTGTTTTACAATCACCATGTCGTATACTATGATATAATTGAGAATTCAGTTTCGTGTTACGTGAATGAGTAGGATAATCAAGTCCTAAGTTAAGGATTATAGACTTGATTAAAATGAAAACTAAACTAATGAAATGGGTGTTAATGTAACTAATTGTTATTGCGATTTCAATGATATATGTATAGTAATTGGAAAATATTATTACTTGTGTAGCTTATATACAAGGCAAGTTTCTTACCCTAAACTTTCATTGAGCAAGTTCCTAACTTCATTCTCTTTATAAGAATGCAAGGTTTCTATTCCTAAATCATCATTGTACAAGTTTCTAAATTTTATGTTAAAGTTGAGCAAAACTAATCTATCTTTGTATGATTGTACAAGCTCTTGTAACCCAATTCGTTACATCGAGCAAGTTTCATTTTCCTTAATGTTATTCAAAGCATATGTTGTTTTAGTACACCGATTCAAAGGAGATTATTCTAACTCTTCTGGATATAGCACTTTGCATGTATATCATGTTTACCCAATTATATATTGTTGTTATTCAATCTTTGACCTTAATAACCTTGTTCAATTCTATATTGATTATATTAAACCTCCAAGTAATAAACAAACTCTTATTGATTGAACTAGTCTATTATGGAATAGTGTTCTAAAATTCTAGAACCACTGATAAGTTAGTTCAGAGCTAAACTTTCTTTAATGAGGAAATTCTAAATTCAAACTGAGATGAACAGCCCTAACATAGGGGATTTTTTACGTGTAACGTTTAGATGTTTGTGCACAATACATAGTACAAAGGGCTGATCCCTCTAAGTACGTTAAGAAAGCTCTGTATAGTCTAAATGGTTATTAAGGTTGAGGTAATAATACCTAAATACCAGAGACATAGTTCGTGGTCTTAAGACCCTCAGATATTAAACTTGAACTTGTTTTCTATTTTGATTCGTAGAACAAGTTCATTGTTGTTCAGCATTCGTCGTTCATTCTCATGTTGTTATCATTACTACTCTCTATATCAGTGAGCAATTGTTTGCTCACTCTTGCATTTAACACTGCAGCTAAAGTAGAGAAAGTCGATGAGCCATCTACTAGCAAAGGAAAGGGCAAGATGTCCAAGTGTTGAAGACTTATGAGAATTTTATTTTTATGAATTATGTTAAAAACTTGTTTTATTTTATGATGTATTCCGCAAACTTATGTAATAATTTTAAGGTTAGATTACCTGGGATTATTTTTGAGATGATGATGTAACCCTTTAATGGGAAAGATTATTGTTTAAGTTATTTAAATTATGTCTTTATCCTTTATGATGGGTAGTTAGATGTAATGGTTTTGGATAGTGAACACCAAATTCTGTGGGAATGGAGTACCTGGATTTGGGGGTGTCAAAGAAATCCTTAAATGTTGTACCTTGGTTCTGAGGTTGATTCTGCAAAGCACCCGTCAGTAACGTCACTAGCTGCTGAACTAGGTTATCTTCCACATTGTTATTGTTGGTTTCCTCAGTGGTTCTCTGTCGGGGTTGACGTCTTGGAGGCATTTTCTATTAAAATACACTCATTAGACTATTACTCAATTTCTTTAAGTATTTTCTACTTAATTTGCACACCATAAAAGATTATCACGTAACACATAACACTTTGAATAAAATAAAATAATAACTTTTATTCATTCATAATCTTTCTGAAAACATAAGAACAGTAGCATCACTGCTATTTACATTACTTCCCTGAACTACTAAAGTTCCAGGAACATCATCATCATATCCCATAGGTTACATAACACTTGGGATTTACATTTTATTTATCATATCATAAATCACATATCAAATACATTCCCTACGATGTCCTACTAAGATACTGTGTAGCCTTACGACGCTCTTCCTCCATAATTCGGAACATTGTTCGGCGATCTAATATGTCTGATGGCAGCGTCTCGAACTGAATCAGATAACCCATGACCCGATCTTAAGCTCGATTAATCACGGTGTTGAATATATTATTTATCTCCTCCATCTTCATCCTCTTTGCTTGTGCGTCTCTCTCTTCTATTCCGGCTCGTTGATAAGCTTTTTCATACGCGTCTTCGGCTCTATCCCTCTTAGTAGATTCCTCTTTCAACTTGTTCTTTAGTTCTGCAATCTCCGCTGTCATTTGTTCATTCTCTTCTTCAGTGTGGACCAGCTTCTCTTCAACATTATTCAGACGTTCCTCTCGATCCTGGATCTCGTCGTCCTTCTGTGCCATCGAGGTCTGTTGTTCAACTACTATCTCTTGCAACTCCTCGACGGTATCTTGAAGTTCCACATTGCGGTCGTATACTTCGTCATACATACGGGCAGCTATCGAGTTAAGTGGAAGCTCTTCCTCCTTGTCCTCCTCATCCGACTGTGGCAGCTCAACAGGGTCCTCCTCATCCATCTCTATCTCATCGCCCCCATCATGTATTCTCTCCTGCTCAACCACTGTGACCAACGGAGTTGTTTCCCGTGGCAGTGGTTGTTCCCAAATCACCTGAATATCTCGAGGCTCCTCCTCTCTAGGCATCTGGATCCTTCCTCCCTGGCCTGACTGGATTTTCCTACATTCACCATCCTGACAACAAAATTTTAAGTTTTAAATTACTAATCATACTACTCGACACCCACGAGCACGTAGGTTGAAATCACATAAGCACATAAGTATTTTATTACTTTTTCCTTAAAACTCGATAAGAGTTTATCACCACTAACTTTTCAAAGGTTACTTCCTAAGGTTTTTCCCCCACCTAAGGTTCATAACCTAAAGCTTTGATACCAACTTGTGACACCCCCAAATCTGAGTACTTTATTCTCTCAAGATTTGGTGTTCACTTAATCAAAACATTCATTTCTAACTACCCAATCAAAATAAAATTGAATAATAAACCTTCCCATAAAGGATTACATAAATAAAAATCTCCCAGGTTATCTAACCTTTAAATACAATCATTCAAATGCGAAAAAATAAATAAACTTCATTACAATCATTCAAACTAAAGTCTGATTATAAAATATCAACATGATTATAAGTCTTCAATCCTTGTTCATCTTTTCCTTTCCCTTACTGGTGCTAGGTACATCGACCTTCTCAACTTTAGCTGTAAGGTTTATATAAGTAAGAGTGAGCAAACAAGGCTCACTTGAAATGATAATAGATAAAACTTTACAACCACTGCCAAATAATAGGCACAATGGAACTAAACAAAATGCTTTATCAATGACAATCAGAATCATGAAATATTTAACTGAGGGTCATAAGACCACGAACTATGTCCATAGTTATAAGTAATCTTTCAACTTAAACTTTAACAGTCATAAGACTATAGGAATTCCTCGTACTTAGGGGGATCAGCCTTTCGTACAATATATTGTGCACAAACATTTCAACACTAAGCGTAAATTATCCCCTAATATTAGGGTTGTTCATCTCAGTATTTAGAGTACAAGTCTGCACCAAAGTAAGTTTGGTTTGGATACATTTCAAGGTAATTTAGAATTCAACGGTCATCAACTACGGAGTAGTTTAATAAAAAGGTAATAACTTTATGTTATGGAATAAATCATAACAGAATCAACATTGTATACTGAATTCATGCTTTAGGAATAATCTAAGAGCATAAACATTGAATAATTATAACATACCTTGCTTGAACAATATTAAGCCAATGTTATTTAGAATTAAGTTCTAAGCATGCATAACAAATAGTAAATCGAATGATAAAACTTGTTCATCAGAATGAAAATTATTGCATGCTAGAATAACAAGTTTAGGTTTAGAAAAACTTGCATAATGTAATCGAACAAGAAATAATAACTTGCTCAATAATAAACAAACTAGCTCAACAAAAGTGTAAGCTAACACAATGTAACAATCTATTTAGAGAACTTGCAAAATCATAAATAAACTAACTCAACGAATGTGTGGAGATAGAAAATTTGCCTTGCTTGTAGGCTAAACCGTAACAATTCAATTCACCATATCCTAATCATATGCCATTAGGACACAATTAGCCACTACTCATAATACATATCTATTTCATGTATGGTTTGATGTTTAATCACATAATCAAGTTACATCGATTAAAATAATAACAACACTCGTTAAATGTTAATTGTATGCTCATTAATAGTACTATAATATCATAATAACAAATTTACATGTTAAACAATCATCATATTGCATTCCATTAACAACTACAGACTTTTGTGTACAAGAAAATAATTTTCTGGGCTTTATCAAGCTACTTAAAGATCAATGACATACAGTTTGTACTATAGGTAGTGAGAAGACATAACTGGCGCATAAATCACAAATCCAAGCCATCGTCGTCACATGCACTAAAGTTAGTTATTTGGTATGCCAAGTCTGGGCTAGAGCATCGATTTTGGCGCTAAAGTGCGAATCACGTAATCACAACGAAGAACAGAACAAAGTTTACTTTGTTGCTGTATCTTAATTTCTAACAACAATTTATAATGTATAACTTCCATAAATTACACATAAACTTAACCAAACATACATGTACTAATTTAGCACAACTTAAACCACAATTTTAGAAAATTAAATCCTTGAAGCCATATTTTAAAATCAAAACTCCATGTTTGACATTGTCTGACAAAATTTAACACTGTAATTCCTATTATACATCAAATTGATTCCTTTCAACTACGTTCTCTGTAATTCTTAACAAACTAATTAACATAGTCACAGTTCAATTTCACATATTAGCTCAAATCCAATACTAATTTTGTTATCCTACAACACACATTCATACATATGTTCACTGTAAAAACATTCTCTTTCTTTTAAACGTAATTATATACAATTACATATATATATATATATATATATATATATATATATAGAAAGAGAGAGCAAGGATCAAGAGCATTCCCCTTAAATAACATTCCTTCTTAAATAGTACTCCTTTATTAAAACTACGTCATTTTGGAGTCTTTTAAAAAAGAGTGGTCCCACTTGCTTTCTTTTTATTTATAAAAATGCCACCCACGACCCACTTATTTTTTAAAAAAGACTCCAAAATGACGTAGTTTTAATAAAGGAGTGCTATTTAAGGGGAATGCTCTTGATCCTTACTCATATATATATATATATATATATATATATATATATATATATATATATATATATATATATATATATATATATATATATAATATATGCTAGTTATAACATTACAATTATGTATGCACATCATTTTCATCACCAATTATAACATTTGGGATTACAGAAAATTTGTATTAACTTTTTACTACCATCAAGAACACAGAGACTTTAAACTATGTCGTAAAACACATTAACACATATATGTAAATATAACATTAAGGTTATGGAAAAATACCTTTTATTGTTTTGAAAATCCTTGCTAACCTTTGAGAACCGTAACTTCACAGACCTTTTCTCCTCTCAACTCACTCTAGTCTCTCTCAATTTTCTCTTTGAAAACCTTCATTTCTTTTCTTTTCTTAGGCTTAAGCCAAATGTCTAGAATACGTAAACAAAACCAACTGATAATCAAGCGTAAAATAAAAAAACGAATATGGCCATAATAAGCCTAATAATTAACATCAGTTACCAAAATATAATGTATAGATTATAAATATATTTTATTTATTTAATTTATATTATTATAATTCAAAATTCAAAAGTAGCTCTGTTTGGCGAAACTCTTTAAAAATTAATGACTTAATGTATTTAAGCTTTGTTTGGTCATAACTAATTTAAACTTCTTTAATTTATTTTAATAAACAATTTAGTTCATCATTTATAATCACATATTATTTATTTGGATTTCCATATCCAATATTAATCAAATAAATTAATTATACAAACTATATTTTAAATAAATATTTCACTTTAACAAATATCACAAAATTATAATTTCATTATAATTTTATTTAATAACTTAACATACCATCTTAAATTATTAAATCAAGACAATAATATAACATCTCATGTTATATTACCATTCTCTAAATTACAAATTAATTTAATTTAGAATATTATTAATCCATAAATATTTAATAACAACAATCACATCAATAAAATATTTATTTCATTTAATAAATATTTAAATTACAAAACACTAATAAGCCCTGCATTGCATCAACTGAGCATAATAAAACTATAATCATATAAAACTGTATAAAATCTATGAGATCAGACAATTATTTAAGTCATAAAGTATCTGATTCGCCGGTATAAATCCCACTCATCAAATACCCCCAAACTTAAGTCTTTGCTTGTCCTCGAGCAAACTGTCTAACACAAAAATAACATTACTAAATTAACACGCGAAAGAAATATAAAACTATATGCTAGCATCGTGGCTACAAATCTCAATAAAGGTTACTCCCAGAGAACAAGGCAAACACAGACATGAGTAAGGGTTTATTCTATTTCAAGCATAAGACTGTATTTGATCCATTCTATGTGTGTGTGGAGACCAACCGTCCTAACTAATTATAACTCAAATAAGTTTGCACAGTCGATTGTTAATACTAATATGTACACTCCGTAACTTAAACATTCAATAAACATTAAGAATAAGACACATGGTGTAGGAAAGGATCAAAAGACTAGAGCATGAAGACAGTAAAATCTGACTCGAATAGTCCTTAATTATCTTAGGCTAATCAGAACTACCCATTAATGAGCTTTTGATCAGTGACTCCCAAGCAGGGACGACTTTAGGGCGAGAGGTGGTGAAACACCCTAAGAATCTAGTAACTTTCGCAAAGAAAGGCCACGTAATCAACATAAGCCGAATTAGATTTTTTGAACTCCAAAGATTATTAGGCGAGTGCATTTTATGCTCCATCTCAACATCGGTCCTGCGTTTATGGGCGAGTGCATTTTACGCTCCATATCGATCCACCACAAGACTTCCGATATTCAATCTTCATTTCTTTTTATTCTAATTAAATATTTTTTTATATATATCAGCGTGCCAGAATCCAAGATCCAAAACTGTATAAACATCTAAGTCTTTTATTACCTTATAAAAATGAAAGTTTATAAGAGTGAACAACTCTCAAAGCAATAAACACGCGAACTAAATTCAAAAAATAACTAGTTAACATAGTTGGTCGGTGCTTGCTAGAAGGACGGATCAATAACAGTCTCAACTTCTCAACTAACAAACCCCTAGTTCATGCATGCTTGACACAACTATAAGAGAGACAAAATCATTTGGCGCTTGTCATAGCCACAATTAAAAAATAATAATGTATAACACCCTTGCTGAATAGCAGCTCAAAATAGGGTAAAAAGGCCATTAACATGGCACAAGCATATAAATCTGTATAAACCCCAAAAAGATGGCTATAAACCACAAACATGCTAATTATGATCAAAGCGTTAATAAATAATAACCAAAAATAGTTCATAACATCCATAATAATAACAATTCAAAACATAATCCCACAGTTCAAAAACGACTGCACCACAATACTGAAAATAAACAAAAGCAAAGTACTAAATATGTAACCTAACATGGCAATAGAAAGAAATAACAAGCTAATAGGCCCTAACACCCCCAAACTTAAGGTGAGCAATGCCCACATTGCTAAATATATAACAATCTATACAAGAGGGCTTCCTTGAAGATCGCTCACTCGGCATCAGCATCGTCCTTATCAGCTTCGGCGGGCGGTGATGGTGGAGGGTATGGTGGGAAGACAAGTGGCACTGGAAATTGGTATGGCATGAACTCAGCATTTCGCCACACTAGTCGGTGTATATGCTCTGCATAGTGTTCACCAATTTCGACTGATCTAGCATAGCAATGTCCCGCCTCTGCTGAGCTGATTGCGCAATGTGCCTCTCGCGCGCTTGAGCCTCGTCGAGCTTTTGATGTAGCAAGGTGAGGGATGCCATGATGTCTGCTAGTAGTCCCTATGTAGTTGGGCCTGCATCTGGAGGCTGCAAGGGCTCGACCTCTGCTGTGGGAGGTGGCACCGTAGGTGGCCCGTATCCTTCGCCTCTGACATGAGACTCTGCCCCGTCCCACACAGTGTAGCGGGCAATGATCGGATGGTCAACGACTGACATGGGTGACAAAGCTATCTCTTCTGGCCCCCACTGAATACCTGCTTGCTTGCACAAGTGGGTGATCAATGATGGATGTGGAAGTCCTGCAGCGACGTTACTCTTGATCGCCTTTAGAATTGACTCATAAATCAGAACTCCAATATCCACATGCAGACCCGTGACAATGGCAAATAACAGAATTGTCCTATCATAAGTCACGTCGCTCAAGTGATGGGTCGGGATTATATTGGCATAAATAAAGCTGAACCACGCCTTTCCGTAGTGACTGAGTGTTGAAGACGGGAAACTGGTCTTTTCACCTGTGTAGTCATTCATTTTCCATGTAGTCACGGGCTTGCAGAGCCGCCTAATGATATCCTCAAGAACATAGCTGCGGAGTCCCGGCTGTAGATAGTCCCTGCCCTGATAATTGGGTGTCGTAAATAGTGCATTAATAGCCTGACTTCCAAACGCCACTGACTCCCCCTAATTGGACAACAGCAGGACCTTCGGGATTTGCGTTGGTGTAAAACTCCCAAACCACAGATACAATAGCTGACCCAGGTGGTTTTGTGAAGTGGATCCAATTGCATTCAAGTATCATTGTTGTTAGCTCGCCATCCTTTTTGTCTGGCCTGAATCCCCGCTCAGGAATCAAATTTCTCGCAGCAAAAGAGCTTTTGTACCTTTTCCAAGCCTCCTCATTAATGAACTTAGTGTTGTCCCAAGCCATTGGTGGTGCTGTGGATGATGATCCTCCCATACTAAGGCGTTGCCTCTTTTGTGCCATGTCAGAAATCTCAGTTGGTTTGGTACAAAAACAGTCCCTAAGCAGTGCCAAAATTCCCCCAAACTTAGGCCAAATAAACCCCAATAATTTCTAATGTCCAAACAACCCAATTCAGTCAACTGTTTGGTTCAGGCAATTTCTCAAACACCTTGTGTGCGTTCTGAAGAACAAACTTGGACAGCCTTTGGTAGCAGTGCTCTAACCCGATTTTTGTTAGTGGAAATCACACAAATAGATAACAAGAATTGCACAAACCACAATAAAACCAAAAATATTCTGCTTGAGTGAAATCCAGCAAAAATACCTTGAGTTCAAACCCTAGGTGAGAAATCGAGTGGTGATGAACTCTGACAAGCAATCGATGGAGTCCCTTGGTTTGTTAGGGTAGTTTGAGATGAGAAACGATCACTACTAAGACTTTGTGGGAGTGAAACGACTGATGGGAATGCTTAGGTTCTTTTATGCTATGGTGTCGAGAGGTATGTGCTGAGACTGTCGAGAGAAAAGGGGAGTAATGGGCTAAATTGATTGCTTCAATGCGTTTTTAAAAACAAAATCTCGTCCGTGGCGCCGAGGCGCTGCCTATTCTTCTTTGCCCAGCGCTGCGGCGTGAGTTAACAATAGCTTGGACTCGCTGGTGGTGCCGCGGCACGGACTACCCTTTATTGGTTGGCGTTGCTGCGTGGATTAGGAGTATGCTCTAAACATTGGTGGCATCACGGCGCGAATTAACCTTGTTCTATGGCGCTGCAGCGTGAGACAAAAATATGGGAGAGTGAGCACGCGCTACTCTGGTAGCAAGTTCTAGTGTATTTCTTCAGTATGCATGACTGACCAAATTTGAATCGAGTTTTTCCTACATAAACCAAGCCATATAGTAGCACTTATAATCATAACTACATATATGTAATATAACCGATAGGATAACTAGTTTAATTATACTATCATATATACAGTAGTAACACAAAAGAAGAACATGATGTCTGCATTCTATAGCCACAAAAATAATGCATATGAGATTAGAATTATTGGCAGCAATGTTAACAAACAAAAGCGAGAAGACTAAATATAAAGTAAACATAAGTAAGAAAAATAGATCGAATTTGATACTGAAATGGGGTGCCTCCCCACCAAGCGCTTGTTTTAAATTCGTCGGTTTGACTGTATCGATGTCGCTCAATCCGGCTCGTAAGAAAAAATGACCATTTCATGCCGCCTATTCATTAATTCCTCTAATTTTTTGGCCGACATGGATGATTAGCCATTCTCCTTTCCTTCACCCATCGACACAAAGAATCTTTCACCACTAGAATTATCCACTAATTCACCTTGTTCATTAATTTGAAAGCGTTCTTTGTGCGCTAGCGGGCCCTCCAGGGTTTCCACAATTGTGAGCGTGGTTTCTGGTTGTTGATCAATCTTGACTATACAACCACTGTTGATCCTTTTGTCTCCAACTTCAGACTCCACCGGTTGGATAGTTTGCACCATGATTTCTCCCTCAACCACTGTGCGAGATTCATCGCTTTCTCCTTCCGTATCCACCATGCATTGCTCTACTCTTTCATCATTGAGATCAATTATGACCGGTAGATTGCCTTGCGGTGGATTTGTGACAGCATTGATGAGTTGCCCCAATTGATTTTCAAGGCTTTGCAATGCGGCTTCTTGGCTTGCCATCTAAACCTCATTTTTCTCAATAAAGTTGGTGAGAAGCTCTCCGAGCCTGTTCTCTTCTTCTCATGTTGAGTACTCAGACAAGCTCTCATTGGTTCGAGACGTCACCTCATATTGCGGTAGAGATTGATCATAGTCAGACTGATTTGGATAAAAGTAATTTGGATCATGATATTGCTCTTGACTGTAGTCCCAAGAGTTTGGATAACCCTGATAGTTTGGAAGATACGAGATCGGTTCAATGTCAGCTAGTTCCTGACAGTAGGCATTCTGAGTGGATTGACACTCAAGATTGGCAGAAAACCTCAAGACGTTTGCAATTTGAACTTGCAATTTCTTGAGTCCTTCTTTCGAGCTTTGTTGTGTCATCCTCTCATAAGGCCATTGATAACAATGATAGTCCATACCCTGTAAACTTAAAAACAAAAAGGAAGATCAAACAAATAAAAGAAATATATATACGTTCAAATTAAGACTATATTAATTTGAGTCAATATTGGACAATATTAGAATAATAGTTCTCCGGTAATGGCGCCAAAAACTTGGTGGTCGAAAAACCGATCACTAAACACGCGCAAGTATACGCGGTCTAACAAGTAATACAGTGATAAGGAAAGTGCCGAACCCATGAGGAACCATCACTAATATTTACCAAGTACCGACTTTGTATCGCTAAAGTCTTATTCTAACAGCAATAAATGGAAGTGTGATTAATCTAAGTATAACTAATTATCAAAGCAAGTAAATGGATAACAAATGTTAATCGAAGGAATTACAAGCTAAGGTTACAACTTCACCCCCACACAGGCATTCTGTCGAACACCTGGCGTGCTATGCTTCATCAAACTTCCTACCCTTCTCTCTTTGGTCTTAATGGTCACGAAAATTTGTCGATCGAGAACACATAGGTGCTCATACACCTCTTTCGAGGTATGCACAAACACATTCTTTCCAGATCCACCCAATAGGGAATAGAACAGAAAAGAACGTCCAAGCTAGATACAATCCTACACATGTCTATGAGAATTAATCATAACAAGGATTTAGGCATAAGTTCTCAAATAGGTCGCACGTGGCGCACAGATATATGTCTATTCTATGGACAACTTATGCAGTCGAAACCCATAATCACATGCCAATATATTACGGTGTAAATCTATAATACTTCTTTCAATATCATGTAAATTACCAAAATCATCACTAATATCTTAGCGAGAATCATTAAGCATAAATATATTGAACCAAATCATATGGTGCCAACCAAAGAGATAAGACAGTCAATTTAAATAACAAAAGGTTCCATTATAACCTTAGAGCAAATACTCAGTTCATAGCTATTGAACAAAATATAAGTAGCAATAAAGACAACATTTATGGATTACAAAATCAGAGGAAATAAATGGATAAGAGGAAACTCTGTCAAAGCCCTTCAATCTCCAAGCATTCTGCTCAAATCAAGTTTTCCAATCCGTGTAGCTCACTGCTCGTGTCGCTCCAAGGAAAACCCAAACTTCTCCCTAATCTATATTTACAGACATTTACTAAGAACTAGAGAAAGAAAGTACAAAAGAAGAGGAAAAACTAAACTATGCTAAGCTATGCTATTTTCTGATTTCATATATCAGATATCTTGTATGCAAAGGCTCCCTTCCTTTTATATATGTGACTCCATCTTTTGCTAGGTCAAACTAAGGCCTTCTCTGCCTGGGCACCGGAGGTGGAACCGCGACGCTGTCAATAATCCTATGGGTCGCACTGCAGTGCCACTTTAGTTTGGAAAACACCGGAGCTCACGCTGCCGCGCGAGTCCATAAAGGAACAGTGGCGCTGCAGCGCCATGATGACATCAACAAGGATTAGGGGATCACGCTGCAGTGCGAGATATAGACTGGGCATTGGTGCCGCGGCGCGGCTACATGCAAAATGACCATTTTGTCCCTAAAAGCTTGGGAAAGACCTAATAAGCCCTGTATTGCATTAGCTGAACATAATAACACAATAATCATATAAAACTATATAAAATCTACGAGATCAGACAACTATTTAAGTCATAAAGTATCTGATTCATGGGTATAAATCCCACTCATCAGGTACTATTTATATGTATGGCACTATTCATATGTACAGTACTATTCATGCGTACGGTACTATTCATGAAGTACTATTCATAGGGTACTATTCACCTGAGTACTATTTACCCAGAAAATTGATTTCTTTTCTGTCTAAATTATTTTTGATACATGAATATTATTCTTGAATTTTACTCCACAAAGTAGTATCATGTTGACATTTTTAAACTCTGGATAAATTTAAAGTCTTTAATATTTATCCTTGATTTCGTTTGATTGAATTTTTATATCATTGTCATCATCTTTATGCTTATATTGTGTTGAAAGTCATCTTTGGCCCGTAATGCATAGATGGACTGTTGATTGGTATGATTATGACCAGGGATTATTCGGTATAATTATGACCTATAATGTTATAAATGATGTGGTAAAAGTCCTCATTGGCCCGTAGTGTATTGGTGGACAGTTGTTAATATGATCATGACCATGCGTTCTCTTCAGACAATGGTGCAAAGATGAATTATTGTTTGGCATGTTCATGACCATTAGTGAAAACACGAATATCCTTGGCCCGTAGTGCATGGATAATTCATGGTCGTGATACTAATGAATATCATTGGCCCGTAGCGCATGGATAATTCAGTGATGTAGATTATTTATGAAGCTGAGTCTCAGCGATAAAATTGATGGTAAACTTTTAAATCATAGAAGATAGTAGATATCATGCTCTACTTAACTCTTCTAATGGATTGCTTATTCCGCTGCAATTGTTGATCTAAAACTTGTTGTCTATTGTATTCTATCAGTTGTTATATTATTGAAGGCTAAGGATAATTTATTTTGCATTATCTTAGTCATAATATTTCTTACTGGGCTAGTTAAGCTCACCCTTTTCTTTCGCTGTTCTCTTCAAGAAATGAGAATATAGCTGGGACTAGTCGAGGAATGGATTGACGGTCCAGATGGTTGTTTTAGTAGTCCTCACTATTTTGTGAAATAGTGTGATAATAATTGTAATGAGATTGAATTTGAGTTTGGATATTGTCTAGAAGACAATATTCGTGTTAAAAAAACTCAGCTATTATTTCGTCGTATTTTACACGACGGTTGTATAATTAAGTTTGTATTTGAGTTCTGTACCATGTATTTAGCGACTCAGAATGGGTGATGTATACCTATTTTGGGGGCGTCACGGTTGGTATTAAATGTAAGACACCAACTTTTATGAATAAAGATGAATTTTTCTCAAAATATATTTTTGAATATTATGGAGTGAATTTGATATAATGTTATAGTTGTGGGTAATATTTATAAATTTTGCAAAGTAAGTAAGTTGTTATAAAATATTCGATTGGTCAGGGAATATTCGTTTAAACAGGGAATATTCGTACGATGTGACAATCATTGGTGGACCCCACAATGGAATTATTGTCGGAGTTAGAAAATGACAGAAATAACTTTTTATAAAAATAACGGTGAAAGTTTTACCGTTAAACTGTTGAAATACCCGGTGGTAAAAGTACAGTAATACGCGTGGTTGCATAGTAGCACTCGATATTGATTATTGATGCTTACGTGAGAAGTCACTCAGTTTTATTTAATTATTACTACATTAATTGCTGCATAGTATCTCACGTTATTTGATTCAATTATTGTTACAATATTTTATATTATTAAATCAATAATTGAGATGACAAGTTATTCATATTATTATTTGCATAATTAACAATGTCTAGAAAGTTCTGTCGAGGAAAGGAGCTTGGTCACCTAATTGTGTTCCAATAGGGAGAAATCTTTATCGGAAAGTCCCCTCTTTCCTAGAAACGATCTGATTGTTAATATTGCTAGTTATAATAATGATGAATAAATGTTATTAAAAATATTGAGGGAATATTTATGAAGTATTTATTGTAATTATGGACCCCTCATTTATCTATTTTTCAAAATAATCGGTAGAAAGTTATTCAGCATATATATATATTTTTTTAAAAGTGGGGCCACATGTGGGGCCCACTTGTTGAATTTTTTTTTGGGGCGGAAAGGCGATGAAAATTTATCACGGAAAGAGTTTTGTTTTTCAAAGAACATGTGTTAATATATATATATATATATATATATATATATATATATTATATAATAAATTTTATTTTTTATGAAAAATAAAATATATTATATTTTATTAAATATTATAATAATAAGTTGAAAAAAAAGGGCTGTCTGAAATTTTTTCTTTCTGCCCGTGAAGTTTCGTCCGAAATCCTACTGTGCGTCCGTGATTTTTTCTAAATAGTATCCTTTAATTCTCCTATAAATAGGATGCTTAGTTTAGAATTGAAAATCACACCAGAATCAGAGAATTCTTCTTCTATAATATTGAGCGTATTTCTTTAGAGTTTTAAGAAGCTTTGAGCATAGAAAACAGTGAAAGTTTTCTTCAAGAATATCCCCGCTATACCAGTTGGAATACTCTTCTTTTTAAGGTAAGGGATATTATTTTTGTTCAATACTCGTAAGAAATAATATTTTCTTCTATACTCTGTAGTATGTAAGTAATATTATTTCGTTTCAGACTCCGAATTATATACTCACTTTGTTAAGTTTTGGCTTCTATACTCCATAAAATTAGTAGAATATTCTTGAAATTTGCGCTTCATCCAGTATCTTTTCATGAAAATATTATTTTGAGCATTCTTGAATTTTACTCTACAAATAATGTTGACAATTTGGACGTTATTAGTTCCTAGATAAATTAATACTTGAACTTGTTTTATTGAATTCTTATATCATTGTCATCATCCTCATGTTTATATTTTATTGAAAGTCATCTATGGCCTGTAGTGCATAGATGGACTTGGTATGATTATGACCAGGGATTATTCGGTATAATCATGACCATAATGTTACAAATGATGTGGTAAAAGTCCTCATTGGCCCATAGTGCATTGATGGATAGTTGTTGGCATGATCATGACCATTGATGAATACACGAATATCCTTGGCTCGTAGAGCATGGATAATTTGTGGTTGTGATACTAATGAATATCCTTGGTAGTAGTGCTTGGGGATGATGTGGATTATTTATTGTCGAGTCCCAAATGATAAAAGTGATGAAAAACTTTTTAAATCATAAAAGATAGTAGATTTTATTCTCTACTTGACTCTTTTAATAGATTGCATGTTCATACCGCAGAGTTAACCTTGATGTCTATTCTATTTTATATCGGTTTAACATTGTTGAAGACTAATGATAATTTATTCGCATTATCTTCGTCATAATATTTTTCTTTGGGCTAGTTGAGCTCACCCTTTCTTTCATTGTTCTCTTGAGGAAATGAGAACGTGGCGGGACTAGTTGGGAATGGAGTAGCGGTCCGGATGATAGTATTAGTAGTCCTCACTATTACATTAAATAGTGTGACAATAAATATAATGAGGACTTATTCTGAGAATGGAAATTGTCTAGAAGACAATATTTGTATTAAAACTCACAGCTTTCTTGTTGTATATTAAAGATTGTATTTGTATTCTGTACCATATATTTGGCGACTCAAAATAGGTGATGTATACCTATTTTGGGGGCATCACAGTTGGTATCAAAGCTTGGGGATATGATCCCTGGCTAAGATGTGAGACAAGAACTAGGAGGGGAGAGACGGGGAATTCCTTCGCTAGTATGACCTAGTTAAGTTTATTTGGTATTTAATTGGTCCGTTAGAGTATAGGGATAATATGTGATATGTTAATTAACCCTTATTTTGTGGCAGTATTTGAAAATGGCATCCGAGAATGTTGAGAATACAATGGAGCATAGGAGACCATTAAGTCTCCACAGATCAATAACCAGGACAATGTGCATCAGAAAGGCGACAATCCTCATACAAACAACAACACTGACCAAATGATAAACGATGGAATGTTAGAGGCTTCATGCAATTCATGCAACATCAAAGTGAGAGCGGCTCCTCATCCAAAATGCGGTGGAGACACTTAACTCTCGAGCTGGTCACCGCCAAAGCAGTTCAAGGAGTGGGACCACCGGGAGTTTTTGGAGAGCAAAACCATTTAAGGAGGAGATGTGGATAAAACAGATCCGCAAGATATTTGATGTCTTGGGATGCTCCGAGGAGTAAAGGTTCCTTTGCCACCTTCATGTTTTCGTGCGAGGCGATTCTTTGGTGGGAATCAGAAAGCGTACTCAACTCCGCCAGACCTTGAAGATGACTTGGGAGAAGTTCAAGAATTGTTCAACAACAAGTACTTTCCAAAGTATTCGTCACATGAAAGAGGTAGAGTTCATTAAAGCGGAGCAAAACAACATGGACCAGGTGTCGCGAAGACGAAGCCAAGTTTATCGAGTTTGTCTGGTTTGCGTCCCATTTGGTTGATAATGAGGAGAGAATGACGCGAATGTTTCTAAGAGGTTTGAAAACCCGAGATACGTCAATATCTTATCTCTTATAAACCTGTGTTTGTATTCGAGATGTTGTTAATAGGACTCGATTATTGGAGCGCGATAATGAGTCAACCCAACCAAAAGAGAGCGATCGACAAAATGATAATACCGGTGATACTTGATCATCAAGCGGTGACAATAAGCGTGGAGAGAATCAACATGCCAGAAATGGTAACCACTTCGGTGGTAATCATGGCCAAAGCAATAAGAATTGACATTTCAAGAAGAGGAGATTCAACAATGATGGAAAGACGTCAGCATCAGCACCTGTTGTTAAGAAAGGAGAACGACCACCTATCATATGCTTCAAATGCGGAGGGGAGGGACACATCAATCCAAACTGTGTGATATCGTCCAAAGCATGTTATAATTATGGAAGAGAAGGTCACCTAGCCCAATTTTGTCGTTCACCAAAGACAAGCTCAGCTAGGATGGAGGCACCAAAGGACGCCCCAGAAAAGTCAAAGCCAGTAGTGCAAGGGAGAGCGTTTGTCGTGACCTCCCAGAAAGCAAGGAACCCGAATGAGGTCATCACGGATAAGCTTATCATAAACTCTAGCGAAGTATATACCTTATTTGATACCGGTTCTACCCATTCCTTTATTTCTCCTACTTGCGCTCAACGTTTAAATTTGACTCCGGAGAAATTGGACTTTGACTTATCTATTGAAACTCCGTTGGGAGAAACCTTCATTACATCCACTGTTTATAAGTCTTGTTTGGTTCAAATTAGTACCCTCACATTACCTATCGATCTTATTTCATTGAAAATACTTGCATTTGACATAATTCTAGGGATTGATTGGTTAACTACTCATAATACAAAAATTGATTATTTTCGTAAGGTTGTTAGCTTTCATATTCCTAACCAACCTATTATGCGAATTCAAGCAACCAAACCATTAAAATCAATCACTGTCATTTCAAGCCATAAAGCTATTCGTTTATTGAAAAACGGTTGTCAAGCTTTCTTAGCTCATGTCACGGATCTAAACAAAAATACGTCAGTTTTGAATGATATTTCTATTGTTAATGAATTTCTGACGTATTCCTCAAGAACTTCTGGCCTACCCCAGAAGCGTGAACTTGAATTTTGTATCAACCTTGAACCCTAAGACAAAATCCATTTCCAAAGCCCCATATCGAATGGCTCTATTGAATTCGTGGAGTTAAAGACCCAATCACAGAATTGTTAGACATTGGCTTTATTCGTCCTAGTACTTCTCCTTGGGGTGCTCCTGTTCTATTTGTGAAGAAGAAAGATGGGAGTATGCGACTTTGTATTGATTATCGGGAGTTGAATTATGTCGCCATCAAAAATAGGTACCCATTTCACGTATTGATGACCTATTTGACGATTCTGAAGGTGCCAAATTCTTTTCAAAGATTGATCTTCGTTCCGGATATCACCAATTGAAGATTAGAACCGATGACATTCCAAAGACGGCTTTTAAAACTCGGTACGGGCATTATAAATTCCTAGTCATGTCTTTTGGATTGACTAATGCTCCTGTTGCCTTCATGGATATGATGAACCAAGTATTCAAGGAATATTTGGATCACTTTGTGGTCGTCTTTATTGATGATATCCTTATTTATTTCAAAAGCCATGAAGATCATGAGCAACACTTGAGGCTGATACTTTAAAAGCTTCGTGAATATAAGCTTTATGCCAAGTTGAAGAAATGCGAGTTTTGGCTTGAGGAAGTAGCATTCCTTGGGCACGTGGTATCAAGTCATAGAATATCTGTTGACCCAGCAAAGATTGAAGCTATTCAAAGCTGGGAGCAACCTAAATCGATGATCAAGACGTAGCTTTCTTGGCTTATTTGGTTATTATAGGAGATTCGTAGAAGGTTTTCTCGAATTGCTACTCCCCTTAACTCAGCTGACTCGGAAAGATACAAAATTCGGTTGGAGTGAGGAATATGAGAAGAGTTTTCAGGAATCCATCATGGGAGTACTAAAATGTATCATGATCTTTGACATACATTTTGGTGGGGCAATATGAAGAGAGAGATAGCGCTATTTATCTCAAGGTGTCTAACGTGTCAACGAAGTCAGTGAGCATCAAGTACCAAAAGGTCCATTGCAACCACTTGAAATTCCAAAATGGAAGTGGGAGCACATTACCATGGATTTCATTATTTGGTCTTCCCAAGGTTTCTTAAGGCATAGATGCAATTTGGGTCATTGTTGATAGATTGATTAAGTCCGCTCATTTCTTACCTATACGAGAAACTTATACACTTGAATGTCTTGCTCGTATGTACATAAATGAGGTTATAAGATTACATGGTATGCCAGTATCCATAATTTCTGATCGAGACCCAAGATTCACTTCACGATTTTGGGTTAGTTTACAAAAAGCTATGGGTGCGGATTTACGATTTAGTTTGGCATATCATCCTCAGACGGATGGACAATCAGAGAGGACTATTCAAACTCTTGAAGATTTATTAAGACTGTGTCCTTGACTTCAAGGGAAGTTGGGACAAGTTCTTACCATTGATGGAGTTTTCCTACAACAACAGTTATTAAGCAAGCATTAGCATGGCTCCATTCGAAGCGTTGTATGGAAGAAAGTGTCGTTCTCCAGTATGCTGGGATGAGGTGGGTGAAGCAACGTTGTTGGGACCAGAGTTGGTACGTATGACTACAGAAAAGATTCAAACGATCCGATAACGTATAAAAACCTCTCAAGACAGACAAAAGGGTTATGCTGATCTTTATCGAAAGGACGTAAAATTCGATATTGGAGATCATGTGTTATTACGTGTTGCTCCATGGAAAGGAGTTATGAGATTTGGAAAGAGAGGAAAGCTCAATCCTCGATTCATTGGCCCATTTTTAATCCTCGATCGAGTAGGGACTGTAGCCTATAGACTTGTTTTACCGCCAAGTATGTCTCGTGTTCATAACATTTTTCATATATCCATGTTACGTAAATATATGAAAGACCCGAACCACATTATTGAGTTAGAACCGGACGAAATAGTAGAAGATTTAATGTATAAAGAGGTTCCTGTTCAAATCTTGGATAAGAAGAAACATATTCTACGCTCCAAGATTATACCTCAAGTCAAAGTTTTATGGAGGAACCATGATATTCAGGAAATGACCTGGGAGTTAAAATCTGAAATAAAATCAAGATATCCTTACCTCTTCGACATACCTGTGCACGCACTAATTTCGAGGGAAAAATTTTATAAGAAGGGAGATAAGAAGACCCTCAACTTTTATGAATAAAGATGAATTTTTATAATTATCATTTTTGAATGAATTTGATATAATGTTATAGTTGTGGGTAATATTTATAAATTTTGCAAAGTCACGCAAGTTGTTATATAATATTCGATTGGTGGGGAATATTCGTTTTAACGGGGAATATTAAATGCGACTCAAGACAATCATTAGTGGACCCTATAACGGAATTATTGTCGGATTAAGAAAATGACAAAAAATATTTTATGAAAATAACGGCGGAAGTTTTTAATCGTTAATCTTTGAAACACCAGGTGTTAAAAGTACAGAATATGTGTGGTTGCATAGTAGCATTACGGTATTCATTATTGATGCTTACGTGAGAAATCATTCAGTTTTTTATTCAATTATTGTCGATATTTTATATATTATTAAATCAATAATTGAGATGACAGAGTTATTAATATTATTATTTGCATTATTAAAGATGTCTAGAAGTTACGCAAGGAGAGGTTTGGTCACCTAATTTGTGCTTGATAGGAGAAATCCTTATTGAAAGCCCCCTCTTTTTCAGGAACGACACGGTCGATTAATAGTGTGAATAATAATAATGATGATGAAGTTTTGTTTTATTAGTATTATTAATGTAATAAAAAAGTAAAAGCTTTTTATATAAAATGTAATACTTTTATAAAGTTATTCATTTTATTAGGCTAATAGTAAAATCTTTTTATATAAAATAGAATACTTTTATAAAGTTATCTTTTATTATACAATAATTAGAATATATTATATTTTATTATGCATAGTGTTTGCATAGGTATGCATAGTGTTTGCATAGTAAAATCTTTTTTAAAAGTTATTCATTTTATTAGATTATAAATAGAATATATTATATTTTATTGTAAACCAACTGGATAGTCCATTTAAAGTAAATCGATCCGGACTGTTCATGGATTGGTTATTATTCAGATCCATTCTTCTATAAATAGAAGCTCATTCCTTCATTATTTCTTACGAATTCACTGAAACTCTAGAGAGAGAAACTGTAGGGAGAATTATTCTTTTATCTTAAGCGTATTTCTTTAGCGTTTAAGAAAGCTTTGAGCATAGTGCAAGTTTTTTCAAGTATATCCCCGCCCTACCGCCGTGAGTACTCTTCTTTATAAGGTAAGGGGTATTAGTTTTTTATATTCATGAAGAGAACTTACATTATTCCATTCTTTATTATTATTGTTGGAATAACTGTATACTGTGGCCTCACCCTATACTTGGTGATTTACATTGTTATTCCATTCTTTATTATTCGTTGGAACATCTTGTTCATGCTTTTCATAGTTCCTAATTAAATCTTTATTATTCTCGTTGGAATATCCTGCTCATAGCGCGTTTTACTTGGGACCGGTTAAAATCTTTATTATTTTTTTGAAATATCTCGCCTATGCGCGTTTTTCACGCTGACTGATTCCATTATTTATTATTACATTGGAATAACCTATCTATGCCAAGTTCGCATGCATGGTGATTTACATTGTTATTCCATTCTTTATTATTACATTAGAATATCTTGTCGGATTGCATATTACTTTGACTTGCCCGTTATTTATTATTACATTGGAATAACTTTGTTTATGGGAAATGCATGCATGCATGGTGATTTCTTTTGTTATTCCATTCTTTATTATACTTAGTTGGTTAAAGTTTTGACTTCTATACTCCATGAAATTAGTGGAATATCCTTGATATTTGTGCTTCATCCAGTATCTTTTCATGGAAATATTCTTCTGAGCATTCTTGAATTTTACTCTACAAAGAAGTATCATGTTGACAATTTGGACGTTATTAGTTCATGGATAAATTAATTCTTGAACTTGTTTTATTGAATTCTTATATCATTGTCATCATCCTCATGTTTATATTTTATTGAAAGTCATCTGTGGCCTGTAGTGCATAGATGGACTTGGTATGATTATGACCAGGGATTATTCGGTATAATCATTACAGTAATGTTACAAATGATGTGGTAAAAGTCCTCATTGGCCCGTAGTGCATTGATGGATAGTTGTTGGCATGATCATGACCATTGATGAATACACGAATATCCTTGGCCGTAGTAGAGCATGGATAATTTGTGGTTGTGATACTATTGAATATCCTTGGCCAGAAAGTCTTGCGGGGATGATGTGGATTATTTATTGTCGAGTCCCAATGATAAAAGTGATGAAAAACTTATTAAATCATAAAAGATAGTAGATTTTATTCTCTCTTGACTCTTTTAATAGATTGCATGTTCATTGCAGATTAAACTTGATGTCTATTGTATTTTATCGGTTTAACATTGTTGAAGACTAATGATAATTTATTCTCGCATTATCTTAGTCATAATATTTCTTCTTGGGCTAGTTGAGCTCACCCTTTCTTTCACTTTTCTCTTCGTGAAATGAGAACGAAATGGACTAGTCGGGAACCCGGGTGGCGGTCGGATGATAGTATTAGTAGTCCTCACTATTTACATTAAATAGTGTGATAATAAATATAATGAGGACTTATTCTGAGAGTGGATATTGTCTAGAAGACAATATTTGTATTAAAACTCACAGCTTTCTTGTTGTATATTAAAGATTGTATTTGTATTCTGTACCATGTATTTGGTGACTAAGAATAGGTGATGTATACCTATTTTAGGGGCGTCACACGAGTGCGATATTGTCAACGCAAAGGCCCATTTTTTATGACTTGCAAAGGATGGAGATAGAGTTAAAGACTCCATGGACCCACGTGATGATGGCAAATATACGAGTAGAACCGACTTTAATTAATAAAGTTAAAGTTGCTCAAACTACAGACCTGAAGTTGATGCGTATAAGGAAGAAAGTACAAGAAAGTGCTATTCTGGAAACAAGAATCGGTGAAGAATGAATACTTTGAGTCAACTCCAGACTTTGTGTTCCTAACTACCCTAATTTAAAGTCTAAAATCATGATGGAGGCGCACAACACACCGTTTGTAATCCATCCTGGGAGTACCAAAATATATCGTGATCTTCGACATACATTTTAGTGGAGCAATATGAAAATAGAGATTGCGGAGTTTATCTCAAGGAATTTAATGTGTCAACGAGTCAAGGCGGAGCATCAAGTGCCAAAAGGTCCATTGCAACCACTTGAAATTCCAGAATGGAAGTGGGAGCACATTACCATGGATTTCGTTACTGGTGTTCCCAAGTTTTCTCAAGGTATTGATGCAATTTGGGTCATTGTTGATAGATTGACCAAGTCTGCTCATTTCTTACCTATACGAGAAACTTATTCACTTGAACTTCTTGCTCGTATTTACATAAATGAGATTGTAAGACTGCATGCTATGCCAGTATCCATAGTTTCTGATCGAGACCCAAGATTCACTTCACGATTTTGGGTTAGTTTGCAAAAAGCTATGGGCACATATTTACGATTCAGTTCAGCATACGATCCTCAAATGGACGGGAAATCAGAGAGGACTATTCAAACTCTTGAAGATCTATTAAGACTATGTGTCCTTGAATTCAAAGGAAGTTGGGACAAGTTCTTACCATTCGTGGAATTCTCCTACAACAACAGTTATCAAGCAAGTATTGGCATGGCTCCATTCGAGGCATTGTATTGACGCAAGTGTCGTTCTCTAGTATGTTGGGATGAGGTGGGTGAAGCAACATTGTTGGGACTAGAATTGGTACGTATGACTATAGAGAAGATCCAAATGATCCAGCTACAAGATCGACAAAAGAGTTATGCTAATCTTCATCGAAGGGACGTGGAATTCAATGTGGGAGATCATGTGTTGTTACATGTTTCTCTATGAAAAGGAGTTATAAGATTTAGAAAGAGAGAAAACCTCAATCCTCGATTCATTGGCCCATTCAAAATCCTTGACCGAGTAGGAACTGTGGCCTATAGACTCGATTTATCGCCAAGTATGTCTCGTGCTCATAACATTTTTCACATATCTATGTTACGTAAATATGTGGAAGACCCAAACCATATTATTGAGTTAGAATCGGATGAAATAGCAGAAGATTTAATGTATGAAGAGGTACCTGTTAAAATCTTGGATAAGAAGGAACATATTCTACGCTCCAAGGTTATACCTAAAGTCAAAGTTTTGTGGAGAAACCACGATGTTGAGGAAATGACCTGGGAGTTAGAATCTGAAATGAAATCAAGGTATCCTCACCTCTTCGACATACTAGGTACGTACCCCAATTTCGAGGATGAAATTTCATAAGAAGGGGAGGTTGTAAGACCCAAACTTTTATGAATAAAGATGAATTTTTCTCAAAATATATTTTTGAATATTATGGAGTGAATTTGATATAATGTTATAGTTGTGGGTAATATTTATAAATTTTGCAAAGTAAGTAAGTTGTTATAAAATATTCGATTGGTCGGGGAATATTCGTTTTAACATGGAATATTCGTACGACGGCACAATCATTGGTGGACTCCACAACGGAATTATTGTCGGAGTTAGAAAATGACAGAAATAACTTTTTGTAAAAATAGCAGCGGAAGTTTTACCGTTAAACTGTTGAAATACCCGGTGGTAAAAGTACAGTAATACGCATGGTTGTATAGTAGCACACGGTATTAATTATTGATGCTTACGTGAGAAGTCACTAAGTTTTATTCAATTATTGCTACAGTAATTGTTGCATAGTATCTCACGTTATTTGATTCAATTATTGTTACAATATTTTATATTATTAAATCAATAATTGAGATGACAAGTTATTCATATTATTATTTGCATAATTAACAATGTCTAGAAAGTTCTGTCGAGGAAAGGGGTTTGGTCACCTAATTGCGTGCCAATAGGGAGAAATCTTTATCAGAAAGCCCCCTCTTTCCTGAGAACGATCTGGTTGTTAATATTGCTAGTTATAATAATGATGAATAAATGTTGTTAAAAATATTGAGAGAATTTTTATGAAGTATTTGTTGTAATTATGGACCCCCCATTTATCAATTTTTCAAAATAATTGGGAGAAAGTTATTCAGTATATATATATATATATATATATATATATTTAAAGGTGGGGTCATATATGGGGCCCACATGTTGTTGAATTTTGGGGGGAACCTGATGAAAATTTGTCACGGGAGGAGTTTTGCTTTTCAAAGAGCATATGTTAATATATATATATATATATATACATATATTATGTAATAAGTTTTATTTTATATGAAAAATAGAATATATTATATTTTACTAAATATTATATTAATAAGTTAAAAAAAAAGGCGTCTAAATTTTTTTTCTTTCTGCCCGTGAAGTTTCGTCTGAAATCCTACTGTGCATCCGTGATTTTTCCTAAATAGTATCCTTTAATTCTCCTATAAATAGGATGCTTATTTTAGAATTGAAAATCACACCAGAATCAGAGAATTCTTCTTTTATAATATTGAGCGTATTTCTTTAGAGTTTTAAGAAGCTTTGAGCATAAAAAACAGTGAAAGTTTTCTTCAAGAATATCCCCGCTATACCAGTTGGAATACTCTTCTTTTTAAGGTAAGGGATATTATTTTTGTTCAATACTCGTAAGAAATAATATTTTCTTCCATACTCTGTAGTATGTAAGTAATATTATTTCGTTTCAGACTCCGAATTATATACTCATTTTGTTAAGTATTGGCTTCTATACTCCATAAAATTAGTAGAATATCCTTGAAATTTGCGCTTCATCCAGTATCTTTTAATGGAAATATTATTTTGAGCATTCTTGATAAGTTTTAACTTTTTCATGTCGAAGTACTATTCACGGGGTACTATTCACTTAGTTACTATTCATCCGGGGTACTATTCATGACAAAAATTAATTTCTTTTACGTCCAAATCATTTTTGATACAATATTATTCTTGAATTTTAGTCCAAAAAATATTACCATGTTGACAATTTGGACGTTTTTGAATTCTGGATAAATTAAATTATAAATCTTTAAAATTTATCCTTTGCTTTCATTTAATTAAATTCTTATGTGATGAAATTCATCTTTGGCCCGTAGTGCATAGATGGACTGTTGATTGGTATGATTATGATTAGGGATTATTTGGTATAATGATAACCGTAATGTTACAAATGATGTGGTAAAAATCCTCATTGGCTCGTAGTGCATTGATGGACAGTTGTTGGCATGATCATGACCATTGATGATTACACGAATATCCTTGGCCCATAGTGCATGGATAATTCGTGGACGTGATACTAATGAATATCGTTGGCCCGTAGTGCAGGGATGATTCGATGACGTGGTTTATTTATTAAGCTGAGTCTCAGCGATAAAATTGATGATAAACTTTTTAAATCATAGAAGATAGTATATATTATGCTCTACTTGACTATTCTAATGGATTGCTTGTTTTGTTGCAGTTAAACTTGATGTTTATTTTATTTTATCAGTTTAACATTGTTGAAGGCTAACAATAATTTATTCTGCATTATCTTAGTCATAATATTTTTTTCTTAAGCTAGTTGAGCTCACCCTTTTGCTTTTATTATTCTCTTCAAGAAATGAGAACATTGCTGGGACTAGTCGGGGAACAAAGTGATGGTCCGAAATGGTTGTTTTAGTAGTCCTCACTATTTAATGTGATACTAAATGTAATGAGGATTGAATTTGAGTTTGGATATTGTCTAGAAGACAATATTCGTGTTGAAACTCCTAGATTATGTTTTGTCGTATTTTACACGACAGTTGTATAATTAAGTTGTATTTGAATTCTGTACCATGTATTTGGCGACTCAGAATGGGTGATGTATACCTATTTTGGGGGCGTCACATCAAAGCTTAGGGATATGATCCCTGGCTGAGATGTAAGACTAGAACTAAGAGGGGAGAGATGGTTAATTCCTTCGTTAGTATGACCTACCTAAGTTTATTTGTTATTTAATTGGTAGGTCAGAATATAGGGATAATATGTGGCATGTCAATTAACCATTGTCTTATGGCAGTTTGAAAATGACATCTGAAAATGACACATGAGACCGTTGAGTCACCAACGATCAATAACCAGGATAATGTGCATCAGGAAGGAAATAATCCTCATATAAACAACAACACCGACCAAATGACGAACGATGGTATGTTTAAGAACTTTTTAGAATTCATGAAACACCAAACGAGAGAGACTCCTGTTCAAAATGCTGGTGAAAACACTGGCAACTCACGGTTGGTCACCGCTAAGCAGTTCAAGGAGCTGGGACCACTAGAGTTTTTGGGAAAGCCAAAACCACTTAAGGCAGAGACGTGGATTAAGTAGATCACCATGATATTTGATGTCTTGGAATGCTCAGAGAAGCAAAAGGTTTCCTTTGCCACCTTTATGTTGCAAGGAGAGGCAGATCATTGGTGGGAATCTGTAAAATGTACTCAACCTATCACACTAAAGATGTCTTGGGAGAAGTTCCAAGAACTGTTTAACGACAAGTACTTTCCTGAAAGTATTCGTCACATGAAGGAGGTAGAATTCATCAAGCTGGAGCAAAAAAATATGACCGCATCGTAGTACGAGGCTAAATTTGCGAAGTTATTCCGGTTTGCATCCCATTTGGTCGATAATGAAAAGCGAATGACGTGAATGTTTCTAAGAGGTTTGAAACCCAAAATACGTTAATACCTCATTTCTCACAAACTTTGATTTATATTCAGATGTTGTGAATAGGGCTCAGTTAGTGGAGCGCGATATTGAGTCAGCTCAACTAAAAGGTAATGACCAACAACATGATAATAATCATACCGGTGGCAACGACCATCGGAATAATGATAACCATTATGGGGGAAATTATCATGCCAAGAATGGTAACCACTTCGGTGGTAATCATGGCCAAGATAATAGAAGTAGAAATTTCAAGAAGAGAAGGTTCAATAATGATGGAAAGACAGCAGCACCAGCACCCGTTTCCAAGGAAGATGAACAACCACCGGTCGTATGTTACATTTGCGGACATGAGGGACACATCCGTCCAAACTGTACACAACAACCCAAAGCGTGTTTCAATTGCGAAAGAGAAGGTCACCTAGCTCGATTTTGTTGTGTAGTGAAGTCAAGTCCAACTGGGATGGAGACACCAAAGGTTGTCCCAGATAAGTCAAAGCCGGTAGTTTAAGTAAGAGCGTTTGTCGAGGAACCCGAATAAAGTTATCACGGGTAAGTTAATCATAAACTTTTGTGAAGTCTATACTTTATTCGATACTGGTTCTACCCACTCTTTTATTTCTCCTATTTGCGCTCAACATTTAAATTTGACTCTAGAGAAATTAGACTTTGACTTATCTGTTGAAACTCCGTTGGGAGAAACCTTCGTTACATCTTCTATTTATAAATCTTGTTTGATTGAAATCGATACCTTCACATTACCTGTCGATCTCATCTCTTTGAAAACACTTCATTTGATGTGATTTTAGGAATCGACTGGTTACTTACTCATCGTGCTAAAATTGAATGTTTTCATAAGGTTGTTAGCTTTCATATTCCTAACTAACCTGTTATACGAATTCAAGCAACCAAACCACTAAAGTCAATCACTGTCATATCAAGCCATAAGTAAAGAGCCCCGAACCTTTCGCTGGTGACTTCCTTGTGTGGGATGTACCGAAGCCAGACTTTTCATAGGGGACGCCATGAATAATGTTGGCAAGTTGATAGGTATCAATGTGAGGTGTTATCCAAGTTTTGGATGAGAGTCACAGTTTTGAATGATATTTCTATTGTTAAAAAATTTCCTAACGTATTCCTCGAAGAACTTCCTAGCCTACCCCCAGAGCGTGAAATCGAATTTTGTATTAACCTTGAACCCAATACAAAACCCTCAAATATTTCTTCATCCAATACGAACCTAGCATGCGCCGAAGACGTTGGCTCGAGCTGTTGAAAGATTATGACTATACCATTCAATATCATCCTAGAAAAGCGAACGTGGTAGCTGACGCATTAAGTAGAAGATCATATGCGGTTATGAGTGCAATGTTGTTAACATAAATACCCACGTGATGATTTCAAATATACGTGTAGAACCAACTTTAATTAATAAAGTTAAAGTTGCTCAAGCCACAGATCCGGAGCTGATGAATATGAAGAAGAAGGTTCAAGAAGGCGTTATTCTAGAAGCAAGAATCGATAAAGAGAGGAAATCTCAACCCTTGATTTAATTGGCCCATTTGAAATCCTCGATCGAGTAGGAACTGTGGCCTATAGACTCGCCTTACCACTAAGTATGTCAAGTGTTCATAACATTTTTCACGTATCGATGTTATATAAATATGTAGATGACCCGAACTACATTATTGAATTAGAACTAGACGAGATAACGGAAGATTTAACGTATGAGGAGATATCTGTTAAAATCTTGGACAAGAAGAAACATATTCTATGCTCAAAGGTTATACCTCAAGAGTTAAAATTTGAAATGAGAACAAGGTATCCTCACCTGTTCGTCATACCAGGTACGTACGTCAATTTCAAGGAAGAAATTTTATAAGAAGGGGGGGTTGTAAGACCCCAAATTTTATGAATAAAGATTTAATTTTCTCAAAAATATTTTTTTGAATATTATGGTGTGGATTTGATATAATGTTATAGTTGTGGGTAATATTTATAATTTTTGCAAAGTAAGCAAGTTGTTATAAAATATTCGATTAGTCGAGGAATATTCGTTTTATTAGGGAATATTCGTACAATGGCGCAATCATTGGTGGACCCCACAACGTAATTATTGTCGGAGTTAGAAAACGACAAAAATATCTTTTTATAAAAATAATGGCGGAAGTTTTATCGTTAACTGTTGAATTACCCGATGATAAAAGTATAGTAATACGTGTGGTTGCATAGTAGCACACGGTATTGATTATTGATGCTTACGTGAGAAGTCACTCAGTTTTGTTCAATTATTGCTACAATAATTATTGCATAGTTTCTCACATTATTAATTTAATTATTGTCACAATATTTTATATTATTAAATCAATAATTGAGATGACAAGTTATTCATATTATTATTTGCATAATGAACAATGTCTAGAAAGTTCTGTCGAGGAAAGGGGTTTGGTCATCTAATTGCGCGCCAATAGGGAAAAATCCTTATCAAAAAGCCCCCTCTTTCCTAAAAATGATCTAGTTGTTAATATTGCGAGTTATAATAATGATGAATAAATGTTGTTAAAAATATTGAGGGGATTTTTATGAAGTATTTGTTGTAAATTTTACTTATTATATGGACCCCCACTTACTCATTTTTTAAAATAATCGGTAGAAAGTTATTCATTATAAGAGGTGGAGCCCACATGTGATGAAATAAATAGAAATGGGGGGGAGTTTACCGGGAAGGGAAGGAAAAGTATATATATATATATATATATATTATAATAAGTTTTGTTAAATTTTAAGTTTTTCATGTCGGACTACTATTCATGGGTACTATTTATACGTACGGTGTAAAATCCCAAATTTTACGAATAAAGATTTAATTTTCTCGAAATTTTTTTGGAATACTATGGTGTGAATTTGAGACGATGTTATAGTTATGGGTAGTATTTATAAATTCTGCAAAGTATGCAAGTTGTTATATTATATTCGATTGGTCGGAGAATATTCATTTTAGCAGGGAATATTCGTACAACAGCGCAATCATTGGTGGATCCCACAACGGAATTATTATCGGAATAAGAAAACGACAAAAATATATTTATGAAAATAACGACGAAAGTTTTACCGTTAAAACTGTTGAACTACTAGGTAGTAAAAGTACAGTAATACACGTGGTTGCATAGTAGTACACGATACTAATTATTGATGCTTACGTGAGAAAACACTCAGTTTTGTTCAATTATTGCTACAGTAGTTGATGCATAGTATCTCACATTATTTGATTCAATTATCGTTGATTGTTATATATATATATATATATATATATATATATATATATATATATATATATATATATATATATATATATATATATATATATATATATATAAGTTTTGTTTTATTAGTATTATTAATGTAATAAAATGAAAATCTTTTATATAAAACAAAATACTTTTATAAAGTTATTTGTTTTATTAGACAATAATTAGAATATATTATATTTTATTATGCATAGTGTTTCATAGTGCTCGATAGTGTTTTGCATAGTAAAATCTTTTTATTTAAAACACAATACTTTTATAAAGTTATTTGTTTTATTAGACAATAAATAGAATATATTTTATTTTATTTAAAAGATTTTTGTTTTATTAGAATATTTTATTAATTCAATCTGGACCGTCCGTTTAAAAGTAAATCAATCTGGACCGTTCATAGATTGGTTACTATTCATTCCATTCTTCTATAAATAGAAGCTCATTCCTTCATTATTTCTTACGAATTCACTGAAACTCTAGAGAGAGAAACTATAGAGAGAAAGAAAAAAAGTATTCTGCTACTTCACTACTTCTATATCCAGTTTCTTCTTTATAAGGTAAGGGGTATTAATTCTTTCGTATTCATGAAGAGAACTTATGTTATTCCATTATTTATTATTCTGTTAGAATAACCTGTATACACGGTCTACCATATACTTGGTGAAATTCTTCTGTTATTCCATTCTTTATTATACTCGTTGGATATATCACATCATGCGCTTACGCCTTGGGACCGGTTAAAATCTTTATTATTTTGTTGGAATATCCTATCTGTGCATTTTTCATGAACTCGGGTTCCGTTATTTATTATTATATTGGAATAACTTGCTCATGCTGGTACCGCATGCATGGTGATTTCGTTGTTATTCCATTCTTTATTATTATTCATTGGAACATCACGTGCATGCGCGCTTTTTACACCGGACTGGTTCCGTCCTTATTATTCATTGGAATATCCTCGTCATGCGTTTTACATGGGACGATTCCGTCTTTATTATTACATTGGAATATCCTGTTGGTGCGTATTACGCCTAACTTTGGTTCCGTTATTTATTATTACATTGGAATAACTGTCTATCTGCAATCGCATGCATGGTGATTTCTTTTGTTATTCCATTCTTTATTATACTCGATTGGTTAAAGTTTTGACTTCTACACTCTATGAAATTAGTGGAATATCCTTGATATTTGCGCTTCATCCAGTATCTTTTCATGGAAATATTCTTCTGAGCATTCTTGAATTTTACTCTACAAAGAAGTATCATGTTGACAATTTGGACGTTATTAGTTCCTGAATAATTTAATTCTTGAACTTGTTTTATTGAATTCTTATATCATTGTAATCATCCTCATGTTTATATTTTGTTGAAAGTCATCTGTGGTCTGTAGTACATAGATGGACTTGGTATGATTATGACCAGGGATTATTCGGTATAATCATGACCGTAATGTTACAAATGATGTAGAAAAAGTCCTCATTGGCCCGTAGTGCATTGATGGACAGTTTTTGGTATGATTATGGCTATGGATTCTCTTCGGCCAAGGGAGCAAAGATGAATTATTTTATGGCGTGATCAGGACAGTTGATGAAAACATAATTATCTTTGGCCCGTAGTGTATGGATAATTCGTGGTCGTGATACTAAATAATATCCTTGGCCTGTAGTGCAGGGATGAATTGATGATGTGGATTATTTATTAAGCTGAGTCCCAACGATAAAAGTGATGAAAAACTTTTTAAATCATAAAAGATAGTAGATTTTATTTTCGACTTGACTCTTTTAATGGATTGCTTGTTCCGCTACAGTTAAACTTGATGTCTATTGTATTTTATTAGTTTAACATTGTTGAAGACGAATGATAATTTATTTTACATTATCTTAGTCATAATATTTCTTACTGGGCTAGTTGAGCTCACCCTTTCCTTCACTGTTCTTTTCAGGAAATGAGAATATAGCTGGGACGAGTCAGGGAACAGTTTGACAGTCCAGATGATAGTATTAGTAGTCCTCACTATTCTATTAAATAGTGTGACAATAAATGTAATGAGGACTCCTTTGAGTGTGGATATTGTCTAGATGACAATATTCTTATAAAAACTCTCAGCTATGTTTTGTCGTATTGTTTACACGACGTTTGTATAATTAAGTTGTATTTGTTTTTTGTACCATGTATTTGGCTACTCAAGATGGGTGATGTATACCTAGTTTTGGGGGCGTCACAGTTGGTATCAAAGCTTAGGGATATGATCCCTGGCAGAGATGTGAGACAAGAACTAGGAGGGGAGAGACGGAGAATTCCTTCGCTAGTATGACCTACCTAAGTTTATTTGGTATTTAATTGGTCGGTCAGAGTATAGGGATAATATGTGATATGTTTTTTAACCCTTGTTTTGTTGCAGTATTTGAAAATGGCATCCGAAAATGTTGAGAATAGCAATGGAGCACAGGAGATCGTTGAGTCTCCACAGATCAATAATCAGGATAATGTGTAACAGGAAGTCGATAATCCTCTTATAAACAACAACACTGATCAAATGATGAACGATGGTACGTTTAGGAGCTTTTTAGAATACATATAACACCAAATGAGAGAGACTCCTGTTCATAATGCAGGTGGAAACAATGGCAACCCACGGTTGGTCACCGCTAAGCAGTTCAAGGAGCTGGGACCACCGGAGTTTTTGGGAAAGCCAGACCCACTTAAGGCAGAGACGTGGATTAAGCAGATCACCAAGATATTTGATGTCTTGGAATGCTTAGAGGAGCAAAAAGTTCCATTCGCCACCTTTATGTTGTGTGAAGAAGCAGATCATTGGTGGAAATCTGTAAAACGTACCCAGCCTGAAGCACTCAAGATGTCTTGGGAGAAGTTCCAAGAGTTGTTCAATGATAAGTACTTTCCTGAAAGTATTCGTCACATGAAGGAGATGGAGTTCATCAAGCTGGAGCAAAACAATATGACTGTGTCGCAGTACGAGGCTAAGTTTGCCGAGTTGTCTCAGTTTGCATCCCATTTAGTCAATAATGAGGAGCGAATGACGCGAATGTTTCTAAGAGGTTTGAAACCCGATATACGTCAATACCTCATTTCTCATAAACTTTGTTTATATTTAGATGTTATGAATAGGGCTCAGTTATTAGAGCACGATAATGAGTCAGCACAATCAAAAGGTAACGACCAACAACATGATAATAATTGTACCGATGGCAACGGTCATCGGAACAATGATAACCATCGTGGGGGAAATTATCATGCCAAGAATGGTAACCACTTCGGTGGTAATTATGGCCAAGATAATAGAAGTTGAAATTTCAAGAAGAGAAGGTTCAATAATGATGGAAAGACAGCAACACCAGCACCCGTTTCAAAGGAAGAAGAACGACCACCAGTCGTATGTTTCAAATGCGGACAGGAGGGACACATCCGTCCAAACTGTACGCAGCAATCCAAAGCGTGTTTTAATTATGGAAGAGAAGGTCACCTAGCTCGATTTTGTCGTATGGTGAAGTCAAGTCCAGCTGGGATGGTGATGCCAAAGGATGTCCCAGACAAGCCAAAGCCGGTAGTTTAAGAAAGAGCATTTTTTTTTGTGATGAGGAACCTGAATAAAATTATCACGGGTAAGTTAATCATAAAGTCTTGCGAAGTCTATACCGTATTAGATACCAGTTCTACTCACTCTTTCATTCCACTTAGTTGTGTTCAATGTTTGAATTTAACTCTGGAGAAGTTAGACTTTGATTTATTTGTTGAAACTCAGTTGGGAGAAACCTTCGTTACCTCCACTATTTATAAATCTTGTTTGATTCAAATCAACACTTTCACATTACCTATTGATCTTATCTCTTTGAAAATACTTACCTTTGATGTGATTTTAGGAATCGATTGGTTAACTACTCATCATGCTTTTAATAAGGTTGTTAGCTTTCATATTCCTAACCAATCTGTTATGCGAATTCAAGTAACCAAACCACTAAAGTCAATCATTGTCATATCAAGCCATAAGTAAAGAGCCCCGGTCCTTTCGTTGTTGACTTCTTTGTGTGGAATGCACCGAAGCCAGACTTTCTGTAGGGGACGTTGTGAATAACGATAGCAAGTTGATAGGTATCAATGTGACGTGTTATCCAAGTCTTGGATGAGAGTCACAGTTATGAATGATATTTCTATTGTTAATAAATTTCTTGGCGTATTTCAAGACTTTCGCCTACATCCCAGAAGCGTGAAATCGAATTTTAATCGCGACCCAAAGATACAAAACCAATTTCTTAAACCCTCAAATATTTTTTCAACTAAAATGAACGTAACATGCGCCAAAGACGTTGACTCGAGCTGTTGAAGATTACGATCGTACCATTCAATACCATCATAGGAAAAGCGAACATGGTAGCTGACGCGTTGAGTAGAAGATCGTATGCGTTTATGAGTGTGAATATACGAACCTATGTGAAGATAATGAATATACGAGTATAATCGACTTTAATCGATAAAGTTAAAGCCGCTCAAACTACACACCCGAAGCTGATGAATGTGAAAAAAGAAGGTTCAGGAGGGCGTTATTCTAGAAGCAAGAATTGATGAAGAGAGGAAATGTCAACCCTCGATTTTATTGGCCCATTTGAAATCCTCGATCGAGTAAGAACTGTGGCCTATAGACTCGTTTTACCACCAAGTATGTCGCGTGTTTATAACGTTTTTCACGTATCGATGTTACGTAAATATGTGGACGACCCGAACCACATTATTGATTTAGAACCGAACGAGATAGCGAATAATTTAACGTATGAAGATGTACCTATTAAAATCCTAAAATATATTCTACGCTTAAAGGTTATACCTCAAGAGTTAGAATCTGACGAAGTGTCCTCATCATTAAGCAAGATACCAGTATCGCACGTAAATTTTGAGGGCAAAATTTCATAAGGAGGGGAGATTGTAAAATCCCAAATTTTATGAATAAAGATTTAATTTTCTCAAAAATTTTTTGGAATATTATAGTGTAAATTTGAGATAATGTTATAGTTGTGGGTAGTATTTATAAATTTTGCAAAGTATGCAAGTTGTTATATTATATTCGATTTGTCGGAGAATATTCGTTTTAGCAAGAAATATTCATACAACGGCACAATCATTGGTGGACCCCACAACGGAATTATTGTCGGAATGAGAAAACGACAAAAATATATTTATGAAAATAACGGCGGAAGTTTTACCGTTAAAACTGTTGAACTACTCGGTAGTAAAAGTACAGTAATACGCGTGGTTGCATAGTAGTACACGGTATTGATTATTGATGCTTACGTGAGAAAACACTCGATTTTATTCAATTATTGCTACAGTAGTTACTGCATAGTATCTCATGATATTTGATTCAATTATTGTTGATTGTTATATATATATATATATAAGTTTTGTTTTATTAGTATTATTAATGTAATAAAACAGAAAAGCTTTTTATATAAAACAGAATACTTTTCTAAAGTTATTCTATAATTAAAATATATTATATTCTATTATGCATAGTGTTTTGCATAGTAAAATCTTTTTATATAAAACAAAATAATTTTATAAATTTATTTGTTTTATTAGACAATAATTAGAATATATTATATTTTATTATGCATAGTGTTGCATAAGTGCCTACATAGTGTTTTGTATAGTAAAATTTTTTATATAAAACATAATACTTTTATAAAGTTATTTGTTTTATTAGACAATAAATAGAATATATTTTATTTTATTTAAAAGATTTTTATTTTATTAGAATATTTTATTAATTCAATCTGGACCGTCCGTTTAAAGTAAATTGATTTGGACCGTTCATGGATTGGTTACTATTCAGTCCATTCTTCTATAAATAGAAGCTCATTCCTTCATTATTTCTTACGAATTCACTGAAACTCTAGAGAGAGAAGCTATAGAGAGAAAGAAGAAAAGTATTTTGCTACTTCACTACTTCTATATCCGCTTTCTTCTTTATAAGGTAAAGGGTATTATTTCTTTTCAGATTCATGAAGAGAACTTACGTTATTCCATTATTTATTATTACATTGGAATAACTCTTATACGCTGATCTACCCTATACTTGGTAAAATTCTTCTATTATTCCATTCTTTATTATTACATTGGAATATCCTATCTCATGCGTTTACATTTTACGTGGTTAAAATCTTTATTATTGGTTAGAATATCCGTCATGCAAGCGCTTTTCAGGACTGGTTCCGTTATTTATTATTCTCATTGGAATAACTTTCGTCTATGCAAAGTACCGCATGCATGGTGATTTCTGTTGTTATTCCATTCTTTATTATTCTGTTGGAACATCTTGTTTGTGCGTTTTACGCCGAACCTGGTTCCGTCTTTATTATTCTGTTAGAATATCCATGCATGCGGTTTATGCTGGACTGGTTAAAATCTTTATTATTACATTTGAATATCCCGCTTGGCGGTGCGTATTATGCCCGAATTGGTTCCGTTATTTATTATTCTACATTGGAATAACTTTGTCATATCTGATACCGCATGCATGGTGATTTCTTTTGTTATTCCAATCTTTATTATACTCGGTTGGTTAAAGTTTTGACTTCTATACTCCATGAAATTAGTGGAATATCCTTGATATTTGCGCTTCATCCAAGATCTTTTCATGGAAATATTCTTCTGAGCATTCTTGAATTTTACTTTACAAAGAAGTATCATGTTGACAATTTGGACGTTATTAGTTCTGAATAATTTAATTCTTGAACTTGTTTTATTGAATTCTTATATCATTGTAATCATCCTCATGTTTTATATTTTGTTGAAAGTCATCTCGTGGGCTGTGGTGCATATATGGACTTGGTATGATTATAACGAGGATTATTCGAGTATAATCATGACCGTAATGTTACAAATGATGTGGAAAAAAGTCCTCATTGGCCCGTAGTGCATTGATGGATAGTTTTTGGTATGATTATGGCTATGGATTCTCTTCGGCCAAGGGAGCAAAGATGAATTATTTTATGGCATGATCAGGACAGTTGATGAAAACATAATTATCTTTGGCCCGTAGTGCATGGATAATTCGTGGTCGTGATACTAAATAATATCCTTGGCCTGTAGTGCAGGGATGAATTGATGATGTGGATTATTTATTAAGCTGAGTCCCAGTGATAAAAGTGATGAAAAACTTTTTAAATCATAATAGATAGTAGATTTTATTCTCTACTTGACTCTTTTAATGGATTGCTTGTTCCGCTACAGTTAAACTTGATGTCTATTGTATTTTATCAGTTTAACATTGTTGAAGACTAATGATAATTTATTCTGCATTATCTTAGTCATAATATTTCTTATTGGGCTAGTTGAGCTCACCCTTTCCTTCACTGTGCTCTTCAGGAAATGAGAATATAGCTGGGACGAGTCAGGGAACGGTTTGACAGTCCAGATGATAGCATTAGTAGTCCTCACTATTCTGTTAAATAGTGTGACAATAAATATAATTAGGATTCCTTTGAGTGTGGATATTGTCTAGATGACAATATTCTTATTAAAACTCTCAGCTATGTTTTGTCGTATTGTTTACACGACGTTTGTATAATTAAGTTGTATTTGTATTTTGTACCATGTATTTGGCGATTCAAGATGGGTGATGTATACCTAGTTTTAAGGGCGTCACATACGGCACTATTTATACGTACGATACTATTCATATATACGGTACTATTAATACGTATGGTACTATTCATGAAGTACTATTCACGGGATACTATTCACCCAAGTACTATTCACCCGAAAAATTGATTTCTTTTCTGTCCAAATTATTTTTGATACATGAATATTATTCTTGAATTTTACTCCACAAAGCAGTATCATGTTGACAATTTGGACATTTTTAAATTCTGGATAAATTTAAAGTCTTTAATATTTATCCTTGATTTTGTTTGATTGAATTCTTATATCATTGTCATCATCCTCATGCTTATATTGTGTTGAAAGTCATCTTTGGCCCGTAGTGCATAGATGGACTATTGATTGGTATGATTATGACCATGGATTATTCGGTATAATCATGACCAATAATGTTACAAATGATGTGGTAAAAGTCCTCATTGGCCCGTAGTGCATTGGTGGATAGTTGTTAGTATTATCATGGCCATGCGTTCTCTTCGGCCAAGGGTGCAAAGATGAATTATTGTTTGGCATGTTCATAACCATTGGTGAAAACACGAATATCCTTGGCCCGTAGTGCATGGATAATTCGTGGTCGTGATACTAATGAATATCATTGGCCCATAGTGCATGGATAATTCAGTGATGTAGATTATTTATTAAGCTGAGTCTCAGGGATAAAATTGATGATAAACTTTTAAATCATAGAAGATAGTAGATATCATGCTCTACTTGACTCTTCTAATGAATTGCTTATTCTGCTGCAATTGTTGATCTAAAACTTGTTGTCTATTGTATTCTATCAGTTGTTATATTATTGAAGGCTAAGGATAATTTATTCTGCATTATCTTAGTCATAATATTTCTTACTGGGCTAGTTAAGCTTACCCTTTTCTTTCACTGTTCTCTTCAGGAAATGAAAATATAGCTGGGACTAGTCGGGGAATGGATTAATGGTCCAGATGGTTGTTTTAGTAGTCCTCACTATTCTATGAAATAGTGTGATAATAATTGTAATGAGATTGAATTTGAGTTTGGATATTGTCTAGAAGACAATATTCGTGTTAAAAAACTCAGCTATTGTTTCGTCATATTTTACATGATATTTGTATAATTAAGTTTGAATTTGAGTTCTGTACCATGTATTTGGCGACTCAGAATGGGCGATGTATACCTATTTTGGGGGCGTCACAATTCCTTTTATTAATAAGTGAATAAGAATGTTACAAATTATATGCTTTATCATCAAAATAATTAGCTTGTGTGCATACTACTTTCACACAATTTATTACATCAAGTACCTAATTCGTATAAAATTTGTATAAATACTTATTTTGACTTATTAAATCTGTATAAATCCTTTAAATAATTATTATATGTTAAATTATTAAAATTAAATATTAATACAAAGATTACAAAATATAATTTTTTTATTTTAAAATTTTAAAAAAGAGTTAATTACCAAAAAAATCTATAAACTTTTAAACGGACTAGAATCTTCTCCATCTCCATTTCAAATGAAACAGAGACTTTTTATTCTTTGTATATTCCCCATCATCATTTCTCTCTCCCATCATCATAACATCACATTCCAACACATTTTAAATCTGGACCCTGAAATGGAGAGTCTCCATTTCATTTGAAATGGAGAGGATTCTAATTCCTTTTAAACATACAAACTATATTTTTAACACGAATAATATTAAACTTTTAAACAATTGACAAAAGTGCACAAAATTTAAGTAATTAAATAATACCCTTTTTATGTTTGAAGATCATGCAAAAAGAGGGGGGAAAAATTAAAAAAGAAAAAAAAATGACCCATTTGCTTTCTCTACTCGATCCCACTTCCCTAATCCTTTAAATTGTTTTGTTCCTTCAAATTTAGAAATTTCAGCGCCTTAAATTTTGTCCAGTAGCTTTGATTGACTTAAGCAGAAAATAACCTAAAATTTTATGTTAATTCAAAGACTTTTCTAACTGAAAAGGTTAATTATCGCCATTGAAGGGGGAGTAGAGAGGAGATTGTGTGCAAAAAGTGTTTTGCAAAGAGAGAAGATACATAAGACGACATAGCTAGGTAATGTATTTTTCGATTTAGAAAGTGAGTTGTTTTTATTTAGTTAAAAGATTCTTCAAACAAATAGTAATTAATTACTTTATCCAACAACATTTTCTTTCCGTCCGTTTTCCGTTTTATTCTTCAAACAAATAGTAGTTAATATATATATTGTATTTATAAAAAATTAATTTTAAAATTGTATATATAATTTAACAAATTTTATGTATAAATTTTACAACTTAAATATTGCAAATTATAAATTATATCATAAATTATAAATTTTACGCCTTAAATTTTACAACTTATATCACAACTTAAATTCTATTCATAATTTTATATATAAATTTATAATTTTAAATTATATTTATAATTTTATACTGTATTTCTATGATATTAGTTACTTTTTTTAAAGGGCTAAAAAATATTATATTTAATTAAAAAAAATTATTTGGAGGTCGAATCATGAATGTGACACCCCCAAATCCGGGTACTTCATTCCCACAGGATTTGGTGTTCACTGTCCAATTAAATCACATCTAACTACCCATAAATAAGGATATAAATGAAACTCATAACTAAAATAGAAATTCTCCCCTAAAAGGGTTAGAACATCTTAAACAAATAATCACAGGCCATCAAACCTTCATACATCAAATGTGGAAACATAACATAATTAAATCAGTCTTATACATAAACGTCTTTAAACAAATTAGACAAGTCTTCATCACTTGTTCATCTTGCCTTTGCTCTTACTAGTGGATGGCTCGTCAACTTTCTCAACTTTAGTTGTAATGTTTTATGTGACGCCCCCAAAACAGGTATACATCACCCATCTTGAGTAGCAAAATACATGGTACAGAATACAAATACAAAATTAATTATACAAACATCGTGTAATATATGACAAAATATAGCTGAGAGTTTAAACAGGAATATTGTCTTCTAGACAATATCCACTCTCAAATAGAGTCCTCATTACATTTATTGTCACACTATTTTATAGAATAGTGGGGACTACTATAACACCATCTCGGACCATCACTCCATTCCCCGACTAGTCCCGACTACGTTCTCATTTCCTGAAGAGAACAATGAAAGCAAAAGGGTGAGCTCAACTAGCCCAGTAAGAAATATTATGACTAAGATAATGCAGGATAAATTATCATTAGCCTTCAACAATATTAAACTGATAAAATATAATAGACATCAAGTTTAACTGTAGCGGAATAAGCAATCCATTAGAAGAGTTAAGTAGAGCATAATATCTACTATCTTCTATGATTTAAAATGTTTTCATCAATTTTTATCGCTGAGACTCAGCTTAATAAATAAACCACATCATTGAGTCGTCCTTGCACTACAGGCCAAGGATATTCATTAAATCATCAATGGTCATGACTATACCAAATAATCCCTGGTAATAATCATACCAAAAACTGTCCATCAATGCACTACAGGCCACTGAGGACTTTTACCACATCATTTATAACATTATAGGTCATGATTATACCGAATGATCCCTGGACATAATCATACCAAGTCCATCTATGCACGTAAGCCAAAGATGACTTTCATCACAATATATGCAAGAGGATGATGACAATGACATAATAATTCAATAAAACAAGTTCAAGAATAAATTTTAAAGATTTAAAATTTTAGTTTATCCAAAAATCAATAACGTCCAAATTGTCAACATGATACTTCTTTGTGGAGTAAAATTCAAGAATGCTCAGAAGAATATTTCCATGAAAAGATACTAGATGAAGCGCAAATATCCAGGATATTTTACTAATTTCATGGAGTATAGAAGCCAAAACTTTAACCAACTGAGTATAATAGAATATATGAAACTGCAAATGGATTTTCGCCCGCCATGCGGTAATCCCACGAGACAAATCATTTCCACAATTTAATAAGGAATGAATATGAAGGATCATTCACCATGCATGCGGTAATCCACATAGACAAAAGTTATTCCAATGTAATAATAAAGAATGGAATAATGTAAGAATTCACTAGGCGCATGCGATAACCGCATGCATGTGTTTTTCCAATGTAATAATAAAGAATGGAACCAGTCACGCATAATCCTTGCATGCATGTGATATTCCAAATGTAATAATAAAGAATGGAACCGTGTCATGCGTAATCCGCATGCATGTGTCATGAGTAATCCGCATGCATGTGATATTCCAATGTAATAATAAAGAATGGAACCAGTCATGCGTAATCGCATGCATGTGATGTTCCAAATGTAATAATAAAGAATGGAATAACAACATAATTCACCGTGCATGCGATAGGCCATGCAGCATAAAAGTTATTCCAATGTAATAATAAAGAATTGAATAACAAAAGAATTTCACCATGTATGTGGTACTTCGCATAGACAAGTTATTCCAACATAATAATAAAGAATTGAATAACAGCTCTTACGAGTATTGAAAGAAAATAATTATCTTCATGAATACGAAAAAATAATACCCCTTACCTTAGAAGAAACTGGATATTGGAATAGTGAGGTAGCAGACTTCTCTTCTTCTTTCTCTCTATAATTTCTCTCTATAATAATTGCTCTAAAGATTTAGTGAATTGGTGAGAAATGTAGGAAGAATGAGCTTCTATTTATAGAAAAATATAGTTTCAATAATTGCACGTTTTGGGGCTCAAAATATTACAGTACAATACCTTCAACTTTTCTTTCATTTTTAATTTAGTCCTGCAAGTATTATCAAACTTGCACCACCTCCCCTAATAGTAAATAATGTGAATCAATAGTTCAATCATGTGAATCAACAGTTATAATCATGTGAAAATACGAATTACAGTATAGTACATCCATCTATACCTCCATTTTTAACTTAGTCATGCAAGTATTATCAATCTTGCACCAACTCCCCTAATAGTACAAGAATGTGATTTAATAGTACACACATGTGAACAAATAGTTATATAAGCATGTGACTTACTAGCAATTAATTGCTCATTTATCCAATTAATTACCCGATTTATCAATATAACCCCCAGACATCAATTATCATCAGAATAGCTGTCGATTTCCACTAACACTAATAATCCTAACACAATGGAACTATTAAATTCATCTTTAATCAACACGAACTTATTCATCATTAATATTATAACTCACAATATTTAACAACCGTGTCGCTCCTGTGAAAGAGGGCTTTCCGATAAGGATTTCTCCTTATTGGCGCGCAATTAGATGACCAAACCTCTCCTTGACAGAACTTCTAGACATTGTAAATATTGCAATTTAATAATATAAATAACTTTGTCTTCTCAATTATTGATTTAATAATATAACATATTATGCAGATGATACTGTGAAAATAATCGAATCAATAATATGAGAGATATGATGCAGCAATTACTGTAACAATAATTGAGTATAGCTGAGTAACTTCTCATGTAAGCATCAATAACCAATACTGTGTGCTACTATGCAACCACGCATAGACATCGTACTTTTACTACCGGGTAGTTCAGGTTTAATGGTAAAACTTTCACCGTTATTTTTATAAAAGATAATTATATCATTTTCTAACTACGACAATACTTCATTGTGGGGTCCACTAATGATTGTGTCGTCGCATTTAATATTCCCTGTTAAAACGAATATTCCCCGACCAATCGAATATTATATAACCACTTGCTTACTTTGCAAAATTTGTAAATATTACCCACAACTATAACATTATATTATATCCACACCATAATATTCAAAAATATATTTCGAGAAAAATTAATCTTTATTCATAAAAGTTGGGGTCTTACAACCTCCCCTTCTTATGAAATTTCATCCTCGAAATTAGGGTACGTACCTGGTATATCGAAGAGGTGAGGATATTTTGACTTCATCTCAAATTCTAACTCCGGGGTCATTTCTTCCACTTCGTGGTTTCTCCACAAAACTTTGACTTGAGGTATAACCTTGGAGCGTAGAATATGATCATTCTTATCCAAGATTTTAACAGGTAATTCTTTATACGTTAAATCTTCCTCTATCTCGTCTGGTTCTAATTCAATAATGTGGTTCGGGTCTTTTACATATTTACGTAACATAGATATATGGAAAACGTTATGAACACGAGAGATACTTGGCGGTAAGGCGAGTCTATAGACCACAGTTCCTACTCATTCAAGGATTATAAATGGGCCAATGAATCAAGGATTGAGCTTTCTTCTCTTTCCAAATCTCGTAACTCCTTTCCATTGAGCAACACGTAACAACACATGATCTCCAATATTGAATTCCACGTCTTTTCGATGAAGATCAACATAACTCTTTTGTCGATCTTGTGAGGTTTTTATATGTTGTCGGATCATTTGAATCTTTTCCGTAGTTATACGTACCAAATCCGGTCCCAACAACGTTGATTCACCCACCTCATCCCAGCATACTAGAGAATGACACTTTCTTCCATACAACGCCTCAAATGGAGCCATGCCAATACTTGCTTGATAACTATTGTTGTAGGAAAACTCCACCAATGGTAAGAACTTGTCCCAACTTCCCTTGAAATCAAGGAAACAGAGTCTTAATAAATCTTCAAGAGTTTGAATAGTCCTTTCTGACTGCCCATCCGTTTGAGGATGATATGCCGAACTAAATCATAAATCCGTGCCCATAGCTTTTTGCAAACTAACCCAAAATCTTGAAGTGAATCTTGGGTCTCGATCAGAAACTATGGATACTGGCATACCATTCAATCTTACAATCTCGTTTATATACATACTAGCAAGACGTTCAAGTGTATAAGTTTCTCGATTTCCAGAAGAAATGAGCGCAGACTTGGTCAATCTATCAATAATGACCCAAATCGCATCTATGCCTTGAGAAACCTTGGGAAGACCAGTAACAAAATCCATAGTAATGTGCTCCCACTTCCATTTTGGAATTTCAAGTGGTTGCAATGGACCTTTTGGCACTTGATGCTCCGCCTTAACTCGTTGACAAGTTAGACACCTTGAGATAAACCCCGTTATCTCTCTTTTCATATTGCTCCACCAAAATGTATGTCGAAGATCACGATACATTTTGGTACTCCCAGGATGGATTGCAAACAGTGTGTTGTGCACCTCCACCATGATTTTATACTTCAAGTCAGAATCGTTAGGAACACAAAGTTTGGAGTTGACTCGAAGTATTCCTTCTACATTAATTCTTGCTTCTGAAATAGCACCTTCTTGCACTTTCTTCTTCATACGCATCAGCTCCAGGTCTGTAGTTTGAGCAACTTTAACTTTATCGATTAAAGTCGGTTCTACTCATATATTTGCCATCATCACATGGGTCCCTGGAGTCTTTAACTCTATCTCCATCCTTCGTAAGTCATACAAAATGGGTCTTTGCGTTGACAATATTGCACTCGTACCCGCATATAGTCTTCTACTCAATGCGTCAGCTACTACATTCGCTTTTCCAGGATGGTATTGGATGGTATCATAATCTTTCAACAACTCAAGCCATCATCGTTGCCGCATGTTGAGTTCCTTTTGAGTGAAGAAATATTTGAGGCTTTTATGATCCGTATAGATCTCCACCTTCTCTCCATATAGGTAATGCCTCCAAATCTTAAAGCAAAAAAAAACGATCGGCCGCCAACTCTAGATCATGAATAGGATAATTCCTCTCATATTCTTTGAGTTGTCGCGAGGCATAGGCTATGACTTTCCCATGTTGCATGAAAACACATCCTAACCCTTTGCCTAAAGCATCACTGTAGATGACAAATCCCTCCGAGCCAGATGGTATTGTCGTAACAAAAATGAAATGAGTCTCCTCTTGAGTTCTTGAAAACTCTTTTCACATTCCTCACTCCAACCAAACTTTGTATCTTTTCGAGTCAGCTGAGTTAATGGAGTATCAATTCGAGAAAATCCTTTCACGAATCTCCGATAATAACCCGCTAAGCCGAGAAAGCTACGCATTTTGGCCATTTTGACTTAGGTTGCTCACTTTGAATTGCTTCAATCTTCAATCTTTCAGTCAATAGATATTCCATGATTTGATATCACGTGCCCAAGGAATACAACTTCCTCAAGCCAGAACTCGCATTTCTTCAACTTAGCATATAGCTTATTTTCACGAAGCTTTTGAAGTATCAGCCTCAAGTGTTGCCCATGGTCTTCGCGGGTTTTGGAGTATATGAGGATGTCATCAATAAAGACGACCACAAAGTGATCCAAATATTCTTTGAATACTTGGTTCATCATGTCCATGAAGGCAGCAGGAGCATTAGTCAATCCAAAAGACATAACTAGGAATTCATAATGCCCGCATCGAAGTTACGAAAGTAGTCTTTGAATGTCATCGCTTTTAATCTTCAACTCGATGATATCCAAACGTAAGATTAATCTTTGAAAAGAATTTGGCTCCTTGCAATCGGGTCAAACAGTCATCAATGCGAGGAAACGGTACCTATTTTTATGGTGACATGATTTAACTCCCGATAATCAATACAAAGTTGCATACTTCCATCTTTCTTCTTCACGAATAGAACAGAGCACCCCAAGGAGACGATTTAGATTTAATGAAACCGATGTCTAACAATTCTTGTACTTGGGTTTTTAACTCCTGAAGTTCAATAGGAGTCATTCGATATGGGGCTTTGGAAATGGGTTTTGTACCGGATTCAAGGTCAATACAAAATTCAATTTCATGCTCCGGGGGTAGGCCAAGAAGTTCTTCAGGGAATAAGTCAGTAAATTTATTAATAATAGAAATATCATTCAAATCTGACGTATTTTTATTTAAATCCGTGACATGGGCTAAGAAAGCTTGACATCCGTTTTTCAATAATCGAATAACTTTATGGCTTGATATGACAGTGATTGATTTTAGTGGTTTGGTTGCTTGAATTCGCATAATAGGTTTGTTAGGAATATGAAAGCTAACAACCTTACGAAAATAATCGATTTTAGCATGATGAGTAGTTAACCAATCAATCCCTAAAATCACATCAAATGCAAGTATTTTCAAAGAAATAAAATCGACAGGTAACGTGCGGTTACCGATTTGAATCAAACAAGACTTATAAACCGTGGATGTAATGAAGGTTTCTCCCAACGGAGTTTCAACAGATAAGTCAAAGTCTAATTTCTTCGGAGTCAAATTTAAACGTTGAGCGCAAGTAGGAGAAATGAAAGAATGGGTAGAACCAGTATCAAATAAAGTATAAACTTCACTAGAGTTTATGATTAGCTTACCCGTGATCACCTCGTTCGGATTCCTCGCTTTTTGGGAGGTTACGACAAACGCTCTCCCTTGAACTACCGGTTTTGTCTTGTCTGGGACACCCTTTGATGCCTCCATCCCAGCTGGACTTGACTTTAGTGCACAATAAAATTGGGCTAGGTGACTTTCTTTTCCACAATTGTAACATGCTTTGGACTTCATCGTGCAGTTTGGACTTATGTGTCCTTCCCCTCCACATTTGTAACATACGACCGGTGGTTGTTCTCATTCCTTAACAACAGGTGTTAGTGCTGACGTCTTTCCATCATTAATGAATCTCCTCTTCTTGAAATGTCCACTCTTATTGTCATGGTCATGATTACCACCGAAGTGATTACCATTTCTGGCATGTTGATTCCCTCCACGTTTGTTGTCATCGCTTCGATGACTGCTACCACTGGTATTATCAACTTGCCGGCTGCTCTCTTTTGGTTGGGTTGACTCATTATCGCGCTCCAATAAGTGAGCCATATTCACAACATCTGAATACAAACACAGTTTATGAGAGATAAGGTATTGACGTATCTTGGGTTTCAAACCTCTTAGAAACATCCGCGTCATTCTCTCCTCATTATCAACCAACTAGGACGCAAACCGAGATAACTCGGCAAACTTAGCTTCGTACTGCGCAACGGTCATATTGTTTTGCTCAAGCTTGATGAACTTTACCTCCTTCATGTGACAAATACTTTCAGGAAAGTAATTGTCATTGAACAGCTCTTGGAACTTCTCCTAAGATATTTTGAGTGCGGCAGGTTGAGTACGCTTTACAGATTCCCACCAGTAATCTGCCTCTTCTCGCAACATGAAGGTGGAAAAGGGAACCTTTTGCTCCTCGGAGCATCCCAAGACATCAAATATCTTGTTGATCTGCTTTATCCATGTCTCCGCCTTTAAGTGGTTTTTTGGCTCTCCAAAAACTTTGGTGGTCCCAGCTCCTTGAATCGCTTAGCGGTGACCGTCTCGAGAGTTTCATCGGTGTTTCCACCGCATTTTGGACAGAGCCACTCTACCGATGTTGCATGAATTTCATAAAGCCTCCGAACATCCCATCGTTCACCATTTCATCGGTGTTATTGTTTACATGAGGATTATTGTCTTCCTGTTGCACATTACCCTGGGTATTGATCATTGGTGACTCAACGGTCTCATGTGCTTCATTGCTTATCTCAACATTTTCGTTCAAATACTGCCACAAAACAACGGTTAATTAATATATCACATATTATCCCTATACTCTGACCGACCAATTAAATACCAAATAAACTTAGGTAGGTTATACTAGCGAAGGAATTCCCCGTCTCTCCCCTCCTAGTTCTTGTCTCACATCTCAACCAAGGATCATATTCCTAAGCTTTGATACCAACTGTGACGCCCCCAAAACAGGTATACATCACCCATCTTGAGTCGCCAAATACATGGTACAGAATACAAATACAAACTTAATTATACAAACGTCGTGTAATATACGACAAAACATAGCTGAGGGTTTAAACAGGAATATTACCTTCTAGACAATATCCACTCTCAAATAGAGTCCTCATTACATTTATTGGCACACTATTTTATAGAATAGTGAGGACTACTATAACACCATCTCGGACCATCACTCTGTTCCCCGACTAGTCCTGGCTACGTTCTCATTTCCTGAAGAGAACAATGAAAGCAAAAGGGTGAGCTCAACTAGCCCAGTAAGAAATATTATGACTAAGATAATGCATGATAAATTATCATTAGCCTTCAACAATGTTAAACTGATAAAATACAATAGACATCAAGTTTAACTACAGCGAAATAAGCAATCCATTAGAAGAGTCAAGTAGAGCATAATATCTACTATCTTCTATGATTTAAAATATTTTCATCAATTTTTATCGTTGAGACTCAGCTTAATAAATTAACCACATCATCGAGTCATCCCTGCACTACGGGCCAAGGATATTCATTAAATCATCAATGGTCATGACTATACCGAATAATCCCTGGTAATAATCATACCAAAAACTGTCCATCAATGCACTACAGGCCACTGAGGACTTTTACCACATCATTTATAACATTACAGGTCATAATTATACCGAATGATTCCTGGACATAATCATATCAAATCCATCTATGCACGTAAGCCAAAAACGACTTTCATCACAATATAAGCATGAGGATGATGAAAATGACATAATAATTCAATAAAACAAGTTCAAGAATAAATTTTAAAGATTTAAAATTTTAGTTTATCCAGAAATCAATAACGTCCAAATTGTCAATATGATACTTCTTTGTGGAGTAAAATTCAAGAATGCTCAGAAGAATATTTCCATGAAAAGATACTGGATGAAGCGCAAATATCCGTGATATTCTACTAATTTCATGGAGTAAAGAAGCCAAAACTTTAACCAACCGAGTATAATAGAATATATGAAATCGCAAATGGATTTTTGCTCGCCATGCAAAGAATCCACGAGATGATCATTTCCATAATTTAATAAGGAATGAATACGAAGGATCATTCACCATGCATGCAGTAATCCACATAGACAAAGTTATTCCAACAAAATATAATAAAGAATGGAATAATGTAAGAATTCACCAGCGTGGGATAGACCGCATGCATGACAAAGTTATTCCCAAATGTAATAATAAAGAATGGAACCAGTCACGCGTAATCACACACGCATGTGATATTCCAAATGTAATAATAAAGAATGGAACTAGGTCACGCGTAATCCGCATGCATGTGATATTCCAATGTAATAATAAGAATGGAACGAAGTCATGCGTAATCCGCATGACGGGATGTTCCAAATGTAATAATAAAGAATGGAATAACAACAGAATTCACTGTGCATGCGATAGATCGCAGACATGATAAAAGTTATTCCAATGTAATAATAAAGAATGGAATAATGTAAGAATTTCACCATGTATGCGGTATCAGATAGATAAAAGTTATTCCAACATAATAATAAAAAATGGAATAACAGCTCTTATGAGTATTGAAAGAAAATAATTCTCTTCATGAATACGAAAGAATAATACCCCTTACCTTAGAAGAAATTGGATATTGGAATTATGAGGTAGCAGACTTCTCTTCTTCTTTCTCTCTATAATTTCTCTCTATAATAATTGCTCTAAAGCTTTAGTGAATTGGTGAGAAATGAAGGAAGAGTGAGCTTCTATTTATAGAAAAATATAGTTTCGATAATTGCACGTTTTGGGGCTCGAAATATTACAGTACAATACCTTCAGCTTTTCTTTCATTTTTAATTTAGTCCTGCAAGTATTATCAAACTTGCACCACCTCCCCTAATAGTAAATAATGTGAATCAATAGTTCAATCATGTGAATCAACAGTTATAATCATGTGAAAATACGAATTACAGTATAGTACATCCATCTATATCTCTATTTTTAACTTAGTCATGCAAGTATTATCAATCTTGCACCAACTCCCCTAATAGTACAAGAATGTGAATCAATAGTACACACATGTGAACAAATAGTTATAATCATGTGAATTAATAGCAATTAATTGCTCATTTATCCGATTAATTACCCGACTGGTCAGTAAAACTTCTAGACATCAATTAATATCGAAATAAATGTCGATTTCCACTAACACTAATAATTCCAACACAATGGAACTATCAATTTCATCTTTAATCAACACGAACTTATTCATCATTAATATTATAACTCACAATATTTAACAACCAGGTCATTCCTAGGAAAGAGGGGGCTTTCCGATAAGGATTTCTCCTTATTGGCGCGCAATTAGATGACCAAACCTCTCCTTGACAGAACTTCTAGAAATTGTAAATATTGTAATTTAATAATATGAATAACTGCGTCGTCTCAATTATTGATTTAATAATATAACATATTATGCAGATGATACTGTGACAATAATCGAATCAATAATATGAGAGATATGATGCAACAATTACTGTTGCAATAATTGAGTATAACTGAGTGACTTCTCACGTAAGCATCAATAACCAATACCGTGTGCTACTATGTAACCAGCGCCAGACATCGTATTTTTTACTAGGGTAGTTCAACAGTTTAATGGTAAAACTTTTCGCCGTTATTTTTATAAAAGATAATTATGTCGCTTTTCTAACTACGACAATACTTTTCGTTAGGGGTCCACCAATGATTGTGCCATCGCATTTAATATTCCCTCGTTAAAATGAATATTTCCTGACCAATCGAATATTATGTAACCATTTGCTTACTTTGCAAAATTTATAAATATTACCCACAACTATAACATTATATTATATCCACACCATAATATTCAAAAATATATTTCGAGAGAAATTAAATTTTTTTCATAAAAGTTGGGGTCTTACATTTTATATGCAAGCAAACAATTGCCCACAAGTATAACAATAACAACATGAATCACATAAGAGTAATCAATGGATAATGAATAATAGAAAGCTCGACTTTTGAATCAAGAATAGAAAACAAGATCAAAAGTACATCTGAGGATCGCAAGACCATGAACTATGTCCTAGGTTATTAAGTATCTCTACTTAAACCTTTAACAGTCGTAAGACTATATGGACCTTTCTTCTCGTACTTAGGGGGATCAGCCCTTCGTACCATATATTGTGCACAAATATCTTAACGCTATCGCGTAATATAATCTCTTATAATAGGGTGTTTCATCTCAGCTTTGATATATGAGTCTGCACCAAAGGAAGTTTGGTTTGGATTAGCTTGAACAAAATTTCTAGAATTTAGAACGCTCATCAACTATGGACTAGTCGAATCAATAAGGGTTCGCTAGCAATTCAAGGGTTCAATACAATAATGTAATCAGTATTTAAATCAAAGATCGAATATCAACTATATACAATTGAATAATCATTTTATAATCAAAGTATTATTTCAAAAAGAGTTAGAACATCTCATTTGGAATAATGAACTTGAATAAATTAAGCTCTGAGGAGCTAGAAATAAGAATATGAAACTAGCTCATTACACGAATAGGATTTAAGAACTTTCTCAATGAAAGTTTAGAGTTAGGGAACTTACGTAATAATAATCAAGTTAGGGTAAGGAAACTTGCCTCGTGCGTAAGCTATAAATTACAATTCACGTTCTCCAATTAATCTTACATACCATTTAAAGTCACAATACCAATTAATTATAACACAACTAGAATCATGCGTATACTTTCTTTTAATCTAACTTAACTCTAAATCTGATTATATTAACCACATCCACAAACCTTAACTCTTAAACACATTATTAGACTTCACAAATAACGAGTGTAAGTACACATTCAACTCATCAACATAGCGTTCCTGATAAAAAATGACGACTCTTTCAGAAAAACGAAGTTCTTCAAGTTCTTTTTCCCAAACCCAAAGAAGTCCCGCTCCGACAGCCCGACGAGTCATCTACGTAAAACCATCACTGACATGTTACTAATCTGTTTTAACACCTCATTATATGATTAATACATTTTTCATGTTCAGTAGATTAGGACTAAATTACATTTTCTGGACTTGAACAATTAAATAGAATTTTATGGGCGATTCTGCTAGCCAGCGCTGCGGCACGACCACTTAACATGGCACAGGCGCTGCGACGTGCCAAAAATCCCTCTAAGAGGCGCTGCAGCGCTGTGTCGCAGAATCAGTTCATGCAGTTCGCGAAGAACACAGACCCAAAAACTTCGTTTAAACAACAAATTAATCCTACCCATAAGTTCTAAACTTTAGAGAAACATATTACAACAATCATAGCATTATTTTAGCAACATAAGTCACATAAACAACCAATCAAAGGATTTAAAACCATGTTCATGCTCAAAACTCATATTTCAACATGTTTAACGAGTTATCTCACCAAGGATTCATTTCTTAACCAAATTAGTCCATTAAACTTGCATTCTTTTTGTTTCTTAATTTATAAACATAATCAATCATCAATTTACCGATTAACATACAATTTAAGCATAAATTTTTATACATATAAGCCATATTCATATATTTTTCATTGTAAACTCAAAACTTCATTTTTAAACATAATTTCATGGATTTGATTACTCTAAATCACATACCAATCATATAAAAACAGATTATGCAAACTAATAAACATTTATAATCAATTCCTTAACAAATCCACCATGAAACTCAATTATAGAGAATGTAAAAATGACTTTTCAGTTAATTCATGAAAAACACAATTCAAAGCTTGAGATTGAGAATTTACCCTTGATTTCTTTGTTTAGATTGAGCAAGATGATGTAGAATACTCCTCTTTTAATTCTCCAAATCTTCTTCTTCAATTAATTCTCTCAAGCTCTCTCTCTTTTTCTCTCTGACTTAGCAAAATAATATGATACGTGAAGGAAGACTGATAATATAATACATATAATTGTTATATCGTGGGTATCAGTTAAGTGCATCATGGCTTAAACTGATCTCATGTTCTCAAGGTCATGATTGGCTAGTCCTAAAAGGCTCCCCTTTTGTTTATTTTAATTAACTCACTTATTATATGGTACAAATGTCACACTTTAATTAATCAAATTATATTATTTAAATTCAATTAAATTAAAGCCAATATTACTCATTAAATCAAATTATCACATAATTAAAATTCCTATTTATTAATTATAACAAATCATTAAATCTCTAATTAATTATTAAATTAATTAGAACAATATTATAATTATTTAACAACTCATTTAATGTAATAATCCCAATTAAATTCACACTTTGAACCATAAAATTATTCCAAATTAATTTAATTAATGTATAACACTTAATCAAATTAATCCACAATAATTCCATCCAATATTTATTTAACTCCATAAATAAATTAACAAAAATATTTATTTAATTCAATAAATATTCAAAATAAATTGTAAAAATCTCGTTCGTCACAATGAATATGGCGGTACTTGATGTAACGGAACTGTAAATAGTTCTTTTTTAAAAGAAGTCAAACCGTATATTTATATGATCAACTAGTATTAAATACACAAGACCAGATCAGATTCTTGGGCGGGTCGGGTATTTTGGACAATTTTGGTCGAATTCTGAAATTGGGGTCTAAATTGTTTCAAATCAGGCACTTGATGTAATATATTATAAGCCCAAATTCTTACGGGGCCGAATCATGAATATGGTAGTACGTGATGGAGTAAATTGTATTTAGCCCCCAAATTTAAGAGAATTAAATGCTAAGTTGAGACCAAAATTAGTACCAAAACAACCAAGGACTAAAACCAAGTGTACTTTTATATACCACCAAAGTTGAGTAAAATTTAGTATTCTTAAACAATTAATGAAATAATTAGGGAAGGAAGAAGAAGAAGTAAATAGGAAAATAAGACATTTAATGTGTCCATCAATTTACAAATTTAAGAGAATTAAATGCTAAGCTGAGACCAAAATTAATACCAAAACAATCAAGGACTAAAATCAAGTGTGCTTTTATACACTTAGTAGATTTTACTTTTTATCTCATTTAATGTAACTCATATTCTTTATTTTGATTTTTGGTTTAATGTTTATATGCATCAACTTTAAAGCATGTATATGCATAATATCTATTTGAGTTGTTCTAAAATAAGAGTATTTATTCTGAGAGTATTCTTGAAAACTTCATCTTGCTGGAAACGAGCGGTGGATCTAATTAAATGCAAAACTTTTAAATGTCACTATAAAGTGTATGGGCTCACTTCTCAATAAGAGTGAGTATTCCATTATAATCAAATCAAATTGCCTATTAGGTTTGTTGGGTCACTAATTTTTAGATTTATTTTGATGATAACAATAATTAGTAAATAGATTAATTAAAAGGGTATAATCATCTCCATGAGATTTATATTATAATTTATTTTAATTATCTTATTAATTTGAACAAAAATATTTTCAAATCTTATTAAATTAATATTGTCTGGACTTTAATAATTAATATCAAATGATAAACATGGAATGTTTGAATTAATTGAGCATATGCTAGTTTATGGAAGTTTGTATTTCTTTAAAGGCCGATCCATCCATGTGACTACTTTTTGATCAATCGTAGCCTTTGATTTGAAAAGGAATAAATATTAGCCTTTGATTAAAAAGTAAGTGTGTTTTCTTTAAAGGCCAATCAATCCATGTGACTTCTTTTTGATCAATCCTAACCTTTTATTTGAAAGGGAAGAAATTCTAGCCTTTAATTAAAAAGTAAGTGTACTTTCTTTAAGGGTCAATCTATATGACTACTTTTTAATCCATCCTAGCCTTTGATTTTTCAAAAGAGCTTCCAAATGATAAGTATGCCCTTGGCTAAAAACTTTCTATAAATGGGAAAGCTTTTCTTCATTTCTAACTTATCAATTTACAAGAAAAAAAAAAGTCCATTCTTCCTTACCTACATACTCTCTCTAAAGAAATTTTCTCTCTCTTCTACTCAAAGCTCTAATTTCTTAAAGAAGAAAAAAAATGGTCAAATTATTTTGAGATAAGTTCTTCAATTGATTTATTTTTATTATCTCATACTTGTACATAATTATGCATATGTATTGTGTGTGTGTGTGTGTGTGTGTAGATACTGTCAGGAATAAGCATGTGAATGATATTCCTATTTGCATATGATTTGATTATGATATATATGAATGAATATGTGTTGACTTATGTCACACTCCATGTTTTGATGATGACCCTATTATTCCACTAATCATGCTATATAAACATTTCAGGGAAAGATATGACATTTCAGGAACATCAAGGAGGAAATTACAAAGTCAAGAAATCCTTGAAGAAAGAAAGAAAAGCAAATTGAGTCCTAGGAATATATGTAAGATCTTAGCATTTATTACTTTCCAATATAAGGCTCTAGGACATGTGCATTGCATATATACTTGTATTCGCATATTCAATGCCACATACTGATTCACTAGCTCATGATATGCATGGTCGAAATTGCTCACCATAACTTAAGGAATCAAATCATGTTAACTAATATATATGGAAATCTGGAGTAAATGGTTGATTAAATAAATTACCATAAGTTATGCATTAACTATTTCCATCAATCTAATTCACGGGTAAAACAAATATGGGATAGCAGGAGTCATGCACCATAATCTTGTCCCATGATCTAAGGAATCTAATTGGGTGGTTCCAACGGCCTAATATATGGTAAGATATATGGAAACCTGCCAGCAGATATTTATGGTAACACAGATGTTGACTTCCGGCATTTAAGTAATTGGCATAGTGGAAAGTTATAACAGGTACTATCTCCCACGTGATAAAAATCAACTAGCCCAAAATTAGTGATAGCGTGATATCTCAAAATCACGAGTAAACAGAATCTCGGTGATGGAAAATGAACTGAGCATATCATGATTGACGTGGAACTGCAAGATTTATGCAATATATTTTAAACGCTCATATCACAGTAGTAAGCCTTAGCAACGGTAATACTCTTGAGTAGCCTATATAAACTGAGTTTATTAATAAATAAAGGTAAGAAAAATATATTCTGAGATCATATAGCATACTAGCTTCGGAACTGTTTTTCTTTCTGATTATTATCGAGAGAACAAAGAAGGAGCTTCGGCGAAGGCAGTTGTGTAAAAAATATTCTGGTAATACTTTCATTACATATCATTACATACTAGAGCCTTGCATTGGTAAGTGATATATATTGCTTGATCATTAGACCTCTATTGTGTATTTTATCTTTTCTTATACTAATCAATATTTTCAAACGTGTAATCCGGTTTGGGTTACTGCATCATTACAATCAAGGTTAAAGAAAGCATAGGTGCTTAAGAGTGCATAGGTGCACAGGGAACAAAGGTGTTCAAATTGTTAGAACTTGTATTGTAATTGGAAAAGTTTAATAAAAGTGAGTCTCCAATACAAGTTGGTATTGGACGTGGATTAGGCTACTATTCTAGAGGGTAGTAGTTGAACCATGTAAAAATTCCGGTGTTTATGTGATTACATTTTGTGCTTTATTATTCTACTAACTATCCAGCAGCCTGCATTCTATATCCATTCATATCAGTTAACTAATTCAGTAAATTGGTTTTATCATAATCAACTTTAGAAAACATTAAGACTCGAAACTAAATTTTTGGAAAGTGATACAATATCCTGTTTTCATATGTGAACTTACAAAGATATAGAATCCAACTTGCTGCATTAAATATCCAAAGGAATTTATTTAATTAATCAAAAGTTGGACATAGTTTGTGCCTACACTTATTCAACCCCCCCCCCCTTCTAAGTGTACCTATTTAAATTTCAATATGCAAGTATGCTTGCATTAAGAAAAGATGTAAATTCCTTTGATAGATAATAGAAACATATGTACAAGGACTTAGAATGAATTCATCAAATGTGTTAGGTTGATCCTACATAACCAAAACAGCTTTGTAAGGTCCTTAAAAAGAAATGATGTACAAGGACTATAAATATAGAAATATCAAGCATGTTAGGTTGATCTTTTGATGTAATAGATAGGCTTGTCTGATTATCGAGCACTGCACCAGAAATGGTAGTCTGCCAAGAGAGTCAAGGAAAACTCGAGAACTATCGAGGCAGAATCGTAGTCTGTAAGATAGTAGATCTCGGAGTTCGTAGACTACCAGGAGAGACGAGGAAGGATAGTAGTGTGTCGAGTAGAGCTTCCTCGGAGCCGTAGTCTACCGAGGAAGTCATGTTCAGAATCCTAAAGACAGCCTGCCTACGAGCCGTCCGAGCATCTGCCAAAGCCAAGTTAAGAATCGTAGACTACACTTTGAGTCATAGAGTCTACTGATCATATTAGAGGCAAAGATCATAGTCGAGCAAGATCAGATGAAAACAACCAACACAAGTCAGAAATTGTAGAGTGTCAAGATCTGATCTCGGAGTCGTAGTGCCTAAACAGCTGAAGCTGAATCGTAGAGTGTAGAACTAAGACTTCAACAGATGTGCTCACAACGCCAAGGAAGAATCGTAGAGAAAATACGATTCTCAACAAATGAGCACTCCCAGAATATCCAAAGGAATGAAGCCTCTGGTTGATACTGCAAAGATATATCCCACCTGAAGGAAACTAGAGAACACTCAACGAATGGCATGCAAGCTAACAGAAGATCCAAGCATCAACCCAATCAGCATCCAGATTGAGTTGTGAAGCCATTCGAGATGAAGCCTTCCACAAGTTGATCATAAGAAGACTTCAGTAACTGACTAAGGAAAGTCAGCAGGTGCAGTAGCTGTTAAGTGGTAAGATAACAACTCTTGGAAGTAACCAGGATCGTAGTGTTTGCCAAACAAAGAAAGAACTGATGGAGTGTACACAGAGATAAGGGTCAGCTTCTGAAGAACAAGACTAAAGGGATTAAGGATTGGGTCAGTCCATTGATGATAAGTGAACGGGAGATCACAAGGAGAAAGCAAGCTCGACACGCCACAAATTTGAAGTGTCTTGCTATTCAGAAGGGGCCAGAACAAAGAGTCAAGCCATCAGTATCTGAGAGCAGTCGAGGCAAACAAAAGTGTTGAAGCACTGCACAAGAAAAGGAAGAGGTGTTCCACATTAGAGAGCTAATGAAAACTCTTCAAAGATCATAGTGTTAACTCTATACGTCAATGAGAAACAGTTAACAAGACACTACGACCAGGTCCAAGAAGATGTGCATCAGAATCATAGAGTTCGAACAACTGAGGATTGAAGCATTGACAACGGTTCAACCCGAAGATTGATATTCGAAGTAAGCTTATTGAGAGCATCGATGCAAAAGGATAACCTCTGATCGAGAAATCAGAAGGAGGTAATAAAGTCAACTACCTGCCCAAGATATAAAAGTAACATCTCTGATGGGGTAGGTGAAACAGTAAACTGCAGTGTCAGAAAGTCATGTCATGTCACATCTACAGTCTATATCAAATAACTCGAGATCTGCGAAGCAATTCAAAAAGCTTTTAACTGGATCTTTTGAGCCAAGGTTTTTAGACTTAGAAAGGAGCGAAGGGCGCTGCTGATAGCTGGTAGTGAAGTTCGAAAAGGAAGAGAGATCATTCCATTCAAGTAGGTTCCTCCAACGAAAAAGATTGGGAAGGAGTATAAATCAACAGAGCTTCAAAGATCAAGAGTTGCTGATGATTCCTAAGTTACAGAATCATTGAGTTGTTGGAATGTTATTGTTGACTCTACGAGTTCCACCAGAGATTAAGAGAACAAGTCTCAGTGACAGTGAGACTACATAGGTGGAAGTGAAGCAGCTTTAAAGAAGAACTTAAAATAGATTAGAGCTTCACTCAACAAAGATGAGAATGCCACTGAAGATGGCAGCTAAGCTGAGAGCCAAGAAGGCCAAGGAGATAGCATTCAGAAAAGTGGCAAAGTACAGTGAAGATCAGCTACACCAGAGAAGATGTGGTCCAGACTAGAGGCAGAATGTAAAGAAGACCATGCCAAGATGCTAAGTACATAAGATGTTCAAGCTTAAAGACATCTTAGCATCTTAGCATCTTAGCACCACCACCAACAACAACAACTACAACAAGAAGAAGACAGGGCCTGAGGGGTCCTTGTCCGGAGGGACTAAACGAAGTTCCAAGCCTGTTGGGCTTGAAGAGTTCCTAGGGAACTAGAGGAGTTCCAAGGCTGCTAGCCTTGAAGAGTTCTTAGTGAACTGAAGTTCCAAGGCTGCTGGCCTTGAAGAAATCTTAGTGATTCAGGGTGTTGCCCTTCCTTAGTGGAAATCCTACTAGTTGAAAGTAGAAGAGTGGATTAGGAGCTTGAGTCTCTGAACCACTTAAAATCTCTTGTGTCTTTTACTTTATGTCATTTACATTACGTACTTAACTGCTATATCTGCTATGTATGTATTAACTGCTTACAACGTAACTAACTCTAAGAACAATATATGTATGATTATGAATATATCAATGAAGGGGATCTTTCACTTATTCTGTTGTGCTTGAAAAGATTCTTATGTTTGTCATACGTTAATACATTAGTAATAATCAAATAAAAGGGAAAAGTATTTGAAAAGAAAAAGGATCTATTCAACCCCCCTTCTAGATCTATTGTGTGCTTACTGGGAACTAACAATTGGTATCAAAGTAGGTTCTCTTGCTATATTCAAAAGCTAATCGTTTTGAGTCTAATCCTAGGCACAAAAATTGTTCTAAACTTGGTTTAGCAGTAAGTCACCTATTATATGTAGATGAGCTCACACGTTGGAAATACTGTGTACAGGTAAATGTGCATATATCCCTAAAGCTGCTTAGATTGGTCCATGCTCTTGATTGCCATATCAACAAGACCAATCCTTGCCCGCGGTCAATCTTGTAGTCTGAAGACCAGGCTAGAAAGTTCAAGAGATATCAACAGAAAAGAGTCAAACATCCACCAGCCTGAAAAGATGAAAAGACCATACATGCTGAGAAATGCCTATGTAGAAAAGAAAGAAGAAATTCTCAAACATGTGTATGGCCAACCAGCAGCTGGATGTAAACCTTGTGAACTCAAGGATTGCAAAGAACAAAATATGCTAAAAGTCTGTTAGCTTGCATCTTCAAGACCACGACTGATTGATCGAAAGTCAATTGGAGCAACAAGCTGTCAGGAGAAAATGAGAAACTACGTACATCAATGCCTAATCTCAGTATATCAAAGATAAATAACTGTTAAGAAACTGACAGCAGAAAGGTACGGTTCCTCACTAATATAATTTTGTACATCATGTTGTACCTCCTTATGAACTATAACTGTATTCTTTCAAGGAATCATATTCTACCTAAAAAGGTGAAGAGAGAAAGTACACTAAGGGTGGAAAATCAAATGCTTACAAACTTTCTCTCCATTCAAGTTTTAAGTTAAAGATGACATCTTGAAAGAAATCTGAAATTGGTCATAAGAATATCAAAGGTTAAATTAATCTAATGTGGAGTAATCTTTGCTGATGGGCTAGTATGTATGGACAAACCCATGTTCTAAGTGTTTGATAACACACAGAGTATGATTAGTTCTACAAAAGTATCTTGAAGATTTATAGAAACTGATCACCTCCATGAATCAACCAGATACACGTAAGTAATAGTGTTGATTCTTACTCTGTGAACATTTAAACTCTGTGAACATAACCAAGCAAATGGTGAAACCTTCAAAGAAAAAGAATGTTTTATTAAAATGGCAAATCTTACACACACTCACCATCATGCATCTCAAAATGTATTATCTAAATTAGTTACATGCATGAATATGATTGTTGGTGATCAATATGATGATTATCCAAATACATGAGGAACAGGGATTTAGAAAACTAACCTAGCAGGACCAATTTAATTATGGGTACCAAAAATAGAAATATATCTAACCTGCAGGCGCCTGGTCTATCTGACCACACTAAGGAATGTTGAAGCAGAAGACTTCAGTCAAGAAGATTAAACTAGTAGAAGGCTTAACACTATTTAGAAATGATTCTGATAAAATTCCTATATGTCAAAACCTGACCATGAAGACTTACTAAGCTAATCTGAATGAAGCTCATATAGTTGTTGATCCTTATAAGGAAACAGGCCATTCAACCAAAGATAAAAAAGGTCATATATGCTCAATCATGCTAAACATATCATATGAGAAGAATCCTTAAGGAAGTTCACATTAGAGGATCATCGAGCATCAAACATGATGAACTCATTACAGGAGCAAAACTCCACAAGTACAAGCTGACAAGGAAGACTACATTCGTAGTGCTGTCAAATGATCGTAGAATGATCAACCCTGAAGATGCCCATTTCTAAGATATAAGAAGATTTAATGACTTCAGCCAGGATAAGATATGCACGGTTGCCTTCCGCTACACATGAAGAAGAAGAACTTATGTCTCTCTGAGAAGACAGTTTCAACTATGGAGGAGCAGTAATCTGCTAACAGTACAGAAGCTCTAAAACATCAGAGATATACTATGAAGCAATGTACCAGCTACAGAGTCCCAAAACTTTGTGGCTAATGAACAAAATGAAGATCAATAGTCAGTAGGAACGTCTCAAAATGTACTACTGATAACCTATCAGCCACCCAACTCAAAATCATGCAGTGCCTACAATCAAACATCTGATTAAAGTGTAAGAGCAGAAGGACACCACGATTACATCAAATACAATTGTCTAAAGTTGGTAGAGGACCTCCCCAGCTAAAAAGGTCAAATGAGATATCAGTGCAAATCACTTCTAAAGTATTTAATCTATAAAGCACCTCAGGGACAAACCTGACCCTTAGCTCACTCTAAGAGGTTGGCCCTTCCTGGGCCACCTTAACCCAGAAGAATTGCTTAGTCAAGTTCATCTCAAGGACCAAGACAGTCAACGATCGTAGAGTAAAGTTTGAAGAGGACTCAACGATCGTGATGCAACCTCAACGATCGTAGAAGCAAACTCGACGATCGTAGTCCTACCAGAATACTCTAGCTCATAAGCAGCTTGAAAGAACGAGACAATTGCTCAACCGTTCAAATTATGAGGAGATAAGTTTGAATACAGTTTGAAAAGACATAATGAAAACTCACCTCAGAACTTAAGTGCCCAAACTGGCTTAGGATACGTTAGTGGTCAAGCTATGCAGTTTCAAGATAAGGATCAGTGTCAAAACCATCCACTGTAGCATCTCTCAGAAGAAGATCGTGAGTCAACAAAGGAAAACGTAGAGTCCATAGCTACCTTACCATGCTACTCTACGAACCAAAATTGTCAACGGTCAATCCACGTCATTGACGCCTATTTCTCTCAAAAGGAATATAAAACCAAAAAGGTTATGGGGAGTTACAGCTCATTATTGGGCATCGTGCAACCAATGGCTAGTTGACACATCACAGCACATGCAGAGTCAGGGGGAACTGCCATAAAGGCAAATTCAAAAATTGCAAACAGTTATCAGAAACTATCAAATCTCTCTTCCTCCCATTTTTAAACCCTAGAATCCTCTTCGAAGCCAAAATCAATTATACCTCTAGAGTCCAAATCACAATCAGCTATTTCTCATAAATCTTTCTGAATCAAACATTCATTTTCCTTGAACTATTCAAATGGAAGATTAGCAAGTAATCACTGGCATTCAGCTCAGAACCAAGTCGTTTGAGAAATCCGAAAAGAAGTTCAGAGACATTCTTGAACTTGTGAAGAAAGCTGGATTTTCAGAATGTCTTGAGGCAAGCACTCGAGTATATACTGAACTGGTTAAGGAGTTCTACTCAAATGCATCCATAAATGTCGGAACCCTTTCTACCAAGGTTAAAGGTTAGTCTCTAAAGCTAAAATCATCCGATATCAATCAATGCTTAGGTTTTTCTAACCTAGGACTGAAAAACCATGATGAGATCGACACTGAGCAAGCGAAGGAGATTGTGGGGTACCAAAGAAACCCTAGTCTGAAGGACATGAAGAAAAAGGAGTTTCCTGAGGAATTCAAGTTCCTTGCTGAGATAGTGGGAAAATGTATACTATACAAGGATACTGCACATCACATTGTGCTTGATCAGTAGTTGAAGATTATGTTTGCAATAGTTTTGAAGAAGCGAATCAACTTTGGAGCTATCTTGTTCGATCAGATCTCCAAATGGGTAGAAAAGGTTGAGATAAAGAAGTCTACAGATAGACCCCTGACTAAAGTCTTTCATGGAAGACTATTGAGTATTGTAATGAAGAAGAAGCTGGGAGGCAAAATTAAGGATGATGAAGGAGAGCCTCTAAATGTTCATAAAGTAATGTCTCCACAGCTGTTCGTGAACTGGAAGAAGAACCCAAAGGAAAACAGGGGGCTAACAACAACTAGGAGCAGAAGCAAGGTTTCTGTAAAGAAGAGAAAGGCGAAAGAGGTGGAAAGTTCTGAGTCTAATGACTCTGCACCAATAGCAGCCACACCAGTAAGGAAGAGATCCAGGGGTATGAAGAAAACTGAGGCCCAACCAAGAAGTATCTCCACCGAAGTCAAAGATGAAGGTGAAAAGGCCTTAACTACACCAGAGACCACAAAGAGAAGAAGCAACAGACTGCTTCAAGGGCCATCAAGGAAGAAAGCTAAGGTGGTAAACAAGCAAGCCCTAGTTTCCTAAGAAATTACATCTGACGAAGAGGAGAACATAGAGTCAAAAGAAGAAAAGGGAACTGATGGTCTCAAAACCGAATCCCCAAAGAGCAAATCCAGCAATAAAGGTGGAGCTGAATTCATGAAAAAAAATGTGAACTCTGCTGATGAAAAGGAATATGCAAGCCATATGGCTAACTCTTAGAGTACTCACTCTGATGATGAAGAAAAGCTACCAGATGACCCAACTGCATCTCCAAATGCATATGCTCCAACAAGCCCTCATGATGGTTCAAAAGATGATAAGTTTGATGAAGAAAAACCTTCCCCTGCCTATGCTGAACATCAAGAAAGTTCATCTGAAAATTCAAAAATTTCAAATTCTAAAGAAAAAGAAAAGTTTGACTCTCCTACAGCTGAACCTCCAAGAAGAAGAATGAGCAACAGACTACTTGCCAGGACTGTTCTAAAGAAAAAAGGACAATTCTCTACTGTTGTCATTGAATTGAGTGATGATGAATCTGAATCCAAGGGAGAAGATGATAAAAACCAGCATGAAGAATTCTCTGACGAATCAGATAAAGGAAGTCAACATGATTCAAGTTCAGAAGATGAAGAAATGGGAAAGGACTCTGGTTCTGCAAATTAGAAATCAGAGGAGTCAACAGACTATTATGTTCACTCTCCAGCAAGAATTAGTAGAAGAATAGTGGTAGAAGTTTTTGATGAACCACCAGCTGAATTAGCAGCAAGATGGATAAGTCATGGAAATGAACAACTTCAAGTTGTAAGAATGACTACAGATGAAGTGCTTCACAATTAGAAAATTATGGAGTTAGATTGCATAACAATATTGTACAATTCTGAAGATCTTCTAATGAGATGGTTCTTTATATGGATGCCTTGGCTAAAAGCACATACTGATAGAGATGAGAGCTACTTCAGCTGGTGCTACTCTCAATTTCCAAATTTGGAGCTGGTGTCACAAAACTTCCCTAGAGTAAAGAAGTTTGCAACCATGATGATCAAAGACCAGCCCCACTACAAAGTCTACCGACATGCTGACAATCATTATATTCCTTATGATCGTAGAGTGGACTCTAATGGAAAAAGGAATATGGCCAAGGAGGTGATCGTAGAGTCTATTCACTCTACAAAAGATGTTGATCAAGTTCAAAATGAGAAGACCTTCTCGGCCCAAGCACTGTTAACCGACATTCCTTCATCCTCTAATAGCAATTGGTACTCAACGATTGTTCAAATTCTAAACACCTTTGAAAATCTATCCAAAGATGAAAATCATAGAGTCTAATCTGGTGTTTAACTTGTTGATGCCCAACCAGATGATCAAATTCCTATGGAGCAGGAACTATTGAAGAATTATGATGAGCTAGTTGAGAAGATATCTCAAATTAATGAGAAGTCAAGGATGGTGTTGACAGCAGAAAGAGATAATTCAGTTCAGAACAAACTTCAAGCTATTATGGCTGATGTATCTCTCAAAATCAAAGAGAGAGATCACATATATCTGAAGGCCATACATGATTAGAAGGCAGAAGCTCTACGAGCACAGAAGGCCAATAAAGAAAAACTCCAAGCCCTCTCTGACGAGATTGACAACATGAATCAGTCTTTCTCTATGCAACTTGAGTTAAGTCAACAAGAACTCAAGATTGAAGTTGGTAACTCCTCCTATCTGATGGAGCAGCTTATGTCCAACATGGAACAGCTCTCTCAAGTGATTAATGACAAAAAGGGGGAGAAAAAGAGGTATAAAAAGAGGCACAGTAAGAGGTATTCAAGAAAGGGCAAGGAGAGCATAAAGAAACAACAAAAGAAGACAAAGAAGAAGATGGCAGAAGAAGAAGTTGGGTCATCATCTGACGGGGAGCCAAAGGATGATGAGCCTGTGTTTGCAAAGGTTGAGGGAGAACAAACAAAAGAGCCAGAAAAAGAAGAAAAGAAGCATACATCTGAGGGGGAGCAGACAAAAGAAATGAAGTCAACATCCCAAGGTGAGCAAGTGCAAGAAGATCAAACAGATGAATAGCTGATCAACAGACATCCTGGAAACACACATGGAGCCAAAGAGGTATATCTCTAACCATTAAGTATGTTCTGGATCTAGGATGTAGAAATGTCAAAGTGTATTAAAATCCATATTATTATAAATGACATTAATGATTATCTTCTTTAGAAATACAGTTGCTCACTGTATATAAGATTCATTCATAACATGTATATGCACTTATTATTTTTGTCATAATTAAATAGGGGGAGATTGTCAGGAATAAGCATGTGAATGATATTCGTATTTGCATATGATTTGATTATTATATATATGAATGAATATGCAAGTATGCTTGCATTAAGAAAAGCTGTAAAGTCCTTTGATAGATAATAGAAACTTATGTACAAGGACTTAGAATGAATTCATCAAATGTGTTAGGTTGATCCTACATAATCAAAACAGCTTTGTAAAGTCCTATGAAGGTGGAGCTGAATTCATGAAAGAAAATGTGAACTTTGCTAATGAAAAGGAATATGCCAGCCCTATGGTTAAATCTCAGAGTACTCACTCTGATGATGAAGAAAAGCTACCAGATGACCCAACTGCATCTCCAAATGCATATGCTCCAACAAGCCCTCATGATGGTTCAAAAGATGATAAGTTTGATGAAGAAAAACATGCCCCTGCCTATGCTGAACATCAAGAAAGTTCATCTAAAAATTCAAAAATTTCAATTTCTGAAGAAGAAGAAAAGTCTGACTCTCCTACAGCTGAACCTCCAAGAAGAAGAATGAGCAATGAAATGATCGCTTACGGGATTATTCTAAAGAAAAAAGGACAATTCTCTACTACTGTCATTGACTTGAGTGATGATGAATCTGAATTCGAGGGAGAAGATGATAAAAACCAGCATAATGAATTCTCTGACGAATCAGATAAAGGAAGTCAACATGATTCAATTTCAGAAGATGAAGAAATAGGAAAGGACTCTGGTTCTGCAAATCAGAAATCAGAGGAGTCAGCAGACTATCATGTTCTCTCTCCAGAGAAGAATTAGCGGAAGAATAGTGGTAGAAGTTTTGATGAACCACCAAATTTGAATCGGTAAAGAAGATGGATAATGTGCGCCCCAAAATAGGTCCAATCCATCCAACCTATTCTGAGTCGCCAAATACATGGTACAGAAAAAAACTACAACTTTATTACTACAATTGTCGTGCAAAATACAACAACACATATACTGTGAGTTTTAATACCAACTGTGACTCATGTCCCAACTATGGACAGCACCTCACATTGATACATTACATAAAAGTACAGTCAATAACTATTTTAGAAATTAAAATCTTTGGGAAGTGCTCTAGGAAACCTTCGTACATGGGAGGCAATGCGTCTAGGTTATGATAGATATCATATGCCCACAGAATTATCCTTGGTTGGCCAAATAGACCCCAAAGAAAAACAAGAAGATTACTATCATGTTCCTTCCAATGGTGAGTCTTCTCTTGACATATAACTATCTCCACCGTCTGTAATTGAACATTATGTTTCAACCAAACTCCAAGATTATATAGGTAGTGCTCGTAGATATACTCAGCAAGTGGATGTGCACAAACATGTCTTATGATAACACGAGGTTGTATGTCATTAGACATCTTGTATGATAGTGACAAAACACCCTTCCAAAGTTGGGTTCACCTCACCCTATTCGGTTCACCAAAATTAAATATCAAATGACGTATACAATACGACACACTTATCTAAAATTCTCAATAAAATTATTTCCATACTATTTAGGGAGAACCTCAACATCTATAGACCACCGTTCTATTTCCCTGTTACCCCCGCTCAACCAAATTTACACTCTTGTTACACGAAAGGAATTTCGAAGCAAAAAGGGTGAGCACAACTAGCCCAATAAAAAGAATATCATGACTAAAGATAATTACATTATCAATAGACTTTATCAGTAATAAATCAGAGATTTAGAACATATGGTAGATAATAAAACTTTTCAACCATAGTTGCAGCGGAACGAGCAATCCATTAGAAGAGTCAAATAGACCATAAAGTCTATTATCTTCTCCATGTTAAAAGTCCACCAACAATGTTTTATCCCTGTAACATCAACCAACAGTTCCTTTCCACAATCATATGAATAACTCATAATCATAATTATGATTCTAAATTCTTCTTCGCATCCAAGACGAAGATAATTTTCATCACCTGTCTTTACCTAAAACATCAAAGATCATGGTTATACCAAATCACAGTTCCTGTTCATAATTATACTAATAAATTCATCTTTGCACCACGGGCCAAAGATATTCATCAACAGTTCATCTTTGCACTACATGCTAAAGATGTTCAACAACAATTCATCTTTGCACTACGGGCCAAAGATATTCATCAATTATTGATCTTTGCACTACAGGCCAAAGATATTCATATCTCAAAGAAATACATAATCATTTCAGAATTTATATAAACCATAATTATAACCATATATGTTGATCAATTCACCTTTGCACTTAAGCTAAAGATATTCAATTATAAATTCAATGGTCATGATCGTTGTAAGACCCCAACTTTTTATAAATAAAGATTTAATTTCTCTAATTATCATTTTGAAATAGTAAGGGTTGATTTAATTAATGTGGTTAGTTATGGGTAAAATGCGCAAATATTTCAAATAAGCAAGTAGTTATAAAATATTCATTGTTTTCGGGGAATATTCGTTTGGTCGTGGAATATTAAATGATTGCGGAGAATATTAAATGCGGCAGTGCACCATGTGTGGGCCCCATAATGTAAAGCGATTGGAGGAAGAAAACGACAAGAATAAGTTGTTATTACCGTCAATAATATTGTTGGAATACCGGTGGTTAAAAACAAGAATGTCGCGTTGTTGCACAAGAAGATGGCGCACGGTATTGCACCAATTATTGATTCTTATGTAAGAAGGCACTACTCAATAATTGTTACGGTGAATTCTTCGTTCAATATTTTATTTTATTGATTCAATAATTATCTGCGTTGATATTTTATATTATCGTTGTTTCAATAATTGTCACTACAAGTATTTTCCATTATCGAGACAATAATTCATATTATCTGAATAATATTATTAGAAAACATTATTGGCAATGTCTAGAAAGTTACATCTAAGGAGAGGTTTGGTCACCTAATTGCGGCGCAAGAAGGAGAGAAATCTTTATTGGAAAACCCCCTCTTTCCTGGGAACTACCTTGTTGTCAATAATGTGATTCTGTAATATTATTTATGAATAATTAATTATTGATATATATGATGAGAAAAATATTGATTTTATGAGGATATATATGGAGGAAAATTTTAATGTGACAATTGTTGAAAATTAATATTTTATCTTTTTCTGATAAAATAATTTTTTTAAATATATTATTTTTACAATGAATGTGGGATATATGAGTATATGAGGAGGAAGAGTATTTTGTGACATTAAATGTTTAACACATGTTTTGTGTGTTGGTGGACACAATTATTGATAGAAATTTGATTATAGCTTGTAAAATCGCTTGGTTTGTGGATTTTGGCCAATTTCTCATTTGGAATTTGGAAAAACTTTCTTCTGCAAAGTTGTAGAGAATTGAATTTTCTATAAAAAGTCTCGAGATTCGAATTTTCTGATAAAAGAACTATTTATTGTGAATTATTGAAGTTTGGTATATCGGGTGTGAATTGATTTTTGGAGTTTAAATTATTTTTGTTAGAAAAACATTTTTTGTATTTTTTTGGACATCATTAACATGTGTGGCTGGTGTTTTTGACCAAAAGGTAGGCTAAGGAAAATTTGTATAATTATATTAATATTATATTCAATTTTCTGCTTTGGTGTTCTAAGCAATTTCCTATAAATAGGGTGCTTAGGTTAGAATTGAAAATCACACCAGAAACTGAAGTTTTCTCTCTATTTCTCTCTCGATATATTGAGCGTATTCTTGTGAGTATACTTTGAGTGTTGCTATACGGTGCAAGTTCAAGTCATAGCCTATATCCAGTGTTTCAACTAGAAGTATTGTCTTTGTGAGGTAAGGGATGTTATTTTATTCGAAAATGATATTATTTCTTCAATATCATTATGCCGAAATATTGGTTAGAAATTTTTATCAAATTTGAAACTTTTTCATGTCGGGGTTACTATTCATGAGTTACTATTCACGAGTTACTATTCATGAGTTACTATTCATGAGTACTATTCACGAAGCGTGATGATGCTTTTTTTTTTGTGAAATTTCTATCTTTTGGTGTCTGAGTTACTATTCACGATATCTGCATTATTCACGATATCTGACTATTCACCAAAAAATGAAATTTCTTCTTTTTGTCCAAAATATTTATTCTGGATACTAGCTTTGATTGTATCCATGTTTTGATCATTCTTGAATTTTACCCACTCTGGTTGGTTATGAAGTATTTTTGAATGGGAATTGTTTAAAGTACGAATCCTTAATATTTGTTCTTTTGCTTCACTGGATTCGTTTTCTTTAAAATATTTTTTTTTATCATCCTCAGTCCTAAATGATGATATAATGGAATATCTTTGGCCTGTAGTGCAAAGATGAATGATTTCTTGATGAATATCTTTGGCCCGTAGTGCAAAGATGAGCAGTGTTTAGATGAACACTTACCAATCGATGAATATCTTTGGCTTTTGTAGTGCAAGGATGAATATTTGATTCAAGATGAATATTGATTGATGTTACAGGGATAAAATAATGATGATGGACTGTTAAATTCATAGATATTAGTAGATTTCATCCTCTACGTAACTCTTCTATGGATTATTATTTTCTGCTGCGAATATTGATATAAAACTTGTTGTTTAATGTATTCTCTCAGATTTATCCCTGTTGAAGACTAACGATAATTTGTTGTATATTATCTTAGTCATAATATTCTTTACTGGGCTAGTTGAGCTCACCCTTTTCCTTTTTGTTCCATTTTTTTTCTCAGGAGGCGAGAATGTAGCGAGTACTAGTCGGGGTATGGAATGAAGGTTCTAGAGAGAGTTGTTTAATAGTCCTCACCATTTTTGTAAAATAATGTATCAATAATTATGATGGAGATTTATTTGCGTGTGGATATTGTCTAGATGGAAATATCTGTATTTAAACTCACAGTTTATATGTTGTAATAATAAAGTTATAGTTATTTCTGTATCATGTATTTGACAACTCAGAATGGGTGATGTATACCTATTTTGGGGGCGTCACAGTTGGTATCAGAGCTTAGGGATATGGTCTCTGGCGAAGATCGGGGAATAGTACTAGGAGGGGAGAGACGAGTAATCCTTCGCTAGTATGTCATACCTAAGCTTATTTGTTAGTTGGTCAGTATATAGGGATATTATGTGATATATTGATTTCCTTAATTAACCCTTGTTTTATAACAGTATTTGAGAATGTCGACTGAGAATATTAACGGTGGAAATGAGACCGTGGAGACGCCGGTACTCACCAACGAGGAGAACGTGCAACAGGCTGGCAATGTTCCTCCTGTGAACAACACCACTGAGCAGATGATGAACGAGGGAATGTTTAGAAGCTTTTTGCAGTTCATGCAAAATTAGACAAGGGAGACTCGTTTTCAAAATACAGGAAGAAATGATAGCAATTCATGGGTTGTCATAGCCAAGCAGTTCAAAGAGTTGGGACCACCAGAATTTAAGGGAAAGCCGGATCCGATCAAGGCGGAAACATGGGTCAAGCAAATTACCAAGATATTCGATGTCTTGGGATGCACGGAGGAACAGAAGGTTCCATTCGCCACCTTTATGTTCCATGGCGAGGCGGACTCATCGGTGGGAGTCGTGAAGCGGACCCGATTTCTGCAGTACTCGCATGTCTTGGGAAGCGTTTGAAACTTTTCAATGAAAAATACTTTCTCGAAAGTATTCGCCATATGAAAGAGGTAGAGTTTATTAGACTAGAACAAAACAACATGACGGTGTCCCAATACGAGGTGAAATTCGCAGAGTTATCCGGGTTTGCACCTCATTTGGTAGAGAATGAGGAGCGAATGACGGACGATGTTTACGAGAGGTTTAAAACACGAGATTCGGCAATATCTATCTCTCATAAATTTTCTTTATATTCGGATGTTGTAAACAGGCTCAATTATTAGAGCGAGATAACGAGTACGGTCAATCGAGGGACCACAACGAGGATCATCTGGGGATAGGATCGACAAAACAACGATAACCAGCGGAGAAAGAAAAACAAAAATGGTAACCACTACTGGTGGTAATCATAGCCATTAAAATAGAAAAGCGAGTCGGGAGGAGATTTTAAAAAGAGATTTAACAACAAAATGTGAAGGCAGCAGTCTTGCTGGTGACAAGCTGGTGGAAACGACCATGGCATTATCATTATAAATCGGGGAAAGAGGGACATATCGGTCAAGCGCCTAGAGGAGAGGTATGCTATAATTGTGGAAAGGAAGGACATATCAACGAGATTATGCTGATGAAAACCAAGCCCAGTGGGGATGGTGACTTAAAAAGGCATCCGAGAAAAGTCAAAGTCAGCGGTTCTAGAAGCGTTTGTTGTGGTGGTCAAAACGAGGAACCAAAGGAGGTGATCACGGGTAAGCTATTTATAAATTCTTGCGAAGTTTATAGAGGGTGCTACCCATTCTTTTATCTCTCTTGCTTGCGCTCAAGCGTTTGAACTTGACTACGGAGAAATTAGACTTTAACCTATCTGTGGAGGTTAGGAGAAACTTTCATTACATCCATTGTTTAGAAATCTTGCTTGATTCAAGTTGGCACCATCACATTACTGTTGATCTTATCTCTTTAAAGATACTTGCTTTTGATGTGATTTTGGGGATTAATTGGTTAAACTCATCATGCCAAAATTGATTGCTTCGTAAGGTTGTTGGTTTTATATTCCTAAGCAACTTTGTTATTCAATTCAAGCAACCAAACCATTGAAGTCAAACACTTTCATATCAAGTCATAAAGCTATTCGTTTATTGAAAAGCGGATGTCAAGCTTTCTTAGCCCATGTTATGGATTTGAATAAAGACACGTCAGTTGAATAATATTCTGTTGTTATTGACTTTCTGGCGTATTTCTGAAGAATTTATTAACTTACTCCCAAAAGTGTGATATTGAATTTTGTATCGACTTTGAACCGTACAAAACCCATTTCTAAAAATCTCATGGCTCCTATTGAACTTCAGGAGTTAAAATTTCAACTATAGAATTTGGTACCCGAGCCTTTATCGGTGACTTCTTTTGTGGAATACACCGAAGCGGACTCTCCGTAGAGGATGCCATATTTCGTGTGGTAGTAAGCGATAGGTGTCATTGTAGCTCGAACTTCGGTTCTCCACGATACCATTTCTTTAAAATTTGAATAATACTAAATAATAATACATTCGAACTTAATTTACATACATCAAAGTTTACTTCCCAGTCACGAGACCTTCAAATACATTCCTTACAATACTTGAATAGATACCAATACAACTATAACCATTAACTCATAATATAAACTCATTGAACGACTTTTCTTTCCCCTTGTTTCGTGCACGAGCCTTCTTGAGGTTGCTCATACATGCTTGAAAACATTTAATTTAAGCGAGGATGAGCATTTGAGTGCCCGACAAGTAATAGCAATTATATATATAATTTGAAAGAATATAAGTATTCTCTTTACATAACACTACAATGAATCGAAAGTTGTGAAGTAATCATCTTGATAAAAATTCACATAACAACTCTCTTCCAAATTATTTAAATTTGGCTCAAAGCTCTACCATGAATAGGGTTTAAGAAACATACTATGAACATTGTTTTCATTTTTGAAAAGGTTTGGCGAGAAATCCATCATGGCATAGCCGTTCTAACTTCTGAGTGCGGAGGGTGATCGGCCCGTTGTACCTGTATTGATCAATACTACATAACTCTGAGCGAAATTCATCGTTTTATTATCATCAGCCTCGGTAGTAAAAATTTTCCCATATAGGGATGTTCATACATGCACGGTTCCAAACAGAAGGTTTTAATCTTGCTCAACAATAATATGTAATTCAACATATATATATATACGGGTAATTGAAAAAGTGTATCAACATGTGAATAAATGCCATGATTATCAGTGGGGACACTTGTATAACCATTTAGAAATCAATGAGCAGAATATATATACGAGTTAACATGTTGATAATCAAAGCGTACATAATGCATGCGAGGGAATAGAAAAAATTACGAAAACTCTCTTACTCGTGTCCATTGCATAAAGGAAATGCAAAGGTAAGATACTTTTTGATTTTTGATTACAAATCTCAACTTAGGTTTTATCTCTTTATCACAACCTATCGATAATCGGATCATTCGTTCGATTAGAACAATATATCATAACACATAAATGCATCTATTACGATCGACACGTAGTCTAATCACGTCATCACATAATCGCGGTGATCATACTTTTAGTTCATATTCTATACTTGAAATATTTTTATACATTTTTCAAATATCTAAATCCATTATTCTTACGGTAGCCTTTTCTTTCTTTTTTATAAGGTCGACATTTATCGGCGTCTAAAGCTGACTTTATCGGGTAATTCTTGAGTCTAAGACTCTTATTACGTATCTCGACATCGGTCATTTTATTTTTAAATGACTTAAAAAATATTTTAAAGCTTTTATGATATTTTATCATGCATTTTCAAACATCGGAATCATAATTAAATGATTTAACATCAAACAATTCTATTATCATTAATAATTAATTAATATTAAATTATTAATGAAACCATTGCCAAAATATAAAAGTTATTTATAATAACTCAAACTATTTTAAAACATTTATATTACCTTAAATGATTTTTAAAATAATTAAAATCATTTTAAATAATTACCATTAATATTTAAATATTAATGTACTATTTATCAAATATTAAAAGTCATTAATTATAACTTAAAATATTTTTAAATCCTTAATATCCTCTTTAAATGATTTTAAATAAATAAAACCATTTTAAACTATTTATTTAATATAAATATTAAATAAACTTAATATCACAAATCATTAACTAAATATCATTAATATATAATTATTAATGAAATTATCTTCTAAATATTAAAAGTTATATTTTATAACTCAAAATATCTTTAAATACTTTATTTTCATCTAAAATGATTTTTTTTAAAATATTAAAATCATTTTTAAACTAATAAATAACTTTAATATCATTAATATTAATTAATTAATGAAATTCATCACAAAATATTAAAAGTCATCACAAATAACTTAAAATATTTTCTTATACCATAAAATAATTTTTCATGATTTTTCATGAATTAAAACTATTTTTAAATCATTTATTTAATATTATAATTAAATAAATAAATACCTTTTATATTCAAAAATATTAAATATTTATGAAATATACTCAAAATAATTAAATATTATTTTTTGGACTTTAAAATAATTTTTAGAATTTATTAAGTATTTTAATAATTAAAATCTAATTTTTCTAATTTTTAAATCATTTTGATTTTTGAAATTGAAAAATTTAAAATAAATCAAAAGCGTCAGCTAAAGGCTTTAGCGGCGCTTATCTGTTGCCTTAGGTGTTCTTGAGCTTCAAGAACAACGACAAAGCGACTTCAAAGTACTAGTTTGACCACGATTTTAGATCGATCGTGATGTTTACGGGAAATCTAACACATACATCTTGTAGTGCTCATGTAAGACTACAATTACCAACAAACATCATGGCTAAACAACATCGGATCTAAGAGTTATTAGCCATCAAAAATCGACAAGGCATTTCTTCTTGATAGATGAGCGATCGAGGTGCCTACTTTGGATCCTTATAACTTGAAATATGTATGTATTTTTGTGTGATATATCAATTCGATTGTGTAGAAAACATGTAGGACTACAACTTAAAAGCTTCATAACATTAAAACATCATAACATGAGCAAGATCTAAGCGGGTCAAAGTTGACCACGAATTTGTTCTTCAAAAATGCAGGTTCGTGTTCTTGACGTTTTCGATTGACGTACTTTGACCATGAATAACTCTTAATCCATAATAGATATGGACTGATTCTTTCTTTACGTTCTGAGAACACATAATAGACTACACATATCAACTTTCAAAACACAAAACACATTAAAGATAAGCTGAGATATAAGGCACGACATTTCCAAAAAAATATTTTACGGACACTTAGAATATTTTACAGGTTTGAAGAACAGTCGGTCGATCTTAGGTCGACCCATTTTATTAGCTTATAAATCCCGATCTACAATATCTATGAACTTAATTCATTTTGCATATTAAAGACCACATATCGGGATACATATAACAACTTTTAAACAACAAAACTCATGATCGACCAAAGAGTTATAAGCCCTGACATTTGATGAAAAATCACAGAATTCGGTTTTTCCAACTTGCTTAAATCTTCAAATTCGTGCACTTTGATGTTATGGGTGCGTGTTTTTACAACCCCGAACATTAATAGACTCCTATTACACTACTTTAAACAATCAATTGCATCGATTAACATAGAATCGAAAGATTTCAAAATTAGGAATTTCTTTTACCTTTTACAGCTTTGATTTACGATTTTTTTTTTGGCTTTGATGCTTACGATTTTTGTTTGTAATGGTTGGGCTTTGATTATGAGGTTATGGGCAAGATAATTTGGAGGTTTGGTCTAGAGAGAGTGTAGCTAGAGACTTTGGAAAAATGTTAGTGTAAAATGAGGATTTTCTCCCTCGATCTCTATTTATAGATCATTTCAAATGCATTGGATGCTAAGCAATGGTTGATTGAGTGTGCATAATTGAGTATTGGATGCTCAATTGGTAGGGTAATCATGTTTGCCATGCTTTTGCTAGCATTAAGATTCCTAACCAATAATACATTAATAATAATATAACTAATAAGCACGAAAAGGGCATTTTGGTAATTTTAGCGTATATAATTTCAAGGGCATTTTTGTACATAGCAATTAAATGTAGTATTTAATCACTAGATGGTAATTCTTATCATTTACCAATTACTTTCTATCTTTGGTAAATTAAAACACATGTACATTAACATCGTAATTAAACGGTAATTTAAAATTAGGTTTTTGATTGAAAAATTAGGGTTTATAATTAGGGTTTCTTAGCGCCATCAATTAGGGTTTCTAATTGACCATTAGGGTTCTCTAATTATACATGTATATTACTAACATAGTCATTACGATCTCTAACTTCAATAGATTAAGGTTATAATAATTAGGGTTTGTCACAATTATCGTACGTAAAAATAGTAATTAGGGTTTTCTTCTAATTCAGAGCATCTTATACTGATAACTTCATATACCAGTCACCACTCGGTCATTTCTCATAAGCGAGTTTAATAATTAGGGTTTCACTGACCTGATCTTGTCTTTATGACCTAATCAATAATCGTCATTGCTTTCGATATTATCTGTCACTTGCATCACGATTACATAATTATTGTCTTTGTAAAATCATTATAACAATAATATAATATTATTATTCTCATCTCTTGATCACAATCCCAATTCGAGGTTTGGATCTCATATCGACTTCTCTTTCTTACACAACATCAATAATCAAGTTAAAATAATTAACTTAAATATTACGAACAATTCATATAATAAAATATTTATTATATAAATCTAATTATCACTTCATATATTATTTCAATCATGTTTTCATGGAAAATAATTAATAAAAACATTTTACTTACGAGGAATTAATTACCATAACAATATAATTTGTGGTAATTAATTACTCAAAAGTATTCTAATTTTTCAAGTAATAAATATATTTTGTATCTATCGTTCACATTACTAGACATTTATTCTCGTCATTAAATAATAAAAAAAATTATATGCAAAATTTCTTATTTATTTTATATAGGAAATCTCGGGTTATTACATTCACCCTCCTTATAAGGATTTAGTCCCCGGAATCATAGTTTTAAAACTTCATAAGCATAAGAAGGGTTCATAGCACATATAATAATCTTGCACGTAGACCTCGATCATACTTGATCGAGGCGATCTTTAACTATTCTTCATAATAACACTACGATTAGGCGAAATTTGATTTCTAAAAGAACTCAAAATTTCTTTATAAAATCATCTCTATATATATATATATATATATATATATATATATAGGAAAATATAAGATATATAAGTGATTCACATGCTTTTGGAGTTACATTTCCATTTGCCACCGTATCTTGGGCCGTCGTGTTGTAAACCCTCGGAGTTGCTTTTCGTTGGAGTTCTTGGTTGAGTTTAGTCTGAAATTGCTAACGTCTCCTTTGCTTCTCCCCGTGGTTCGTTTCTGCCTCCATTTCCCTCTTTGGGCGAGTTCCTCTTTGATGCTCGGTCGATCCGCATATGAAGCATCCTTGATCATCCTTGAGTTAGGCGGTTGGGAGAGATATGATGACCCTCTTGCGCACTTATAGCACACGAACTTACCCTTGAGACACTTTCTCGGAGTGATTCTTCCATGATTCTTACCTTTGCCTTTACACTGCTTCTTTGTACCTTCTGTTTCACTTGAACATTCTCTGAAAAATTCCTCATTCTCTTCTCCCCCCTATTCTCGCTACTACTTTCCATCTTCATTGCTCCTCTGACTTGCTTTTGTTCTTCTTCTCCTTGTGGTAGAGGCTCATGGCCTCACTCCCATAAACTATGATAGCCTTTTCCATGAGTCTTTGCAAAAGTATTGATTTGCGATCTTGACACCTTATTATAGAGCGGGGTTTTAAGCCCAACTCAAACCTCCTTGCCTTTCTAGCTTACATCGCTCACTTGATGTGGAGAAAACCTAGCCAACTCATTAAACTTTGCGGCATACTCACTTGCGAGTCATATTCTCTGTTTTAACTCGAGAATTTTACCTCCATTCTAGGCATTGCATACCAACAGAGAGATAGTTTTTGAAAAATAAATTCTTAAATCTATCCCAAGTAATTTCTTCTTCTCTGCCCAGGAGTCTTATTTGCCTCCCCCGGAAGTTAGCTTCCCTTTCAACATATATAGTGGCAAAAGCGGTCTTTTGCCCTCATCTACTCTAGCAATTATGAGCGCCTTTTCTATTTCGTTCACCCATATGCAGGCTTCTATAGGGTCGGTGATCCTCGAACTCTACAGGGGTCTCTGACTTTGAAGTCTTTGAAACTTGCCAAGTGATTTCTGTTTGGTTCCCTGCATTTGGTATTCCTATTTTGCATGCTTTGACTGGCATCATCATATACGCAAAGTTTTGCATCGATTTCATTTGTCGTTCTCCGGCATTAGTAGATTCTTCTACCCTTTCTTCTTATCGAGGTTTTCCTAAGTCGGGATCTTATCTTTTTTTTTCCCTTACCTCTCGGGAATTTGAACACGATGTGTTGCTTGAGGCTCCCATCTGGTCGATTCGGATTTTGAGCCTATCCTGCTCTTCCATTGTTTGCTAGCAATGCTTGGCCTTGTTGGATAATAAGCAACGTCTCTATCTCCCCTGGCTTTCCGGTATGTAGCAACCTTGTTCTCCGGATCCTGCACCTCGTTGATGCTTGGCGGCTTCAACTTTAGTGTACGAATCACTTATCTGTCAAATCCACCATTTACGGATCGATCTCGTTTTCTCGATAGCCACCTCGTCCGATTTGGGTTCTGGTGAGCTTATATTTAATTTATTGGCCTCGATATTAGCTCGGGGTATGGATCGATCCTTCTTATTCCACATATCTTTTCTCACCGGACATCTACATACATAAGTTACCACGATTAGCATATAGTATATATACAAAGCAATCAGAGAGTTTTATATCGTTGTCTCTTATTTTGTTTGACGATAAATTTATTCAATTCTCATCAGCGCCTTTCTCTCTCTCTGTAGAAAGCGCTCCATCCACCTCTGCATCGAATCGCATGAAGGTGATGACTAAAAGCTTGCTCAAGGTATATATCTTGGTGTCTTTGGCTTCTATCTCAACCTTCAATTTATCTATCTGTATCTCTCTCTGCTCCAACCTCCCTCGTAACTTTCGGCTAATTCTATTTGTGTTTGGTGGCGGCGTCCTTATCTTCTTTGTTCCGAAATCTGGAAATACGATTATGTGCCTCACTTTGCTCGACTCTAACCTTTAAGTCGTCGTTCTAACTATCAAATCTCTTATCATCTCCTTTATCATGTACTCCTCGCTAGAGTCCATCGTCTCTTGGGTCGAGGAATTACTATTTTGACTTTCGTCATCCATCCTATGACCACAATAAGCGAGACAACATTAATCTTAGAAATAAAATATATTCATCGATAAAATGAAGGAATATTTTATTTAGTACAACTAAAACTTGATGGATCTCTTGACTCATCATATCCTATAACTTCTCACGAGTACTTCGTCTCTTGGTTCCTTTGAATATCTATCTTAACTTTGTCCTCCATTCTACTACTAAGGTTATAACCTAGGTTTTCGCATTCCTAACGTTTATAACCTCGACTTTGATACCAACTTTGTGGCGACCCCAAATCCGGGTACTTGAAACCCGAACTTCGGTTCTCCACGATACCATTTCTTTAAAATTTGAATAATACTAAATAATAATACATTCGAACTTAATTTACATACATCAAAGTTTACTTCCCAGTGCGAGACCTTCAAATACATTCCTTACAATACTTGAATAGATACCAATACAACTATAACCATTAACTCATAATATAAACTCATTTGACGACTTTTTTCTTTTCCCTTGTTCGGTACTGAGCCTTCAGGTTGCTCATACATGCTTGAAAACATTTAATTTAAGCAAGGATGAGCATTTGAGTGCCCGATAAGTAATAGCAATTATATATATAAATTTGAAAGAATATAAGTATTCTCTTTACATAACACTTACTACAACGAATCGAAAGTTGTGAAGTAATACATCTTGATAAAAATTCACATAACAACTCTCTTTCAAATTATTTAAATTTGGCTCTGGCTCTACCATGAATAGGGTTTAAGAAACATACTATGAACATTGTTTTTCATTTTTGAAAAGGTTTGGCGAAATCCATCCATAAATGAATTTCTAACTAACTACGAATGCGGAGGGTGATCGACCCCGTTGTACCTGTATTGATCAATACTACATAACTCTGAGCGAAATTCATCGTTTTATTACATCATCGCCTCGAAGCAAAAATTTTCCATATAGGGATGTTTCATACATGCACGGTTCCAAACCAGAAGGTTTTAATCTTGCTTTCGACAATAATAATATGTAATTCAATATATATATATATATATATATATATATACGGGTAATTGAAAAAGTGTATCAACATGTGAATGAATAAATGCCATGATTATCAGTGGGGACACTTGTATAACCATTTAGAAATCAATGAGCAGAATATATATACGAGCTAACATGTTGATAATCAAAGCGTACATAATCATGCGAGGGAATAGAAAAGAATTACGAAACTCTCTTACTCATGTCCATTGCATAAAGGAAATGCAAAGGTAAGATCTTTTTTGATTTCTTTGATTACAAATCTCAACTTAGGTTTTATCTCTTTATCACAACTATCGATAATCGGATCATTCGTTTGATTAGAATAATATATCATAACACGTAATCTTTATCTATTACGATTGATACATAGTCTAATCACGTCATCACATAATCGCGGTGATCATACTTTTAGTTCATATTCTATACTTGAAATATTTTTATACATTTTTCAAATATCTCATCCATGTTCTTACGATAGCCTTTTCTTTCTTTTATAAGATTCGACATTTATCGGCGTCTAAGCGACTTTATCGGGTAATTCTTGAGTCTAAAGACTCTTATTACGTATCTCGACATCGATCATTTGAAATTTTTTTAAATGACTTAAAATAATTTAAAGCTTTTATGATATTTTTATCATGCATTTTCAAACATCGGAATCATAATTAAATGATTTAAATCAAACAATTCTATTATCATTAATAATTAATTAATATTAATTATTAATGAAACCATTAACCAAAATATAAAAGTTATTTATAATAACTCAAACTATTTTTAAAACATTTATATTACCCTTAAATGATTTTTAAAATAATTAAAATCATTTTAAATAATTACCATTAATATTTAAATATTAATGTACTATTTATCAAATATTAAAAGTCATTAATTATAACTTAAAATATTTTTAAATCCTTAATATCCTCTTTAAATGATTTTTAAATAAATAAAACCATTTTTAAACTATTTATTTAATATAAATATTAAATAAACTTAATATCACAAATCATTAACTAAATATCATTAATATATAATTATTAATGAAATTATCTTCTAAATATTAAAAGTTATATTTTATAACTCAAAATATCTTTAAATACTTTATTTTCATCTAAAATGATTTTTAAAATATTAAAATCATTTTAAACTAAACTAATATATAACTTTAATATCATTAATATTAATTAATTAATGAAATTCATCACAAAATATTAAAAGTCATCACAAATAACTTAAAATATTTTCTTATACCATAAAATAATTTTTCATGATTTTTCATGAATTAAAACTATTTTTAAATCATTTATTTAATATTATAATTAAATAAATAAATACCTTTTATATTCAAAAATATTAAATATTTATGAAATATACTCAAAATAATTAAATATTATTTTTAGGACTTTAAAATAATTTTTAGAATTTATTAAGTATTTTTAATAATTAAAATCTAATTTTTCTAATTTTTAAATCATTTTTGAATTTTGAAATTGAAAAATTTAAAATAAATCAAAAGCTATCATTAAAGGCTTTAGCGGCGCTTATCTATTGCCTTAGGTGTTCTTGAGCTTGAGAACAACGTGAAGGCAACTTGAAAGTCTAGTTTGACCACGATTTTAGATCGATCGTGATGTTTACGGAAATCTAACACATACATCTTGTAGTGCTCATGTAAGACTACAATTACCAACAAACATCATGGCTAAACAACATCGGATCTAAGAGTTATTAGCCATCAAAAAAAGTCGACAATTTGTTCTCAACAGATGAGCGATCGAGGTGCCTACTTTGGATCCTTATAACTTGAAATCTATGTATATTTTTGTGTGATATATCAATTTCGATTGTGTAGAAAACATGTAGGACTACAACTTAAAAGCTTCATAACATTAAAACATCATAACATGAGCAAGATCTAGCCGGTCAAAGTTGACCACGAATTTGTTCTTCAAAAATCAGGTTCGTGTTCTTGACGTTTTTGGTCGGCGTACTTTGACCATGAATAACTCTTAATCCATAATAGATATGGACTGATTCTTTCTTTACGTTCTGAGACCACATAATAGACTACACATATCAACTTTCAAAACACAAAACACATTAAAGATAAGCTGAGATATAAGGCGACATTTTCAAAAAAAAATATTTTACGGACACTTAGAATATTTTACGGGTTTGAAAAACGGTAGGTCGATCTTAGGTCGACCCATTTTGACCGCTTATAAATCCCGATCTACAATATCTATGAACTTAATTCGTTTTGTATATTAAAGACCACATGTCAAGATACATATAACAACTTTTAAACAACAAAACTCATGATCGACAAAGAGTTATAAGCTACGACATTTGATGAAAAATCACGAAATTGGTTTTTTCCAACTTGCTTAAATCTTCAAATTCGTGCACTTTGATGTTATGGGTGTGTGTGTTTTACAACCCCGAACATTAATAGACTCCTATTACACTACTTTAAACAATCAATTGCATCAATTAACATAGAATCGAAAGATTTCAAAATTAGAATTTCATACCTTTTACTAGCTTTGATTTACGATTTTTTTGGCTTTGATGCTTACGATTTGTTGTTTGTAATGGTTGGGCTTTGATTATGAGGTTATGGGCAAGATAATTTGGAGGTTTGGTCTAGAGAGAGTGTAGCTAGAGACTTTGGAAAAATGTTAGTGTAAAATGAGGATTTTCTCCTCGATCTCTATTTATAGATCATTTCAAATGCATTGGATGATTGAAGCAATGGTTGATTGAGTGTGCATAATTGAGTATTGGATGCTCAATTGGTAGGGTAATCATGTTTTCCATGCTTTGCTAGCAAGATTCCTCAATAATACACTAATAATACATTTTAATCTCTTTTACTAAAAAGGGCATTTTGGTAATTTAGGGCATATAATTTCAAGGGCATTTTTGTACATAGCAATTAAATGTAGTATTTAATCACTAGATGGTAATTCTTATCATTTACCAATTACTTTCTATCTTTGGTAAATTAAAATTAAATGTACATTAACATCGTAATTAAACCCGGTAATTTAAAATTAGGGTTTTGATTGAAAAATTAGGGTTCTATAATTAGGGTTTCTTAGCGCCATCAATTAGGGTTTCTAATTGACCATTAGGGTTCTCTAATTATACGTGTATGTTACTAACACGGTCATTACGATCTCTAACTTCAATGGATTAAGGTTATAATAATTAGGGTTTGTCACAATTATCAGCGTATAAAAATAGTAATTAGGGTTTTCTTCTAATTCTGAGCATCTTATACACAATAACTTCATATACAGTCACCACTCGGTCATTTCTCATAAGCGAGTTTAATAATTAGGGTTTTCTGACACGATCTTTGTCTTTATGGCCTAATTGGCCGTCATTGCTTTCGATATTATCTGTCGCACATACACGATTACATAATTATTGTCTTTGTAAAATCATCTATAACAATAATATAATATTATTATTCTCATCTCTTGATCACAATCCCAATTCGGGGTTTGGATCTCATATCGACTTCTCTTTCTTACACAACATCAATAATCAAGTTAAAATAATTAACTTAAATATTACGAACAAATCATATAATAAAATATTTATTATATATAATCTAATTATCACTTCATATATTATTTCCAATCATGTTTTCATGGAAAATAATTAATAAAATACATTTAGAATTAATTACATAACAATATAATTAATTAATTAATTATAACAATATAATTTTTTGTGGTATATTAATTACTCCATTAAATTTATTTCTAAATTAAAAAAAAAGTAATAAATATATTTTGTATCTATCGTTCACATTCTGACGACATATCAAGATTATTCTCGTCTAATTAAATCTAAATACATAAAAATTTTATGGAAAATTTCTTATTTATTTTATATAGGAAATCAAATGGAGGGTTATTGATGTGAGGAAAGCTCAAACCTTCGATTTATTGGTTTATTTGAAATCCTCAATCGAGTAGGAACTGTGGCCTATAGACTCGTTTTACCGCCAAGTATGACGCGTGTTCATAACATTTTTCATGTATCGATGTTATGTAAATATGTGGACGACCCGAACCACATTTTTGAGTTAGAACCAGACGAGATAGCCGAAGACTTAACATATGAAGAGGTACCTGTCAAGATTTTGGATAGGAATGAGCATGTCCTACGCACGAAGGTTATACCACAAGTTAAGATTTTGTGAAGAAGCCATGCTATTGAAGAATGACCTGGGAGTTGGAAACGGAAAAGAAAGCGAGGTATCCTCATCTTTTCAAAACACCAAGTACGTACGTCAATTTCGAGGACGAAATTTCATAAGGAGGGGAGGTTGTAAGACCCCAACTTTTTATAAATAAAGATTTAATTTCTCTAATTATCATTTTGAAATAGTAAGGGTTGATTTAATTAATGTGGTTAGTTATGGGTAAAATGCGCAAATATTTCAAATAAGCAAGTAGTTATAAAATATTCATTGTTGTTGGGAATATTCGTTTGGTCATGGAATATTAAATCTTTGTCTTGGGAATATTCGTACAACTGGTAGCGACCATGTGTGGGCCCCATAACGGAAAGCGATTGGAGGAAGAAAACGACAAGAATAAGTTGTTGTTACCGTCAATACTGTTGGAATACCCGGTGGTTAAAACACAGTAATACGCGTTGTTGCACAGTAGCACACGGTATTGCACCAATTATTGATTCTTACGTAAGAAGGCACTACTCAATAATTGTTACGATGAATTCTTCGTTCAATATTTTATTTTATTGATTCAATAATTGTTGCGTTGATATTTTATATTACTGTTGTTTCAATAATTGTCACTACACAGTATTTTCCATTATCGGAGCAATAATTCATATTATCTGAATAATATTATTAGAAAACATTATTGGCAATGTCTAGAAAGTTCTGTCTAAGGAGAGGTTTGGTCACCTAATTGCGCGCTAGTAAGGAGAAATCTTTATTAGAAAGCCCCCTCTTTCCTGGGAACTGCCTGGTTGTCAATAATGTGATTCTGTAATATTATTTATGAATAATTAATTATTGATATATATGATGAGGAAAATATTGATTTTATGAGGATATAGATGGAGGAAAATTTTAATGTGATAATTGTTGAAAATTAATATTTTATCTTTTTCTGATAAAATAATTTTTTTAAATATATTATTTTTACAATGAATGTGGGATATAGGAGTATATGAGGAGGAAGAGTATTTTGTGGCATTAAATGTTTAACACGTGTTTTGTGTGTTGGTGGATACAATTATTGACCGAAATTTGATTATAGCCTGTAAAATCGCCTGTTTGTGGATTTCGGTCAATTTTTGTTTAGAATTTAGAAAAACATTCTTCTGCAAAGTTGTAGAGAATTGAATTTCCTATAACAAATCGCGAGATTCGAATTTTCTGATAAAAGAACTATTTATTGTGAATTATTGAAGTTCGGTATATCGGGTGTGAATTGATTTTTGGAGTTTAAATTAGTTTTGTTAGAAAAACGTTTTTTGTATTTTTTTGGACATCATTAACATGTGTGGCTGGTGTTTTTGACCAAAAGGTGGGCTAAGGAAAATTTGTATAATTATATTAATATTATATCCAATTTTCTGCTTTGGTGTTCTAAGCAATTTCCTATAAATAGGTGCTTAGGTTAGAATTGAAAATCACACGTAAACCCAAGTTTTCTCTATTTTCTCTCGATATATTGAGCGTATTCTTATGAGTATACTTTGAGTGTTGCTATACGGTGCAAGTTCAAGTCATACCCTATATCCGGTGTTTCAACTAGAAGTACTGTCTTTGTGAGGTAAGGGATGTTATTTTATTCGAAAATGATATTATTTCTTCATTATCATTATGCCGAAATATTGGTTAAATTTTTTTATCAAATTTGGAACTTTTTCATGTCGGGGTTACTATTCATTAGTTACTATTCACGAGTTACTATTCATGAGTTACTATTCATGAGTTACTATTCACGAGTACTATTCACGAAGCGTGATGATGTTTTTTATGAAATTTCTATCTTTTGGTGTGTCGGTTACTATTCACGATATCAAGACTATTCACGATACTCAAGACTATTCACTTAATACGGCACTATTCACCGAAAAATGAAATTTCTTCTTTTTGTCCAAAATATCTATTCTGGATACTAGCTTTGATTGTATCCATGTTTTGATCATTCTTGAATTTTACCCACTCTGGTTGGTTATGAAGTATTTTTGAATGGGAATTGTTTAAAGTACGAATTCTTAATATTTGTTCTTTTGCTTCACTGGATTCGTTTTCTTTAAAATATTTTTTTTTTATCATCCTCAGTCCTAAATGATGATATAATGGAATATCTTTGGCCTGTAGTGCAAAGATAAATGATTTCTTGATGAATATCTTTGGCCCGTAGTGCAAAGATGAACAGTGTTTAGATGAACATAATGATCGATGAATATCTTTATTCAGTAGTACAAGGATGAATATTTGATTCAAGATGAATATTGATTGATTCTGGGGATAAAATAATGATGATGCACTGTTAAATTCATATATATTAGTAGATTTCATCCTCTACATAACTCTTCTATGAATTATTATTTTTCGCTGCGAATATTGATATAAAACTTGTTGTTTAATGTATTCTCTCAGATTTTTCCCTGTTGAAGACTAACGATAATTTGTTGTATATTATCTTAGTCATAATATTCTTTACTGAGCTAGTTGAGCTCACCTTTTTCCTTTTTTTTTGTTCCATTTTTTTTCTCAGGAGGCGAGAATGTAGCGAGTACTAGTCGGGGTATGGAATGAAGGTTCTAGAGAGAGTTGTTTAGTAGTCCTCACCATTTTTGTAAAATAATGTATCAATAATTATGATGGGGATTTATTTGCGTGTGGATATTGTCTAGATGGCAATATCTGTATTTAAACTCACAGTTTATATCTTGTAATAATAAAGTTGTAGTTATTTCTGTACCATGTATTTGACAACTCAGAATGGGTGATGTATACCTATTTTGGGGGCGTCACAATCGTACCAGTCAACAATTCATCTTTGCATTACTGGCCAAAGAGAACTCATAGTCACGATCATACCAATAATCTACCCATCTTTATACTTAAGTCAAAGAGAAATTTCATCACCGGAATTATAAAAATGTTATATATGATAATAAAAATAATATGATCAATAACTGCATTTAATTTCAAGAATAAGATCATAAATCAATGATTTCATAACACCTTAATCTAAATATTATAAATCACTTAATAATCTCATAATCTAATATTATTAATATTACCACAATATCTTAATCATTTCTTAAACTTATAAACAATTTATTTTAATTGTTTACACTTTACTAATAAATGCATTTAATCATCCTAAAATGCCAAACTCATAAAATTTTATCACCAATAACCAACACCCTCATCAAAAATCTACATATACCTTATATAGGATTCTCAAGCCATAAAATCCTATTTTTCAATTTTGTTACTTCACATAACATATTTAATTCATTTATTCATAACTAGTCTATTTTCATGAAAAAATACCAAATCAGTCCCAAAACTATTTCTTTTCTGGGATTTAGTATAATATAGTCCCATATTGAACATATATTTTTCTCAGAATTTTTAAAATTCATTTACTATTTTTCATATGGCCAAAACCACCGAATATTTAGACATTTATCATAAATTGTACTTTTATCCAAAAATTTCGAAATTTACAGGGTATACTGATATTATATAGATGTACTCTCAATAAACATTTCATCAATTTTGGAGTTAACCACAAGGAGTTATAAGGATTTACTTTTAAAATAGTCTTTTCTCATAAAATTCATAACTCCTAATCTATACATCCAAAAATCGCCATTTTTGGACACAATCAAGGAAACACATCAAACTATCATTTCAAATTTTTCCAGAATTTTTGAAGGTACAGAAAAATTTCAAAACTGAAAAACATAATAACCCATAAAATTCTTTACATAATAACAACAATATCTCTTACCTCAAAGAGCAAAGATTTACGATTGGAATAATATTTGAAACGAACTTGCACCGTATAGTAACACTCAAGATATCTAAATACTCACAAAAATACACTCGATAATATAGAGAGAGAAAACTTCAGTTTCTAGTGTAATTTTCAATTCTAACTTAAACACCTATTTATAGGAAAATGCTTAGAACACCAAAACAGAAAATTTAATAAAATACTAATATTTAAATTTAAATTTCCTACGCACACCTTACAATCTGAATTCAGCAATTCACATATGTTAGTGGGGCCCACCAACTCACCAAAAATGAAAAACATGTTTTAAACAATTTTTGTAACAAAATCAATCCAGACCCAATATTCCAGAACTTCAATAATTCATAATAAATAGCCCTTTTATCAAAAAAATTCAAATCTTATGTCCATTCCATAGAAAATTTAATTCTCTACAACTTTGCAGAAGAAAGTTTTTCCAAATTCCAAACAGAAATTGACCGAAATCCACATACGGACGATATTGCGGGCTATAATCAAATTTCAGTCAAAAATTGTGTCCACCAACACACAAAACATGTGTTAAACATTTAATGCAACAAAAATACTCTTCCTTCTCATTTATTCATATATCACACATTCATTATAAAAATATCACCTTTATTATATTATTAAAATATAATAATATATTTAAATGAATTATTTTATCAGAAAAGATAAAATATCAATTTTCAACAATTGTCACATTAAAAATTTTCTTCATCTATATCCACATAAAATGAATATTTTCCTTATCATATAAATCAATAAATAATTATTCACAAATAATATTTCAGAATTACAATAATGACAACTAGGAGTTCCCAGGAAAGAGGGGGCTTTCCGATAAGGATTTCTCCTTACTAGCGCGCAATTAGGTGACCAAACCTCTCCTTGACAGAACTTTCTAGACATTGCCAATAATGTTATCTAATAATATTATTCAAATAATATGAATTATTGATCTGATAATTGGAAATACTATGTCGTGACAATTATTGAAACAATAATAATATAAAATATCAACGTAGTAATTATTGAATCAATAAAATAAAATATGGAACAGTAATTACTATAACAATTATTGAGTAGTGCCTTCTTACGAAAAAAAATTATCATGCTTCGTGAATAGTACTCGTGAATAGTAACTCATGAATAGTAACTCGTGAATAGTAACTCGTGAATAGTAATTATAAAAAAAATTGAATACTTTTATTTCATAAAATTCGGGGTCTTACTGATAAGTCGTGGAAATGAACAACTTCGAGTTGTAAGAATGACTACAGATGAAGTGCTTCACAATTAGAAAAATATGGAGTTAGATTGCACAAAAATATTATACAATTTTAAAGATCTTCTAATGAGATGGTTCTTTCCATGGATGCCTTGGCTAAAAGCACATACTGATAGAGATGAGAGCTACTTCAGCTGGTGTTACTCTCAGTTTCCAAATCGGGAGTTGGTGTCACAAAACTTCCCTAGAGTAAAGAAGTTTGCAACCATGATGATCAAAGACCAGCCCCACTACAAAGTCTACCGACATGCTGACAATCATTATATTCCTTATGATCGTAGAGTGGACTCTAATGGAAAAAGGAATATGGCCAAGGAGCTGATCGTAGAGTCTATCCACTCTACAAAAGATGTTGATCAAGTTCAAAATGAGAAGACCTTCTCGGCCCAAGCACTGTTAACCGACATTCCTTCATCCTCTAATATCAATTGGTACTCAACGATTGTTCAAATTCTAAACACCTTTGAAAATCTGTCCAAAGATGAAAATCATAGAGTCTAATCTGGTGTTCAACTTGTTGATGCCCAACCAGATGATCAAATTCCTATGGAGTAAGAACTATTGAAGAATTATGATGAGCTGGTTGAGAAGATATCTCAAATTAATGAAAAGTCAAGGATGGTGTTGACAGCAGAAGGAGATAATTCAGTTCAGAACAGACTTCAAGCTACTATGGCTGATGTATCTCTCAAAATCAAAGAGAGAGATCACATCTATCTGAAGGCCATACATGATCAGAAGGCAGAAGCTCTATGAGCACAGAAGGCTAATAAAGAAAAACTCCAAGCCCTCTCTGACAAGATTAACATGAATCAGTCTTTCTCTATGCAACTTGAGTTAAGTCAACAAGAACTCAAGATTGAAGTTGGTAACTCCTCCTATCTGATGGAGCAGCTTATGTCCAACATAGAACAGCTCTCTCAAGTGATTAATGACAAAAAGGGGAGAAAAAGAGGTATAGAAAGAGGCACAGAAAGAGGCATTCAAGAAAGGGCAAGGAGAGCATAAAGAAACAATAAAAGAAGATAAAGAAGAAGATGGCAGAAGAAGAAGTTGGGTCATCATCTGAGGGGGAGCCAAAGGATAATGAGCCTGTGTTTGCAATGGTTGAGGGAGAACAAACAAAAGAGCCAGAAGAAGAAGAAGAAGAAGAGAAGCATACATCTGAGGGGGAACAGACAGAAAAAATGAAGTCAACATCCCAGGGTGAGCAGGTGCAAGAAGATCAAACAGATGAATAGCTGATCAACAGACATCCTGGAAACACACATGGACCCAAAGAGGTATATCTCTAACCATTAGGTATGTTCTGGATCTAGGATGTAGAAATGTCAAAGTGTATTAAAATCCATATTATTATAAATGACATTAATGATTATCTGCTTTAGAAATACAGTTGCTCACTGTATATAAGATTCATTCATAACATGTATATGCACTTATTGTTTTTGTCATAATTAAATAGGGGGAGATTGTCAGGAATAAGCATGTGAATGATATTCCTATTTGCATATGATTTGATTACGATATATATGAATGAATATGAAAGTATGCTTGCATTAAGAAAAGCTGTAAAGTCCTTTGATAGATAATAGAAACTTATGTACAAGGACTTAGATTGAATTCATCAAATGTGTTAGGTTGATCCTACATAATCAAAACAGCTTTGTAAAGTCCTATGAAGGTGGAGCTGAATTCAAGAAAGAAAATGTGAACTCTGCTGATTAAAAGGAATATGCAAGCCCTATGGCTAACTCTCGTAGTACTCACTCTTATGTGAAGAAAAGCTACCAGATGACCCATTTGCATCTCCAAATGCATATGCTCCAACAAGCCCTCATGATGGTTCAAAAGATGATAAGTTTGATGAAGAAGGACCTGCCCATGCCTATACTGAACATCAAGAAACTTCATCTGAAAATTCAAAATTTTCAATTTCTAAAGAAGAAGAAAAGTCTGACGCTCCTACAGCTGAACCTCCAAGAAGAAGAAGAATGAGCAATGATCGTTTACCATGATCGTTTCTAAAGAAAAAAGGACAATTCTCTACTGCTGTCATTGACTTGAGTGATGATGAATCTAAATTCGAGGGAAAAGATGATAAAAACCAGCATAATGAATTCTCTGACGAATCAGATAAAGGAAGTCAACATGATTCCATTTCAGAAGATGAAGAAATGGGAAAGGACTCTGGTTCTGCAAATCAGAAATCAGAGGAGTCAGCAGACTATCATGTTCTCTCTCCAGCAAGAATTAGCAGAAGAATAGTGTTAGAAGTTTTTGATGAACCACCAACTGAATCAGCAGCAAGATGGATAATGTGACGCCCCCAAAATAGGTCCAATCCATCCAACCTATTCTGAGTCGCCAAACAGAAAACAACAACAAATTTATTACTACAATTGTCGTGCAAAATACAACAACACATATATCTTTGTGAGTTTTAATACCAATCGTGACTCATGTCCCAACTATGGACATGAGACCTCACTTTGATACATTACATAAAAGTACAAATCAATAATCTGCTTTTAGAATTTAAAATCTTTGGGAAGTGCTCTAGAAACCTTTCGTACATGGGAGGCCCGTAAATACAGGTTATGATAGATATCATATACCCACAGAATTATCCTTGGTTGGCCCAATAGACCCCAAAGAAAAACGAGAAGATTACTATCATGTTCCTTCCAATGGTGAGTCATCTCTTGACATATAACTATCTCCACCGTCTGTAATTGAATATTATGTTTCAACCAAACTCCAAGATTATATAGGTAGTGCTCGTAGATATACTCAGTAAGTGGATGTGCACAAACATGTCTTATGATAACACGAGGTTGTATGTCATTAGACATCTTGTATGATAGTGACAAAACACCCTTCCAAAGTTGGGTTCACCTCACCCTATTCGGTTCACCAAAATTAAATATCAAATGACGTATACAATACGACACACTTATCTAAAGTTCTCAGTAAAATTATTTTCATACTATTTAGGGAGAACATCAACAGCTATAGACCACCGTTTTATTTCCCTGTTACCCCCGCTCGACCCAGCTACACTCTTGTTACCTGAAAAGAATTATGAAGCAAAAGGGTGAGCACAACTAGCCCAATAAAGAATATCATGACTAAAGATAATTACATTATTAATAGACTTCATCAGTAATAAATCAGAGATTTAGAACATATGGTAGATAATAAAACTTTTCAACCATAGTTGCAGGGGAACGAGCAATCCATTAGAAGAGTCAAATAGACCATAAAGTCTATTATCTTCTCCACGTTAAAAGTCCACCAACAATGTTTTATCCCTGTAACATCAATCAACAGTTCCTTTCCACAATCATATGAATAACTCATAATCATAATTGTGATTCTAAATTCTTCTTCGCATCCAAGACGAAGATAATTTTTATCACCTATCTTTACCTGAAACATCAAAGATCATGGTTATACCAAATCACAGTTCCTATTCATAATTATACTAATAAATTCATCTTTGCACCACGGGCCAAAGATATTCATCAACAGTTCATCTTTGCACTACATGCCAAAGATATTCAACAACAAGTCATCTTTGCACTACGGGCCAAAGATATTCATCAATTATTGATCTTTGACCTCTGGTGCCAAAGATATTCATATCTCAAAGAAATACATAATCATTTCGTAATTTATATAAACCATAATTATAACCATATATGTTGATCAATTCACCTTTGCACTTAAGCTAAAGATATTCAATTATAAATTCAATGGTCATGATCGTACCAGTCAACAATTCATCTTTCCATTACTAGCCAAAGAGAACTCATAGTTACGATTATACCAATAATCTACCCATCTTTACACTTAAGTCAAAGAAAAATTTCATCACCGGAATTATAAAAATGTTATATATGATAATAAAAACAATATGATCAACAACTGCATTTAATTTCAAGAATAAGATTCATAAATCATTGATTTCATAACACATTAATCCAAATATTATAAATCACTTAATAATCTCATAATCTAATATTATTAATATTACCACAATATCTTAATCATTTCTTAAACTTATAAATAATTTATTTTAATTGTTTACACTTTACTAATAAATGCATTTAATCATCCTAAAATTCCAAACTCATAAAATTTCATCACCAATAACCAACACCCTCATCAAAAATCTGCATATACCTTTTATAGGATTCTCAAGCCATAAAATCTTATTTTTTAATTTTGTTACTTCACATAACATATTTAATTCATTTATTCATAACTAGTCTATTTTCATGAAAAATACCAAATCAGTCCCAAAACTATTTCTTTTCTGGGATTTAGTATAATATAGTCCCATATTGAACATATATTTTTCTTAGAATTTTTAAAATTCATTTACTATTTTTCATATGACCAAAACTACCGAATATTTAGACATTTATCATAAATTGTACTTTTATCCAAAAATTCCGAAATTTACAGGGTATACTGATATTATATAGATGTACTCCCAATAAAAATTTTAACTATTTTGGAGTTAACCACAAGGAGTTATAGGGGTTTACTTTTAAAATAGTCTTTTCTCATAAAATTCATAACTCCTAATCTATACATCTAAAAATCGCCATTTTTGGACACAATCAAGCAAACTCATCAAACTATCATTTCAAATTTTTCCAGAATTTTTGAAGGTATAGAAAAATTTCAAAACTGAAAAACATAATAACCCTTAAAATTCTTTCCATAATAACGACAAAATCCCTTACCTCAAAAGAAGAAAGTCGGCCCTGACCGAATAACGCCGAATCTAACTTGCACCGTATAGCAACACTCAAGATATCTAAATACTCACAAAAATACGCTCGATAATATAGAGAGAGAAAACTTCAGTTTCTAGTGTAATTTTCAATTCTAACCTAAACACCTATTTATAGGAAAATGCTTAGAACACCAAAGCAGAAAATTTAATAAAATAATAATATTTATATTTAAATTTCCTACGCACACCTTACAATCTGAATTCAGCAATTCACACATGTTAGTGGGGCCTACCAACTCACCAAAAATGAAAAACATGTTTTAAACAATTTTTGTAACAAAATCAATTCAGACCCAATATTCCAGAACTTCAATAATTCATAATAAATAGCCCTTTTATCAGAAAAAAAATAAAATCTTATGTCCATTTCATAGAAAATTTAATTCTCTACAACTTTGCAGAAGAAAGTTTTTCCAAATTCCAAACAGAAATTGACCGAAATCCACATACAGACGATTTAACTAGCTATAATCAAATTTCAGTCAAAATTTGTGTCCACCAACACACAAAACATGTATTAAACATTTAATGCAACAAAAATACTTTTCCTTCTCATTTATTCATATATCACACATTCATTATAAAAATATCACCATTATTATATTATTAAAATATAATAATATATTTAAATAAATTATTTTATCAGAAAAAGATAAAATATCAATTTTCAACAATTGTCACATTAAAAATTTTCTTCATCTATATCCACATAAAATGAATATTTTCCTTATCATATAAATCAATAAATAATTATTCACAAATAATATTTCAGAATCACAATAATGACAACTAGGAGTTCCCAGGAAAGAGGGGGCTTTCCGATAAGGATTTCTCCTTACTGGCGCGCAATTAGGTGACCAAACCTCTCATTGACAGAACTTTCTAGACATTGCCAATAATGTTATCTAATAATATTATTCAAATAATATGAATTATTGATCTGATAATTGGAAATACTGTGTCGTGACAATTATTGAAACAATAATAATATAAAATATCAACGTAGTAATTATTGAATCAATAAAATAAAATATTGAACAGTAATTACTGTAACAATTATTGAGTAGTGCCTTCTTACGAAAAAAAAATTATCATGCTTCGTGAATAGTACTCGTGAATAGTAACTCGTGAATAGTAACTCGTGAATAGTAACTCATGAATAGTAACTCGTGAATAGTAATTATAAAAAAAATTGAATACTTTTATTTCATAAAATTCGGGGTCTTACAGATAAGTCATGGAAATGAACAACTTAGAGTTGTAAGAATGACTACAGATGAAGTGCTTCACAATTAGAAAAATATGGAGTTAGATTGCACAACAATATTATACAATTTTGAAGATCTTCTAATGAGATGGTTCTTTCCATGGATGCCTTGGCTAAAAGCACATACTGATAGAAATGAGAGCTACTTCAGCTACTGTTACTCTCAGTTTCCAAATCTGGAGTTGGTGTCACAAAACTTCCCTAGAATAAAGAAGTTTGCAACCATGATGATCAAAGACCAGCCCCACTACAAAGTCTTTCGACATGCTGACAATCATTATATTCCTTATGATCGTAGAGTGGACTCTAATGGAAAAAGGAATATGTCCAAGGAGCTGATCGTAGAGTCTATCCACTCTACAAAAGATGTTGATCAAGTTCAAAATGAGAAGACCTTCTCGGCCCAAGCACTATTAACCGACATTCCTTTATCCTCTAATAGCAATTGGTACTCAACGATTGTTCAAATTCTAAACACCTTTGAAAATCTGTCCAAAGATGAAAATCATAGAGTCTAATCTGGTGTTCAACTTGTTGATGCCCAACCAGATGATCAAATTCCTATGGAGTAGGAACTATTGAAGAATTATGATGAGCTGGTTGATAAGATATCTCAAATTAATGAAAAGTCAAGGATGGTGTTGACAGCAGAAGGAGATAATTCAGTTCAGAACAGACTTTAAGCTACTATGGCTGATGTATCTCTCAAAATCAAAGAGAGAGATCACATCTATCTGAAGGCCATACATGATCAGAAGGTAGAAGCTCTACGAGCACAGAAGGCCAATAAAGAAAAACTCCAAGCCCTCTCTGACAAGATTGACAACATGAATCAGTCTTTCTCTATGCAACTTGAGTTAAGTCAACAAGAACTCAAGATTGAAGTTGGTAACTCCTCCTATCTGATGGAGCAGCTTATGTCCAACATGGAACAGCTCTCTCAAGTGATTAATGACAAAAAGGGGGAGAAAAGAGGTATAGAAAGAGGCACGATAAGAGGAATTCAAGAAAGGGCAGGGAGAGCATAAAGAAACAACAAAAGAAGACAAAGAAGAAGATGGCAGAAGAAGAAGTTGGGTCATCATCTGAGGGGGAGCCAAAGGATGATGAGCCTGTGTTTGCAATGGTTGAGGGAGAGCAAACAAAAGAGCCAGAAGAAGAAGAAGAAGAAGAAGAAGAGAAGCATACATCGGAGGGGGAGCAGACAGAAGAAATGAAGTCAACATCCCAGGGTGAGCAGGTGCAAGAAGATCAAACAGATGAATAGCTGATCAACAAACATCCTGGAAACACACATAGAGCCAAAGAGGTATATCTCTAACCATTAGGTATGTTCTGGATCTAGGATGTAGAAATGTCAAAGTGTATTAAAATCCATATTATTATAAATGACATTAATGATTATCTGCTTTAGAAATACAGTTGCTCACTGTATATAAGATTCATTCATAACATGTATATGCACTTATTGTTTTTGTCATAATTAAATAGGGGGAGATTGTCAGGAATAAGCATGTGAATGATATTCCTATTTGCATATGATTTGATTACGATATATATGAATGAATATGAAAGTATGCTTGCATTAAGAAAAGCTGTAAAGTCCTTTGATAGATAATAGAAACTTATGTACAAGGACTTAGAATGAATTCATCAAATGTGTTAGGTTGATCCTACATAATCAAAACAGCTTTGTAAAGTCCTATGAAGGTGGAGCTGAATTCAAGAAAGAAAATGTGAACTCTGCTGATTAAAAGGAATATGCAAGCCCTATGGCTAACTCTCAGAGTACTCACTCTTATGTTGAAGAAAAGCTACCAGATGACCCAACTGCATCTCCAAATGCATATGCTCCAACAAGCCCTCATGATGGTTCAAAAGATGATAAGTTTGATGAAGAAGGACCTGCCCATGCCTATACTGAACATCAAGAAACTTCATCTGAAAATTCAAAATTTTCAATTTCTAAAGAAGAAGAAAAGTCTGACGCTCCTACAGCTGAACCTCCAAGAAGAAGAATGAGCAACAGACTGTTTACCATGACTGTTCTAAAGAAAAAAGGACAATTCTCTACTGCTGTCATTGACTTGAGTGATGATGAATCTAAATTCGAGGGAAAAGATGATAAAAACCAGCATAATGAATTCTCTGACGAATCAGATAAAGGAAGTCAACATGATTCCATTTCAGAAGATGAAGAAATGGGAAAGGACTCTGGTTCTGCAAATCAGAAATCAGAGGAGTCAGCAGACTATCATGTTCTCTCTCCAGCAAGAATTAGCAGAAGAATAGTGTTAGAAGTTTTTGATGAACCACCAACTGAATCAGCAGCAAGATGGATAATGTGACGCCCCCAAAATAGGTCCAATCCATCCAACCTATTCTGAGTCGCCAAACAGAAAACAACTACAACTTTATTACTACAATTGTCGTGCAAAATACAACAACACATATACTGTGAGTTTTAATACCAACTGTGACTCATGTCCCAACTATGGACAGCACCTCACATTGATATATTACATAAAAGTACAGTCAATAACTGTTTTAGAAATTAAAATCTTTGAAAAGTGCTCTAGAAAACCTTCGTACATGGGAGGCCATGCGTCTAGGTTATGATAGATATCATATACCCACAGAATTATCCTTGGTTGGCCCAATAGACCCCAAAGAAAAACGAGAAAATTACTATCATGTTCCTTCCAATGGTGAGTCTTCTCTTGACATCTAACTATCTCCACCGTCTGTAATTGAACATTATGTTTCAACCAAGCTCCAAGATTATATAGGTAGTGCTCGTAGATATACTCAGCAAGTGGATGTGCACAAACTTGTCTTATGATAACACGAGGTTGTATGTCATTAGACATCTTGTATGATAGTGACAAAACACCCTTCCAAAGTTGGGTTCACCTCACCCTATTTGGTTCACCAAAATTAAATATCAAATGACGTATACAATACGACACACTTATCTAAAGTTCTCAGTATAATTATTTCCATACTATTTAGGGAGAATCTCAATGACTATAGACCAGATTCTATTTTCATGTTACCCCGTCAACCCAAATGCCTACACTCTTGTTACCTGAAAGGAATTATGAAGCAAAAGGGTGAGCACAACTAGCCCAATAAAGAATATCATGACTAAAGATAATTACATTATCAATAGACTTCATCCGTAATAAATCAGAGATTTAGAACATATGGTAGATAATAAAACTTTTCAACCATAGTTGCAGCAGAACGAGCAATCCATTAGAAGAGTCAAATAGACCATAAAGTCTATTATCTTCTCCACGTTAAAAGTCCACCAACAATGTTTTATCCTTGTAACATCAATCAACAGTTCCTTTCCACAATCATATGAATAACTCATAATAATAATTGTGATTCTAAATTCTTCTTCGCATCCAAGACGAAGATAATTTTCATCACCTGTCTTTACCTGAAACATCAAAGATCATAGTTATACCAAATCACAGTTCATGTTCATAATTATTGCACCACGAGCCAAAGATATTCATCAACAGTTCATCTTTGCACTACATGCCAAAGATATTCAACAACAAGTCATCTTTGTACTACGGGCCAAAGATATTCATCAATTATTGATCTTTGCACTACAGGCCAAAGATATTCATATCTCAAAGAAATACATAATCATTTCATAATTTATATAAACTATAATTATAACCATATATGTTGATCAATTCACCTTTGCACTTAAGCTAAAGATATTCAATTATAAATTCAATGGTCATGATCGTACCAGTCAACAATTCATCTTTGCATTACTGGCCAAAGAGAACCCATAGTCACGATCATACCAATAATCTACCCATCTTTACACTTAAGTCAAAGAGAAATTTCATCACCGGAATTATAAAAATGTTATATATGATAATAAAAATAATATGATTAACAACTGCATTTAATTTCAAGAATAAGATTCATAAATCAATGATTTCATAACACCTTAATCCAAATGTTATAAATCACTTAATAATCTCATAATCTAATATTATTAATATTACCACAATATCTTAATTATTTCTTTAACTTATAAATAATTTATTTTAATTGTTTACACTTTACTAATAAATGCATTTAATCATCCTAAAATGCCAAACTCATAAAATTTCATCACCAATAACCAACACCCTCATCAAAAATTTGCATATACCTTATATAGGATTCTCAAGCCATAAAATCCTATTTTTTAATTTTGTTACTTCACATAACATATTTAATTCATTTATTCATAACTAGTCTATTTTCATAAAAAATACCAAATCAGTCCCAAAAATATTTCTTTTCTGGGATTTAGCATAATATAGTCCCGTATTGAACATATATTTTTCTCAGAATTTTTAAAATTCATTTACTATTTTTCATATGGCCAAAACCACCGAATATTTAGACATTTATCATAAATTATACTTTTATCCAAAAATTCCAAAATTTATAGGGTATACTGATATTATATAGATGTACTCCCAATAAAAAATTCATCAATTTTGGAGTTAACCACAATGAGTTAGAAGGGTTTACTTTTAAAATAGTCATTTCTCATAAAATTCATAACTCCTAATCTATACATCCAAAAATTGCCATTTTTGGACACAATCAAGGAAACTCATCAAATTATCATTTTAAATTTTTCTAAAATTTTTGAAGGTACAGAAAAATTTCAAAACTGAAAAAACATAATAACCCATAAAATTCTTTACATAATAACGACAATATCCCTTACCTCAAAAGAGCAGTACTTCTGACTGGAATAACGCTGAACGAACTTGTACCGTATAGCAACACTTGAGATATCTAAATATTCATAAAAATACGCTCGATAATATAGAGAGAGAAAACTTCAGTTTCTAGTGTAATTTTCAATTCTAACCTAAACACCTATTTATAGGAAAATGCTTAGAACACCAAAGCAGAAAATTTAATAAAATAATAATATTTATATTTAAATTTCCTACGCACACCTTACAATCTGAATTCAGCAATTCACACATGTTAGTGGGGCCCACCAACTCACCAAAAATGAAAAACATGTTTTAAACATTTTTTGTAACAAAATCAATTCAGACCCAATATTCCAGAACTTCAATAATTCATAATAAATAGCCCTTTTATCAGAAAAATTCAAATCTTATGTCCATTTCATAGGAAATTTAATTCTCTACAACTTTGCAGAAGATAGTTATTCCAAATTCCAAACAGAAATTGACCGAAATACACATACGGACGATTTTGCGGGCTATAATCAAATTTCAGTCAAAAATTGTGTCCACCAACACACAAAAATGTGTTAAACATTTAATGCAACAAAAATACTCTTCCTTCTCATTTATTCATATATCACACATTCATTGTAAAAATATCACCATTATTATATTATTAAAATATAATAATATATTTAAATGAATTATTTTATCAGAAAAGATAAAATATCAATTTTCAACAATTGTCACATTAAAAATTTTCTTCATCTATATCCACATAAAATAAATATTTTCCTTATCATATAAATCAATAAATAATTATTCACAAATAATATTTCAGAATCACAATAATGACAACCAGGCAGTTCCCAGGAAAGAGGGGGCTTTCCGATAAAGATTTCTCCTTACTGGCGCGCAATTAGGTGACCAAACCTCTCCTTGACAGAACTTTATAGACATTGCCAATAATGCTATCTAATAATATTATTCAAATAATATGAATTATTGATCTGATAATTGGAAATACTGTGTCGTGACAGTTATTGAAACAATAATAATATAAAATATCAACGTAGTAATTATTGAATCAATAAAATAAAATATTGAACAGTAATTACTGTAACAATTATTGAGTAGTGTCTTCTTACGAAAAAAAAATTATCATGCTTCGTGAATAGTACTTGTGAATACTAACTCATGAATAGTAACTCGTGAATAGTAATTATAAAAAATATTGAATACTTTTATTTCATAAAATTCGGGGTCTTACAGATAAGTCGTGGAAATGAACAACTTCGAGTTGTAAGAATGACTACAGATGAAGTGCTTCACAATTAGAAAAATATGGAGTTAGATTGCACAACAATATTATACAATTTTGAAGATCTTCTAATGAGATAGTTCTTTCCATGGATGCCTTGGCTAAAAGCACACACTGATAGAGATGAGAGCTACTTCAGCTGGTGTTACTCTCAGTTTCCAAATCTAGAGTTGGTGTCACAAAACTTCCCTAGAGTAAAGAAGTTTGCAACCATGATGATCAAAGACCAGCCTCACTACAAAGTCTACCGACATGCTGACAATCATTATATTCCTTATGATTGTAGAGTGGACTCTAATGGAAAAAGGAATATGGCCAAGGAGCTGATCGTAGTCTGTTCACTCTACAAAAGATGTTTATCAAGTTCAAAATGAGAAGACCTTCTCGGCCCAAGCACTGTTAACCGACATTCCTTCATCCTCTAATAGCAATTGGTACTCAACGATTGTTCAAATTCTAAACACCTTTGAAAATCTGTCCAAAGATGAAAATCATAAAGTCTAATCTGGTGTTCAACTTGTTGATGCCCAACCAGATGATCAAATTCCTATGGAGCAGGAACTATTAAAGAATTATGATGAGCTGGTTGAGAAGATATCTCAAATTAATGAAAAGTCAAGGATGGTGTTGATGTTGAGAAGGAGATAATTGATTCGTAATGCACTTCGTTACTATGGCTGATGTATCTCTCAAAATCAAAGAGAGAGATCACATCTATCTGAAGGTCATACATGATCAGAAGGCAGAAGCTCTACGAGCACAGAAGGTTATAAGATTCATTCATAACATGTATATGCACTTATTGTTTTTGTCATAATCAAATAGGGGGAGATTGTCAGGAATAAGCATGTGAATGATATTCCTATTTGCATATGATTTGATTATGATATATATGAATGAATATACAAGTATGCTTGCATTAAGAAAAGCTGTAAGGTCCTTTGATAGATAATAGAAACATATGTACAAGGACTTATGAATTCATCAAATGTGTTAGGTTGATCCTAAATAAGCAAAACAGCTTTGTAAAGTCCTTAAAAAGAAATGATGTACAAGGACTATAAATATAGAAAGATCAAGCATGTTAGGTTGATCTTTTGATATAATAGATAGGCTTATCTGATTGTCGAGCATTGCACCAGAAATCGTAGTTTTCCAAGAGAGTCAAGGAAAACTCGAGAACTATCGAGGCAGAATCGTAGTCTGCAAGATAGTTGATCTCGGAGTTCGTAAACTGCCAGGAGAGACGAGGAAGAATAGTAGTGTGTCGAGTAGAGCTTCCTCGAAGTCGTAGTCTGCCGAGGAAGTCATGTTCTGAATCGTAGAGACTGCCTACCTACGAGCCGTCCGAGCATCTGCCAAAGCCAAGTCAAGAATCGTAGACTACTGATCATATCAAAGGCAGAGATCATAGTCAAGCAAGATCAGATGAAGACAACAAAAACAAGTCAAAAATTGTAAAGTGTCAAGATATGATCTCGGAGTCGTAGTGCCTAAACAGCCGAAGCTGAATCGTAGAGTGTAAAACTAAGACTTCAATAGATGTGCTCAAAACGCCAAGGCAGAATCATAGAGCAAATACGATTCTCAACAAATGAGCACTCCCAGAATATCCAAAGGAATAAAGGCTCTGGTTGATACTGCAAAGATACATCCCACCTGAAGGAAACTAGAGAACACTCAATGAATGGCATGCAAGCTAACAGAAGATCTAAGCATCAACCCAATCAGCATCCAGATTGAGTTGTGAAGCCATTCGAGATGAAGCCTTCCACAAGTTGATCATAAGAAGACTTCAGTAGCTGACTAAGGAAAGTCAGCAGGTGCAGTAGCTGTCAAGTCGTAGGATGAAAACGATCTTGGAAGTAACCAGGATTGTAGTGTTTGCCAAACAAAGAAAGAACTGATGGAGTGTACACAGAGATACTGGTCAGCTTCTGAAGAACAAGACTAAAGTGATTAAGGATTGGGTCAGTCCATTGATGATAAGTGAACGGGAGATCACAATGAGAAAGCGAGCTCGACACGCCACAAATCTGAAGTGTCTTCCTATTCAGAAGGGGCCAGAACAAAGAGTCAAGCCATCAGTATCTGAGAGCAGTCGAGGTAAACAGAAGTGTTGAAGCACTACACAAGAAAAGAAAGAGGTATTCCACATTGGAGAGCTAATGAACACTCTTCAAAGTTCTTAGTGTTAACTCTACACGTCAATGAGCAACAGTCAACAAGACACTACGATCAGGTCCAAGAAGATGTGCATCAGAATCGTAGAGTTCAAACAACTGAGGATTGAAGCATTGGCAACGGTTCAACCCGAAGATTGATATTCGAATAAAGCTTATTAAGAGCATCGATGCAAAAGGACAACCTCTAATCGAGAAATCAGAAGGAGGTAATAAAGTCGACTACCTTCCCGAGATATAAAAGTTACATCTCTGATGGGGTAGGTGAAACAGTAGACTGCAGTGTCAGAAAGTCATGTCATGTCACATCTGCAGTTTATATCAAATAACTCGAGATCTGCGAAGCAATTCAAAAAGCTTTTAACGGCTACTTTCCAACGGGAAGATTGGGAAGGAGTATAAATCAACAAAGCTTTAAAGATCAAGAGTTGCTGATGATTTCTATGTTATAGAATCATTGAGTTGTTGGAATGCTATTGTTGACTCTACGAGTTCCACCAGAGATTAAGAGAACAAGTCTCAGTGACAGTGAGACTACATAGGTGGAAGTGAAGCAGCTTTGAAGAAGGACTTAAAATAGATTAGAGCTTCACTCAACAAAGATGAGAATGCCACTGAAGATGGCAGCTAAGCTGAGAGCCGAGAAGGCCAAGGAGATAGCATTCAAAAAAGTGGCAGAGTACAGTGAAGATCAGTTGCACCAGAGAAGATGTGGTCCAGACTAGAGGCAGAATATAAAGAGGACCACGCCAAGCTGCTAAGTACATAAGATGTTCAAGCTTAAAGACATCTTAGCATCTTAGCACCACTAACAACAACAACAACTACAACAACAAGAAGCCAAAGCCTGAGGGGTCCTTGTCCAGAGGGACTAAACGAAGTTCCAAGCCTGCTGGGCTTGAAGAGTTCCTAGGGAACTAGAGGAGTTCCAAGGCTGCTGGCCTTGAAGAGTTCTTAGTGAACTGAAGTTCCAAAGCTGCTGGCCTTGAAGGAATCTTAGTGATTCAGGGTGCTACCCTTCCTTAGTGGAAATCCTACTAGTTGAAAGCAGAAGAGTGGATTAGGAGTTTGAGTCTCTGAACCACTTTAAATCCCTTGTGCCTTTTACTTTATGTCATTTACATTATGTACTTAACTGCTATACCTACTATGTATGTAGTAACTGCTTACAACGTAACTAACTCTAAGAACAATGTATGTATGATTATGAATATATCAATGAAGGGGATCTTTCACTTATTCCGTTGTGCTTGAAAAGATTCTTATTTTTGTCATACGCTAATACATTAGCAATAATCACATAAAAGGGAAAAGTATTTGAAAAGAAAAAGGATCTATTCAACCCCCCCTTTTAGATCTATTGTGTGCCTACTGGGAACTAACAGATACAAGTAAGAGTAATGACAACAAAGAGAACCGATGCGGGCAAATCAACTTTAGAAACCACAATATTATCATTTATACTTATGTGGGACCCAAAATTCATCAAACCATTTCCTTTTCATTTTCTTTTAAACTTCGTGTGCTTACACCCACCACACATACCATCCCCTTTTTTTGTCAAACCTGGCATGCGCTTCCAACATCATTGTCAAATTTCGAGTACTATCCCTTACCCTATAAATAAATTGTTCAGTTCAGCAATGAAGGACATACCAAAAAACAAAAAAAAATCTTATACTACAATATTGTGAGTATTTCTTTTTAGTGTAAGGATATTTTGAGTGTTGCTAAGGGAGGATTGTAGGAAAATCATGTGAGTAAGACAAATATAATCATGCAACTTCTTCAGGAGTTCTGGCAAAATCAATGTCTTCAATAACTACAACTTCTTTAAGAATTGTATCCACATATTAAGTTTATTCATAAGCTTTAAGCCCGAGAGACTTCCCTTTATTATGGAATTTCTTAGATCTTGATAATTGTCCTTTAAAGAATTCATTAGGTCTTTCCATAGTTGGTTAGTTGTTCTTCTAGGAGACCTATCAACAGATAACACACAAATATTAGTAGTGTCTTGCAGGAATTCTCTTGTTAAGAAGTCTGGTAGAGAATTTGATTCTCCTTTTATAAATTCTATTTCAAAATCGAATATCGCTAGCAAAGCTTGCCATCTAGCAAATATTTATTTAGAAGCAATGTTTTTAACTTCTTTCTCTAAAACCTCTTTAGCTAATTTACAATCAACTCTTAGAAGAAATCTTTGATTTAAGAGATCCTCTTGAAATTTGTCCACACACAAAACTATTAATAAGATTTCTTTCTTGATAGTTGAATAATTTTTCTGCGTAAGATTTCACCCCCCAAAATAAAATAAACCAAAATTTCTTTAGAATTCTTGATTTATTTAAGAATACCACCAAAACCTTTTTTAGAAGCGTCTGTTTCAACTATATTAGGGGCATCGGGATTAAAATAAAGTAAGAATTTAGCTTTAAGCTTAATCTTCTGAACTACCGTTGTACATTCTTCTGTTTAGGTTGTAGGAACCTTGTTAAGCCTTTCATAGAGAGAAGATGCATCTATTGTCAAATTTTTGTAAAAATCTGCAATATAATTAACACTTACCAAAAATCTTTGAAGTTACATTTTATCCAAGATTTTATCAGGAAATTTTTCAAAAAAACGCAATCGCTCTATCAAAAGGAATATAGTGTCCTTAGGTGATATTATGCCCAAGAAACAAGTAATTATCCGTGCCTGAAGGCACGATGACATTAGACTAAATTACAAATTTTACCCACTTATTTGTCATATTTTTGCTAAATTGTTCCCTAAATTTTCTTTTTTACCATAATTGTTCCTCATAGATGCGTTAATCATTCAAAGGTGTTTCTTCAATGTTCCCTAAAAATTTTTTAGCACAACTGTTCCTCATAGATGTGATCTTATTCATGCAAATATGTTTCTCAAATTTTTTTTCACCTATTAAAAATTAATTTTCTATTTCCTCTCACCTCATTTTTTTATTTTTTTATTTTTAAAATTTATGTAAAAAGTATACTCTTCTTCTTCTTTTTATTTCTTTATTTCTATATTGACATTTTGAATTAATATGAAATATCTCTAAATTCAAAATTAGTATAAATTAATTAATATTAGAAATATAATTATTAAAATTATAAACTTTATTATTTTTTATTTTATCTCAATGGAACTAATAAATGTATGATTTATCTAATTAAAATTAAATATATCTCAAATTTATTTAAACAAATCAAAATTGATCCTATATTTTGAACAAAAAAATTTAAAAATATTTTTAAAATTTCCATCATACATACTATTATTAAAAATTGAACACAATATTTTTAAAGACAAACAAATAAATTTTGAAAATATTTTTAAATTTATATTTTTTCAAAATATAAGATCAAGTTTTATTTGTTTAAATCAATTTGAGATATATTCTATTTTAATTAGATAAATCAAACAATTATTAGTACCATTTAGATAAAATAAAAAATAATAAGGTTTATAATTTTGGTAATTATATTTTCTAAAATTAATTAATTTATATTAATTTTGAATTTAGAGATATTTCATATTGAATTCAAATTTCAATTTAAAAACAAATAAATAAAAAGAAGAAGAAGAGTATATTTTTTTACACAAATTTTAAAAAAAATGAGGAGCGAGGAGAGAGAAAATTAATTTTTAATAGATGAAAAAAATTGGAGGAACACATTTGCATGACTAACGCATGTATGAGAAATAGTTATGCTAAAAAAAAGTTTAGGGAAGAATGGAGGAACACATTTGCATGATTACCGCATCTATGAGGAACAGTAGTGCTAAAAAAAATTTAGGAAACAGTTTAGCAAAAACATGACAAATAGGAGGGTCAGGTTTGCAATTTACTTACTACATTACCTAAAGACTCTTTGCAACCTAAAATAACTTACAAATCAATTAGAATAAATCTGAATCGTCTTTGTACTTTCCCGCCCAAATCAATTTGAATGTGGAAACATAATGACCGCAATACCCGAAAAATAGGAAAAGGGCGTTAATGCTAAAAGTGTGACCCATATTATTATTAGTAGTAGTAATAGTTGTTGTTATATTAGTATTAGTATTAATAATATTATTGTTATTATAATTATTATTATTAGTATATTATTACTTTTACTATTATTGTTATTACTATTACTATTACTATTACTATTACTATTACTATTACTATTACTATTAATATTATTATAGTGTAGGGTGAATTTGATTTAGGCGGAAATTTTTTTATGTGAGATGAAATGTGATGTAAAATTCCAAATTTTACGAATAAAGATTTAAATTTATCGAATTTTTTTTTTAATATTAGGGTGTGGATTTAATATAATGTTATAGTTGTGGGTAATATTTATAAATTTTGCAAAAGTATGCAAGTTGTTATATTATTCGATTGGTCTGGGAATATTCTTTGTGTTTGGGAATATTAAAGACGACTCAAGACAATCATTAGTGGACCCCACAATGTAATTATTATCGGATTGGGGAAAACGACAAAAATATTTTTATGAAAATAACGATGTAAGTTTCACATTTTATCTTTGTTGAACTACTCTTTAGTAAAAGTACGATGAATACGCGTGGTTGCATAGTAGCACACAAGATTGATTATTGATGCTTATGTGAGAAGTCACTCGGTTTTGTTCAATTATTGCACACGGTGTTTTGTTGTATAGTATCTCACGTTATTTGATTCAATTATTGTTGATTGTTATATATATATATTATATATATGAGTTTTGTTTTATTAGTATTATTAATGTAATAAAAGCAGAAAACTTTTTATATAAAATAGAATACTTTTATAAAGTTATTCATTTTATTAGGCTAATAGTAAAATTTTTATATAAAAGCAGAATACTTTTATAAAGTTATCTGTTTTATTAGATAATAATTAGATTATATTATATTTTATTTTGCATAGTGCCTGCATAGTGTTTTCATAGTAAAATCTTTTTAAAAGTTATTCGTTTTATTAGATTATAAATAGAATATATTATATTTTATTGTAAACCAATCTGGACCGTCCGTTTAAAGTAAATTGATTTGGACCGTTCATGGATTGGTTACTATTCAGTCCATTCTTCTATAAATAGAAGCTCATTCCTTCATTATTTCTTACGAATTCACTGTAACTCTAGAGAGAGAAACTGTAGAGAGAATTATTCTTCTATCTTGAGCGTATTTCTTTAGCGTTTAAGAAAGCTTTGAGCGTAGTGCAAGTTTCTTCAAGTATATCCTCGCCCCTACCGTTTGAGTACTCTTCTTTATAAGGTAAGGGATATTATTTGTTGTACTCGTAAAGGGGTATTATTTTTTTATATTCATGAAGAGAACTTCATTATTCTATTCTTTATTATTTCATTGGAATAACTTTGTATACATGATCTACCCTATACTTGGTGATTTCTGTTGTTATTCCATTCTTTATTATTTTGTTGGAATATCTTGTCTATGCGTTTTACGCCGGACCTGGTTCCGTCTTTATTATTCTGTTGGAATATCCTATCTGTATGTTTTTTGTGGGACTCGATTCCGTTATTTATTATTTTGTTGGAATAACTTTTGTCTATAACAATACCACATGCATGGTGATTTCGTTGTTATTTCATTCTTTATTATTCTATTGGAATATCTTGTCGGTTATGCGTATTACTTTGACCTAGTTCGATTATTTATTATTCTCGTTGAATAACTCGTCTATCATAAGTACCGCATGCATGGTGATTTCTTTTGTTATTCCATTCTTTATTATACTCAGTTGGTTAAAGTTTTGACTTCTATACTCCATGAAATTAGTGGAATATCCTTGATATTTGCGCTTCATCCAAAGATCTTCTCATGGAAATATTCTTCGAGCATTCTTGAATTTTACTTTACAAAGAAGTATCATGTTGACAATTTGGACGTTATTAGTTCTTGGATAAATTAATTCTTGAACTTGTTTTATTGAATTCTTATATCATTGTCATCATCCTTATGTTTATATTATGTTGAAAGTCATCTGTGGCCTGTAGTGCATAGATGGACTTGGTATGATTATGACCAGGGATTATTCGGTATAATCATAACCGTAATGTTACAAATCATATGGAAAAAGTCCTCATTGGCCCGTAGTGCATTAATGGACAGTTTTTGGTATGATTATGGCTATGGATTCTCTTCGGCCAAGGGAGCAAAGATGAATTATTTTATGGCATGATCAAGACCGTTGATGAATACACAAATATCCTTGGCCCGTAGTGCATAGATAATTTGTGGTCGTGATACTAATGAACATCCTTGGCCGTAGTGCAGGGATGATGTGGATTATTTATTAAGCTGAGTCTCAGCGATAAAAGTGATGAAAAACCTTTTTAAATTATAAAAGATAGTAGATTTTATTCTCTACTTAACTCTTTTAATGGATTGCTTGTTCCGCTGCAGTTAAACTTGATGTCTATTGTATTTTATCAGTTTAACATTATTGAAGACTAATGATAATTTATTCTGCATTATCTTAGTCATAATATTTCTTCTCGGGCTAGTTGAGCTCACCCTTTCCTTCACCTGTTCTCTCGTGAAATGAGAACGTAGCCGGGACTAGTCGGGGAACGGAGTGACGATCCAGATGATAGTATTAGTAGTCCTCACTATTCTGTTAAATAGTGTGATAATAAATGTAATGAGAATTTATTCTGAGAGTGGATATTATCTAGAAGACAATATTTGTATTAAAACTTACAGCTCTCTTGTTGTATATTAAAGATTGTATTTGTATTCTGTATCATGTATTTGGCGACTCAGAATAGGTGATGTATACCTATTTTGGGGGCATCACATGTGAGCCATTAGATTAAATAGGAAGAATTTGAAACGTCTTTGTGATTGGTCAAATGAAAGATTCAAAATGAATTATATATGTTTTATTATATAGATTATTAGTATTAGTATTATTATAATAATTATTATTGTTATTATTATTATTATTATTACTATTACTATTATTGTTATTACTATTACTATTATATTATTATAGTGTAGGGTGAATTTGATTTTGGCGGGAATTTTTTTATGTGAGATGAAATGTGAGCCATTAGATTAAATTTAAAGAATCTGAACTGTTTATATGCTTTGTCAAATGAAAGATTCAAAATGAATTATGTTTTATTATATAGATTACTAGTAATTACTCGTGATTGAAGGCACGACGATATTAGACTACATTACAAATCTAACCCTCTTATTTGTCTTATTTTTACTAAATTGTTCCCTAAACTCTTTTTTTACCATAATTATTCATCATAGATGCATTAGTCATGCAAAGGTGTTTCTTCAATGTTCCCTAAATTTTTTTTATCACAATTGTTCCTCATAGATGTCTTATTCATGCAAATATGTTTCTCAAATTTTTTTTCACCTATTAAAAATTAATTTTCTCTCTCCTCTCTCCTTTTTTTTTAATTTTTTTGTTTTTAAAATTTATGTAAAAAGTATATTATTCTTCTTCTTTTTATTTATTTATTTCTATATTGACATTTTGAATTTAATATGAAATATCTCTAAATTTAAAATTAGTATAAATTAATTAATATTAGAAATATAATTACCAAAATTATAAACTTTACTATTTTTTTTATTTTATCTCAATGGTACTAATAACTGTATTATTTATCTAATTAAAATTAAATATATCTCAAATTGATTTAAACAAATCAAAATTGATCTTATATTTTGAACAAAAAAAATTAAAAATGACTATTATTAAAAGTTGAACTCAATATTTTTAAAGACAAACAAATAAATTTTTAAATTTATATTTTTTGTTCAAAATATAAGATCAAATTTTATTTGTTTAAATCATTTGAGATATATTCCATTTTAATTAGATAAATCATACGCTTATTAGTACCATTTAGATAAAATAAAAATAGTAAGGTTTATAATTTTGGTAATTATATTATCTAAAATTAATTAATTTATATTAATTTTGAATTTAGAGATATTTCATATTGAATTCAAAATGTCAATATAAAAACAAATAAATAAAAAGAAGGAAAAGAGTATATTTTTTTTACACAATTTTTTTTTAACAAAAAATGACGAGCGAGGAGAGAGAAAATTAATTTTTAATAAGTGAAAAAAATTGGAGTAACACATTTTCATGATTAACACATGTATGGGGAATAGTTATGCTAAAAAAATATTTAGGGAACATTGGAGGAACTCATTTGCATGACTACCGCATCTACGAGGAATAGTAGTACTAAAAAAAATTTTAGGGAACAATTTAGCAAAAACATGACAAATAGGGGGTCAGGTTTGCAATTTAGTCTACTACATTACCTAAAGACTCTTTACAACCTAAAATAACTTACAAATCAATTAGAATGAATCTGAACCGCCTTTGTACTTTCCCACCCAAATTAATTTGCATGTGAAAACATAATGACCGCAATACCCGAAAAACAGGAAAAGGGCGTTAATGTGACGCCCCAAAATAGGTATACATCACCCATTCTGAGTTGTCAATACATGGTACAAAAACAACTACAACTTTATTATTACAATAGTAAAACTGTGAGTTTGAATACAAATATTATCTTCTAGACAATATCTATACCCAAATAAATCCTCATCACATTTATTGATACATTATTTTACAAAAATGGTGAGGACTACTAAACAACTCTCTCTATAACCATCATTCCATACCCCGACTCGTACTCGCTACATTCTCGCCTCCTGAGAAGAAAAATGGATCAAAAAGGAAAAGGGTGAGCTCAACTAGCCCAGTAAAGAATATTATGACTAAGATAATATACAACAAATTATCGTTAGTCTCCAACAGGGAAAAATATAATAGAATACAATAGACAACAAGTTTTAAATCAATATTCGCAGGGGAAATAATAATTTATTAGAAGAGTTAAGTAGAGAATGCAAACTACTATCTTCTATGTATGAATTTAAAAGTTCATCGTCTATCTTTTATCCCTGTAACATCAATCAATATATATCTGGAATCAAATATTCATCTTTGCACTACAGGCCAAAGATATTCATTAGAAATCATTCATCTTTGCACTACAGGCCAAAGATATTCAATAATATCATCATTTAAGACAGAGGATGATGAAAAATATTTTTAAAGAAACGAATCCAGTGAAACAAAATGACAAGGATTAAGGATTAAGGATTCGTACTTTGTTTTATCCATGTCCAAAAATACCTCAAAAATAATCATAGTGGTGTAAAATTCAAGAATGATCAAAATATGGATACAATCAAAGCTAGTATCCAAAATAGATATTTTGGACGAAAAGGAAAAAATTTTATTTTTCGATGAATTGTGCCGTATTCGTGAATAGTATCGTATACGTGAATAGTAACTCCAACACCAAAAGTTCTAAATTTGATAAAAACTTCAGATCAATATTTCAGCATAATGATATTGAAGAAATAATATCATTACGAAAAAAAAAAAATATCCCTTACCTTAAAGATTTATACTTCTAATTTAAAACACCAGGATATAGGCTATGACTTGAACTTGCATCAGTATAGCAATACTCAAAGTATACTCAAAATACTCACAAGAATACGCTCGATAATATAGAGAGAGAAAACTTCAGTTTCTGGTGTGATTTTCAATTATAACCTAAGCACCTTATTTATAGGAAAATGCTTAGAACACCAAAGCAGAAAATTTATTAAAATATATTATTAATAATAAATTTCATACGCCTCCTTGGAAAATCAGATTTCTAACATATCCCACATGCTCATCTTCTAGAAAAAGTGAGAAAAACGTTTTTATTAAAAAAAAAAATTTAAAACTTCCAAAAATTAATTATTTTGGAGCTTCAAAACTTCAATAATTCATAATAAATAGCCCTTTTGTCAGAAAATTCGAATCTTGCGAATTTTTATAGAAAATTCAATTCTCTACAACTTTGCGTAAGAAAGTTTATCCAAATTCCAAATGTAAATTGACCCGAAATCCATAAAGCAAGCGATTTTAAAAATTTATAATCAAATTTCAGTCAAGAAATGGGGTCCACCGACATGTTTAACATGTTTTAAACATTTATTGCAACAAAAATACTCTTCCTCCTCGTATACTCATATATCCCAAATTCGTTGTAAAAATATTACCATTATTATATTATTAAAATATAATAATATATATATTTAAATGAATTATTTTATCGTAAAAAGATAAAATTTCAATTTTCAACAATTGTCACATTAAAATTTTCTCCATCTATATCCACATAAAATCAATATTTTTCTCATCATATGAATCAATAATTAATTATTCACAAATAATATTACGTAATCACAATATTGACAATGAGCGCTTCCCAGAAAGGGGCTTTCAATAAGAATTACTCCTCTCATCGGGCACGCAATTAGGTGACCAAACCTCTCCTTAGATGTAACTTTCTAGACATTACCAATAATGTTATCCAATAATATTATTCGAGATAATATGAATTATTGCTTCGATAATGAAAAATATTGTGTAGTGACAATTATTGAAACAACGATAATATAAAATATCAACACGACAATTATTGAATCAATAAAATAAAAATATTAATAAAGAATTATCGTAACCATTATTGAGTAGTGCCTTCTTACGTAAGGATCAATAATTGGTGCAATACAGGTAAGTTACCGTATTTTAACCAACCGAGTATTTTAACAAGTATTAATTGGTAATAACTACGCCTGTTATTTTTAAACAACTTATATTTGTCGTTTTCTTCATCCAATCGCTTTTTACGTTATGGGCCCACATACATGTCACTTGCTCCGTCATTTAATATTCCCCGACAAAGATTGAATATTCCATGACCAAACGAATATTCCCGACAACAATGAATATTTTATAACCACTTGCTTATTTTGAAATATTTGTGTATTTTACTCATAACTATCCACATTAATCACATCAACCCTTACTATTTCAAAATAATAATTAGAGGAAATTAAATTTCATTTATTAAATATTTGGGGTCTTACAGTTAATGCTAAAAGTGTGACCCATGTTGCTTACTATTATTATTATTATTATTATTATTATTATTATTATTATTATTATTATTATTATTATTATTATTATAGTGTAAGGTGAATTTGATTTGGACGGGAATTTTTTTTATGTTAGATGAAATGTGAGCCATTAGATTAAATTGAAAGAATCTAAACCGTCTTTGTGCTTTGTCAAATAAAAGATTTAAAATGAATTATGTTTTATTATTTAGATTATTAGTATTAGTATTAATATTATTATAATTATTATTATTGTTATTGTGATGCCCTTAAATCCGGGTCCCTTCGAACCTCGGATCCGGTCCGCCACGATACTATTATCGTCCAACTATTTATATCTTATTTATAACTTAATGAATATAACTTTGCTTATTACAATTTGGAATATATCTTTCCATTTCCAGGATCTGTATAAGGACCGCAAACTTTTATAAGTTTCAAATCTTGGTCATTTAACATTCATGTCTTACATCATATTCATGTTATAAAAATATGCGGAATAATTCAAACTTTTTCAATCTCCTTTGAAAAATCTTTTATTGATTTATTAACTTGAATCAATTACATATCCTTGAATCAAATTATGTTATGATTTCATTCTATTTGAATTATTGTATAAATTTTTACATCTCGATTCGAATTCCTCTATGCATCACATAGTACAACTTTACAACTCAACATGTATTACACATCGTAAACTACTATCATGTACATCTCCTAGAACCTAAACATGGTTCAAGAGCATATATTTAAATAAATAAATAAATCTCATTCGATACTATTGAACTCTATCAATCGAGTAACACGTAATCTTTACCGTGAGTCCTTAACCTGCAAAAATGGTTATTTGCAAGAGTGAGCTCGACAGCTCAGCAATTCTAACAATTTTCATGCATCATATAGCATATAATAACATACTCAGTTCATGCATTCATAATCAATTAATATTTACTACGTATGTTACTTATCACATAACAGGCATGGAGATTTACTTCACAAGCATATCATCAAAGATCAACTTTCAAATTTCATACATATCTCACATGCATTTCATATATATACATCAACATTCTCATAGCATAATATATCTCAACTAACAGTTATCGAATTCATATATCAAATAGGAACTGAAAGACTTGCCTGACATATAGATTATCAATTACGTCTTAACTGCCTATAGTTATCTGCACTTCGTGTATTCCTACACAGTTATATAATCTTGTTGCCTCCTTTTCAGTCTTAACAAAAGGACTCTAACTCATGAAAGCATACATGGGTCAACAAGTAGTACAGAGTAAGAAAAGTATCGATCCACGGAGAAAGGTTTTAATTTTAAATTATCATACATCAATCATATCACTATTTTCATATGCTTTAACGAATACTCACAATTTTAAGTTAAACTAAACTCAACTGATGAATAAAAATATAATACTACAATAATGAATCAAATTTGGAAAGAATGACATTCTAACTTTATTTTATACTTCATCTAACTATTACCATCATGTAAAGCTTATATATTCATCATGCAAAATTAGCCAAGAGCACAAAGGTAGACATAACCATTTTTTAATGAATTATGACCTATTTATATAACCTCCACATTTGATAGAAATCATGTAATCAACACTATTACCAAAATCACTATATGTCTATGTGAAATTGCAGCAATAATGAATTAAAGCATAGGCTCTTACATTACTACACACGGTGAAACATTATATGTCTATCTGGTTCACGAATTACAAAGCTAAACAACTCAGCCTCATAAACGTATGCTATTATGATTATATCCATACTCATATTTCATTTTTCAATTCCATATAAGTATATAAGATGAATGATGATCAAACATTCATTCATTACGCTCAATCATAATAGATAATCCGATGATAAACATACAATCAAACAATCAGGCATGTAAGTATAGACTACATATCAAAATCCATTAGAATCCCATAATGGATTTTAGTTCATTTATGAACCAAAAGCCATTATGGGATTGAAGTAACACATGGAATTAAACAAAACAAATGAGAGATGAAAGAGAAATGATTAAACCCAATTGCAGAATATGTTCCAATGTGCTGTTCCAAATCACCAATAATCTCCAGGAAATGAAATTACTAATTATTCAATAACTAAATTAAAGAGAGGATATAGAATATCTCCAACTTTGATCAAAACCTCTCTAAAACTAGTTTAAAAACTAAGAACCCTAATTTCTTAGATGAAAAACTAATAAAAGACCCAATAACATACGTCTGGTACCAACCAGTATTGTTCAGATAAGCCTCAAGCGCTCAAAATTCAAATTAAAAATAAGTCAACAAACAGATTGCAGAGGACTCACTGGCGTACGTGACGTGATCCTAGTGTAAAAGGCATGCCGGGCGCAATGATGAGTATATGTTTGCGAGAAGCTTTGGCATGCCAAGGCGTGCGAGTTTTCTTCTTTGTTAAGGCGTGGCCGCGCGTGGGTGTAACATTGTCTGACTTCAAAGGGGCGCGAGCGCGCGTTGTATGGCTTAGTTAGCCGCACGGCTACTGATTGTTGTCTTCTGTTGTTGCTCCTTGCTTTGTTGTTTGTCCTTCATCTTTCCTTTTCTACATAATGCTCATCCACTGCTTTAGTTCCTCATCTACCCATGTCCATCATGCATAATCCTTGATAGTGTCGCTATGCTCATCCACGTCTTTCCTTGCTTTAGGAGTTCAACTACAAGAAATGCTAAATAAACATAAAATGCACAAAAATATAGTAAAATCTACTTGAGATGAGCATAATTCTCGTGAATTGATATCCAATAAGTAGGTATAAAACCTACTTATCAATAATCATGGATTCATATCCATCAGTCATACATTTCATACGCTCTTAATATAATAATAAATATTAAATCGCTTCCTAACTAGGTTTCTAAAACCATCATTTCATTTTCTCATCATACACTTAGAATAGCTAGGTATGTATAGGTATACCTTAATCACCCGTACTTGACATCAACATTCATATACATTTATCACACACTTGACTCGATATGTGTTCGACACATATTTAAAGTTTATAGATGTGTGATCTACGTCGTTCATACATTTTTGCAAACCTTAACAAATCTGGGTTTTATATAACCATCATATCAATGAATATTTAAAACAGCATTGAGACCCTATCTTATAGCTTAGAATAGTACTATAAGTAAGCTGTCAAAATCAGAAAGCAATTAAAATGTCAAGACCAATCTGCCCTGCAGAGCAGCTGTGACGCCCCCAAAATAGGTCCATTCCATCCAACCCATTCTGAGTCGCCAAATACATGGTACAGAAATAACTACAACTTTATTAATACATTTGTCGTGCAAAATACGACAACACATAAACTGTGAGTTTAAATACAAATATTGTCATCTAGACAATATTCTAAAGTCCTCATTAAAATTATTGATACACTATTTTACAGAATAGTGAGGACTACTAAAACAACTATCTTGAACCATCACTCCATACCCCGACTAGTTCCCGCTATATTCTCGCCTCCTGAGAAGAAAAATGGAATAAAAAAGGAAAAGGGTAAGCTCAACTAGCCCAGTAAAGAACATTATGACTAAGATAATATAGAACAAATTATCGTTAGTCTTCAACAAGAAAAAATCTGATAGAATACAATAGACAACAAGTTTTAGATCAACAACTGCAGCGGAAACAACAATTCATTAGAAGAGTTAAGTAGAGAATGAAATCTACTATCATCTATGAATTTAAAAGTCCATCATCAATATTTTTTCCCTGTAACATCAATCAATATACATCTTGAATCAAATAGTCATCTTTGCACTACAGGCCAAAGATATTAATCTGTCGGTCATGTTCATCTCAACACCTGTTCATCTTTGCACTACGGGCCAAAGACATTCATCAAGAAATCATTCATCATTGCACTACAGGCCAAAGACATTCAGTTATATCATCATTTAGGACTGAGGATGATGAGAAATATTTTTAAAAAAATAAATCCAGTGAGACAAAAGAACAAATATTAAGGATTCGTACGTTAGACAATCTAAGTTCAAAAATACTCCATAATAAACTATTGTGGAGCAGAATTCAAAAATATGAAGATCAAAACATAGATCCAATCAAAGATAGGAACCATAACAGACAATCTTGGACACAGAAAAGAAAATTTAATTTTTTTGTGAATAGTGTCGTATTCGTGAATAGTGTCGTATACGTGAATAGTGTCATATACGTGAATAGTAACTCCGACACTAAAAGGTAGAAATTTCACAAGAAAATCATCATACTTCGTGAATAGTAACTCGTGAATAGTAACTCATGAATAGTAACCCCGAAATGAAAAGATAAGAATTTCATAAGAAAAATCTTACCAATATTTCGGCATAATGATATTGAAAGAAATAATATCATTTATAAAAAAAAATTATCACTTACCTAAAAAGAATAGTACTTTTGGCTGGAATATCAGATATAACGCTGAAGGAAACTTGCACCGTATAGCAACACTCAAGATATCAAAATACTCACAAGAATACGCTCGATAATATAGAGAGAGAAAACTTCAATTTCTGGTGTGATTTTCAATTCTAACCTAAGCACCCTATTTATAGGAAAATGCTTAGAACACCAAAGCAAAAAATTTAATATAATAATATTATTTATAAACTAAATTCCTAAGCACACCACCAGCTGATTTTAACCATTTAACACATGCCCCATAAATGAAAAAAATGTTTTTCTTTTAAAAAATATTTAAAACATCAAAAATCAATTATTTTGGAACTTCGGAACTTCAATAATTCATAATAAATAGCCCTTTTATCAGAAAAATTCAAACCTTGTATCCTTGCCATAGGAAATTCCATTCTCTACAACTTTACAGAAGAAATTTTTTCCAAATTCCAAAAGTAAATTGATGTAAATCCACAAGCAGACGATTTTTTGGTTTATAATCAAATTTCAGTCAAGAAATGGGGTCCGCCGACATGTTTAACATGTTTTAAATATTTTTAGTAACAAAAATACTCCTCCTTCTCATATACCCATTTATCCCACATTCATTGTAAAAATATCACCATTATTATATTATTAAAATATAATAATATATTTAAATGAATTATTTTATCAAAAAAAGATAAAATATCAATTTTCAACAATTGTCACATTAAAAATTTTCTCCATCTATATCCACACAAAATGAATATTTTGCTTATCATATAAATCAATAATTAATTATTCACAAATAATATTACAGAATCACAATCATCGACAACCGGTAGTTCCTGAGAAAAGGGGCTTTCAATAAGGATTTCTCCTTACTAAAAGCAATTAGGTGACCAAACCTCTCCTTAGATGCAGAACTTTCTAGACATTGTCAATAATGCTATCTAATAATATTATTCAAATAATATAAATTATTGATCTGATAATGAAAAATATTGTGTAGTGACAATTATTGAAACAACAATAATATAAAATATCAACGTAGCAATTATTAAATCAATAAAATAAAATATTGAACAGTAATTACTGTAACAATTATTGAGTAGTGCATTCTTACGTAAGAATCAATAATTGGTACAATACCGCAAGTATCTTCTTGCAACAACGCGTAGACATCGTGTTTTAACCACCGTGTATTCCAACAAGATTACTTGAGTAATAACTACGCTGAGTTATTTATAAACAACTTATACTTGTTGTTTTCTTCATCCAATCGCTTTCTGTTATGGGGCCCACACAAAGCTGCGCCGTCGTACGAATATTTCCCGATAGTAAGAATATTCCACGACCAAATGAATATTCCCCGACAACAATGAATATTTTATAAACATTTGTGCATTTTACCCATAACTAACCACATTAATCAAATAAACCCTTACTATTTCAAAATAATAAATAAAGGAAATTCCATTTTATTTTTAAAAAAAATTGGGGTCTTACAACCTCCCCTCCTTATAAAATTTCGTCCTCGAAATTGACGTACGTACCTAGTGTTTCGAAAAGGTGAGGATACCTCGCTTTCATTTTCGTTTCTAACTCCCAGGTCATTTCTTCAATAGTGTGGTTTCTGCACAAAACTTTGACTTGTGGTATGACCTTTGTGCGTAGTACATGCTCCTTCATGTCCAGGATCTTGACAGGTACCTCTTCGTACGTTAAGTCTTCGGCTATTTCGTCTGGTTCTAACTCAATAACGTGGTTCGGGTCGTCCACATATTTACGTAACATCGATACGTGAAAAATGTTATGAACACGCGACATACTTGGCGGTAAAACGAGTCTACAGGCCATAGTTGCTACTCGATCGAGAATTTCAAATAAATCGAAGGTTTGAGCTTTCTTCTCTTCATCGACTCTTACTTCTAGAATAACGCCTTCTTGCACCTTCTTCTTTATATTCATCAGCTCCGATGTGTAGTTTAAGTGGTTTTAACTTTATCAATTAAAGTCGATTCTACTCATATATCATCACATGGGTCCCTAGAGTCTTTAACTCTATCTCTATCATTTGTAAGTTATACCAAATGGGTCCTTGACAATATCGCACTCGTACTCATATACGATCTTCTACTCAACTCGTCAGCTACCACGTTCGCTTTTTCCAGGATGGTATGGTCAGAACATGTGCCGAAATGAGTCTCCTCTTAAGTTCTTCGAAGCTCTTCCCACATTCCTTTCTCCATTTGAATTTTGTATCTCTACGAGCCAGCTGAGTTAATGGAGTAGCGATTTGAGAAAATCTTTTCACAAATCTTCGATGGTAACCAGCTAAGCCTAGAAAGCTACGTATTTCGATTACTGACTTAGGTTGCTCTCAACTATGTCTCATATCCCAATCTTGGATAGCACGTCACAATGGCACTTATCAGTTTACTACCGCATGAATATGGCGTCCCCTACGGAGAGTCTGGCTTCAGTGCATTCCACAAAGAAAATCACCAGATAGAGGCTTGGGTACCAACTTCTATAGTTGGGTTTTAACTCCTGAAGTTCAATAGGAGCCATTCGATATGAGATTTTAGAAATGGGTTTGTACCGGGTTCAAAGTCGATACAAAATTCAATATCACGCTCTGGGAGTAGGCTAGGAAATTTTTCAGGAAATACGTCAGGAAATTTACTAACAACAGAAATATCATTCAAATCTGACATATTTTTGTTCAAGTCCATAACATGGCTAAGAAAGCTTGACATTCATTTTTCAATAAACGAATGACTTTATGGCTTGATATAAAAGTGTTTGACTTCAATGGTTTGGTTGCTTGAATTCGAATAACAGGTTGCTTAGGAATATGGAAACTAACAACCTTACGAAAGCAATCAATTTTGGCATGATGAGTAGTTAACCAATCAATCCCTAAAATCACATCAAAAGCAAGTATCCTTAAAGAGATAAGATCAACAGGTAATGTGATGGTGCCAACTTGGATCAAACAAGATTTATAAACAATGGATGTGATGAAAGTTTCTCCTAACAGAGTCTCCACAGATAAATCAAAGTCTAATTTCTCCGGAGTCAAGTTTAAACGTTGAGCACAAGCAGGAGAGATAAATGAATGGGTAGAACCGGTATCTAATAAGGTATAAACTTCGCAAGAATTTATAATTAACTAACTCGTGCTAACTTCGTTCGGGTTCCTCGCATTCTGACCAATCACGACAAACGCTCTTCCAGAAACCGTTGACTTTGACTTGTTCGTATCCGCCTCTGGTGCCACTGTACCACCTGGACTTAATTTCACTACAGGACAAAATCTAGCTATGTGGTCTTTTCCACAACTAAAACATACCTTGGAAGGCTGTGAACAGTTTGGACTTATATGTCCCTCCCTCTCGCATTTTGTAGCATCTACAAAGGTGATCGTTCTCCTCCCCTAGAATTTGTTCTTTGGTCTTGTCTTTCGCCGACGCGTCTTCCCGCATCATCGTTAAATCTTCTCTTTTTGAAATTTCCACTTGAGTTATTTCTTCTATTATCTTGGCCATGATTACCACCAAAGTGGTTACCATTTCTGGCACGATAATTTCCTCCACGATGGTTATCTTTGTTCTGATGACCATTGCCATCGGTACCATTATCATCGAGTTGTAGGTCGTTATTCTTCGATTGAGCTGACTCATTATCGCGCTCCAATAACTGAGCCCTATTCACAACATCTGAATATAGAGAAAATTTATGAGAAATGAGATATTGACGTATGTCGGGTTTCAAACCTCTCAAAAACATCCGCGTCATACGTTCCTCATTCTCCACTAAATGAGGTGCAAACCTGGATAACTCCGCGAACTTCGCCTCGTACTGGGACACAGTCATGTTGTTCTGTTCTAGTCTAATAAACTCTACCTCCTTCATATGATGAATACTTTCAGGAAAGTACTTGTCATTGAACAGTTTCTGAAACGTTTCCCAAGAAATGTTGAGTGCAGCTGGATGGGTACGCTTCACAGATTCCCACTAGTAATCTGCCTCGTTACGGAACATAAAGGTGACGAATGGAACCTTCTATTCCTCCGTGCATCCCAAGACATTGAATATCTTGGTAATTTGCTTGACCCACGTCTCCGCCTTAATCGGATCGGCTTTCCTGCAGTGCGGTGGTCCCAACTCTTTGAAGCGCTTGGGTTGTGACAAACCGAAATGCGTTCATTTATCATTTCCCAGTATTTTTTACATGAGTCTCCTAAATCCGATTTTGCATGAAGCGCAGAAAAATCTTCTAAACATCCCGTCGTTCATCGTCGATCGATGGTGGTGTTGTTTACAGGAGGAACATTGTCTTCATGTTGCCCGTTCTCCTGATTGTTGAGTAAAGGTGTCTCCACGGTCTCATTTACTCCACTGTTAACATTCTCAGTTGCCATTCTTAAATACTTCCATAAAACAAGGGTTAATTAAAGAAATTTACATATCACATAATATCCCTATATATTGACCAACCAACAAATAAGCTTAGGTAGGACACTTTAGCGAAGGATTTACTCCGTCTCTCCCTCCTAGTTCTATTTCCCGATCTCGCCGCCAGAGATCATATCCCTAAGCTCGATACCAGTTGTGGCGCGCCCCAAAATAAGTCCATTCCATCCAACCCATTACGAGTCACCAAATACATGGTATGTAAATAACTACAACTTTATTAATACATTTGTCGTGCAAAATACGACAACACATAAACTGTGAGTTTAAATACAAATATTGTCATCTAGACAATATTCACACCCAAATAAAGTCCTCATTACAATTATTGATATACTATTTTACAGAATAGTGAGGACTACTAAAACAACTATCTTGAACCATCACTCCATACCCCGACTAGTTCCCGCTATATTCTCGCCTCCTGAGAAGAAAAATGGAATAAAAAAAGAAAAGGGTGAGCTCAACTAGCCTAGTAAAGAACATTATGACTAAGATAATATAGAACAAATTATTGTTAGTCTTCAATAGGGAAAAATCTGATAGAATACAATAGACAACAAGTTTTAGATCAACAACTGCAGCGAAAATAACAATTCATTAGAAGAGTTAAGTAGAGAATGAAATCTACTATCATCTATGAATTTAAAAGTTCATCATCAATATTTTTTTCCTGTAACATCAATCAATATACATCTTGAATCAAATAGTCATCAATCAATATACAATCTTGGACACAGAAAAGAAAATTTAATTTTTTGTGAATAGTGTCGTATTCGTGAATAGTGTCGTATACGTGAATAATAACTTCGACACTAAAAGGTAGAAATTTCACAAGAAAATCATCATACTTCGTGAATAGTAACTCGTGAATAGTAACCCCGACATGAAAAGATAAGAATTTCACAAGAAAAATCATACCAATATTTCGGCATAATGATATTGAAAGAAATAATATCATTTATAAAAAAAATAATATCCCTTACCTCAAAAGAATAGTACTTTTGGCTGGAATATCAGATATAACGCTGAAGGAAACTTGCACCGTATAGCAACACTCAAGATATCAAAATACTCACAAGAATACGCTCGATAATATAGAGAAAGAAAACTTCAGTTTCTGGTGTGATTTTCAATTCTAACCTAAGCACCCTATTTAAAGGAAAATGCTTAAAACACCAAAGCAGAAAATTTAATATAATAATATTATTTATAAACTGAATTCCTAAACACACCACCAGCTGATTTTAACCATTTAACACATGCCCCATAAATGAAAAAAATGTTTTTCTTTTAAAAAATATTTAAAACTTCAAAAATCAATTATTCTGGAACTTCGAAACTTCAATAATTCATAATAAATAGCCCTTTTATTAGAAAATTTCAAACCTTGTGTCCTTCCGATAGGAAATTCCATTCTCTACAACTTTGCAGAAGAAATTTTTTCCAAATTCCAAACAGAAATTGACTGAAATCCACAAACCAGACGATTTTCTGTGCTCTAATCAAATTTGATCCAAGAAATGGGGTCCATGACATGTTTAACATGTTTTAAATATTTTAGTAACAAAAATACTCCTCCTCATATACTCATATATCCCACATTCATTGTAAAAATATCACCATTATTATATTATTAAAATATAATAATATATTTAAATGAATTATTTTATCGAGAAAAGATAAAATATCAATTTTTAACAATTGTCACATTAAAAGTTTTCTCCATCTATATCCACATAAAATGAATATTTTTCTTATCATATAAATCAATAATTAATTATTCACAAATAATATTATAGAATCACAATACTGACAACCAGGCCGTTCTTAGGAAAGAGGGGGCTTTCCAATAAGGATTTCTCCTTACTAGCGCGCAATTAGGTGACCAAACCTCTCCTTAGACAGAACTTTCTAGACATTGTCAATAATACTATCTAATAATATTATTCAAATAATATAAATTATTGATCTGATAATGAAAATACTATGTAGTGACAATTATTGAAACAACAATAATATAAAATATCAACGTAGCAATTATTGAATCAATAAAATAAAATATTGAACAGTAATTACTGTAATAATTATTGAGTAGTGCATTCTTACGTAAGAATCAATAATTGGTACAATACCGTGCTATCTTGTGCAACAACGCCAGACATCGTGTGTTTTAACCAAGGGTATTCCAATAGTATTATTCTGGTGAATAACTACGCCGTTATTTATAAACAACTTATACTTGTCGTTTTCTTCATCCAATCGCTTTCCGTTATGGGGCCCACACAAAGCTGCGCCGTCGTACGAATATTCCCCGACAGTAAGAATATTCCACGACCAAACGAATATTCCCTGACAACAATGAATATTTTATAAATATTTGCGCATTTTACTCATAACTAACCACATTAATCAAATAAACCCTTACTATTTCAAAATAATAAATAAAGGAAATTTCATTATATTTATAAAAAAATTTGGGGTCTTACATGATTCTCATTGAGGTTAGGCTTTGGGATGGCAAGCAATTCAACTGCTTTCCCTGGTCAAACCAAACTTGAACTTTTGTTTTCTTGGTTTCATTCCACTTTTTAGTATACCAAAGTATTAACACATAGCAAACATACATCTTTAGATGTCTTGGACTTTCTTAGAGTCATTTCAAGTCCACATTTACACAATATGTCTTTAGTAGAAAATTTCTATGAAGTTAAGGCCAACTAAGTTCATGAAATCATGAGGCCAACTATGTTATCCATTTATTCATATGAGAAGGTCATATAATCTGTAATATGCACGCTCGCAAGTATTCACATCATTTACACATAGCTAGTGTCTTTCATCACTTGAAACTCATTTAAAATCATGCTCTAATGACTTATATTGTCTCAAACTATGTGTGTGCACTTATAGGCCATGATTATTGACCTAAAAGATACTTGCATGCAATCCCTACAAGTCCAAAATGTGAGCAACACACTGCTCGAAGATATAAGTCTGCAAAGCGTTCAAGTTTACTTTTAAAAGTCATTCTAGGCCAAGTTAAAGCAACTCGGTGCAACTTTAAATCTCATTTCATAGTTAACTACTCCATGTACGTATGTTATCACTTTTAGAACTTTAAGTACACAAGTTCCTTTATGTTCATTCTCAAAGTTTCAAGTTTTCTTTAGAAATTATTTTCAACTAAGCTATTGTATGTTGATAATAAGTAAATCAACTTTAAATCACTTCTCATGCTTATGTATACTCATAACTCAACAATATTATGAATTAAAATATCAAAACTTCAAAAACTCAAGGTTCATCAATATTTGTTTTCAAAACTCCAAGTTTTCTTTTCAACACACATACTAAATCATGCTAAAACATTCTATTATGAGTAAGGTAATCTTAGATATATGTCATGTCTATTATCATACATATTTATGTTTTATAACTTAGAATAACATATTAAATCATCGGGAGCACTACAATTGTGTATGTGCATGTCCGACACCCTCCGATTGCCTTCGAATACGTAGCAGTCACAAAGATGGACATTTTTACCCCTCCTAACGACATAAAAATGAAACGCTTAAAGAATGAAAGTTGTAGGTCTACTCGTTATCTTTCCGAATCATCCTGAATCGACTCAATCGGAGTTCGTATGAAGAAGTAATGCCTAATTTACTACAGCATGTCAAAACAGTCCTACCTGACACTATTCCGGCGTAGCTGCGCCCCAAATAGCCTTGGGGGCAGCGTAACTGCACCCAAAATGGCCTTGGGGACAGCGCAGCTGCGCCCAGTGATGTAGAATGGTTTCTCAGATTCTGATCTTCGCGATTTTCAGACCAATTCTCCTTCCAATCTTCATAACGCGAGTTATACACATCCAAATTAGTCTGTTTTCAATTCTATGGATTTTTAATTCATAGAACTACAACATACCAAAGAATTAACAATTAACATAAACATTAACTAACCCAAATATTAATCCAAAACTCATGTTCATACTAAATTTTCATGTTTGGACAAGTTTAGCTAATTTCATCACTACGGATTCGTTTCTAAACCAAATTGGTCCGTTTAACTTCTGTTATTTTCGTATTTAACTGTATTATCAATATCTAACAACAATTCATGGATTACAACAATCCTTAGCCACCAATTTTTGACTCAAAAGTAAGTATTTTCTTGACGTTTGTAAGAAATTCATAATCTTGAAATGAAGAACATATACATATATAATTATTACCCCTTGAAGCTTTGCTAATCATAGCTCTTCAAACCTCTGATCATCCACACTCATCTTCTAATTCTACTAACTTTCAATAGCAAAAACTCAAACACTTAACAAACGGGAAAGAGGATGAGGAGTCTCTAATTATAGAGAATTTAATACCCAAACAATAGCTTTGCCCAACATTTCAAACTAACAGGAAGAAGAAGAAGAAGAAGATGGGTATTAGAGATTTGGTGGAATAGTAATACCTGCTCCCCTTCAACCACTCCCCATCATCATTTGCTATACATTGAGTTTAAGAAGTAGAGTGGTAGGCCATTGGCCTAATACACGGCTGTTATTTATTTAGGACACAGATAATGGGACAAGGTACAATACTTCCTTACTTATTAGTAAAATGATCCTCATTCTACTAAAGTTAATTCCTTTTGGGCTTATTAAATCAATTATAATGGCTTAACATTACCACATTAAATTAAGTTATGGGCACATATACACAAATATATGTACATGCCCACATATAGGAAGTACACTTACATTTTAAATATACACTAATATAATCTTATATTATAGGTACATTGGGCTAGTCCAAATAATATTTTAATTGGGCTAACTATAATTCAATTGGGTACTCTCAACCCATTATTTTTCATAAAATTTATTATCTCAAATACACTCAATTATTATAATGATAATTATTATCAAATATCTATTAACTTTCTTCCATACTTGCTTAATAATTTACACCATTCAAGCTTATAGCCTTATATTATAACTATTCACATCACATTATATTATTCTTAACATCTCATCTTATTTTTATACATGAAGCAAATTTTATTGCATTACTTTGTATGCTCTTACAACACATGTAATTGCACATAATAATTAATAATAATAATCATTAGTCCATCACATTACTTCATCATTTCCCCACTAATGTAATTGAACAAATCCTTAGTCCATTATTATGCCACACTAGGCATATCCCACAAGCTTACTTTAAGCTCATTACCACATTTTAATATTCTTTTAATATAAAGTTTGTGTGACACACTTTACCTTAATGCTAAATTATTTTGCTTGCTTAAATAATTATCCACTTATAATATGTATAACCTTTACACTTAGAATATTTTAATATCTATTCTATTAATTTATTTAAATTATACACTATACGTATAATTATTCGATTGTCCCAAGACAACTTCTTCCATCTTTATATTTAGCCTTATCTTAAGTGTTAATATAATCCCTCAATCTTTAACCAATATTTATTTATAATTATATTGGTTCTCGTCTTTTATTAATCACTTATCTTTCAAACATTAACCTTTTTATATATTACAATACTATGTAATATATTAAAACTATCAAATATTAATTAACATATTTCTTTCATCCTCTTATGCTAAACACATATATTAATTCACCATTTTATGTAAGTGAATCAGCTTTTTCTCATTCTATACTACTGCCACACAAGGCTATATAATATTCTATAATACAACTTGATTAACCAATATTCATTCTGGGCAACTTAATCATCCATTATGACTTTTATTAACCATATACATGCATTGAAATTCAAATTTCACAAGCTTACTCAAGACCTTCTCAGACCGCAAAAGCAATTAGCAGAAGAAAACGAATCGAAAATGAGTCAAAGATATCATCCGCAAACCGATGGGCAAAGAGAAAGAACGATCCAGACACTTGAAGATATGCTCAGAGCGTGCATCATGGATTTCAAAGAAAACTGGGATGATCATCTACCGTTGGTGGAATTCGCATACAACAACAGTTACCACACAAGCATTGGTATGCCGCCATATGAGGCGTTATCTACAGGAAGTGTGCGAACTCCACTATCTTTGGGATGAAGTTGGAGAACGATAATCATTAGGCCAGAATCGGTTCGTGAGAATCATTTGAAGTTGTCAAATTCATCATAGCAAGACTGGTACCTGCTCAAGATCGACAGAAAAAGTATGTTGATCAACACAGGCAGAGTCGTGAGTTTGAAGTAGGAAATTTCATATTCCTGAAAGTTACTCCTTGGAAGGGGAAGATTCGTTTCGGCAAGAAATGCAAGCTCAGCCCGAGGTTTATTGGACCTTTTGAAATATTGCGAAGAGTGGGAGAGGTGGCTTACAAAGTAGCTTTACCTCCAGAATTAGAGCATGTGCACACTGTTTTTCATGTGTCGGTGTTACGACCTTATAAACCCGATTACAAGCATGTGATCAAGTATGAACCGTTGCAATTCAGTAAAGATTTGTCTTACGAAGAGATTCCTATCCAGATAGTCGACAGGAAGGAACAAGTGCTCAGGAACAAGTACCTTCTGTGAAGGTGATATGGAGGAACCACAACGTCGAGAAGGCTACGTAGGAACTCAAAGCTGATATGATGAAAAATTACCCTGAGTTATTTGTTTAGTCTGTGTCTTCGATCCTGGGGACAAAATCTTTATAAGTAGGGGATAATGTGACGATTTCATTGTTTGAATTGTGATTCTGGGGACAAAATCCTTGTAAGGAGGGAAGGATGTAACGATCCGAAATTTCAAATTGTAATTTAAATATTTATTGAGTTATATAAATATTATTTGAGGTGTTTATTGTTTAATAAATATTTTATTGACGTGATGGTTGATGAATCTAAATGTATTAGAAAAAAAAAATTCTAAATTAAATTAATTTATAATTTAGAGAGCTGTAAAATAACATGAGATGTTATATTGTTATTTTGATTTAATAATTTAAGTGATATATTAAATTATTAAATAAAGTTATAATGAAAGTTATAATTTTGTGATATTTGCTATAAGGCTATATTTAATTAAAATATAGTATGTGATTAATTTAATGGGTTAATGTTGGATATGGAAATCCAAATAATAATATGTAATTATAAATTATAAACTAAAGAGTTTATTAAAATAAATTAAAAAGGATTTAATTTAGTGTTTGCCAAACAAGGCTTAAAAGTATTTTAATTCTTTAAATTTAAGAGTTTGCCAAACAAGCCTTATGGCTTTTGGGATTTCTAATTTTTAAAAATAAAATAAAATAAATTAAAATAATAAATATAATATATTTAAAATATATACGTTTATTTTTGTAACTGTTATTCTATTAAATCTGGCGTATTAAGGTGTATCAGTTTCTTTTGTTTACGCTTACTATTCAGTTTGGTTTTACGCTTAAGTTGGTCTGTGTTGTGATACTGAGAACTCTGAGAAAATTGAGAATTTCTTGAGAGAGAATTGGAGAGGAGTCTAGGAATTTTCACGTCAATTCCAATGTGTTTAGCAAGAATTTCTGTTAAGCAACAAAAAGGTATGTTCATAATTGTGATAATATATATATATTTGTGTTGGACGGCAAGAATTTTCTCGTGTTCTGCAATAAGCAATTGTTGAATTGTAGATTTATATAGTTGGTAATTGCAATTGTATATGTTTATAATGCTAGAGTTTATGTCAAATAAGGAAATCGCATGTTAATTTTTGGATAACAGTAAAAGAAAATGATGTCAGTGTTTATGTTTTCATATGTAGCTACGTAAGTACCAATTTTGATGGTCAAATTGCATGTTAAGATGTTAATTGAGTTTTGTTTATGCTAGTTTATTGAGATACGAACATAACGTAATTTGAATGAGATGATTTGGTCATGTATTGAATTCACAGTGATGATTTTTAGGATGAATGTCAAGAAAATTGAGTTTTTCATGAAAACAAGAAAATTAAGAAATTAAAATAGTTTTAGTGGTTGTTAAATTGTGCTAAGTGGTTGTATATGTTAACAATCATGTCTATGATAGTTGTATATTTATTCTACGTGTTATTATCACTGTTTGGTGGGTGAAATTCGTGTTAGTTGGCTTAAGAAAAGTGTCAAGTCTGCATTACGCAAAATCGAGAGTTACGGCGTAATTCTTATGGTCAGACAATGCATTGCTGCATTGCATGGCGCCAGATCCCAAGATAAAAATATGGCGCCGCTTAGTGCCCATTTTCGTATTAATCTTTGAAGTCTATTAATTCTGCAAACTTTGGTCATTCTTTGTAGCTTAGCTTAAGGTTATGGTAATGTGTTCAACAAGGATAAAACAAAGTTGTGTTATGGAGTTAGTGAATTCAAAGTGGTAAAAATGATTAGTAAATTTCGAACGCATTATGTGATATCTTAGTAAACACATTGAATGTTAGGCAAGTGTTGCGAAGTAAACACTTAGAATTTCTTAAATGTAAATGATAAAGAAAGACTTGTTCTAAAATGGTAAGTTTAGCTAGGAATGTACATGTTTTGGTATGTTAGCATATCTAATAGATAATGTGGTTCTAAACCAATGTGTAGGTGAACGCGAGTTTAATATTGTAGCTTGCGCTCGAGGCAAGTTTCTAAACCCTATCTTTTTACATTGAGAAAGTTTTTCTAACTCTACACTTTCGTTGAGTTAGTTCTATTACTATATTATGTAACTTTATTCTTTTGATTGAGCAAGCTTATTATCTTAACTGTTATTGAATAAGTCAATTGTTCTTAAAATTCATTCGAGCAAACTTTAACTCTAATGTTATTTGAAATTCTCATTTGATTGATTCATTCTAACTTGTTTATAGTTAAGCAAGTTTCTTAAGTTCTATTATTGTATAATGAACGCAGTTTTTGAACTCTCGTCTCTTTTATTGAAATGTTTTAATTCTTTGCATGAGTCAATACCATGTTAGGCAAGTTTTTAGTTTCCAGCCTGCTATCAGTTAATGTACGTTCTGTGATTTCATTTCTAATGTTATAAGACTCTAACCTTAGCTTATTTATTGTTCAAGCAAAGGTTTACCATTTATTTATTTTGTTGAATACTTATGCTCTATAGTCATTTCAAGCATGGGTTTAATATGTATAATCGGTTCATTTATGATTCTCAATTGTTTTATGTCATGTTGTTATTAAAACATCTGTTGTGATTATCAAACACTATTGATTCAAATAGTCCTCTAGTTGATGTTCGTTAAACTTTAAATTACCCTTGAAAGCTTATCCAAACCAAACTTTCTTTGGTGCGGACTTGTACTCTAAATACTGAGATGAACAACCCTATTATTATTAGGGGATAATTTACGCTTAGCGTTAAAATGTTTGTGCACAATACATTGTACGAAGGGTTAATCCCCCTAAGTACGAGGAGTCCTTATAGTCTTATGACTGTTAAAGTTGGAGTTGAGAGATTACTCGCAACTGTGGACATAGTTCATAGTCTTATGACCCTCAGTTATGTATATTCCATATTTTGGATTCCAGTTCCTGATTATCATTGTTAGAGTACTATTCAGTTTTGATGAGCCTATTCGTTGCCAGTTATTATTGTTATTCTCATGTTGATTCATTATTATATCCAGTGAGCAATTGTTTTGCTCACTCTTGCATATTTATAAACTCTTTGCAGCTAAAGTGGAGAAGGTAGATGAACCTTCAACTAGCAAAGGAAAGGAAAAATTGTACAAGTGATGCTTATTTATACTTTTATTTATTATAATGATCTTAGACTTTTTAATAATGATGTGATGTAATAAATTTTATTTTCGCACTTGAATGATGTTTAAAGGTTAGATAACCTGGGATTATTTTTGAATTTATTAATGTAACCCTATTTAAGGGAAGGATTTATGATTTAAATATTATTTATTTGGGTAGATAGTATGAATGTATGGATAGTGAGCACCAAATCTTGTGGGAATGAAGTACCTAGATTTGGGGGTGTCATAAGTTAATCATAAAATCAATGAACAGAACAATCAATTTGATAATTACATTTCAAGGTAAAATCAACACCAATAAAGGTCCAGTTTGAGTCACAACCATATCTAATCAATCCAATCAAAGCTAAAAAATTACAAATACATATAATCATTCTTCCATTTAGATTTGCCCCAAATATCAAAAAAATGGAAGCCCTAGAATAAAAAATATAGAGAAATTAAAATAGAAACAAAGAGATAGATAGAGAGAAATGAAAAACCTGATTGAATTTGGTTTGGAGGTTGTAGTTGACTTCATCGAAGGCATGACAGAGGGAGGAGAACTCCTTGCGAGCTTCATTGGAGACGAGCATCTTCACCATTCCCAAGGAGAAAAAGAGCAACAAATTTTTCCAAGGGCTTGATGAGCTTCGAATTTGATCTTCATAATTGAGATATTGATACTTAGCCGCATGATTTGGTGTTCTATAGGTTTGATTGGCTTATAGAAGAGAGAGATTAGGGTAATTTCTAAGGTTAGGGCTTCAGAGAAAGTTAATTGGGAGATAATAAGAGAGAGTTAGAGGGAAATAAAAAGTGATTCCAAAAATATTGAGGGAAATAAAAAGTGATGTCTTATAGCGTCAGTTCCACCCCTACCGTCGCTATTATCCCCTATAGCGTCAGTTCCGCCCCAACCGTCGCTATAGCTCGTCGCCTTATCTTGATTTTCTAGTAGTGAGGGTATCGTTTTTCATAATTTTTCAACTGTCGCGACGCATACGCAATGACTTTGTCATGTTGCATTAGCACACAACCCAGTCCTCTATGCGACGCATCACTATACACCACAAATCCTCTCATATCATCTGGTAATGATAATATAGGTGCCTCACTCAATCTCTTCTTCAACTCCTGAAAACTTTCTTTGCACTTGTCCGTCCACACAAACTTCACTGTCTTCCTCGTCAGATTGGTCAATGGGGTCGCTATCTTAGAAAAATCCTAGATAAATCTTTGATAGTACCCAGCTAACCCTAAGAAACTTCTTACTTTGGTTGGCGTCTTTGGTTGCTCCCAATTACTCATTGCTTCTACTTTCACAGGGTCTACTGAAATTCCATCCTTATCCACCACGTGTCCTAAGAATTGAACCTTCTCCATCCAAAATTCACACTTCGAAAATTTTGCATACAACTTCTCTTTTCTTAATGCCTCCAAAACCATCTTCAGATGTTCGGCGTGTTCTCCTTCCGTCTTCGAGTAAATTAATATATCGTCGATAAAAACTACCACGAATTTATCTAAGCATGACTTGAAAACTCGGTTCATCAAGTCCATAAATGCTTCCGGAGTATTCATCAACCTGAATGATATTACCAAAAATTCAAAATGTCCGTAATGAGTTTGAAACATCGTCTTTGATATGTCCTCCTCCCGTACCTTCAACTGGTGATAACCCGTTCGTAAGTCTATCTTGGAAAAACACTTCACTCCCTTTAGTTGATCGAAAAGATCGTCTATCCTCGGTAACGGATATCTATTCTTAATCGTTACTTTGTTTAATTTTTGATAATTGATACAGAGCCTCATCAATCCATCATTCTTCTTAACAAATAATATTGGTGCTCCCCAAGGAGACACACTCACTCGTATGTAACCCTTATCTAGCAACTCTTGTAACTGTATCATTAATTCCTTCATTTCTACTGGCGCCATACGATATGGAGCTTTCAAAATTGGTGTAGTTCCCGGTGCTAAGTCTATTACGAATTCAATTTCTCTATCTGGCGGAAGACCAGGCAGATCGTTCGAAAATACATCTTGGAATTCTTCCACTACAGGTATATCCTGAATTTCTATTCCCTTTTTTCGGGTATCAACTATATAGGCTAAGTAACCTACACATACTTTCTTTAACAATTTCTTGGCCTGCATCATCGTAAGGCAACATGATTACTTAAGCGATGAGCTACCATAAAATACTACCTTAGACTTATTCGGAGTCTGAAGATTTACACTTTTATTCTAACAATCAATTATCGCAGCATAGTTATACAACCAATCCGTTCTCAATATTACGTCAAACTCTCCCAATCTTATCGAAATCAAGTCTACGCTTAGTTCATGATCTCTAATGTTCGCGCGATAATTTTGGTAAACATATTCTATAGAGATTACTTCCTTATTCGCAACTTCTATGTTCAAAGGATTTTCTAATCGGTCTCGGGGTAAATTAAGTCGACTAGCAAATTTCTCAGATACAAAGGAACAGGTGGCACCCGAATCAAATAATACATAGGCATTTATATCATTGATCGGGATGATACCTGACACCACGTCCTTCGCAGGCATTGCGTCCTGGACGGTCGTATTAAATGTTCTAGCAGTTGGACGGTTGGATGGCGTTGGTCCGCCAATCATCAGTTTGTCGCTTCCTCCTTGCTGGCTGCTTCCTCCGCCGCTTCTTTTCTTCGGGCATTCTTTGATCAGATGGTCCATCGAGCCACAAGCGAAACAACCTTTGATCTTCTTCGGCTTCGGGCAGTTCGGCGCAATATGCCCCTCTTGGCCACAATTATAACAAACACTGCGCCCCTTCCAACATTCGCCCTGGTGATACCATCCACACTTTGGGCATCCCTCCGCCTTCTTCTTAAATTCTCCCCGAAATTTCCCCACTTGATTATTGTGATTCTTGTTGTTATTGTTGTTCTCCCATTTTCTCTTTCCTAAGTTACTCCCTCCGCTATTACTTACTCCACGACTATCTCCACCTGTATTCTTACTCTTCTTCTCTTTGTTATACAAACTCAAAGCTTCACCTCCTCCCTCTGCAATAATAGCCTTCTCCAGTAATGTTGCAAAAGAATCAATTTGAAGAACTGATACCTTATTAAACAACCAATGCTTCAGTCCTTGTTCGAAATGCCTAGATTTTCTCTCCTCATCTACCACCTGGTGTTCAGCAAACCAGGCTAGTTCATTGAACTTAGCCGCGTATTGCGCCACCGTCATATCCCCCTATTTAAGTTCTAAGAAATTCACCTCCATCCTATTTTTCATGCTTTTCGGGAAATAATTCTCGAAGAATATAGTCTTAAATCTTTCCCAAGTTACTATTCCTTCTCCCGCTCTTTGCTGATTTGCCTCCCACCAATAGTTCGCTTCGCCTCTCATCATGTAGGTCGCAAACGCCGTCTTCTAGTTTTCACCCACACGATCTATGGTGAAGGCTTTCTCCATTTCCTTGATCCACGTCTGAGCCACGATAGGATCAGTAGTACCCACAAACTCCGAAGGTCCTACACTCTTAAAGTCCTTAAAGTTTGTAACTGGAGCTGCTTGGGGAATGGGTGGTACAGGTTCAGTTCTTCCCCTAAGAGCTTCCCCTAACAAATTTACTAGCCTTTGTATCAGGTTTACTGGTCCTCTCTCATCATTAACCGACTCTTCCGGTGCAGCTAGTCTACGTCTGGGCGGCATTTTTTTGCATCACAAAATTTTAATTTTTATTATTATCTTATTATGTTATTTAAACATTTCTCAATAAGAATAACATTTTATAACGCATTGATGGAATAAGATCATTTATATTCATATGCCAAATCGTTACATTACATGATTATCTCTAACATACTTCTATAAATGACACAACTTATCCCATACTATCACAAAAGATGAGGACAATCACTAACACACTACCCCTCTAACATTTTTCAAAAGTTTGGGGATCACATATATCTCACATCTTACACAAAAGACTGAGATTACCACGACAGATTATACATCATATAAATAAAATACTACCACTACTAAGCTTCTACATCTAGACTCAATCTAACATCTAGACTCAATCTAACATCCCACGCTCCACAGCGCTCTGGTATTCTTTCTGAGTAATATGCACCACCAAATCTCGGCTTATGGTGTGCCGGGTCTATCCCTGCTCTTCCGGGTAGTGATTTACCCCATCAATCAATCTCTCCATGGCCGTGCGCAAAGCAGAGCTCATCTTTTTCATCTTTCTTCTTTTACATCTCATCTCATCCTCTAAGTCATTAGCCCGATCCCACTTCTCCTCGAAGTGGATCCTATCTATCACCTCCATCTATAACTGAGTACGGAGTGCTTCCATCTCTGTCCTCTTACTCAACTCTCTCTGTTCCATCTCTTCCAACTTTCCTGCCAGCTCTACATTTCTAGCCACCGACCGGTGAAACAAAGTTCCCATCTGGATCCCTGCCTCGTTTCGGTGAGCAATCTCCACCTCCAACTCCTGCATCACTAATTTTCTTTGATGGTCCTCGTCCCTCAGTTTCTGGAACTCGGACTCCCTCTCTTTAGCCTCAGCCTGTAATTCTTTCACTCTATATCCTAACTCCAGAATTTGTTCCTCATACTCCCCCAACATCCGATCCTCAAAGGTAGCCTCGTCGGAGTCCTCCATGGGCTCATATTCCTCCTCCGGATCAGACTCCTCGGGTAAGGGCTCCATCTCCTCCTCCTCGTCATCGTCATCGTCATCGATAGGGGCCACGGCTGATATAGGCTCCGCTATCAATGGTGCCTCAAATACCACGTGTATGTCACGTGGCTCCTCCTCTATCACTCGACTAGCTCCTCCAATGTCAGTCATCCTACAACCACCAACATAAGACAAACAAACAACAACCCCATTAGAATGTTAAATAAACATAAGTTCATTATACATAATGAAATTATATTTCATAACACACTAAATCTCTCTCTAGGAAAACTCTATATAAGTTTTATCCCTCCCTATCTTCTAAGTTCTCCTAAGTTATAATCTAAGGACTCTCATTCCTAAGGTTTATAACTACAGCTCTGATACCAACCTGTGACGCCCCCAAATTAGGACCACACTTGTCTCAAATTTAGTTATCACGTACTAACTTTAATAATAAATCAACATCTCACACAACAGAATAATAGAATAAATTACATTGTTATAATATAATTATTCTTGTCCCAAGGGTTCGTAACTTAAACATCTCTTGCAAACCTTAATCATAATTAAACACCGTTTAGACATAACTAATACATAATCCAATTCAACTTAAACTAAACATAGCTAAATATAAATGAGTTCTTCTACAACCAATAGTAGCACATTCCTAGCATTATAGAAATAACTACTCCAAAGCCTTTTTTTTACCCTTGTCCTTGCCAGAGGGTTCGCCATGTTCTGCCTTTACTGAAAGTTTTATGGAAAGCAAGGGTGAGCAACAAATTTGCCCAGCAAGTAATATAGCAATAAGGGTATTCAAGGTAGTTTTAACTTTCTCAAAGGTATATCACTAATGATAGTTCAAGATAGCAAGAAGTATCGATGATTCACAACAGTAGTCGTTATGGACAGGATATATCAATAATATTCAATGGTTAATCAATTCAAGATATCAAAGTAATGAATACTGAGCAACCACTAAGGACTACGAACTTCTCCTAGAATTAACTGTAATATTACTGATAATTCTACAAAACGAGTACAACAGGTGATCAACCTAAAGTACCCTATGTCATGCATAACATTTAGTCTTTCTCATGTGCGCACATTGGTTCCCCGACAATATATAATTCCCCTACCAAGAGGATTATTCATCTCAGTTATAAGAGTCCACACCAAGTTAATTTGGTTTGGATAGCTTTCGATCAGATATCAATAGTCTAGCCGAAGCAATGGCTTAGACAGTTTTCTTTTACAGTATATATATGAACAATTTTCGTTCGAATCAATATTTGTAAACCATTTCATTTCTAGGTTACAAAGTATTAAACTATCAAAGTTCTACTTGTAGGATCAATAATAGCACAAGTTCCAGTAATGCTCAATAAAGAGTAAGGTTTGAGTACTTGCCTCAAGCGTAGTTTACCAAATATAGCTTATCAACATTATTTTGAATCCTAACATAATATAGTTACACGTATAGGATATTCATTAGTTACATAAGCTCACATATGTAAGTTCAAACATACACATAAACATATAACTTAGTTGAATAATCTATACATATTACATCACATATCCTACTTCCTCATAGCACAAAATCAGTTTGTAAGACACCACAAGGTCAGACAACTTAGTTTCAAATCATTGCTTTATAGTTTGCAAATATTTTCTTGAACTTCACATTTGAAAGTTATAATCTATCGTTAAACATTCAACTCTATCATCTAATGTGGCATCCCCAAAATAGGTATACATCACCCATCTTGAGTCGCCAAATACATGGTACAGAAATCAAATACAAACTTCTTTAATACAACTGTCGTGTAAAAATACGACAAAACATAGCAGATATTTTATATGAATATTGTCTTCTAGATAATATTCAAACTCAAATGGAGTCCTCGTTACATTTATTGTCACACTATTTCATAGAATAGTGAGGACTACTATAACACCATCTCGGACCAACACTACGTTCCCCGACTAGTCCCGGCTACGTTCTCATTTCCTGAAGAGAACAATAAAAGCAAAAGGGTGAGCTCAACTAGCCCAGTAAGAAATATTATGACTAAGATAATGCAAAATAAATTATCATTAGCCTTCAACAGTGTTAAACTGATAAAATACAATAAACATCAAGTTTAACTGCAACAGAACAAGCAATCCATTAGAAGAGTTAAGTAGAGTATGATATCTACTATCTTCTATGATTTAAAAAGTTTTTCATCAACTTTATCACTGAGACTCAGCTTAATAAATAAACCACATCATCGAATCATCCCTGCACTACGAGCCAAGGATATTCATGTAATCATCAATGGTCATGATTATACCGAATAATCCCTGGTCATAATCATACCAACAATTGTCCATCAATGCACTACGAGCCAATGAGGACTTTTACCACATCATTTGTAACATTACGGGTCATGATTATACCGAAAGATCCTTGGTCATAATCATACCAATCAATAGTCCATCTATGCACGTAAGCAACATATGACTTTCATCATAATATAAGCATGAGGATGATGACAATGATATAAGAATTCAATTAAAGGAAAGCAAAGGATAAATTTTTAAATACTTATAAATTAATTTATTCAGAATTCAATAATGTTCAAATTGCCAACATGATACTGCTTTTTGGAGTAAAATTCAAGAATGATACTGTATCAAAAATGATTTGGACCGAAAAGAAATCAATTTTTGTCATGAATAGTACTCCGGGTGAATAGTAACGTATAAATGAATAGTACTCATGGACAGTACTCCGGCATAAAAAGCTTAAAATTTAACAAGAATGTGCAGAAAATATCCTTGTGAAACGATACTAGATGAAGCGCAAATTTTAAGGATATTCTACTAATTTCACGGAGTATAGAAGCAATACTTTAACAAAATGAGGGTATAATCAGGAATACGAGACGAAATAATATTACTCATATACTAAAGAGTATGGAAGAAAATATTATTCCTATGAATACTGAACAAAAAAATAATATCCCTTACCTCAGAAGAAGACTGGATACTGGAATAGTGAGGCAGCAAATTTCTCGTCTTCTTTCTCTCTATAGCTTCTCTCTCTCTTCTCTCTCTATAATTGCTCTTGTGAGTCTTAGTGAATTGGTGAGAATGAAAGAATAATGAGCTTCTATTTATAAGAAAATATAGTTTCGATAATTACACGTTTTGGGGCTCGAAATATTGCAGTACAATACCTTCATCTTATCCTTCATTTTTAATTTAGTCCTGCAAGTATTATCAAACTTGCACCACCTCTCCTAATATTACATCATGTAAATCAATAGTTCTATACATGTGAAAAAAATAGTTACAATATAGTACCTTCATCTATACCTCTATTTTTAATTTAGTCATGCAAGTATTATAAATCTTGCACCATATCCCCTAATAATGCATGCATGTAAATCAATAGTACACACATGTGAACAAATAGTTATAAGCATGTGAATTAATAGCAATTAATTGCTCATTTATCCGCTTAATTACCCAATTGGTCAATATAACCTCCAAACATCAATTATTATCGAAATAGATGTCGATTTCCACTAACACTAATAATCCCAACACAATGGAAATATCAATTTCATCTTTAATCAACACGAACTTATTCATCATTAATATTATAACTCATAATATTTAACAACCAGATCATTCCCAGGAAAGAGAGGGCTTTCTGATAAGGATTTCTCCCTATTGGCGCGCAATTGGGTGACCAAACCTTTCATCGACATAACTTTCTAGACATCGTCAATATTGCAAATAATAATATGAATAACTTTGTCGTCTCAATTATTGATTTAATAATATAAAATATTGATATTTTGACAATAATTGAATCAATAATATGAGAGATATTATGCAGCAATTACTGTAGCAATAATTGAGTATAATTGAGTTACCTCTCACGTAAGCATCAATAATTAATACCATGTGCTGCTATTCAACCACGCGTATTACTGTACTTTTACCACCGGGTAGTTCAACAGTTTAACAGTAAAACTTTCGTCGTTATTTTTATAAAAAGATAATTCTGTCATTTTCTAACTACGACAATACTTCTGTTGTGGGGTCCACCAATAATTGTGCCATCGTATGAATATTACCTGCTAAAACGAATATTCTCCAACCAATCGAATATTTTATTTTATAACAACTTACTTACTTTGTAAAATTTATAAATATTACTCACAACTATAATAATATAACAAATCCACACCATAATATTCAAAAATATATTTCGAGAAAAATTAATCTTTATTCATAAAAGTTGGGGTCTTACAACCCCCCCTTTTTATGAAATTTCGTCCTCGGGTACCTGGTATGTCGAAGAGGTGAGGATACCTTGATTTCATTTCAGATTCTAACTCCTAGGTCATTTCCTCCACATCGTGGTTTCTCCACAAAACTTTGACTTGAGGTATAACCTTGGAGCGTAGAATATGATCCTTCTTATCCAAGATTTTAACAGGTATCTCTTCATACGTTAAATTTTTCGCTATCTCGTCCGGTTCTAATTCAATAATGTGGTTCGGGTCTTTCACATATTTATATAATATAGATATGTAAAAAACGTTATGAACACGAGACGTACTTGGCGGTAAGGCGAGTCTATAGGTCACAGTTCCTACTCGATCGAGGATTACAAATGGGCCAATGAATCGAGGATTGAGCTTTCTTATCTTTTCAAATCTCGTAACTCCTTTCCATGGAGCAACACGTAACAACACATGATCTCCAATATTGAATTCCACGTCCTTTCGATGAAGATCAGCATAACTCTTTTGTCGATCTTGTGAGGGTTTTATACGTTGTCGGATCGTTTGAATCTTTTCCATAGTCATACGTACCAACTCCGATCCCAACAACGTTGCTTCACCCACCTCATCCCAGCATACTGGAGAATGACACTTTCTTCCATACAACGCCTCAAATGGAGTCATGCCAATACTTACTTGATAACTGTTGTTGTAGGAAAACTCCACCAATGGTAAGAACTTGTCCTAACTTCCTTTGAAGTCAAGGACACAGAGTCTTAATAAATTATCAAGAGTTTGAATAGTCCTCTCCGACTGACCGTCTGTTTGAGGATGATATGCTGAACTAAATTATAAATCCGTGCCCATAGCTTTTGGCAAACTATCCCAAAATCTTGAAGTGAATCTTGGGTCTCGATCAAAAACTATGGATACTGGCATACCATGCAATCTTACAATCTCGTTTATGTACATACGAGCAAGACGTTCAAGTGTAAAAGTTTCTCGTATCGGTAAGAAATGAGCAGACTTGGTCAATATATCAACAATGACCCAAATCGCATCTACGCCTTGAGAAACCTTGGGAAGACCAGTAACGAAATCCATGGTAATGTGCTCCCACTTCCATTCTGGAATTTCAAGTGGTTACAATAGACCTTTTGGCACTTGATGCTCTGTCTTGACTCGTTGATAAGTTAGACACCTTGAGATAAACCCCGCTATCTCTCTCTTCATATTGCTCCACCAAAATGTATGTCGAAGATCACAATACATTTTGGTACTCCCAAGATGGATTACAAACAGTGTGTTGTGCGCCTTCATCATGATTTTATACTTTAAGTCAGAATCGTTAGGAACATAAAGTCTGGAGTTGACTCGAAGTATTCCTTGTTCATCGGTTCTTGCTTCCGGAATAGAGCCTTCGTGTACTTTCTTCCTCATACGCATCAGCTCTAGGTCTGTAGCATGAGCAGCTTTAACTTTATCGATTAAAGTCGGTTTCACTCGTATATTCGCCATGATCACATGGGTCCCTGGAGGTTTTAACTCTATCTCCATCCTTTTTAAGTCATACAAAATAGGCCTTTGCGTTGACAATATCGCACTCGTACCCGCATATGATCTTCTACTCAATGCGTCAGCTACTACGTTTGTTTTTCCAAGATGGTATTGAATGGTATGATCGTAATCTTTCAATAGCTCAAGCCATCGTCGTTGCCGTATGTTGAATTCCTTTTGAGTGAAGAAATATTTGAGGCTTTTATGATCTGTATAAATCTCCACCTTCTCTTCATACAGGTAATGCCTCCAAATCTTAAGCGCAAAAACGACAGCTGCCAACTCTAGATCATGAGTAGGATAATTCCTCTAATATTCTTTGAGTTGTCGTGAGGCATAGGCTATGACTTTCCCATGTTGCATGAGAACACATCCTAAACTTTTGTCTGAAGCATCGTTGTATATGATAAATCCCTCCGAACCAGATGGTATTGTCAGAATAGGTGCTGAAATGAGTCTCCTCTTGAGTTCTTGAAAATTCTTCTCACATTCCTCGCTCCAACCGAATTTTGTATCTTTTCGAGTCAACTGAGTTAATGTAGTAGCGATTCGAGAAAACCCTTCTACGAATCTCCGATAATAACCAGCTAAGCCGAGAAAGCTACGTACTTCATTCACTGACTTAGGTTGCTCCCAGCTTTGAATTGCTTCAATCTTTGTCGGCTCAACAAATATTCTATGATTTGATATCACGTGCCCAAGGAATGCTACTTCCTCAAGCCAGAACTCGCATTTCTTCAACTTGGCATATAACTTATTTTCACGAAGCTTTTGGAGTATCAGCCTCAAGTGTTGCTCATGATCTTCACGGCTTTTGGAGTAATGAGGATGTCATCAATAAAGACAACCACAAAATGATCCAAATATTCCTTGAATACTCGATTCATCATATCCATGAAGGCAACAGGAGCATTAGTCAATCCAAAAGACATGACTAGAAATTCATAATGGCTGTACCGAGTTTTGAAAGCAGTGTTTGGAATGTCATCAGTTTTAATCTTTAACTGATGATATCCGGAACGAAGATCGATCTTTGAAAAGAATTTGGCGCCTTGCAACTGGTCAAATAGGTCAACAATACGAGGTAACGGGTACCTATTTTTGATGCTAACATGATTCAACTCCCGATAATCAATACAAAGTCGCATACTTCTATCTTTCTTCTTCACGAATAGAACAGGAGCACCCCAAGGAGACGTACTAGGATGAATAAAATCGATGTCTAACAATTCCTGTAGTTGGGTTTTTAACTCCTGAAGTTTAATAGGAGCCATTCGATATGGGGCTTTAGAAATGGGTTTTGTACCGGATTCAAGGTTGAAACAAAATTCAATTTCACGCTCTGGGGTAGGCCAGGAAGTTCTTCAAGGAATACGTCAGGAAATTTATTAACAATAGAAATATCATTCAAATCTGACGTATTTTTATTTAAATCCGTGAAATAGGCTAAGAAAGCTTGACATCTGTTTTTCAATAAACGAATAGCTTTATGGCTTGATATGACAGTGATTGAATTTAGTGGTTCGGTTGCTTGAATTCGCATAATAGGTTGGTTAAGAATATAAAAGCTACCAACCTTACGAAAACAATCGATTTTAGCATAATGAGTAGTTAACCAATCAATCCCTAAAATCACATCAAATGCAAGTATTTTCAAAAAGATAAGATTGACAGGTAATGTGCGGTTACTGATTTGAATCAAACAAGACTTATAAACAGTGGATGTAATGAAGGTTTCTCCCAACAGAGTTTCAACAGATAAGTCAAAGTCTAATTTCTCCGGAGTTAAATTTAAACGTTGAGCACAAGTAGGAGAAATAAAAGAATGGGTAGAACCGGTATCAAATAAGGTATAAACTTTGCAAGAGTTTATGATTAGCTTACCCGTAATCACCTCGTTCGAATTCCTCGCTTTTTGGGAGGTTACGATAAACGCTCTCCCTTGAACTACCGATTTTGTCTTGTTTGGGACGGCCTTTGATGCCTCCATCCCAGCTGGACTTGACTTTGGTGCACGATAAAATCGGGCTAGGTGACCTTCTCTTCCACAATTGTAACATGCTTTGGATTGCTGCGTACAGTTTGGACTGATGTGTCCCTCCCCTCCGCATTTGTAACATACGACCGTGGTCGTTCTCCTCCTTAACAACGGTCTTTGGTCTTTGGCGTCTTTCCATCATTATTGAATCTCCTCTTCTTGAAATTTCCACTTCTATTATCTTGGCCATGATTACCACCGAAGTGGTTACCATTTCTGGCATGTTGATTCCCTCCATGTTTGTTGCACCGCTTCGATGACTGCTACCACTGGTATTATTGACTTGCCGGCTGCTCTCTCTTGGTTAGGTTGACTCATTATCGCGCTCCAATAACTGAACCTTATTTATAACATCTGAATACAAACACAGTTTATGAGAAATGAGGTATTGATGTATTTTGGGTCTCAAACCTCGCAGAAACATTTGCTTCATTCTCTCCTCATTATCAACCAAATGGGATGTGAACCGGGACAACTCGGCAAACTTAGCCTCGTACTGCGACACGGTCATATTGTGTTGCTCCAACTTGATAAACTCCACCTCCTTCATGTGACGAATACTTTCAGAAAAGTACTTGTCGTTGAACAGTTCTTGGAACTTTTCCCAAGACATTTTGAGTGCGACAGACTGAGTGCGTTTTACTAATTTCCACCAGTAATCTGCCTCTCCTCTCAACATGAAGGTGGCAAAGGGAACCTTTTGCTCCTCGGAGCATCCCAAGACATCAAATATCTTGGTGATCTGCTTTATCCACATCTCCGCCTTAAGTGGTTTTGGCTCTCCCAAAAACTCCGGTGGTCCCAGCTCCTTGAACTGCTTAGCAGTGACTATCCGAGAGTTGCTAGTGTTTCCACCTGTATTTTGAACATGAGCCGCTCTCGCCTGATGTTGCATGAATTACATAAAGCCTCTGAACATCCCATCGTTCATCATTTGATCGGTGTTGTTGTTTACCTGAGGATTATTGTCTTCCTGTTGCACATTATCCTGGGTATTGACCGTTGGTGACTCAACGGTCTCATGTGCTTCATTGTTGATCTCAACATTTTCATATGTCATTTTCAAACACTGCCACAAAACAAGGGTTAATTGACATGTCACATATTATCCCTATACTCTGACTGACAAATTAAATACCAAATAAACTTAGGTAGGCCATACTAGCGAAGGAATTCCCCGTCTCTCCCCCTCCTAATTCTTGTCTCACATCTCAGCCAGAGATCATATCCCTAAGTTTTGATACCAAATGTGACACCCCCAAAATAGGTATACATTACCTATCTTGAGTCTCCAAATACATGGTACAGAAATCAAATACAAACTTTTTTAATACAACTATCGTGTAAAAATACGACAAAACATAGCTGAGTTTTTACATGAATATTATCTTCTAGACAATATCCAAACTCATATGGAGTCCTCGTTACATTTATTGTCACACTATTTCATAGAATAGTGAGGACTACTATAACACCATCTCGGACCATCACTTCCGGTTCCACGACTAGTCCAAGCACGTTCTCATTTCCTGAAGAGAACAGTGAAAGCAAAAGGGTGAGCTCAACTAGCCCAGTAACAAATATTATGACTAAGATAATGCATAATAAATTATCATTAGCCTTCAACATTGTTAAATTGATAAAATACAATAAACATCAAGTTTAACTGCAGCGGAACAAGTAATCCATTAGAAGAGTCAAGTAGAGCATGATATCTACTATCTTCTATGATTTAAAAAGTTTTTCATCAACTTTATCGCTAAGACTCAACTTAATAAATAAAACACATCATCGAATCATCCCTGCACTACGGGCCAAGGATATTCATGTAATCATCAATGGTCATAATTATACCGAATAATCCCTGGTCATAATCATACCAACAACTGTCCATCAATGCACTACGGGCCAATGAGGACTTTTACCACATCATTTTTAACATTATGAGTCATGATTATACCGAAAGATCCCTGGTTATAATCATACCAATCAATAGTCCATCTATGCACGTAAGCTACATATGACTTTCATCACAATATAAGCATGAAGATGATGACAATGATATAAGAATTCAATTAAAGGAAAGCAAAGGATAAATTTTTAAATATTTATAAATAAATTTATCCAGAATTTAATAATGTTCAAATTGCCAACATGATACTGCTTTGTGAAGTAAAATTCAAGAATGATATTGCATCAAAAATGATTTGGACCTAAAAGAAATCAATTTTGTCATGAATAGTACTCCGGGTGAATAGTACATAGGTGAATAGTACCGTATAAATGAATAGTACTCATGGACAGTACTCTAGCATGAAAAGCTTAAAATTTAACAAGAATGTGCAGAAAATATCCTTGTGAAACGATACAAGATGAAGCGCAAATTTCAAGGATATTCTAATAATTTCACAGAGTATAGAAGTAATACTTTAACAAAATGAGGGTATAATCAGGAATACGAGACGAAATAATATTACTCATACACTACAGAGTATGGAAGAAAATATTATTCCTATGAATACTGAACAAAATAATATCCCTTACCTCAGAAGAAGATTGATCTTTGGAATTTGAGGGTAGCGGACTCTTTTTTCTTTCTCTCTCTCTATAATTACTCTTGTGAGTCTTAGTGAATTAGTGAGAATGAAAGAAGAATGAGCTTCTATTTATAGGAAAATATAGTTTCGATAATTGCACGTTTTGGGGCTCAAAATATTACAGTACAATACCTTCATCTTATCCTTCATTTTTAATTTAGTCCTGCAAGTATTATCAAACTTGCACCACCTCCCCTAATAGTACATCACATGAATCAATAGTTCTATACATGTGAAAAAAATAGTTACAGTATAGTACCTTCATCTATACCTCTATTTTTAATTTAGTCATGCAAGTATTATCAATCTTGCACCACCTCCCATAATAGTTCATGCATGTAAATCAATAGTACACACATGTGAAAAATATTTATAAGCATGTGAATTAATAGCAATTAATTGCTCATTTATCTGCTTAATTACCCGATTGGTAAATATAACCTCCAGACATCAATTATTATCAAAATAGATGTTGATTTTCACTAACACTAATAATCCCAACACAATAAAAATATCAATTTCATCTTTAATCAACACGAACTTATTCATCATTAATATTATAACTCACAATAATTAACAACCAAATCATTCTCAGGAAAGAGGGGGCTTTCCGATAAGGATTTCTCCCTATAGCGTGCAATTAGGTGACCAAACCTCTCCTCAATGAGAACTTTCAGACATCGTCAATATTGCAAATAATAATATGAATAACTGTGTCGTCTCAATTATTGATTTAATAATATAAAATATTGATACTGTGATAATAATTGAATCAATAATATGAGAGATATTATGCAGCAATTACTGTAGCAATAATTGAGTATAATTGAGTGACTTCTCATGTAAGCATCAATATCAATACCGTGTGCTACTATACAACCATGCGTATTACTGTACTTTTACCACCGGGTAGTTCAACAGTTTAACGGTAAAACTTTCGCCGTTATTTTTATAAAAAGATAATTCTGTCATTTTCTAACTATGACAATACTTCCGTTGTGGGGTCCACCAATGATTGTGACGTCGTACGAATATTCCCTGCTAAAACGAATATTCCCCGACCAATCGAATATTTTATAACAACTTGCTTACTTTACAAAATTTGTAAATATTACCCACAACTATAACATTATATTAAATTCACTTCATAATATTCAAAAATATATTTTGAGAAAAATTAATCTTTATTCATAAAAGTTGGGGTCTTACATCTAACATGTTTCTTAACACATTGGATAGCACATTGGTCATATATTATAAGTTAAAGTAACCATATAAGCATGTTATAAACATCAAATTACAAGCAGAATCCAGAACCAACTGCAGGATGGCGCAGCTGCGCCTTGGCTAGGCTTAGGGATAGCACAGTTGCGTTGTCCTCTAGCCTGGCCAGAGTTGAGCTTCTGCTCTCCTAATTTCAGTCCAACTTTAATATACCTATACACTTACACTTAGCATTCATACATGCTAGAGGTTCTCACATAAGCATATTCTTGAGTTCACTTTTACAAGTTTTAGTTTACAATTTACATGGCATTAAAGCATAACAAGGTCATGTAGTCACCATGCTTTATAACTTGGTCATATGTCCACATATAGATCACATAATCTGTTAATACACATGCTTATAGTGTTCATATTATTTATTCATAACTAGCATTGATATTATTTTAACAACATACTTAAACTCATGCTTGGTCTACTATCGTTACATCAAACACATAAGAACCATGTTTAGAGACATAATGATCATAACCATGTCATCTTAAATCTTCAGAACCTCTTTTCTCATACTTAATGCACTTGGTTTGAAAACATATTCAGGTTTGCTTTTAAAATCATTTTAAACTTGGACAATGTAATTTAACACATACATGACAACTTTAAAGCTCTTATCATATGTAGTTAAGTCATATTATCATCCTCACAAGATCAGAACATACATCATGTAGCATTCATGTACATTAGTTTTGTTATATCAAGCTTTTCTTGAAAATTTCTCTATCACAAGGTCTAACAAGTTTAGTCATGAGCAAAGGAATTATAAACACTATATCATGCTCATTTTAGTCATGTGTATAAATTACTAAGTTCAGAACTTGTAGAACATGTATTCCATCAAAGTTTGTTTTCAAAACTTTAAGTTTTGTTAAAAATCTCCTACTAAAATCATGTTGGACACTTCATAACTCATAAAGAAGTTTTGTACCACTTGTTATACTTATTTTTAGGCATGTTTAAGTCATATCAGTAGATTAAATTTTACCAGATTGAAAAATAGAATCCATTCACATATTGGGTATGGCGCAGCTGCACCCTACCTTGAACAGAAATAGTAACTTGCTCTGTTTTGCAAAGCGTCAACCAACAATGATTCTAATTGGTTAAAACATGTTTAATTCCATCATTAAAGGTTCCATATATGTACACATACTTCTTAAACACATAATAGCATGCTAATTCACATTGATTAACAGAGAATTTCAAGTAATTTTAAGGATTTGGCAAAACCCAACTAAGTACCGAAGTTAGGATTTTTATACCTCTTGAAGCTTAATACACTTAGTTTCTTCCTTCTGAAATTGCTAGCCTCTTCTTTGTACAACAAACACTCAATCTCAAATTATCAGAGTTTCAATAGACAAACAAAAGCAACGTAAACACTGAGAATGGAACTGTTATTTATAGGGAAATGGTGGGCTAGGCATTGGCTTTACACTGAGGTTGAAATCCATGGTGCATAAAAAGAAAACAATGGTTAATTAAGAGTATTTTAACTACCCAGCATCAACCATCCTTCTAGCCAATGAGTACTGCTTGGAAGTTACGTAATTAGACTATAGGTTACTGTTCATGCACTGTTGGAGCAACTGATGAGTTTAATTCTCAACAACGTGATTGATTTGTTTAGTTCAGTTACTTTACTTCCCAAAAATGTAATTTTAATGTACAATTGTTACTATATTAGGAAAATTAGGGATTATTTATGTACTCACATCATATAATTCATGTACATTAGATACACATAATAAAATAACGCAGTTATGTATTATTGTCCGGGTATATCCCATAATTATTTTTACTACTCACCTAACCACATTATAACATTATTTAATATTAACTGTTCATTTTATACATGTAATTCCTTTCCCAATTTCTGGAATACACAGATATTTAATTATTTCTGTATTAAAGATTACATATGATTTCATTGTACTACTTGGTACTTCATGTCATTAAAATGTATTCTTATCATATGATTTTATTCATGTCACACATTACATTAATGTTCCCTTTCATTTCTCTGATAAAACTAACTTTCCGAGATGACCCTTTGGCGCTTGATTGCTTTAATTTACTTCTTTGGGAAAGAAGGGCAATTACTTGTAGGTCCACTGGCGATGCTAAACTAGTTTAGCTCTAAGCCAGTTCCGACCTCTATCACCACATTAGTTTTACATGACATGAATTAACTTCCACATTGGTGGTATTACTAGTTAGAAGCTTATTCATTTCATATATGAAATCATATAAACTCATAATTAATCTTCCTCTTAATGAACTATTTATCTTTTAATTCACTTAGTGAATTTCATCATTCCTCATTATGCCACACAAGGCATTTCACAATTCTCAGCACAATTCCACACTTCTCAATTCGTATAAATTTAATTCGAATTAATTCTAACAGTTTTCATGCATCACATAACATATAATAACATACTCAGTTCATGCATTCATAATCAATTAATATTTACTACGCATGTTACTTCTCACATAACAGGCATAGAGATTTACTTCACAAGCATATCATCAAAGATCAACTTTCAAATTTCATACATATCTCACATGCATTTCATATATATACATCAGCATTCTCATAGCATAATATAGCTCAACTAACAGTTATCGAATTCATATATCAAATAGGAACTGAAAGACTTGTATGGCTCGTAGATTATCAACTACGACTTAACTGCTTATAGTTATCTGCACTTCGTGTATTCCTACACAGTTATATAATCATGGATTCATATCCATCAGTCATACATTTCATACGCTCTTAATATAATAATAAATATTACATTATTTCTTAACTAGGTTTATAAAACCTTCATTTCATTTTCTCATCATACTCTTAGAATAGTTAGGTATGTATAGGTATACCTTAACCACCCGTACTTGACATCAACATTCATATACATTTATCACACACTTGACTCGCTATGTGTTCGACACATATTTAAAGTTTATAGATGCGTGATCTACGTCGTTCATACATTTTTGCAAACCTTAACAAATCCGGGTTTATATAACCATCATACCAATGAATATTTAAAACAGCATTGAGACCCTGTCTTATAGCTTAGAATAGTACTATAAGTAAGCTGCCAAAATAAAAAAGCAATTAAAATGTCAAGACCAATGCGCTTTGCGGTAGCAATTGCTACCGAGGTTAAACTTGGGAGTGACCTGTTGCATTGTCCCCCTGGGAGGACTAAACTTGAGCTTTTGTTTTCTTCATTTCATTCCACTTTTTAGTATACTAGAATATTAAAACATAGCAAACATACATCTTTAGAGGTCTTAGATGTGACGCCCCCAAAATAGGTATACATCACCCATCTTGGGTCGCCAGATACATGGTACAGAATACAAATACAATCTTAAATATACAACAAAAGCTGTGAGTTTTAATACAAATATTGTCTTCTAGACAATATCCACTCTCAGAATAAGTCTTCATTACAATTATTATCACACTATTTCATAGAATAGTGAGGACTACTAATGCTATCATACGGACCATCACTCGTTCCCCGACTAGTCCCCGCTACGTTCTCATTTCTGAAGAGAATAAAGGTGAAAGAAAGGTGAGCTCAACTAGCCCGAAGAAGAAATATTATGACTAAGATAATGCGGGATAAATTATCATTAGCCTTCAACAATGTTAAACCGATAAAATATAATAGACAACAAGTTTAAGCTGCGGTGAATAAGCAATCCATTAAAAGAGTCAAGTAGAGAATAAAATCTACTATCTTTTATGATTTAAAAAGTTTTTCATCACTTTTATCATTTGAGACTCGACAATAAATAATCCACATCATCCCCCGCGACTACGGCGAGGATATTCATTAGGGTCACGACCACAAATTATCCATACACTACGAATGATGATATTCGTGTATTCATCAATGGTCATGATCATGCCAACAATCTGTCCATCAATGCACTACGGGCCAATGAGAATTTTACCACATCATTTGTAACATTACGGTGATGATTACCGAATAATCCACTGGTCATAATCATACCAAGTCCATCTATGCACTACTGAAATGACAGATGACTTTCAAAAAAAAAAATATAAACATGAGGATGATGACAATGATATAAGAATTCAATAAAACAAGTTCAAGAATTAATTTAACCAAGAACTAGTAATATCCATGTTGTCAACATGATACTTCTTTGTAAAGTAAAATTCAAGAATGCTCAGAAGAATATTTCCATGAAAAGATACTGGATGAAGCGCAAATATCAAGGATATTCCACTAATTTCATGGAGTATAGAAATCAAAACTTTAACCAACTGAGTATAATAAAGAATGGAATAACAACGAAATCACCATGCATGCGGTGCCGCAGATGTAGGCGAGTTATTCAACGAGAATAATAAATAACGGAATAATAAATAATGGAACCGGTCGGGTGAAATTCATTGCAAGACAGGATATTAAACGAGAATATTAAATGCGGAATAATAAATAATGGAATAACAAATGAAATTTCACCAAGTATAGGTAAACCGTATATACAAAAGTTATTCCACCAAGTATAGGGTAAATCGCGTATGCGAGTTATTCAATGAGAATAATAAAGAATGGAATAACAAAAGGATTTCACCAAGTATAGGGGATTCAGCGTATCTGAGTTATTCCAATGAGAATAATAAAGAATGGAATAATGGAAGAATTTCACCAACTATAGGGTAAAATGCATATCTGAGTTATTCCATCAAGTATAGGTAAAAGCCAGATATCTGAGTTATTCCAATGAGAATAATAAAGAATGGAATAATAAAAGGATTTCACCAAGTATAGGGGAAGTAAGCGATCTGAGTTATTCAATAGAATAATAAAGAATGGAAATAATGAAGTTCTCTTCATGAATACAAAAGAATAACACCTCTTCTTAAAAAAAAAGCTGGATATAGAAGTAATGAAGTAGCAGAAAACTCTTCTTTCTCTCTCTATATAATTTCTCTCTAGAGTTTCAAATTGAATTTGTAAGAAATAATGAAGGAATGAGCTTCTATTTATAGAAGAATGGATTGAATAGTAACTAATTCTGAAGCGGTCCAGATTGATTTACTTTTAAGCGGATGGTCCAGATTAAAACTTAAAGCAACGGTCCATATTGATTCACTATTAAAACTTTAAACCAAATGATCCATCTTGATTCACTATTAAAACTTTAAACCAAATGATCCATACCGATTCACTATTAAAACTTTAAACCAACGATCCATATTGATTTACTAATATAAATTCAACCAACGGTTTGAAAAAATAGCACAACCCCTCATGGAATAATATTGCACCCAAAAATAATTTGGACCGAAAAGAAATATATTGTTCAGGTGAATAGTAACTCATGAATAGTAACTCGTGAATAGTAACTCGTGAATAGTAACTCGTGAATAGTAACTCATAAATAGTAACTCGTACATAATAATTCGTGAATAGTAACCCATGAATAGTAATTCGTGAATAGTATTCCGACACGAAAAGTGTCCCGAATACCCGATTGAACAATATAACTTCTAGACATCAATTATCATCGGAATAGATGTCGATTTCTACTAACACAAATAATCCCAACACAATGAAATTATCAAATTCATCTTTAATCAACACGAACTTATTCATCATTAATATTATAACTCACAATATTTAACAACCAGGTTGTTCCCGAGAGAAGAGGGGTTTCAATAAGGATTTCTCCCTATTGGCGTATGATTAGGTGACCAAACCTCTCCTCGATGAACTTTTAGACATTGTAAATATTGCAATTTAATAATATGAATAACTTTGTCATCTCAATTATTGATTTAATAATATAACATATAATGCAGATGATACTGACAATAATCGAATCAATAATATGAGAGATATGATGTAGCAATTACTATAGCAATAATTGAGTATAACTGAGTGATTTCTCACGTAAGCATCAATAATCAATACCGTGTGCTACTATGCAACCACGCGTATTACTGTACTTTTACTACCGAGTAGTTCAATAGTATCAACGGTAAAACTTCCGCCATTATTTTTAATAAAATACTTTTGTTGTTTTCTTAATCCGACAATAATTCCGTTGTGGGTCCACCAATGATTGTGCCGTCGTACGAATATTTCCCGACATAAAGAATATTCCCCGACCAATCGAATATAATATAACAACTTGCATACTTTGCAAAATTTATAAATATTACCCACAACTATAACTTTATCTCAAATTCACACCATAATATTCAAAAAAAATATTTCGAGAAAATTAAATCTTTATTCGTAAAATTTGGGGTCTCACATTAGACTTTTTTAGAGTCATTTCAAGTCCACATTTACACAATATATCTCTAGTTGAAAATTTCTACGAAGTTAAGGCCAACTAAGTTCATGAAATCATGAGGCCAACTATGTTATCCATTTATTCATATGAGAAGGTCATATAATCTGTAATATGCACGCTCGCAAGTATTCACATCGTTTACACATAACTAGTGTCGTTCATCACTTGAAACTCATTTAAAATCATGATCCAATGACTTATATTATCTCAAACTATGTGTGTGCACTTATAAGCCATGTTTATTGACCTAAAAGATATTAGCATACAATCCCTACAAGTCCAAAATGTGAGCAACACACTACTCGTAAATATAAGTCTGCAAAGTGTTCAAGTTTACTTTTAAAAGTCATTCTAGGCCAAATTAAAGCAACTCGATGCAACTTTAAATCTTATTTCATAGTTAACTAAGCCATTTACGTATGTTATCACGTTTAGAACTTTAAGTACACAAGTTCCTTTAAGTTCGTTCTCAAAGTTTCAAGTTTTCTTTAGAAATCGTTTTCAACTAAGCTATTGTAAGTTGATAATAAGTAAATCAGCTTTAAATCACTTCTCATGCTTATGTATACTCATAACTCAACAATATCATGTGTTAAAATATTAGAACTTCACAGACTCAAGATTCGTCAATATTTGTTTTCAAAACTCCAAGTTTTCTTTTCAACACACATACTAAATTATGCTAAAGCATTCTATTATGAGTAAGGTAATCTTAGATATATGTCACGTCTATTATCATGCATATTTATGTTTTATAACTTAGAATAACATATTTTATCGTCGGGAGCACTACAATTGTGTATGTGCATGTCCGACGCCCTCCAATTGCCTTCGAATACGTAGCAGTCACAAATATGAACATTTTTACCCCTCCTAACGACTTCAAATCGCAAAACTTAAAGAATGAAAGTTGTAGGTCTACTCGTTATCTTTTCGAATCATCCTGAATCGCCTCAATCGAAGTTCATATGAAGAAGTAATGCCCAATTTACTATAGCAGGTCAAAACAGTCCTACCTCACACTATTTCGGTGCAGCTGGGCCCCAAATGGCCTTGGGGGCAGCGCAGCTGCGCCCAGTGATGCAAAATGGTTTCCCAGATTATGATCTTCGCGATTTTCAGACCAAATCTCCTTCCAATCTTCATAACGCGAGTTATACACATCCAAAATAGTCTGTTTTCAATTCTATGGATTTGTAATTCATAGAACAACATACCAAAGAATCAAGAATTAATATAAACATTAACTAACCCAAATATTAATCAAAAACTCATGTTCATACTAAATTTTCATGTTTAGACAAGTTTAGCTAATTTCATCACTACGGATTCGTTTCTAAACCAAATTGGTCCGTTTAACTTTCATTGTTTTTGTATTTAACTGTATTATCAATATCTAAGAACAATTCATGGATTACAACAATCATTAGGCACCAATTTTTGACTCAAAAGTAAGTATTTTCTTGACATTTGTAAGAAATTCATAATCTTGAAATGAAAAACATATACGTATATAATTATTACCTCTTAAAGCTTTGTTAATCATAGCTCTTCAAACCTCTAATCATCCACACTCATCTTTCAATTCTACTAACTTTCAATAGCAAAAATTCAAACACTCAACAAACGGGAAAGAGGAGGAGGAGTCTCTATTTATATATAGAGAATTCAATACCCAAACAATAGCTTTGCCCAACATTTCAAACTAACAGGAAGAAGAAGAAGATGATGGGTATTAGAGATTTGGTGGAATAGTAATACATGTTCCCTTTCAACCACTCCTACCGTTATCATTTGCTATACATTGAGTTTCTTGAGGGGTAGGCCATTGGCCTAATACACGGCTGTTATTTATTTGGGACACATATAATGGGACAAGCTACAATACTTCCTTACTTATTAGTAAAATGATCCTCAATTCTACTAAAGTTAATTCCTTTTGGGCTTATTAAATCAATTATAATGGCTTAATATTACCACATTAAATTAAGTTATGGACACATATACACAAATATATGTATATGCCCACATATAGGAAGTACACTTACATTTTAAATATACACCAATATAATTTTATATATCAGGTACATTGGGCTAGTCCAAATAATATTTTAATTGGGCTAACTATAATTTAGTTGGGTACTCTCAACCCATTATTTTTCATAAAATTTATTATCTCAAATACACTCAATTATTATAATGATAATTATTATCAAATATCTATTAACTTTCTTCCATACTTGCTTAATAATTTACACCATTCAAGCTTATAGCCTTATATTATAACTATTCACATCACATTATGTTATTCTTAACATCTCATCTTATTTTTATACATGAAGCAAATTTTATTGCATTACTTTGTATGCTCTTACAACACATGTAATTGCACATAATAATTAATAATAATAATCATTAGTCCATCACATTACTTCATCATTTCCCCACTAATGTAATTGAACAAATCCTTAGTCCATCATTATGCCACACTAGGCATATCCCACAAGCTTACTTTAAGCTCATTACCACATTTTAATATTCTTTTAATATAAAGCTTGTGTGACACACTTTACCTTAATGCTAAATTATTTAGCTTACTTAAATAATTATCCACTTATAATATGTATAACCTTTACACTTAGAATAATTAATATCTATTATATTAATTTATTTAAATTTTACACTATACGTATAATTATTCGATTGTCCCAATACAACTTCTTCCATCTTTACATTTAGTCATATCTTAAGTGCTAATATAATCCCGCCATCTTTAACCAATATTCATTTATAATTATATTGGTTCTTTTCTTTTATTAATCACTTATCTTTCAAACATTAACCCTTTTATATATTACAATACTATGTAATATATTAAAAATATCAAATATTAATTAACATATTTCTTTCATCCTCTTATGCTAAACACATATATTAATTCACCGTTTTATGTAAGTGAATCAGCTATTTCTCATTCCATACTACTGCCACACAAGGCTATATAATATTCTATAATATAACTTGATTAACCAATATTCATTCTAGGTTAATAAACTAACGCGTATTCAAATCATGTTTTGCTAACTTAATTCATTCATGGACAACTTAATCATCCATTATGACTTTTATTAACCATATACATACATTGAAATTCAAATTTCACAAGCTTACTCGTGACCTTCTACAGACTGGCGTAGCTGCGCTGGTTATAAGCTTGGAAGTGGCCCAGCTGCGCCACCTCAAGTCCAGAGGCAGACAAGTTTTGCATTAGTATAAATAAAATTTTCATTTCTAAATACTTTGAACATGTTTCTTTAAGTGTCAACTCGTCTAACATCAATTCTCTCTTTGATTTCACATCATCAATTGCTATTTTCTTTAATAATTTACAAAATCAACTTTAAATTTTAAAACTCTATCTTTCCTTAATAGTTTATCTAAATATAAAATCTCATTTGTGGGTTTCTTTCCACCAATAACACAAAATTCAAAATATAACACACATATATATTCTTATTCAATCCCGACACATTCTATAATACGAATTCTATTTATTAAATTCTTATTTTAATTATTTCTAAAAATTCGGGTTATCACAGTTATTATTATTATTACTATTATTATTATTGTTATTACTATTACTATTATATTATTATAGTGTAAGGTGAATTTGATTTGGTCAAATTTTTTTTATGTGAGATGAAATGTGAGTCATTAGATTAAATTGGACGAATCTGAATCGTATTTGTACTTTGTCAAATTAAAGATTTAAAATGAATTATGTTTTATTATATAGATTATTAGTATTAGTATTAGTATTAGTATTATTATTATTACTATTATTATTATTATTGTTATTATTATTATTATTATTACTATTATTGTTATATTATTATAGTGTAGGGTGAATTTGATTTCAGCCAAAATTCTTTTAAATGAGATGAAATATGAGTCATTAAATTAAATTGGAAGAATCTGAACCGTCTTTGTATTTTGTCAAATTAAAAGATTCAAAATGAATTATGTTTTATTATATAGATATAAATTATAAATTAGCCTCCAGAATTTGGTTCCCGTTCGGAGTGAAGCTGCAACACCCACGCGCTCACGAATATCTCCTCCTCCCTCTCTCTCTGTGTGCCACCTTTTAAAGTCTCTTCATAATCCTCTCCCTAATCCTTTTGAACCTTTCAGTAATCACTGTCCGAAACGGAAATCAAAACCTTCCAAATATCCGTCTAAACCCTAATTCTCCCCCTCCAAATTCCCGTACAACACTTCGATTGTTCTTGTAAAAACCCTAATTTGATCGGTGAATGACCTCGATTTGAGGTCCACTCGGCACGTGATCTTGTTTCTGATTATTTAGAGCTCGTACATGTGAAAAATGAAGAGTGGACTCGATGTTTTCGATTTCAATGAACGCGAAACCGATTTGCCCGCTGCCAAGTATTCCAGGAAATTCGACCCCTCTAATCTCGTTGACAAGTTTTTGGTCCTCCAAAAGGGTAACTTTATATATGTAGTTATTTGTACATCTTTACACGCATGCGTATTTGTAGCCTTCGTTAAAGCTATTACATTTAATTTAGGAGTTCTATTTTTCCCCCCCATGAGCTTAAGTTCAGAATGCTGAAATGTATGTTAATATAAGTTGATATTAAGCACAAGCTTTTTCTATGCCTGAACAGTGTGTTTATATTGGCCCTGGGAATTGTTTATGCTATGCTTTACATCACTTGTTAGCTATGAAATGGATAACGCCAGTTTGAAATGATTGATTTTCACTAGCAATTTTTTGGGACAAATACCCATTTGCATTTGCAAAGGTAGGAGCTTCTGCTGTTGTGTGGTGGGTAATTGTGGACATCAACTTTTTTTTCTCCATGGGGTGGGGGGAAGTGGTTGTCAAGTGTAGCTTTTGTAGCATAATAAGCTAAAAAAGGTAATTATGTACAACTTTGAAAGGTAATTTACAAAAGAGGTGAAAGACCCACTTGTACAATCACTCCTCTTGGTAAAGCTAATTAGCAAGTCAACCAACTCTTTTATCCATGTAAAAAAGTAAGAAAGCATTAGTAGTTATTGACTAAAAGTGCTGTACTTAGGTGTTCTTTCTCATTTTTGTTTATACAAGGAGCCAATTATACTTATACAATGGCTCTCATTTGTACTTGCAAAATGCACTTTACACGCAGTGGACCCATGTTAGTAATGTTCTTTACTTGCACAGTGGTTCCATTTTGTTGAAGATTTCTTTGTTATCCTCTTATTATGCTAGAAATCTAGTGTATAAAAGCCTACTCGAAAGCTGCCAGCAGCGTTTATTTCCACTGCATGGCCATGATCACATATATATCATTTTTTGGCATACATTAGAATGGTTCGAGCCGTGATGTTGGACATTGAGTGGCCATTCTTATCTACACCAACTCCAGTTTCAATAATCAATTACAATTTACTGCACAACTCACCAATCTAGAATGTAGAACCATTTGCTTCTGAATTCTGAAGAACCATTTTCTTCTGAATTCTGAATTGTACAAAGCACGATTTCCCAATAACTGGGATCACTTCAAAATATTTCAGCGACAAGGACAAGTTCCTTTTGTGACGGGGGAGAATGATGCAGCCGCAAAGCACAAATATTGTAATTATGTGTATTATTAAAACACAACAGTCAATTACAACCAAAGAGTTTACTTATTTATTTATTTATGTTATGATGGAGTGTTCACCAGATAAACTGCCGGGTGTATGCGATACCCCTAAACTAAGTGCACTAGGTAATTTCATAGTAAACTATGTGTAGTTTACCCCAAGGAGATCACTGGCTTTGCGGGACCAATTGTTATCTCGAGAATCAAGTTATATCTTTTCCTTAGTCACCAAGTATGTCTAGGTTCTAACGCATCTCTCTTAAATGTAATAACATATATAGTTAAATAAGGAATGGAAAAGAGTCTTGGATTATAATTATACATCAATATTTGGTTTATTGGTGATTTACTCCCCTTAAATTAAGCATAAAGGCTTGGATGTTTAGAGGTGTTGATGATTTGGTTTCTGTTGATCGTCTTATTATGCTGCAAAAGCTAGTGTATAACAACTTACTTGGAGGCTACCGACATGGTTTATTTTTGTTGTGTATCTTTGGTCGCAGATCGGTTGGTTTTTAGCTTTCTGTGACCATATTTATCAAGGCCTTAAGGCGAGACGAGGTTGTGATCTAGAGTTTGGGTGATAAGGCGACAAGTCGTTGACAATGTGCATTTTGTACATGTATTAATTTTTCATATATGGCACATTAAAAATATTAAACATAAATTATTATATGCATTAAAGCCTAGAATAAAGTGATTTGACACTATTAAGCACACTTGTATAACATGTATAAATCAATTTTCTCATGTACCAAAAAAACGTTATTCACCAATTTTTTGGTGAAACAAAAATAGTTACTCCTCCATGCCAAAAATGATGGCTTGATTACATTTTTGACGCAAATTAAAAAAACTTAAAGTAGAGGATGAAGACTTGAAGTGTCAAAAAATATCCATTGTAACCAGTAGTGTATTCTATAATAGTACATTAGGGAATTCTTTTTTTTTCTTTAAATTAGTGGACCCCTAGGGTGTAAACAAGTCGAATTGAACCAAACCGAAAGATGCTCGAATTTGACTAAGAAGGTTAAATTCTTAGTCGAATTCGACTTGGATTCGATACTCATATTCGACTCGACATGAATATTCATTACTCCAATTCAAATTGAATTATATTCAAATTACTCGCAAATACAAGTTCATATTCTAGATTCCACATAGTACCTAGCTTTATAATACATATCATTGCAAATTGAACTTATTGTTTTACTTAGAAATGAGAAAATATTTGCAATTACACTTTACAAATATAAAATTAAAATAATAATAACTAATTATTCTAATTTTATTTAGCAATGTATGTATTATAAGAGAATGTATTCAATAGTTATTCTAATTTTATTTAACAATGTATATATTATAAGAGAATTTATTGAGAATCTATTAAAATATGTATTAACCGAGTATGTATCGAATCATGGTCAAGAATTCGAGTAGCTTGAATACTAAATAAATTGAGTATAACATTGGGCAAGTTCTACTCATATTTTTATTCAAATTATTTTTTGTGCTTAGATTTTGATCATATTATTAAAGAATTTGAGTCTCACTTGCATTTTTTCGAGTTGAGCCCTAGTCAAACCCATCTTTTAACAAATTCTTTTTATATCCGAGTCCTTATGGGATGCAGGGAGTATTGTTTTGTTAAAGAAAATGTTGGTTTAAAAAGAAAAAAAAAAGGAATCGAAATACGGAGAGGACTTTCATTATATTTACCAATTGAAATTAAGGGTGCAAATCTCTATATTTTAAAAGTAAAGATGGAAAAGGAAACACAATAAAGATGGAAAAGGAAATAGTAATATAATTAACTCACAAATTTATTTTTTACTAAATGAAAAAAATATTTATTATTAAATTAAAGAGAAGTTATTAAAATAAAAAATAATCCAAATATAAGCAGGATTTTCAAAATAGTTAGCTAATTGAACTATGATTGTGAATTTCTAGTTAAAAAAAATCAGAAAAGGAAAATAAGATAATTATTGTAGCGGAATTTTAACAGAAAAAAACTATGATTTTGTTAACCAAAAGTAAATAAAATAAAAGCTGGGGAATCAAAATTTTTAAGAGACTTGTCGTATTTCCTCACCGTCTCTCTCTCTCTCTCTCTCACCTCTCTTCACTCCGATGGACAATTACTTGGAAAAAAAATTCTACTAGAAAAAAATTAGAGGTGAAGACTGTTAATGGGTGGCGCGTATTCCTTGGCTCAGTAGCGGGCTTGAGAAGAAGAGTGAAATGAAGCAGTAGCGGTCACACCTAAATTTTCTATTAGGGTTTGAACTCTGCGCAGTCGGTAAGCCTTGTGGTGATGATTTTAAGTTATGGGTTATGGATTTTTCTTAGGTTTGAGTGGTTTCAAGTCTTGACGGAGTCATGGGCTCTTTAAGAAAAAGTAGCTGCCGATCCAACTACAAGGCGCCTTTGTAGCATTCACCAAGTCATTAAACTTCCAAGCACTCACCAAGTTGTTCACTTGATTAGGCAACTCCTTGACAACCATGATCATTACTAGCTCAGAACACCATTTATTTTGATCTTGAACTTGGAAGCAAAGGGAATACCTCTATAACTACTGACAGACTGGTGAATATTTTGACATATGTTTGTATAATTTATTATTTTTTAGCATAAAATAAAGTTCTTAAAAGAAATGAGCTTGGTGCATCATTTTTTTGGCGGTCTGTGCTTTTGGTCATGGGATCATGCTTGTTGTAAATATTCTGATAGTTTTATCTGTACAAGGACAACTTGGCTGTGCTTAAATTAAGAAACATGTACACACGCATTCTGACACCCCTATGTTTTAGGATGGTAGTGATATATGTTTATGTTAATGGTAACAAATATTTTTCCTATATACTTTCTTTTTCATATTTTAGATGTCCTCCTTTCCTTTCTTGAAGAACTCAAATTGGTATCTTCTCTGACTTTTAAATTATAGAAAGTCAACTAACATTACCGTGTTATAATGAACTTTAAATGCATGGGATGGGGTCTATGAAGATTTCATCAACTGCTCCCAAAGCATCATTATTAACTTAATAAAAAATGGATGTGGGCTCATGAAGCGTATAATTGGTGCATTAAATAATCTGTGAACCATTCTTCCAATTTCTCAAAATAAGTGAAATCAAGGCGAAATAAAATTTTAAATTGGGGCAAATGGATTATAGTTTTTATTTTGACTTGGGATAAAACTAGTACGAATTTTATTTTGATACTAATTCTATGCTTAAGTTTTTAAAATTTTCCTCATAATGTTGTTTGTGTTTTCTAGTTGCTCAGGGAGAAATCAAGATGAAGGAGATTAACAATTTAAAATTAAATGTTGACACAATGAACAACAGTAACAACAATGGTGACTACGCTGCTTCAACTGCCTTTTTGGATGAAGGAAAAGATTGTGCTGTCAAAAGAACATTTGTGTTAGATGCTGTCCTGGAAAATGGTTCGAATCTTATCGAAAAACTCCCTCAATTTGGACCAAATAAACTTGAGCCCAGAAGTTCCTGTTCTCAAATGGAAGGCAGAACAAGCACTGAAGTAGCCTCGCCTGCAAACAGCAAATTCAAATGTCCCCGCCTGGAGTCCTCATCCAGTGTAATTGAATTTTTTATTTTAGCGAGACAAATTCAGAATCCAGAAATATTGCTAAGAGCTCACACAGTAGCTTGAACCTGTGCAGGATGAGTCCATTGATGCTGATGAAAGCTTGAGTGAGATATCTCAGTCAACTTTTTCTGATATTGTAGAACATGATGGTATATTCTCATGTTCTTTATTCTTTATAAGAAAATCTCATACTGTTTGTGATCTACTATTATAGATGTTTTCCCAGCCTTACCGAAGGGAAAAATTATTGCCATGTCGGAAGTTGTTATTGCCGGTGCAAAGTGCAAACTTTTAAGGGTATAGTACAAAACAGGATGTGGCATCTGTTCTGGCAATAACAAATATCAGATGTTGCAATATTTTGAGATATGATGATAATGACATTGCCCCCCCTCTTATCTTTTATTAAAAGTAGTTTACTTTCTTTTCTCCTGTGACGTGCTGCATTGTTTCAGTTCCCCTAGATGGACGGTCATCAGATCACTGCTTTGGCAATTGGCAAATGGTAAACAACTTGACGTGTTTTTTCTTTTAGTATCATTATGTGTCTACATCCTTTGCCACCATCATTAGAAAATTAGAAAAAGGAATCTGCATTATGTTTCATGTAAAAGTTAAGATTTAAGAAAGTGCTCCTGAGAAATGTGGGTTCCAATTATAAGTTTTCTTTTGGCATATCATATATGTATCGGTTCTTCGATGCACTTCTATCCTTGATATTTTTATTTGTCTTATTCTTAATTCCACTTTTGTCTGCCCTTAATCACTGTTAAAGTTTGCTGTTATTTCATTTTAATTTGAGATTGCTAATAGATACCGTATTCATCTAATTATGATAGGAGCAAAATTTATTGAGTATTTTAATTTAAGTTTTAATTCTTAATTTTTTTTTCCGTATCTGTTCGTCAAGTGATGTTTATACCAAATTCCCAACTATGTTTATTTTTCTAGTCTCTAAGTTGGCCTTTGGCCCACTCACCAGTCTGGTGAAAGACAATCTTTTCCATGTCAGTATTGGGGTCTCATGAGTTACCTGAGGCCTGGCCCCTTGGGAACTCGAATTGGTGAAATCAAGGTTTTGTCTTGTAAATCCCTAATTAACTGTGCTAATAATACCTTGGGATCTTCAAACATATCTATGTTTGTTTGATTTCTAGTTCAATAAATATATTTTGTTGACGAGAAATGCCTCTAGAAGCACCAATAGTGATGGAGTAGGAGTAAGAGTAGGACAAGGTTGAAGAAGGAATGAAGGGGATAAAAAAGGATAATATGCGGGTAAAGCCACAAAGCACAAAACTTAATTAAAAAATAATCAATTTAATGTATAACAATGATGAAGTACATTAAAGTAAACCTAATTAAATAAAAAACAAGATCCCTAATAATAATCTACTATAATCAATAACACTAGAATATTCTACCTAATATTATGATAAAATATAATAAATACTTGCATGTATTTTATCTGTAAGTAATAATATATACTCCCTTTGTTCCATAAAAAATGTCACACAAATTAAAATAGAGGAGAGTATAAATAATTACCAAAAATGTTAAGATTTTGAACACGTTCAAGATGAGAAGGATTTATTATGGCCTTGAAGGATTTATGGCCCTTTCTATCTCGAATATGCAAGTTGATTATTTTATTGAGTAAAATACACTGACACCCCTAGTAGATAATCATAATAACACTCACCACCCTTTAGTTTTTCAAGTAATAGTCAGTACCCCTCTAGTTTATAATATGTAACATTCACTACCCTTAGTGTGGTTGACCAACTAATATTCAAAAATATTTTTAATATAATGTCTAATATACCCTTCAAGTTATAATGTTTAATTTATCCACCAAATATCAATTTGTATACTATAATTTTTACTTAACTCGATATAATTAATTAAATTATGAACTTGTGCAATATATAACATAAATGTCAAAAATAATAAATATTCATTTTATCAAGAAAACAAAGTCATACAATTTTTGCTAATTAAATTTCTCAAAGATTAAAATTTCGTAATATATATTCAAATATATATTTTTGTAATTAAAAAGTAAAATTTTAATACCCATAAAAAGTAAAATTACTTATAATAAAATTATAATTATTTTTTCAAATATTAAAATTTACTTAAAACAAACTTATTATTACATAATCGAATCTTATTATTCATATAAAAATGTATTAAAAATTATATTAATTATTTTTTCATATGTTAAACTAAATATAAGTCACACTTAAACACAACTATTTACAGTAGAAATGACAAATGTTGTTGCTCAAAAAAAATTATATTAAAAGAAAAATCTTTTTACAACATAGAGATAGTAATAAATATTAATAAATTTTCTTTTATTTAACATTGCACAAAATCAACGCCAACTGTATATTAAAAAAATGTAATCAAAATCATAAACATCCCAAATTTTGAAATATACTCAAGAAAATTTAACATAGAAAAATCATAATATGAAACTAAGAATTTAAATAATAATTTTTGTTGTTAAATACCAAAAACTATACTATCAACATACTCGATCACTCTAATTAGAATAGCTTCATTAATAATTTAATTTAAAATTTTTAATATTTGTATCACTTTATTTAAAAATGTGTTAATTAAACTAAATTAGTTTTTTATAAGTTACCAACAATTTAAATGAGATAGTCTTAATTACAAATAAAACTATAATTAAAATGTATTGTAATAAAAAAGAGGATAATTAAACATATATTATTTATGAATTAAAATTTGATAACATACAAGGGTAAATATGTAACTTTATCTATTTAGTCAACCCTAAAAACTTCCAGGGTACTAACTGTTACTTAAAAAACTAGAGAAGCGGTGAGTGTGATTATGGTTATCTAGAGGGGGTGTCATTGTATTTTACTCTATTTTATTACTTGGGATAACCCGCCCGTCTACAAGGAAGAACTCGTGGATGATGAAGAATGTGAAGAGACATTTGATGTCTTTGATTGAAGATAATCATTCTAGTTTTCAATAAAATATCATAAATGAAGATCTCTTTTCATCTTTTCTTGAAAAGGATATAGATCGGAATTCCCCTCCAATCCATGAGAAGTACTAGGATGATCGGAATCTCATCATTTCTACGAAGCACAGAGTTAAAGTGAACGTCAAATTTCAGGAACGTGAGGATGAAGATATTTATTCAAGTTCGGATCTTGTGGGCATGGATTAACAACTGAAGTCTTATGAGGATGCTATTTCAGTACCATAGTATTCTTTGACTTAACAAGATAAGGTTACTCGTGTTCATTTCATTAGCTTGAAAGTGAACCACAAAGTGCTTAATTTGTTTGAGTATATGATTTGGATGTTAATTATATTTGGAAAAGATTTGTTGCAAGAGATTTTTGTCAAAAAGAGTTGAGAATTTAAAAGATAAGATTGACTAAATACCTCATTCACTGGCCACGACTACAAGAAGTTGGGTTGTCATGAGAATCTTATATACAAGTTAATGGATAGTGATTTTGTTGCACATTTCTTTTGTCCATTTGAAAGAAATGGACCATTAGCTCATTGTGAATCATACATCAGCACAACATTTCGTAAAAATTTCAAATAGCGCCAAAAAAAAGAGGGGAGCACTATTTTTACATGTATTTTTGATATTTTTATATGGTTCCTTCTCACATTAAGGTGGGAAAGGTCCATATGGAAATATCAAAAATACATGTGGAAATATCAGTTCCCAAAAAAGAAAGAGGGGAGAAAACATTGGTGACGAGATGTGCAATATATTTTGTGCTCATTCATGGAAGATGTGGAAACATCCAACCCATTTTCCCAAAATGAAAGCCTCATAGTTCACAAACATAAACATACTTTATGAAAGCTCAAATAGAATTTAACAGTCAGAATTTTGGTCCAATTTTGAGGGCAAACCAATAATTGCACATGAGAATTAAACTTTTGTATCATATACGGTTGGGAAGCTACAGAAGGCTAGTTTGTAATGCTTCAGATAGTGTGTCATTCGGAATTCTGTTAAAGAAGTTGTGGATATTTTAGGTACGGACTGTGCAGAGTGGGAGATTCTATTAATTTGACTATTTCTCTAGTTTTTATTTTACTTTTGGTAATTTTAGGTATTATCTGAATTTAGGCGTTTTTTTAAGTTGAGTGGTCTTTTGTATTTTCATTTCCAGTGCATGGTAGAGTGTTCCTAACTGTAAATACATGGGTCATGTAATTGACAAATAAGAAATTTTGAGTGAGAAGATATTTTAGGAAGCAGCTGTCGCAGACTCACAGCCCTCTTGTGAGTTCTCTTATTTATTGAAAGGAGGTTCTTTTTGCTATTCGACTAAAGTTTCTATAAAACTTTTACCGTCTTATGTCGGCTTTTACACGGTACTATGTTTTACATCAGCTTAACGTAATATTTTTCTGCCCTACTATGTTTACATCAGCTATTAACATAATATATCTATTTTATCAATAAAAGAAAAAACAGTATTCTCTTTTTGTATAGTTTCGTTTCAATCTTGTAATTAACTACTACTAATACTGTATACCCATAGAAGGTATATGTATCAGGGAAGGTTTAGCGATACCATTTCCCATCACATCATTGAACCTGTTAGCTGATTATGTATTATTTTTGCCTTAAACTAATTACCTTACCCTAATGATTATGCCCCAAATATTTTGGGCTGAAGTTTGAGTTGTTCAGGTTGGAATGTGTTAATTTATATTTTACTTTTAAAGTCGAGGCTTCCCTGTGGAGTCGACCATGCATTACAGCGGAAAGAGAATCTTCTTATAAAAGGGCAGCCCCCTGCTTTATTTTGTATTCAGTTGACATTTAACAAGCTTCATCTGTTATTTCTGAAGTTGTTCTCACTTCTGAACCGGTTTTGATGACATTTTGTAAAGATCCATATCACTTTCTACACAGTTTTCTGCATGTTCTTATATATATATATAATGTTTCTTTATCTTATCTATATAGATATATCCTATCCTATCTTTACTTCTGCATATGTTCCTATAATTGGAACTTAAGCATTGTTATATCTGTAATCCTTGCATCTTTTCTTCATATAGCATTATTTGTTATTAAATTATGAGTAATTTATTCTGCTTAATTCTCAGGTCGATGGAGATTCGGTCGTTGAATGTTTTCCTGATTATATTGTATATCGTGATAAATATTCGACAGACTCTGTGATAACCTTCTCAAGCAGTTGCATCAAAATTAAGGGTTCAACTTCTTATGGAGAAAATGGAACCTTTGTATTTCAATGGGGAGTTGATGATATCATAAATATTGAATCTCATTGGTGTGAAAGGGTGAGTTATAGAAATCTGTGTTTCAGACATATTTGTTATTTAATTTGCATCTCTTTGGGGCCAGAATTTTACAGTTCTTTCTTGATCTATGTTCAGTTTGAGTTGGCAACGGTAAAGATTCGTGTAATTTCAAAGGGTGAAGTACCAATTGAGGGTGTACATGGCAGTTCAGGTTTGACACTCCAGTACAACTAATGCTTATTTTTGCTTTTACTTTTTGTTGCTTGTATTACTTGTAATTTTGTGTATTTTCTTTATATTAAGCCACTGTTTTTCTTAAGTTTGCCTTTTCAGAACATGTTATGTGGCTGATATGTGATATGCATTTCTGAAGATTCCATAGATCACAATGGTTTGAGTTTTTAGATTAGTTTAATCACAAAACTAAGTGAATTTTCTTTTAAAGATTTCAGAATTCAACCCTTTATCCATTACCAAACCTTTTTTTCTTCTCAACTTCAAACCTACACCATATTTTTAGAATTTTAATGCATTAGTTTGATGTAGTACAGGGTACGAAAGAAGGAATAAGAGTACGCATAGAATCGGTAAAGAAACACAAACAAAAGCACATAACTTTAATCTCAAATCAATTCATTCAATAATTTAAAAATAATGAAGTATTACAATACTTAAATAGAAAACCCAATACTTCAGAACTAAAAATCTTAATTTAGAAAGGAACAATCTCCAATCTCCAATCTCTAATCTCTTAACTAAAATCTAGTACTATAATAAGCTCTACTAATTGAAATCTACTACTACAATTAAAACTCTCCTAATGAAAAGCTACTACTATAATATCCTATTAAATAATTTCATTAATAACTCAACATTTATCTCTAAATAACAATACAAAATTAATTAATTAATAATAAACTTCTTGAATTTCTTTTTCCGTACCGCATCATAGTCTACCTCAGTTGCAAAGAACTATCCCTTGACGTTGCTTTTAGCATTATTTGTGGTTTGAATTTAGGCATATGACCATCAAATATTATGTATTCCTTTCGTTTGGCATATAGGACCTGGACTAGATTTGGCAACACTTAAAGTTTTTTTTTTCTTTCTCAGTTACGTTTTATTCCTACCTCATCTATGATTAGTTTCTTAATGAACCAAAGTGTGAACCCCCCTTCCCTTTTTTGGCAGTATTGATAAATTTCTCTAAAGTGAATTTTGGCAGGATTATTAACTATGAGCCTTAATTTTCTAAAGCATTCATTTTTCCAAGAATCATACTCTTAAGATTCTTTATATATTTGTATGGAGCTTTTTTTTTGTTAATTGCAATTCTAGTAATCCACTGTGTGTACCTTCTTGATAGAAGTCGTATATGAAAGAACACATTTCTTATTACTGAATGAATATAAGTCACCAACTTTGTAATTAAAAAAACATAAGCCATCAACTTTGTAAAAACTAAAAACAAAATATAAGCAATATGTTCAGTTGGTAAAGTAAATATAAGTTATTAGTTTATTTATTTAATATTACTCCCTCCGCTGCAAAATATAAGATTACTTGCCTTTGCAAATACAAAGGCAAGTGATCTTTTACTTTTGAATGGACATAGTATATGTTATCCCAATCTGTGGTTTGTTCTTCTAAAGGGGATTATTAAGTCAGTATTCGGTACTACCTGTGGCTCAACTATTTGATTCACTTTGTTACAAAACCTCATAACTTTGATTTTTTTTAATCGTTGTACTCATAGGCAACATTACATCTTTAATTTATAATGTAACATTAGGGGGAAAGGATCATTACTCTGATCACCCAGACCCTGTGGCACATGTGTTGCGTGTGTAAAAAGCCCCCTACTCAACCCAAAGAAAAATGTAAATAAAAGCATAATCCATTTTAGTATCTTCAAAGTTTGTTGTTTTATTATATATATAGACGGATAAACTTGAATTTTGTACGAAAATTTCCAGGTGTTGAGGAGTTGAAGTTTGCAATTGTCGAAGACTGGTATGAAAAACAGGATGCAATCACATCTTTTGATGTGTACAAGCCTTTGTGGAACATTGTGCTAGAGTGAGTACTTTAAAATGATATAGTTTATTTGTCTGTTTTATGTTGCTATGATTGTATATCAGATGAGAGAAATTTTAGTTATACATGGGTATGTGTTTATATTACACCATGTTCATATATAGAATCTCTTGCTGCTTATTTCATTACTAACTATATTTTGGTTGAAGCATCCTTTATTTACATTTTTTTTTATAAGAATAATTAAATATGAGGATTTTTTCGATGAGTAGTTTCTCAGTTTTCATCCTTGGGGTGACGAGTTGAATATGTCTACCTTGTGATTAATAATTCAGCATTTAGATGCATAAATGTGATTGCATCTAGTTCTCCTAGATCCATCCTGGTCAGACAGATATGAAGTGGTTGTATTGAAAGGAAATTCTCTAGATCTTAGTATTGTGTGGCCAGACTAAGAAACCAACTTAATATATTTTTTATTAGTAATCTTCATAGATATTGTTATGAAAATTGTGATTTAATGATCCTTGGTGGTTTTTGTTCTGAAGCGATATTAACATGGCTGCTTGCTTGTAGTTCTCACATGGAGAGGGATGCAAAGGCTTTACTTGGACGAGATGGTGTATTCTCGAAATGCTACTTTCCCATGTAAGTGAAAATACATCATGCTCTTTGTTAATGTGCTCTTGGCAAAAGAAAATTGCTGCTTATTGCCAATATGTTTACCTCTTGAAGTTTTTAGCTTACCCTGATGTACGACTGTTAATTTGTTATTTATCTTAGTGCCTGAATAAACTGTGTTGCAATTGTTTACCTTTCTTGTACATGTCTGCTTTTCTTTCATCACGTAATATAGTTTTATGAATTAACCAAGACAATTTTTTCTTACTCTTTTTGTTATTTTTTTTGCAAGTAACACTTCTTTCTTATTTCACTGATGCAGTGTCTAGATATGGCAGGTTGCCCATATGAATTCCAGGTTAAGTTGGTATAGATGGCCTTTAAGGGATCACTTGTTTGAAAATTCTTATAGATATCTCTGTGTGCAATTAGTTGTGGTTGCTAGTCAAAGTGCACTTCCATTGGAATGTTGTTTTGTTCCTCTATGGAGGAACTTTTATTCCAAGTCACGAGCTTTTCTTTGATTACATATCAAAGTTATATGTGTGTGTGGGGGTTAGGGTGTGGGGGGGGGGGGGGGTCCTGTTATCCTACCTCATTCAATGGTATAGAATATCAAGCTACCTACTTTTGGTTGGACTGAAATTACCCTTTACTCTTAACAACTTCACAGACAAAATGTGTAATTTACAATTAAAGATAAGGTAGTGGACCCACCACTTATAGAACCATTTAATGCTTAGAATACCCAATTCTTCCTCTCTTCCTTATTTCTCACCCTTTCCCTAGTACCACACCCACCGTATCTTTCATCTATCTCTCTCCATCTCAGCAAAAGAAGTGAAAATCATCATTGATTCCTGCTAGAATATATACATATATTCTGGTATGAATGTGCCAAAATAGTTCAATGTTCATGTATGAGAGGGTACCAATGAAAAAATCTGAGCAATGGGATTTTAAAAATAATCAATTTGACACTACTGAGGATTTATGACAGAATGTTAGAACTTAGAAGTACTGACCTTAGATCCTCACTTTTACAATTTCTCTGAAGAGGGAGGCAGAAATAGAAATACCGCACTCAGAAATGATGTTTTAGAGCTCATTCTGTATTAAGAAAATCAGTTCTTGGGTTTCGGTGGAGGGGATCTAATTGCAGTTGTGTTGGTAATCCAGTAAGTATGATTTGGAAGTAATTAAGAAACCTGTCACAATAAGGTATAGACTTGTAAATGTTAATATGATTGGTTGGCTGAGTTTTGAGTTTTTGTGGGAACATGTCCAATTGAAGATGCAAAAATATGTGGGAGTGTCTCATCATTTTGCTTACACAAAACATATGTATGGATATTTGAGAGTGTCTCATCATTTTGCTTACAAAAAACATTTGTATGTTCATAGACCTTGTGGGGTCTGTATCTGAAAAAGATTGTTAGTATTCAACCTTTGTAAAACCTGAGACCAAATAAATGCATTAATTTTATAGGGAACCTTTGCCTTCCAATTGACAAAAGTCTCTTTCTTTCTTCGATATTCAGGATATAACTTTTTTCTTCATTGAAGTAGTTCAACTTACCTTGAACATTTTGTGCTCGTATGTGGATATACAGTTTGTTTTGGTTACTAGTGTTAAATGTTGATTGCAATTCATTTATTCATTGTTCTCGCCATTTATCAATCTCAATCTTTCTTTATTATAATGTAAACCGGATTAATATGAACTATTGCAGTTTTGATGAGCATTTTGAGGACGTTATATATCCTAAAGGAGATCCTGATGCTGTTTCAATTAGTAAGAGAGATGTTGATCTACTACAGCCAGACACATTTGTCAATGACACAATTATTGACTTCTACATCAAGTAAGTTGCTTTCCAGATTACCTTGTATTCCTCTACTTTGCAGAAGTATTGTCAATCTAAATTCTTTCTGTTGGGTTTTATACGAAGCAACTTTTCTCAAATTTACAAATCAGACTACTACAGAAAGAACAAAGGAAAAAGTTGGCACTATCAAATGTGTCATGGGTGGGTTTTTGGAAATGTTTTTCTGAACTGCATAACGAGGAACACAAGCACCCTAGATTTAATAATTTGTTCAATAAATAATTCAGTTGGGTTGAAACTGATGCAACTAAGGAAGGTCTTGTTTGGTGCAATGGTTAAGTGCTTACTTGTTGAATGTTTGGTCACGGTTTATGTCCCTATAAACTACCTCTCTTTAATAGGGGTAATGCTATTTACATATGACGCTTCCAGACCGGGTTCTTTGTGGTAGCCTTGTGCACTGGTTGCAACCTTTATTAAAAAATAATTGGGGATTTAGGTTACTTTATAGCAAGGATTTTAACACTTAAATTCCACAAGTAGGAATTCTATATTTAGATAGTAATTTAGTTTCCTAAATTCTATTCCATCTAAGTTTTCTTATTTCATTATGGATTAAGATTTTTTTTTTTTTAAATAGTGATATAGTCCTAAGTTCATTAGACTACTGATATTGAGAAGTTATAAAATTGAGATTCCAATTGTGATTGGTCAAAACTAGGGCTGTAAACAAGCTGAGCCGGGCTGGGCTTTGGCTTCTCGAGCCGAGCTCGTTTAAAAGTTAAACGAGAACTTTTTTTTCATATTGTTTGAAAAAAATAATACATAAATTCAAATTAAACCATCTGGGAACTTATCATACGCAAACATAATTAAGAACTTTATTTGAATTATATTATTTTCGTATTATATATGTAAAATAAAATTTTAATTAAATAATTGATAAACGAGTTAGGCTTAGCTGAGCCGAGCTTGAGTCAATCTCGAGTCGGGCCTAAATGAGCTGGACTCGAGTCGAACACCATACTGTTTGAGCTCAGCTCGTTTAACTAAACGGGCTTTAGGTCTTGTTCGAGCATGGCTTGTTAACAAGCTCGAGCCGGGCTCAGCTCAGGGGCAGCCGGTTCGTTTACAGCCCTAGTCAAAACATTTTACATGGTGGAAAATTTTTCTTGGTCGCAATCAAGAGACACCTGGTTTTTGGGTATGGAGCCTGAACCTTAGTAAATTTTCTGCTGTCCTACATCATGTGCTTCCGCCGTCCTGCATCATTGCAACTTACTAAGTCGAAAAAGAAGATGAATCAACATTTAAGATATGCTTGTAGGAGGTAATTTTCAGTCCAAACAGGAGGACTGATATGTAGTAGATACTTCTTTGAATTACTTCAATATTAGACGCACTAACTTCTTAATTCTTTTCGTATTTGTTATTTCTTTTGGTTAGTTCTAATTGCAATTATTTGGCTAGTGCTTCTACTTTTGAGGTCTTACATGCTCTGATCAACTTCTTAATTAATGTCCAGATACTTGAAGAACAAAATTGAACCTGGTGAGAGGCACAGGTTCCACTTTTTCAACTGTTTCTTCTTTCGTAAACTGGCCGACCTTGATAAGAATCCATCTAGTGCTCTTGAAGGCAGAGCTGCGTTCCAGCGTGTTCGTAAATGGACAAGAAAAATTAATTTATTTGAGAAGGATTATGTCTTCATTCCTGTAAACTTCAAGTAAGATATAAGTTGTAAAAACTTTTCTTTCACAGAAGAAACTTTCTGCTTAAGACTGAGCTCTCCTGAGAAATGTGTGCCTTTGATGACAGTTACCACTGGAGTCTCATAGTAATATGTCATCCTGGCGAAGTAGCTGAGTTTCAAGGCAAGTCATTTTTGGGTAACATATTTTTTCTGGTAAATCAAGAATAAATTTCTAATTTCATGTTGTACTTTGTGATAATTCAGGTGCAGATCCAGTGAAGTCTCCTAAAGTACCATGTATTTTGCATATGGATTCTATCAGAGGAAGTCATTCAGGCCTAAAAGGTCTTCTTCAAAGGTATCGGAATACCATTTTATTTGTGCTCTTCTTTAGCATTGTTTTTGTATATCTGAATGTGGAATTAGGCAAGAGATATTTGAAGGCACCAAACTTTGTTGAATGTCTTAAAATAGATTTACTATGGTAAGCTAATCTCAATGTCGATTCTAGGTGATAAGTGGGCATATAAAGAACTTTAAATTAAATGGTCACTTCTTGTTTTTTCTATGAAGTGAGACATTGCACTGCCACTAAAGATGAAAACTTAAAACTGACAGATTTTCAATATATAGGAGATGACCTATGCAATCAAACTCTAATAATAATTTAGCCTTATATTGTTGTAGTCATTGTGAATGCAAGGTATGTGTTGTGTCTTGTCTGTTGTAAAGCACTGGAGTAAACTGCTAGAAGTTGTCATGAACAAGGCTAAACTGCTACAGTGGGATTGTGGCAAACCCAAAATGAGAATAGGTGTTTCACGGGGTTATTTTTATTGCATACATAAAGAGTTACAAAGGAATGTTTCCTTGATTTGATTTGGATATAGATAAGGAGGGGAATATATCCTACTTCAAAAAGTCCAGTCATGCTGTTATTAATTGGCTTACTGATTTAGAATAGGATATTGCATAGAAGCAAAGAAGAATTGATAGAAGGGATATTAGGGATAGAAGTGAAGAATGATTAGCCTAGTCACCTCTATAAACATGCTTCAATTTTGGTCGTTCTTAACTCGGTCAGTGAACTGTAAATGTAACAGATAAACATTGGGCTTTGAATATCATGCTTTACATTGACCGCTACTGGGGTCTTGTTTTATATGCTTAATCATATATTTTCTGGGAAAAAACAATTGTGGAGTTTAATGTTCTTAGAAGTCTAGTAGAATAACTGATATAAGTCCATATTTCTAGATAAATTTGTTCCTTGACATATATACTAGCTCTCTAACCTGTTCTTTACACGGTTTCTTCTAGATTAACTAGAAATAACAGTTTATTGAAATAAATTTGACTCTTTATGTTTGTAGTACGTGTTTATAGGTTGCTTGGTTAAATAGAATATGAAGAATTTTTATAGTTTGCTTGGTTAAATAGAATATGAAGAATTTGTAGAGGCTTTGGTGATGTGGTTTTAATTGGTTTATTTCTTATTTAATCCCAAGTCATTTTGGTTGTAATTAGTTTTAGATATGGTTTATATAGTTAAATTAAAATGTGTTCTATGTCTTCTATATAATAACTCAGTTGTAGAAAAAGCATATGCAGCCTGTCTTTTAGTCCCTATTACCTCATTCTTCATGACCTTCAATTCAAGTCCTAAACACTTGACCTACTTCAAGTAATGGCGATAATGATTACTAATTTACTATTTTTTTGCATTCTTAAGTCTTGAGTATTTTGCATTTCTAACTCATTCCTCCTTTTTTTAATCATCTTTTTTTTTTTATAAAAAAATAATAATAAATTTTTTTTTTTTTTTATTTATACTTCCTCGCTTTCCAATGGTATTCATTGCAGTCTACCCCGACTAGTTTGGGATAGAAATCGTTGTTGAGTTGAGAATATTTTGACCTTTCCGAATTTATCTTCTAGTCCTTTCTTTGACCTCTATAACCTTTTCTGAATAAGTTACTAATCACCAGCATATATTCATAAGGTGAGAACCCCCACTCGAACAGTTATATTTCTCTATTATGGGATGTGTGTATGGGTGGAGTGGCCGAGTGGGGTGTTTACTTCACAGTTGTTGAGTGCTTTGCTTCAAGTATTTTAGTTGTAATTATAACTTGTATGTTGAGCACATTCTTGTTGCTCATCTTTGTTTCCCAAAGAAACAAACATTAGTCTAAAAATCTTAACGTCCTTGTTGTCAACTTGAAATGACAGTTATCTGTTGGAGGAATGGAAAGAGAGGCAAAAGGATACACCTGAAGATATCTCCTCTAGATTCTTAAATTTGAGATTTTTGTCACTCGAGGTAATGTGCCTGGTTTCAGGTTACATGTTATGTAAAAGGATATAATGTGACTTCATTTTAAATTAGTTTATTTGGAATTATAACCATATGAACCATTAAATTTTGATTTTTTTGGGTTGCTTTTTATTGTGGTTGTTACTGAATGAAATACAAGACATACTCAACAATTCTTAGGTATTTATAGTAATTGCTTTGTTATGCTAAAGCATATTGCTGCTGAACTGACACCACCCTCTCTCTCTTTCTGTGGGTATATGAAATTGTTCTGATGATTAGTTGTTTCTATGTGCAGCTTCCACAGCAGCAAAATTCATACGACTGCGGACTTTTCTTGCTTCACTATGTGGAACTCTTTTTGGAGGGAATCCCTGTTGATTTCAATCCCTTCAAAATAACAAAGTTCTCCAACTTTGTAAGTGTGTTGCTTAGTTCTCACTGCAATTGTGTGATTTTCTTGATTGATTTATTTACACTTTCGTCTAGTTCTGTAGTCATTGCTCATATGAAGGCTCAGTGCTTTCTTGTTGTGGTCCAAAAATTCAAAATTGTGACCCTTTTTTCTTAAAGTTAAATTGTAGTATTCTTTACAAGCTCGTTCCGGTTTCATGTTTGGTTCTCCAATTGATTTGAATTACCCTCAGGAGGGTGAATAGTTGGAATTTAGAGCTCAGAAGGTATAGAAAAATGAAGATTAGCTTTTTTAAGTAGTGAAAAGGAGTACACCTTCATGTCAGGGAATTGGATTTTTATTGTTGTTCTTGAAGATCCTTGTTAGGTGGGTGACAGAGAGGTCGAAGTTTCTTGCTTGCACGTGGATCCCTCTCTCTTTATATTTATCCCAATTATTAAAATGTCATAATGTTTGATATTTATTAATTGTTTCGCATCACCCAAGTTCATTTAATTAGGATGCAATTTTTCGTTTGTCTTTACTCTTGCGGTGGATGTTTTGAGTAGGATGATTCAGAAAAGCGAGATGGAGGGTTTTGTTAATGACTGCATAGTTGGTAGAGATGAAGTTAGAGTTTCTCATCTTCAATTTGTGGATGATACCATTCTTTTTCTTGCTGAAGGTGTTGCAGGTTGTAAGAATGTCTCGTCGTTCCTTCAAATTTTCGAGTCTGTATCGCGTATGAAGATTAATCTTTCAAAGTGTAGTGGTATCAATATGGAGGATGTTCTTGTTTCTTATGCTTCACTAATTGGGTGTGATGTCGAGTCCTTACCAATGATTTATTTAGGGGTCCCTTGGTAACCCAAGATCTCAGTCTTTTTGGGATCCTTTAGTACAACGAGTGGGTAAGAGGCTTGATTGTTGGAAAGGTGCTTATTTCTCTTTAGGTAGGAGGATTACTCTTATTGAGGCTTGTGTAGTGAGTATTCTTCTTTATTATCTCTCGTTATTTAAAATCCCAGTAAGGGTAGACAAATCTCTTGAATGTATTATGTGCAAGTTTTTATGGGTTAGGAATAGCGAGGATAGGAAGGATCATTTGGTTGATTGGGATTTTGTGTGTCGTCCTAGAGAGAAAGGGGGTTTAGATCTTGGGAACTTGATGTTTAAGAATCAATCTCTAGTGGGTAAATGGCTATGGCGCTTTCATTTGGAACCCGACTTTTTTTTGGCATCAGATGATTAGAAGCGAGTATAGAATTTAGCAGATTGGGTGGGATGCAAATCCATGTCATGTTACTTATTCTAGTCCTTAAAAATTTATCTCCCAAGGTTACACTTCCTTTCATTTTCTTGTTCGTTTCCAAGTTGGTAACAACATGAAAATTCGGTTGTTGGAGGATATTTGAATAGGAGATGTTTTTCTTTCAATAACTTTTCCTTGTCTTTTTTTACCTCTCGTCTGAGCATAACTCTAACTCTCCTATTTCTAACTTCTATACTTGGGAGGGAGATTTAATTTCTTGGGATTTTCATTTTTTCCGTAATTTAAATGACAAGGAGACGAAGGAATTCTCTTTATTTATTCAACTTCTTTATTTAGCTTCCTTTTCTCTGTCCTTGGATAGACGTGTCTAGTGTTCTGATTCTTCAGGAATCTTCTCATGGCGTTATTTCTTCTTCACTTATTGGGTTATCATCTAGTTCATCGTTTTCCTCTAGCCTCTTATATTTGGAAAGCAAAGGCTCCCTAAACAATTAAGGTTTTTGTGTGGTCCTTAACTCTTGGTCGGCTTAATACTAATATATGCGTCAAAGGCGTAGGCCTTATAAATCTTTATCCCCAGATGTGTGTGTAATGTGTTTGAAGGATAGTGTGGCTCATTCTCATTTGTTTCTTCATTGTTTGATGGCTTGTCGGTTGTGGTGCTGTTTATTTAGTGTGATGGGGAAAGTTAGATATGTCCCTGTTCGGTGGAAGATTTTTTACTATGCAAATTTAAGGGTTTTGGTCATACAAGCGATAGGAGGATCCTTTGGAAATGTGTTTGTTTTGCTATTTTGTGGGGGATTTGGATTGAAAGGAATGCTAGAATTTTTTGCGATCAGAGTATAAATATCGAGTTACTTTGGGATAAAATTTCTTTCTTTGCTTCTTTTTGGGTTCATACGATGGGAGATTTTGGAGGAATTTCTTTATCCGATCTTCAAAGAGATTGGCGAGCGATGCTTCTTTAATATTAAGTTTTTCTGTTGGGAGGACTTTTTGTTCTCGTCATGCATTGTAATTTTCTCTTCTAATCAATAAAGTATTATTCTTTTATCAAAATATATATATATATATATATATATATATATATATATATATAGGGAAGTTCAGGAGCATAAGTGTTAACTAACATAATTCCTCAAGTAACATAATTATTTAAAAGCCAAAGCCTTCCGCGTCTTTTGAATAAAACCTAAATCGGAAGCCCTAGCTTTCCTTCGCTCGCTTCTATCTTCTCTCCAAACCCAAATCAGAAGTCCAAGAGCATAAGTGTTAAACTCAGCCTTCCTTCGCTGTGCCCTAGCTTCTCTAAGGATCTCTCTTCTCAACTGAAGCTTCTGTCAGATTCGCGATTTAGGCAAAGCAGGTATGAACGAATGTAATAGATTCCGATTCAACCCCTCTGAACTCAAGTTATCCCCATTCATTTCTATTTCCAACTCCATTTCTACATTATCTCCACAACTCCCTATTTCATGGTCCATGTCATTCATTGTATTTACAGCTGGACAAACAAAAAACTTGATGAGGTGCAGTGCAAGTAGAACAAGAAAGTAAAATGGCATATAAAAAAAGGCAACCTTATTTCAAAAAATCCATATTGACAACCTTATCTCTGCAAGTAAAAGTGCAAGTATCTCTGCAATGTGTTCTTGCTGCCTAATAAAGCTAGAGGCAACCTTATTTCAAAAAATCCATATTGACAACTCTGGAAAACAACTTCCTAGAAAGAAGGAAGTCTTCACCTGATTTATTCTCAAAAGATTATCAACCTAAAATTTCACTACTGGGCATGACGAACTTTTGAAACATACAATTTGATTGTTTTGCTTTGTTACTGGTCAAAAATTACCTGCCTCAAATTTCCAGTCCTAAAAAAAACAAAGCCATCTGAGAATAAAAACTTCAAAAGATAGAAAACCAATGAAAAACTAAAAAAAATATGACAACTTCAAAGTGTAGTAAAATTAAACGATGCAACCACAGATTCTGGGTAGATTAGTATTTATCAATGAAATCATCTCTGCAACGTGTCAAGCTGAATGAAAAAAAAGACCAAAACAATATAACATAAACACTATTATGTAAAAGCCAGTAACCATAACACAAACACTTAACATGCGTACATGATCCAGAACCAATAAAATATAGCACCAAATCACCTAATCAACAGACCCATATCAAAAATCAACAGAAATCAATAAGCAAGAATTGACCCATCAATACCCATATAATCCAAATATATAAAAACAGTTCACATCAAGGTTGAATAAACTTCAACCACAACGAAACTTCAAGCAAAAACATATCATCACAGAAAAATTTGAAGGAAAAAGAAATCGGAATCTATTACATTCGTTCATACCCTGCTTTGCCTAAATCGCGAATCTGACAGAAGCTTCAGTTGAGATGAGAGATCCTTAGAGAAGCTAGGGCACAACGAAGGAAGGCTGAGTTTAACACTTATGCTTCTGGACTTCCGATTTGGGTTTGGAGAGAAAATAGAAGCGAGCGAAGGAAAGCTAGGGCTTCCGATTTGGGTTTTTTTTCAAAAGACGCGGAAGGAAGGCTTTGACTTTTGAATAGTTATGTTATTTAAGGAATTATGCTAGTTAACACTTGTGCTCCTGAACTTCCCTATATATATATATATTTAATACTACGGAAGAGGTAGTATTAAATAGTACCCATTTTTTGGTCTATCTTTGTTTGCAATGACTATTTTCAACGAATCTCATGGACTATAGTCCTAGTTGATAGACTTCACGTCATGCTTGCGTGAGGTGGTCGTCGCCCGGATCGTTTCTAGCAAAGTCGTATAATGGATTGCTTACAACACCTTAACCCTTCGTCTATATGTAGATGGTAATCTTGGTACAATTGCTCGCGTTCGGAAATATGCGTTGAATGGACACCAACGACACCTTGAGCCCTCGTTTATATTGAAGCGGTAATCTCAGTACAATCGACGATTGATGCAGTAGAAGATGCCACACACAACTATGAATTGTTGTATGATAAGTCGGTTTTGAATCTCATAGAAAAATTCAAAGAACCAAAAGGAGAATAGTCTCACAAGAATTTTATTAATAATCTGAATAATGTGTTTCAATTACATCAACTTGGACCTCTATTTATACTAAAAATAATCCTAAAAATAAAAGGAACAAATTGCATAACAATCAAACTTAAAATTGGAATGGAAATCCTAACTAAATAAAATCCTAAAATATTATAATCCTTGCTGTGTTCGGAAATATAACTTCCGCGTGAAGCTTAATTGGAAATTCCGTGTGAAAGTGAATCCATGGATATGTAAAGTTTAGAATCCTTCCCTGCTAAATATGATTTCAAGTAATAGGCCCCACGTGACATATGTAGCTGTAGCATGCAATTTATTTAAGGACTTGAACAAATCCTCTTCTTGGAAAATAAAGAATTAATCCGGGCCCACATGATATATTAATTGGCTTCCAAGTTTGCTGCCCACGTTGGCCCACATGAATGTGTGCTTAATCCTCCTTTACATGATATCTGATATGTTATGTTTAGGAGACTTGAAAGGCTCACGTGCTTTAATTTAATTATTGCTCCATGAATAATATTGCCCCATGAATGTATAGCTTCTGATTCCAAGAATTAGATTTCCCAAAATTGCTAGATATTAGCAATAAGATTGCGAATTAAAGCCAAAAATAAGAACACGATTGATGATCTGGGCCAGCCTTAATTTGGGCATTAATTGAACTCCTTTGGTCCAACAAGGCTTGGGTCAAACTCATTAACTGAGGCACAACTTTTGAATAAGTTTAAGCCCAGTTACTTAAAATTATTTGTTGAACCCTTGACGCTCGAGTCGATAGATTGTCGAAAAATTCTGACCCGATCAGTCTGTCATCACTAGTGTTAGTAATTCTATGCGCTATTTTATTCCTTGTAATAATTGTTATATGTTTGTTAAAGTGGGATTATACATACGGTAAACTAATTACTCCCTCCATTCCAAAAATATAAGGTTAAGTTTGACTTTTTGAGATCAATATTAGATATTTTCACATTCAAAATTGATTTGATTCATTTAACTTTTGAAAACAATAAATCTTGTAATGAGCAGTGCTATTAGATAGTTGACAATTTTCATTGTCTAAAACTTAATTAATAAATATCAATTTTGAATTTGAAAAAATTTCAAAGTGAGTTTAAAAAGTCAATATTGATATATTTCTTAGAACAGAAGGAAGTGTAATTTTGTCCTTTAAAATCTTAAGGTCATCTACTGAGGGACTATGTAATAATACTAAGGGAGAGGTGATATTAAATTGTATATTTTGGGGGTATTATGTTATGCTAACAGGCTAGCACTAATAATCCATATTGCAAGTTTAGTACCAAATATGATATTATATTTATTAAAGGATTAAATATTCGAATCCCATCAACAATACTTGCAAGCAAAGTTAGCAAACATGAGATTTAATAGTCCTTGAGGCAAATTTAGTACCAAAGATGGGATTAAAAAAAGACTAAAAATAGTCCAGGACCATCAATAATCCTTGCAAACATAAATGGCCTATTATAGGATTATAAATTATAATCCATATGAATAATCCTATGAAAATAGCCCTTGCAAACAATCATGGTCTCAGTGTCTACCAATGGGTTGTTCAAATACATGAATCCTGGCAATATGAGAATTCCTTTTCACCTGGCACATCAATTTGGTTTCGAAGGACTTGTGGATGTTTTGTCATGTACCTATGAGTCATCAGTTTTCCTTCTGAATATAAACCCTTCCGAAGCACAATCCTGGCAACTAAATGACTGTGTGCCTTTATGTGGTCTAGTTTATTAAAACATTGAACACAATTCTTTGAAAATTTGTGGAATGATTATTTACTGTCAATAGTCAAACATATATCTCTATGTTTTCCTTTGCACTCGAAAAAATAAGATAGGTCATGCCTTGTTATGTTTTGTTTCTTTCAATCATATGTTGTTTTATGTAAATAACTTATCTAATTTTCAGCTTACTGCGGATTGGTTCCAACCTTTGGAGGCTTCTCTAAAGCGAGCCTGTATTGAGAGACTGATCTATGAACTTCTAGATGAGGGTTCTCATGAGAATGCTTCAGATGCTGGAAGTGACAAGATCAAGAATTGTACCTCTAACTGTCCCAAATCTTTTGATGAAAATGGAACTACTGTAGAGTTCCTTTCAGAGAGATGTATCCCTACAAAGACTTTTTGCGGGAATGTGCCAAGTTCTCAAGCTGGCAAGGGGATCGAATTGACTCTTTTACCAACATCTTCTCTGAAGAGTTCTCAATGTGCTAGTGATTCAGGATTGGTTTTAAGGGAACTTTTTGATCCCAGAGCTTCTGTTGGATCGTTCTATCAAACTTTTGAGCAGTCAGCTCCTTTTGATGCATATGAGAATGCTATGCCACGAGCGGAGGTATTTCTAAAACCTGACATTCTGATTTAGTTCACTTATGTATGATTATGGCAAAATTGAGAGAGAAAAAGAGAGTAAAGGGGAGGGGAGGGGTGGGGTGGGGTGGGGGTGGGAGGATGTTGTGTTGATTAAGTGGTAATTGCAGCATTCTTTTATACTCTGTCTGGACAAGTAAGTTGGTAGTTATAGCCTCTCTTTTTTCTTCTTTTTGTTTTTTTTCCTTTGGAAATTTGAATTATGTCTAGTCAATGGTTTATGTTATGATTGTGTGAAATATGATGGGTTCAACGAACTTATCACAGGATATTAAAGCGATTTCCTGTCTAAGCTATAATTTGTTGCAAATTTAGAACTACTAGGAAAGCTTGTAGGTGTGCTGTTGGAATTACTAAGCATTGTAAGGAAGCAAAAACTTTTATATAAACAGAAGCCTCATGTAAATTAGGATTAATTTTGTCATCATCAGTTTATTGCTACTACAATGCTATAATACTATTAGAAGAGTGCGACTCACATACATGACTGCCCTGTCACATTATTAATTTGATTGGACATCTGACTAAACTGCTGAATGTTGATATCGTCTATTATTTCCTGTAACATCATGGATCATTAACCTAACTAGAACAAAACCTGTATATTCAAGACTCAGTTGGCCACTTTCGCCTTTCTTCTGTTTTTTTTTTTCAATCTCTTCTCTGGCTGTATGTTACTCCCTCCATCCCACCTTAGTTGAATAGTTCTTGTCGTTTCCTTTTTGAGATGTCCCAAACAAAGCTAAAATATTTCTGTCTTATTTCATTTAGATCTTTTGTTTTATATGCTCGGTATTTGAAATTGGCTCCATTAAGGAAGTCTTATTGTGGAAATTCTCTCAACTTGTACTCAAGATTCACACTTTTATCAATATGCTTGCAAAAACAAATATAGCTATTAAAATGGGATGAAGGCAGTAGTAAATGAGATGATCTTCCTCATATGTGATTGATGTGATATTCTTTATAATAAGTAAACTAGTAATTGATGTGATATTATTTCTACATTGCAAATAATTATTATTTCTGTTGCATCTTCTGAAACAGGGAGAGGAAGAGACTGGTATTCATTTTGGGTATTCTCCATCAGCTCAAACTGGGTTTGAGCGACTAACTGCAATCACACCTGAAGGATCTGGTCCTTATTTATCTACGGGGTTTGGAGGAGAGCCTTCATGGAACCCAGAAAGCACTGTCCAACAGACGGCACATGACGATATTGACTCGTTACCTGTAACATCAATTTGTGACGATTCATTAGAAGCAGAGGAGGCTAATGATAGTAGAGTTGGGATTAATCTCAGTTTGGAAGTAAAAATAGATCAACCCGGGTATCCATTAACAGATAACATAGAGTGCTTACCTGATTGCCTTGCCCCTACCCCCAATGATTTGCTCGATCCAGATTCTCAGAACAATCCTGGTCATATGCTTAATGGCAACGACAACACAGATCCCGTCACACCTTGCCCCAAGGATCTACTTGGATTGACTCCCCAACAGTGTGATACGCAAGAAAATGGGATCAAGACTTATGAGGGTGAGCAATCATTTTCTGATGATCCAGTTTCAGAACCAAATGTGCAGAATGCTACCAAAAAAAGGCGGCTTACACCCCTTGAAGAGGAAGAACTACCAAGAAGCCTAGCTGGGGACCTGCACTTGTAAATTGAAATCCTAGGTCGTTTCTAGTGTTACATGCGAGTAGTGTTTCTTGCGTGTTATTGGCAATGGTCATCAACCAGGCCAAATGGATTTGAAATTTCCCTTTAGGATGGGGAGTTTATCTTAAATTCGCGACAAATGCCTATACTTTAATTTCCTTCATGTTTGCCCTAACATTAGGTGGTTTGGAGGATAGTATAATTGAAAGAATTAGTAAACTTTAACGGAGGTGATATGGGTTTAGTTTCAAGATCTTTGAAATTCCATATTGTTTTGTATTAATTTATTACTACTCCGGACTATTCATCCTATGTGAAATTCAGATAAAGCACATTTAGAAGGGGGTTGAATAAGTGTGGGAATAAATTATGACCAATTTATTTTAAACCACATCACAGAATTCAGCCTACTGGATTAATGAATTCAGCTCGTTGGATAAATACAGCTTATTGGATTAAGTCTTTGATTTTATTGTTGAATGAAAATTGCTTGTTGAATTTAAATCTCTGTAAAAATACTAGGTGTTAATAAATTTTCTTAAGATAATGAAAATATTCAAATTTTAATTATCAACACAATTAAATAACTTTTGTGGGCAAATAAGGTAAAACAAGTAGTAAGATGAACACCAAGATTTTTTACGTGGTTCAGCTATTGTCGATGTCAGGATTTTTATTTGTTTTTTTTTCTATTTTTGACTTTTGGTGTTCTCATTTTAGGTGAGATTTGTTTGAAAAAATAAGTTTGAAAATGTTTGACTTGTATATATCGACGATTTGACCGTTAGAGTCGTCAGTTGGTAATTTTAAATGGTTGCAGCAACTCAACCGAGAAAAGGTTTGCACCAAGATCCAATAATTTGACAGTGTTTAACAGGTCTGAGAAACTGAAATTCGTTAAGGTCCGGGGACTGATTAAGCGAAGAGAAGGTGTTAGGCACCCCTGACTTCTGTGATAACACGGTTATCGTCACTTTTCATTAAATTTTTATCGGCATGTGTGTGTGTGAGAGAGTTAGGTCTATGTGCAGTTATTTGGAAGTAGTGTTATGCCTCGTTTGCACCTATATACAAAGGGTTTGATTTTTGTATAAAAATTTAATTTTAACAATATATAGCAGTGAAGTTTTTTAAAACAGATTTTTTAAACCCTTGTGCTCAATAGTAATTAAGGCCTTTGATACTTTCATTTTATTATGTGTTCGGCTTGATTGCTTTTATTTTTGAGATGCGAGGCATCTTCGAGAAAATAAGATACATAGCAGTGCCAAACTCCTTGTGGACATGATAGTCATCTAAGGATTGGACACCGTAAATAATTTACAAGCTGGCTGCAGCTGCAAAATGTTCATCACGGGAACCGAATCTAGATTGAGAGGCTGAATATGTGATCACATGATTCCTAGGCTAACATGAGAAAACAATATATACAAAAGCTAGAAAAAGAACTAGATTTGAATAAATCTAAACCATTTTAGCAACAACGGTTCCAGTTTAGTCATTTTGAACCGGTTAAAGTTAGAAGTAGCCAAATTAAGACAAATCTAGCCCGCACCCTGAAAGATTAAATATCTACATTATGAAAGCAGTTAAAGCAGATATTTGTATAAAAGAGGTATATATATATATATATATATATATATATATATATATATATATATATATATAAGCAATAAAAAGTCACGGATCGACGAGAAATGAATTGTGGAAATATAAATTAGAAGAGGCATGAGTATGTGGTATGGATAGAGGATCAAGAACAATACGAATAAACTCACCATTAATAAGAGAAATATGAGATTGTTTCAAATTGACAGAATCCACAAACTCATTGTTAGACACAACAATTTTATCATCAAAAGGAATTTAAAAATGCTGGAAAATTTTGGTTAAAAAATGACTATAAAGAAGACATTTTTTGGTTTGACGAATACAACTTAACATATGAGATAACATCATGAGTGAGAAATTAAAAGAAACACCTTTGAGAATCATGGCCACAACCACTAAATCTTGATACGTAAAATCCGCACCACCACCAATGCAGGAAAAACAGATTATAACGAACCAATTTGTGTAGAACACAAGTAGTAGGACAGACATCAACAATTTTTGGAGTAAAAAGAGAAGTTAAAGTATGGTTGTCCATGACAGTTTGAAGTTGTTCTAGAGGTGGAAAAGGAATGTTTGCAGCACCTTTTAATGTGAATGGACATGGTGCAACAGAGGGAATATTAAGAATACTTCCAAAATCAATGACAGTAAAGAACAAAGATTTTCCCTTAACAAAAGATGTATAACAATCACTATTACACTCAAGATTGGTATAAAATTGTTGAACCAACTGTGGGTAAGCCTTTGTGGCAGGAAAAAGCATAGAAGATATTCCACATGAATTGAAAAGTTTTTCCAGAGAAGAATTTTTGAAATAGAACAAATCCATAATTTTCTCATAAACAAATTGTTTTGTAGCAATAAAAGTTTTAAATGGGCTTCAAAACTATGTCCTCTAAAGAAATTTTCTGGTAAATCAGGAAGTGAGGAAACAAAGTTTACCAGAACCGAATGAGACGCTGGCTGAGAAAGAGAATGATGTTCTATGTCCGGTGACTGCTTCGTCTTCCCACGTTGAGACGATTCTGAAAACTTCAAGAATGAGAAGCTAGAATCTGACCAATCTGAGAGTGTTATGTCATCAGACGACACATGCACAGGTGATTGCTTCTGCTGTCGTTTAGATTTCTTTTGTGTTCTAATGATATATGGAGATTGAGGTGTTTGACCATCGTCGTTCGATACGCCGGGAGATCGTTTGCTTGCTCGAGTTTTCATCGATTCAGAGATTCGAGATGGTTAGCACGATGAAGAAAAAAGGATTTTCTAAAAGACTAATTTGGTTTGGTAAAGTATGAGAGATAATTATAAGAAGATAAGTTGATATTGAAGAGTTGGAAAACGAGCAAATTTCTCGAGAAGATAGAACTCATCGGCTACCATGTCTTTTCAAATCTCAAAAATAATTATGATTACCGGCATATCTAAGAGACTGTTTAGATTTCTGATGAAAAAATACCGTGAATTGTGCCATATCTGTTGAGATAAAATCATGCACTTCCTTTTTGAATAATACACATCTATATGTTTCCCAGTAGCTGATAGCTGTTGGTATGAAGTGAAGAACATCATTAGATTCATGAACATATAATGAATGTCAAATAGATGTATTTTATTTAATAACATGCAGATAACATTTTAAAAAAATATACTATATATTCAAGATTTATTATGCATAGAATATTTAAGTACGTGAATACTAATTATACTATGCATATTTCAAGTTCTCTCCTTAAAATATAAAATCTTTCTTCACTTAAGGGTTTAGTAAAAATATCAGCCAACTGATTTTCTGTAGGAATAAAAATTAATTTAATTAATCCTTTTGAAACATTATCCCTTAAAAAATGATGCCTTACTTCAATATGTTTTGTACGTGAACGCAAAATAGGATTTTTTGATATGTCTATAGTGCTAGAATTATCACAATAAATGGGCACACTATCACATAAAATATCAAAATCACATAAAATTTGTCTCATCCATAATATTTGAGAGCAACAACTCCTTGCAGCTAGATATTCACCCTCCGTGGTTGATAAAGCAACTGAAGTTTGCTTTTTACTATGCCAAGTCACAAGACTTTGTCCCAAAAAACGTGCAAGCACCACTTGTACTTTTTCTATCAATTTGACATCCTGCATAGTCAGCATCTGAGTAGCCTATTAGTTCAAAATGATTACAAATTGGATAAAACAACCCCAAATTAATAGTACCACTTAAATACTTGAAAATTCTTTTAACAGCTTGTAAGTGGGATTCCTTAGGTTTTTCTTGAAACCGAGCACAAAGACATACACTATACATTATATCAGGTCTAAATGCAGTTAAATATAATAAACAACCAATCATACCTCGGTATTTGGTCAATTCTACATCTGTTCTTTTTTCATCAGAAGTAAGCTTTATTGATGTACTCATGGGTGTAGCTTTTGAATTAGATCCTTCAAAGCCAAATCTTTTGAGTAGCTCTTTTGTGTATTTGGTTTGATGGATATAGATTCCCTCCTTTGTTTGCTTGATTTGAAGTCCCAAAAAGTAATTCAGTTCTCCCATTAAGCTCATGTCAAACTCCCTATGCATACACTTTGAAAACCACTCACAAAGAAAATCATTAGTAGCACCAAATATTATATCATCTACATATATTTGAACAATAATAATATCCTTATTTGCATGCTTAATAAATAATGTAGAATCAATTTTACCTCTAGTAAAACTATTTGAAAGAAGATACTTACTCAACCTCTCGTACCAAGCCCTTGGAGCTTGTTTGAGACCATAAAGAGCTTTCTTTAGCTTATAAACATGATTTGGATACTTCTCATGTTCGAATCCGGGAGGGTTTTTTTACATATACCTCTTCATTGATGTATCCGTTGAGGAATACGCTTTTTATGTCCATTTGATAAAGCTTGAATTTCTTGTAACAAGCAAATGCTAACAAGATTTGGATAGAGTTAAGCCTTGCAACTGGGGCATAAGTTTCTTCGTAGTCGATCCCTTCTTGTTAATTGTATCCTTGAGCTACTAACCTAGCTTTGTTGCGAGTGACTGTCCCATGCTCATCAAGTTTATTCTTAAATACTCATTTTGTTCTAATAATGAAGACACCTTCAGGAAGAGGCATAAGTTCCCAAACTTGGCATCTTTCAAATTGTTGAAGTTCCTCTTGCATTGCCATTAGCCAACTTTCATCAAGGATAGCTTCCTTAGCATTCTTTGGCTCGACTTGTGATAAAAATGCAGAGAATGCACATTAATTTTGTAAGCTTCTCCGTGTGGTGATTCCTTTGTTTATATCTCCAATGATATTTTCCGGATGATGATTCTTGAGATATCTTGCAGTCTTTGGCATTTGGACATCATGTATTACCTCTTCTTGTTGGCGGAAATCTTCTTGAAGCTTTTGTGTTGTTTCTTGTTCCACTTCATGCGAGTTATCTAATTCAGCTTGCTGAATTTGTTCATTCGGTTTGCTGAATAAATCTTTTCGGTTTGCTGAATTCACTAAAATCTCCAAATTTCCTGCATACTCATCTCTATCTTTTGGAAGATCATTGTTAGTCTCATTAAATGTAATATGAACTGATTCTTCAACACATAACTTGTTAACATTAAATACACGACATGCCTTGCTGTTTTGTGAATAACCAATGAAAATTCTTCCATATGATTTAACATCAAATTTTCCCAAATTATCAATGGCATTTAGTATAAAACTCTTAGACCCAAAAACTTTGAAATAACTTATGTTAGGAATCTTATTATTTAAGAGCTCATAAGGAGTTTTAAAAATAATTGGACGAATAAGTACTCTATTCAAAACATAACAAGATGTGTTTACAGCTTCGGCCCAAAATTTCGTAGGAAGTTTACTTTCTTTTAGCAAAGTTTTAGCGGTTTCTTGTAATTTCTATTCTTTCTTTCCATTACTCCATTTTGTTGAGGAGTTCTTGGAGCTAAAAATTCATGGCTAAATCCTTTTTGATCACAAAATATTATAAAATCTTTTTGAAATTCAGTGCCATGATCACTTTTTATCTTTACAAGTTTAAGAATATATTTTGTTTCCAAATTTCTTATCAATTTCTCAAATTCTTTGAACGCTTCATCTTTAGTTCTCAAAAACAATACTCATGTATATCTAGAGAAATCATCAACTATTACAAATGCATAAAATTTACCATTAATACTAACATGTCTTTCTGGTCCAAACAAATCAAGATGAAGTAATTTCAAGGGAGAAGAAGTTGATACCATGTTCTTTGCGATAAATGATGTTCTTACTTGTTTCCCGAGTTGACAAGAAACATATATTCCCCTATTTTCATACTTTATTTTTGGCAATCCTTTGACGAGATTCTTTGAGGATAATTTCTTGATTAAATCCATGTGAACATGCCCCATCCTCTTATGCCATAATTTAGCCTCATCTTGCATAAAGGCAAGACATATTTCTTCATCCTGTTGCTCAAAATCAAGAGTATATATATTTCTTTCCCTTTGTGCAACTAGAGTAGTATTGTTAGTACCATGAGAAATTGTACATTTTTTTCTTCAAAATTTACCTGATGACCATTATCCATTAATTGACTAACACTTATAAGATTAAATTCAAGTCCACTAATATCAATATTAACCTTACCATTACCAATTTTACCTTTTTCGATAATTTTGAAAGTTTGATTATATCCAAATGTGATCGTTCCATTTTTCTTCTTGATTTTTAACTCCACGAGCTTTGATTTGTTACCGATCATGTGACGAGAACATCCGCTATCAAGAATCCATTTTTGAGATAGAACCCTTGCCTTGAAACATTATTGTCAAGAAAAGATAATTCATCCTTTTGGTACCCACATCTTTTTGGGTCCTTTAATGTTAGTTGCAAGTAAATCATCCTTTTTAATCCATACCTTTTTAATCTTGTTTTTCTTAAAACAATTTAAATCCAAGTGACCTTTAATACCACAATTTCTATATGTTGTGAAAGGAGAACAATAATTTAATCTAAAACATGATTTAGATTTTAGCATTTTTCATATCTCCCTTTTTATGCATAGGATTATAACCGCGACAACCCGAATTTTTATAAGTTATTAAAATAAGAATTTAATAATTAAAATTCTTATTATGAAATGTATATATTTTGAATTATGTGTTTTGAGTCTGGGTAAGTATATATATTTGCAATTTATCTTGAAATATGTGATTTAGTGTGAAGAGATTAAGTGTGAATATAAAAGAGATGTATATGTTTGGAAAATAAGGTTTAATAGTTAATTTAACTATTAAAGAAATTAAATAGGATTGTTACGGGAAGGTATTAACTAAATAATATTAGTTAATTAAGTTGAAAATTATATTATGAAATAATATAATTCGATTATTATGCTTTATGACAATGAAATTGGTATGTATTAAAATTTTATAAATAATGAGAGTAATTCACTTAATTAAAATGGTGAATGAATATAAATATATTTGATGATAATTGTTATTAGATTTAATTAAATTGAATATTAGAATTTGATTAAATAAAGTGTGACCATAAACTATACTATAAATGAGTTATTAAAATAAATTAAAGAGTTTAATTTAGTTTTGCCAAACAAGGCTTAATGAATGTAAGTCTTTTATTTAAATAAATTTTACCAAACAAGGCATAAGGACTTTAAGTTATTAATTTTTAAAATGGTTTAGCCAAACAAGCCTTATGACTTTTGATTTTAAAAAAAAGATATAACTGACATCAGTTACACATATAATTATATTATATATTAATAGTATTATATTATACGTTATATTTTCTAAGTTACGTAAGTTGGAAAAGAGAGAAGACGAGAAAGAAGAGAAAAGAGAAGAAAGAAAGAAGGAAAAGAAAGAAGGAAGAAACAAGAAAATTATTCAAGCTTTATAGAAAATCAAAGGTAATAATCTAGCCTAAACCTCTAGTTTTTAGATTCTTGAGTTTTTTAGATGTCACGGAAGTATGAATTGATGAAGAAATCAATTAGGGTTATGTCAAGTGTTGAATAATATGATATTTTCATTCATATGTGAAATTTGAGTAACACAAATTCAAGTTTTAGAATAATCAAATTCATGAAAATAGGTTGAATGATGAAGAATTTGAGTTTTGTTATATATATAAGTTTTGGTCTATTTTGAGACTAAAATTTGTTAGGAGCTTCTGTTATAATTGTAAAATTGATGATAGATTGTGAAAATATATGAAGAAACGAAATCAATGTAATTGAAACTAACTGTTTTGGTTGTAAAACGAATTCACAGTGAAGAATTTCGCTATGAATGTCAAAAGAAGAAGAAATAATAGAAATAGTGAAATTTAAAGGTTGTAATCTTGATATTTATGTGATTAGAAATGTGTTAGAAACATTAGTTTTATGTTTATGTAAACATATTACACCTTGGGTAGGTTGGTATGGTTGTTAGAAAAGAGTTTGTAGGCCTAATTGGCTTTTATAGTGTTAGGAATATAATTCATGAACAGCGAGAAGGACCCCGCCTCGGTGGGCTACCCTAGTGTACAAACCCCCGCCCCAACGGGGGGTGGTTTGTTTTGCCAAATTGTGAAGAAAAAAAAACTGACCGGACATGTTTTACTAAAATGAGCATAACGTTTTCATACGAACTTCGATTGAGGTGATTCAAGATGCTTCGGAATGAGGACGAGTAGACCTACAACTTTTGTTCTTTAAGTGTTTCAATTTGAGGTCTTTAGCAGGGGTAAAAATGGTCATCGTTAGGACTATTGTGTTTTCGGGGGCAATCAGAGGGCGTCGAGCATGCACGTATGCATATGTAGTGCTTCTGACGATAAAAGATGTTGTTTTAAGTTATAAAACATGAATGTTAGTAAACATAATGATGCTTAAAATTAATAAATAATGTATTAGATAATTTGTATAAGCATAGTAAGCATACACAAGAGAGGCAAATCGGGCGTGTGACGAATAAACGTCGAAACGCCGTGATAAGTGTTAATGAACGTAAAAAGTGTTTTAAGTCAAATGAAATGAATATTATAAGATATGAAATGAGTTTAATATAAAACCACTAATGATTACTAGCAAGACTTAAACACTTGAATGAACTTCGAGTATGAAATATAGTGAGATATAAGTCAAAAGTTAATACAATCAAATTGAACATTGTGTATTGATTAATAAGAAGGGTTATGGGATGTAGAGTAAAGTTTACATTACAACTACTGTGCATTTCTATGTGACTAATAGTTGATGTGTATGATTATATAATTGTGTAGGGCACGTGAAGTGCAGATAACTATAAGCTGTTAAACTGTTATTGGTAAACAACAATCAAGGCAAGTCTTTTAGTTCCTATTTGCTAAGTGAACTTGATGATTAACTGTTTTAAATCTTTATTGCAAAGAGCATGATGTGTTATATATATATTGAAAGTATGGAATGTTAAAGTCAATTTATGACTACGCTGATTGAGTAAAGCATGCTGATTGAGTAAGGAACTCAATCTTTATACTTGTTATATGAACTATAGCATGTATGTTATGTTAGTCCAATGTTTATGAGATATATGTTGAGCATGTTATTATATGCTACGTGATGCATGAAAACTGTTAGATTTTTCTTTGAAATTTGTCGAGCTCAATCTTGGAAATAATAATTTTTTTGCAGTCGAGATTTCAAGGTAAGGATATATGCTAAGTGAATTATAGAGATCCATATTCACGAAGATTACTTATGTTTTATGAGAAATGTATTTAATAATTTGAATGTAACATGTTGTTGAATTTTAAGTTGAGCTATCCAGGTGTATATGGATATCTATTTATGATATAAGACTTTGTATAGTCATTTTGTTGTAACGATTCATGATATAAATTTGAATCGAAGAGATGTATTGTAAAGGTTGAGATTTAGGGCAACATGTAAGGAAATGTAAAAAGTTTTAAATATTCCGCATTTTTGTGATTTTAATATCAAATAATGATGTAAAGATAGATTAAAGCTGTATTGTTAACGATCGAGAATGAGAATATTATTGTGTGAATTTTGGGGTTGTTACAGTAACCAATTCCCTGTCTTTCAAAACTAGGTCTTTGTTTACCCAATATGACATTTAAGTTTTCTTCTCCTTGAACGAATTTAGCAAGAGACAATTTTAACGAATCTATTTCCTTTTGAAGTTCATTAGTAGGAATAGTTTTGCAAAGAGATTCATCACTAAATGCATCAATACATACATCTCTCATTTTTAGTTCATTAGTCAATTTTTGAACTTCATTATTCAGATATTTTACCTTATTAAAAAGTATTTTGTTATAATTATCAAGATAATCATTCTTAGCAATCAAAATCTGTTCTTCTTTACATGATGACTCTTTTTCAACTTCTTTCTTTTCATCTATCAAAGAATAACCTCACTCATTAATGAATTTATCAAATCTTTCAAATATGCATTCTTCTCTTTTACTTTTTCATTTTCTTGTTTCAAAGAATTAAACTCATAAATAGATACCTCGTTTGATTCACCTTCTATTCCCATGAAGCATAATTGAGCTATTTCATTCTTGGCATCGACCTCAACTTCGGACTCTTCATCATCACTCCAAGTAACAAGTAATTCACTTAATTAAAATGGTGAATGAATATAAATATATTTGATGATAATTGTTATTAGATTTAATTAAATTGAATATTAGAATTTGATTAAATAAAGTGTGACCATAAACTATACTATAAATGAGTTATTAAAATAAATTAAAGAGTTTAATTTAGTTTTGCCAAACAAGGCTTAATGAATGTAAGTCTTTTATTTAAATAAGTTTTACCAAACAAGGCATAAGGACTTTAAGTTATTAATTTTTAAAATGGTTTAGCCAAACAAGCCTTATGACTTTTGATTTTAAAAAAAAGATATAACTGACATCAGTTACACATATAATTATATTATATATTAATAGTATTATATTATACGTTATATTTTCTAAGTTACGTAAGTTGGAAAAGAGAGAAGACGAGAAAGAAGAGAAAAGAGAAGAAAGAAAGAAAGAAAAGAAAGAAGGAAGAAACAAGAAAATTATTCAAGCTTTATAGCAAATCAAAGGTAATAATCTAGCCTAAACCTCTAGTTTTTAGATTCTTGAGTTTTTTTAGATATCATGGAAGTATGAATTGATGAAGAAATCAATTAGGGTTATGTCAAGTGTTGAATAATATGATATTTTCATTCATATGTGAAATTTGAGTAACACAAATTCAAGTTTTAGAATAATCAAATTCATGAAAATAGGTTGAATGATGAAGAATTTGAGTTTTGTTATATATATAAGTTTTGGTCTATTTTGAGACTAAAATTTGTTAGGAGCTTCTGTTATAATTGTAAAATTGATGATAGATTGTGAAAATATATGAAGAAACGAAATCAATGTAATTGAAACTAACTTGTTTTTGGTTGTAAAAGCGAATTCACGATGAAGAATTTCGCTATGAATGTCAAAAAAGAAGAAGAAATAATAGAAATAGTGAAATTTAAAGGTTGTAATCTTGATATTTATGTGATTAGAAATGTGTTAGAAACATTAGTTTTATGTTTATGTAAACATATTACACCTTGGGTAGGTTGGTATGGTTGTTAGAAAAGAGTTTGTAGGCCTAATTGGCTTTTATAGTGTTCGGGAATATAATTCGCGAACTAGCAGAAGGGAACCCCGCCTCGGTGGGCTACCCTAGTGTACAAACCCGCCCAACAGGGGTGGTTTGTTTTGCCAAATTGTGAAGAAAAAAAAAACTGACCGGACATGTTTTACTAAAATGAGCATAACGTTTTCATACGAACTTCGATTGAGGTGATTCAAGATGCTTCGGAATGAGGACGAGTAGACCTACAACTTTTGTTCTTTAAGTGTTTCAATTTGAGGTCTTTAGCAGGGGTAAAAATGGTCATCGTTAGGACTATTGTGTTTTCGGGGGCAATCAGAGGGCGTCGAGCATGCACGTATGCATATGTAGTGCTTCTGACGATAAAAGATGTTGTTTTAAGTTATAAAACATGAATGTTAGTAAACATAATGATGCTTAAAATTAATAAATAATGTATTAGATAATTTGTATAAGCATAGTAAGCATACACAAAGAAAGGCAAATCAGGCGTGATTTAATAAGCGTCGAAGCAGCAAGTGATAAGTGTTAATGAGCGTAAAAAGTGTTTTAAGTCAAATGAAATGAATATTATAAGATATGAAATGAGTTTAATATAAAACCACTAATGATTACTAGCAAGACTTAAACACTTGAATGAACTTCGAGTATGAAATATAGTGAGATATAAGTCAAAAGTTAATACAATCAAATTGAACATTGTGTATTGATTAATAAGAAGGGTTATGGGATGTAGAGTAAAGTTTACATTACAACTACTGTGCATTTCTATGTGACTAATAGTTGATGTGTATGATTATATAATTGTGTAGGGCACGTGAAGTGCAGATAACTATAAGCTGTTAAACTGTTATTGGTAAACAACAATCAAGGCAAGTCTTTTAGTTCCTATTTGCTAAGTGAACTTGATGATTAACTGTTTTAAATCTTTATTGCAAAGAGCATGATGTGTTATATATATATTGAAAGTATGGAATGTTAAAGTCAATTTATGACTACGCTGATTGAGTAAAGCATGCTGATTGAGTAAGGAACTCAATCTTTATACTTGTTATATGAACTATAGCATGTATGTATGTTATGTTAGTCCAATGTTTATGAGATATATGTTGAGCATGTTATTATATGCTACGTGATGCATGAAAAGCTATTAGATTTTTTTGTCAGTTGTCGAGCTCAATCTTGGAAATAATAATTTTTTGCAGGTCAAGATTTCAAGGTAAGGATATATGCTAAGTGAATTATAGAGATCCATATTCACGAAGATTACTTATGTTTTATGAGAAATGTATTTAATAATTTGAATGTAACATGTTGTTGAATTTTAAGTTGAGCTATCCGGTGTATATGGATATCTATTTATGATATAAGACTTTGTATAGTCATTTTGTTGTAACGATTCATGATATAAATTTGAATCGAAGAGATGTATTGTAAAGGTTGAGATTTAGGGCAATACAGAAGGAAATGTAAAAAAGTTTTAAATATTCCGCATTTTTTGTGATTTTAATATCAAATAATGATGTAAAGATAGATTAAAGCTGTATTGTTAACGATCGAGAATGAGAATATTATTGTGTGAATTTTGGGGTTGTTACAGTAACCAATTCCCTGTCTTTCAAAACTAGGTCTTTGTTTACCCAATATGACATTTAAGTTTTCTTCTCCTTGAACGAATTTAGCAAGAGACAATTTTAACGAATCTATTTCCTTTTGAAGTTCATTAGTAGGAATAGTTTTGCAAAGAGATTCATCACTAAATGCATCAATACATACATCTCTCATTTTTAGTTCATTAGTCAATTTTTGAACTTCATTATTCAGATATTTTACCTTATTAAAAAGTATTTTGTTATAATTATCAAGATAATCATTCTTAGCAATCAAAATCTGTTCTTCTTTACATGATGACTCTTTTTCAACTTCTTTCTTTTCATCTATCAAAGAATAACCTCACTCATTAATGAATTTATCAAATCTTTCAAATATGCATTCTTCTCTTTTACTTTTTCATTTTCTTGTTTCAAAGAATTAAACTCATAAATAGATACCTCGTTTGATTCACCTTCTATTCCCATGAAGCATAATTGAGCTATTTCATTCTTGGCATCGACCTCAACTTCGGACTCTTCATCATCACTCCAAGTAACAAGTAATTCACTTAATTAAAATGGTGAATGAATATAAATATATTTGATGATAATTGTTATTAGATTTAATTAAATTGAATATTAGAATTTGATTAAATAAAGTGTGACCATAAACTATACTATAAATGAGTTATTAAAATAAATTAAAGAGTTTAATTTAGTTTTTTGCCAAACAAGGCTTAATGAATGTAAGTCTTTTATTTAAATAAGTTTTACCAAACAAGGCATAAGGACTTTAAGTTATTAATTTTAAAATGGTTTAGCCAAACAAGCCTTATGACTTTTGATTTTAAAAAAAGATATAATCGACATCGATTACACATATAATTATATTATATATTAATAGTATTATATTATACGTTATATTTTCTAAGTTACGTAAGTTGGAAAAGAGAGAAGACGAGAAAGAAGAGAAAGAGAAGAAAGAAAGAAAGAAAAGAAAGAAGGAAGAAACAAGAAAATTATTCAAGCTTTATAGCAAATCAAAGGTAATAATCTAGCCTAAACCTCTAGTTTTTAGATTCTTGAGTTTTTTTAGATATCATGGAAGTATGAATTGATGAAGAAATCAATTAGGGTTATGTCAAGTGTTGAATAATATGATATTTTCATTCATATGTGAAATTTGAGTAACACAAATTCAAGTTTTAGAATAATCAAATTCATGAAAATAGGTTGAATGATGAAGAATTTGAGTTTTGTTATATATATAAGTTTTGGTCTATTTTGAGACTAAAATTTGTTAGGAGCTTCTGTTATAATTGTAAAATTGATGATAGATTGTGAAAATATATGAAGAAACGAAATCAATGTAATTGAAACTAACTGTTTTGGTTGTAAAACGAATTCACAGTGAAGAATTTCGCTATGAATGTCAAAAGAAGAAGAAATAATAGAAATAGTGAAATTTAAAGGTTGTAATCTTGATATTTATGTGATTAGAAATGTGTTAGAAACATTAGTTTTATGTTTATGTAAACATATTACACCTTGGGTAGGTTGGTATGGTTGTTAGAAAAGAGTTTGTAGGCCTAATTGGCTTTTATAGTGTTCGGGAATATAATTCGCGAACTAGCAGAAGGGACCCCCGCCTCGGTGGGCTACCCTAGTGTACAAACCCCCGCCCCAACGGGGGGTGGTTTGTTTTGCCAAATTGTGAAGAAAAAAAAACTGACCGGACATGTTTTACTAAAATGAGCATAACGTTTTCATACGAACTTCGATTGAGGTGATTCAAGATGCTTCGGAATGAGGACGAGTAGACCTACAACTTTTGTTCTTTAAGTGTTTCAATTTGAGGTCTTTAGCAGGGGTAAAAATGGTCATCGTTAGGACTATTGTGTTTTCGGGGGCAATCAGAGGGCGTCGAGCATGCACGTATGCATATGTAGTGCTTACGGCGATAAAAGATGTTGTTTTAAGTTATAAAACATGAATGTTAGTAAACATAATGATGCTTAAAATTAATAAATAATGTATTAGATAATTTGTATAAGCATAGTAAGCATACACTGAGAGAGGCAAATCCAGGCGTGTGTGACGAATAAGCGTCAAACGCAGCGTGATAAGTGTTAATGAGCGTAAAAAGTGTTTTAAGTCAAATGAAATGAATATTATAAGATATGAAATGAGTTTAATATAAAACCACTAATGATTACTAGCAAGACTTAAACACTTGAATGAACTTCGAGTATGAAATATAGTGAGATATAAGTCAAAAGTTAATACAATCAAATTGAACATTGTGTATTGATTAATAAGAAGGGTTATGGGATGTAGAGTAAAGTTTACATTACAACTACTGTGCATTTCTATGTGACTAATAGTTGATGTGTATGATTATATAATTTGTGTAGGCACGTGAAGTGCGAGATAACTATAAGTCGTTAAAGCTGTTATTGGTAAACAACAATCAAGGCAAGTCTTTTAGTTCCTATTTGCTAAGTGAACTTGATGATTAACTGTTTTAAATCTTTATTGCAAAGAGCATGATGTGTTATATATATATTGAAAGTATGGAATGTTAAAGTCAATTTATGACTACGCTGATTGAGTAAAGCATGCTGATTGAGTAAGGAACTCAATCTTTATACTTGTTATATGAACTATAGCATGTATGTTATGTTAGTCCAATGTTTATGAGATATATGTTGAGCATGTTATTATATGCTACGTGATGCATGAAAACTGTTAGATTTTGCTGGGCTGTCGAGCTCAATCTTGGAAATAATAATTTTTTGCAGGTCAAGATTTCAAGGTAAGGATATATGCTAAGTGAATTATAGAGATCCATATTCACGAAGATTACTTATGTTTTATGAGAAATGTATTTAATAATTTGAATGTAACATGTTGTTGAATTTTAAGTTGAGCTATCAGGTGTATATGGATATCTATTTATGATATAAGACTTTGTATAGTCATTTTGTTGTAACGATTCATGATATAAATTTGAATCGAAGAGATGTATTGTAAAGGTTGAGATTTAGGGCAATCTGAAGGAAATGTAAAAAGTTTTAAATATTCCGCATTTTTGTGATTTTAATATCAAATAATGATGTAAAGATAGATTAAAATTCGTATTGTTAACGATCGAGAATGAGAATATTATTGTGTGAATTTTGGGGTTATTCTGAAGAACCAATTCCTGTCTTTCAAAACTAGGTCTTTGTTTACCCAATATGACATTTAAGTTTTCTTCTCCTTGAGCGAATTTAGCAAGAGACAATTTTAACGAATCTATTTCCTTTTGAAGTTCATTAGTAGGAATAGTTTTGCAAAGAGATTCATCACTAAATGCATCAATACATACATCTCTCATTTTTAGTTCATTAGTCAATTTTGAACTTCATTATTAGGATATTTTACCTTATTAAAAAGTATTTTGTTATAATTATCAAGATAATCATTCTTAGCAATCAAAATCTGTTCTTCTTTACATGATGACTCTTTTTCAACTTCTTTCTTTTCATCTATCAAAGAATAACCTCACTCATTAATGAATTTATCAAATCTTTCAAATATGCATTCTTCTCTTTTACTTTTTCATTTTCTTGTTTCAAAGAATTAAACTCATAAATAGATACCTCGTTTGATTCACCTTCTATTCCCATGAAGCATAATTGAGCTATTTCATTCTTGGCATCGACCTCAACTTCGGACTCTTCATCATCACTCCAAGTAACAAGTAATTCACTTAATTAAAATGGTGAATGAATATAAATATATTTGATGATAATTGTTATTAGATTTAATTAAATTGAATATTAGAATTTGATTAAATAAAGTGTGACCATAAACTATACTATAAATGAGTTATTAAAATAAATTAAAGAGTTTAATTTAGTTTTGCCAAACAAGGCTTAATGAATGTAAGTCTTTTATTTAAATAAGTTTTACCAAACAAGGCATAAGGACTTTAAGTTATTAATTTTTAAAATGGTTTAGCCAAACAAGCCTTATGACTTTTGATTTTAAAAAAAAGATATAACTGACATCAGTTACACATATAATTATATTATATATTAATAGTATTATATTATACGTTATATTTTCTAAGTTACGTAAGTTGGAAAAGAGAGAAGGAGAAAGAAGAGAAAAGAGAAGAAAGAAAGAAAGAAAAGAAAGAAGGAAGAAACAAGAAAATTATTCAAGCTTTATAGCAAATCAAAGGTAATAATCTAGCCTAAACCTCTAGTTTTTAGATTCTTGAGTTTTTTTAGATATCATGGAAGTATGAATTGATGAAGAAATCAATTAGGGTTATGTCAAGTGTTGAATAATATGATATTTTCATTCATATGTGAAATTTGAGTAACACAAATTCAAGTTTTAGAATAATCAAATTCATGAAAATAGGTTGAATGATGAAGAATTTGAGTTTTGTTATATATATAAGTTTTGGTCTATTTTGAGACTAAAATTTGTTAGGAGCTTCATTATAATTGTAAAATTGATGATAGATTGTGAAAATATATGAAGAAAGCGAAATCAATGTAATTGAAACTACTTTGTTTTGGTTGTAAAAGCAATTCACAGATGAAGAATTTCGCTATGAATGTCAAAAGAAGAAGAAATAATAGAAATAGTGAAATTTAAAGGTTGTAATCTTGATATTTATGTGATTAGAAATGTGTTAGAAACATTAGTTTTATGTTTATGTAAACATATTACACCTTGGGTAGGTTGGTATGGTTGTTAGAAAAGAGTTTGTAGGCCTAATTGGCTTTTATAGTGTTAGGGAATATAATTCATGAACTAGCGAGAAGGACCCCGCCTCGGTTAGGCTACCTAGTGTACAAACCCCGCCCCAAGCAGAGGTGGTTTGTTTTGCCAAGTGTGAAGAAAAAAAACTAATAGGACATGTTTTACTAAAATGAGCATAACGTTTTCATACGAACTTCGATTGAGGTGATTCAAGATGCTTCTGAATGAGGACGAGTAGACCTACAACTTTTGTTCTTTAAGTGTTTCAATTTGAGGTCTTTAGCAGGGGTAAAAATGGTCATCGTTAGGACTATTGTGTTTTCGGGGGCAATCAGAGGGCGTCGAGCATGCACGTATGCATATGTAGTGCTTCTGACGATAAAAGATGTTGTTTTAAGTTATAAAACATGAATGTTAGTAAACATAATGATGCTTAAAATTAATAAATAATGTATTAGATAATTTGTATAAGCATAGTAAGCATACACAAGAGAGGCAAATCAGGCGTGTGACGAATAAGCGTTAAAGCAGTGATAAGTGTTAATGAAGCGTAAAAAGTGTTTTAAGTCAAATGAAATGAATATTATAAGATATGAAATGAGTTTAATATAAAACCACTAATGATTACTAGCAAGACTTAAACACTTGAATGAACTTGAGTATGAAATATAGTGAGATATAAGTCAAAAGTTAATACAATCAAATTGAACATTGTGTATTGATTAATAAGAAGGGTTATGGGATGTAGAGTAAAGTTTACATTACAACCATCATGCATTTCTATGTGACTAATAGTTGATGTGTATGATTATATAATTGTGTAGGGCGTGAAGTGCGAGATAACTATAAGTCATTAAAAGCATTATTGGTAAACAACAATCAAGGCAAGTCTTTTAGTTCCTATTTGCTAAGTGAACTTGATGATTAACTGTTTTAAATCTTTATTGCAAAGAGCATGATGTGTTATATATATATTGAAAGTATGGAATGTTAAAGTCAATTTATGACTCTATTTGATTGAGTAAAGCATCTTTGATTGAGTAAGGAACTCAATCTTTATACTTGTTATATGAACTATAGCATGTATGTTATGTTAGTCCAATGTTTATGAGATATATGTTGAGCATGTTATTATATGCTACGTGATGCATGAAAACTGTTAGATTTTGCTGGGCTGTCGAGCTCAATCTTGGAAATAATAATTTTTTGCAGGTCAAGATTTCAAGGTAAGGATATATGCTAAGTGAATTATAGAGATCCATATTCACGAAGATTACTTATGTTTTATGAGAAATGTATTTAATAATTTGAATGTAACATGTTGTTGAATTTTAAGTTGAGCTATCCGGTGTATATGGATATCTATTTATGATATAAGACTTTGTATAGTCATTTTGTTGTAACGATTCATGATATAAATTTGAATCGAAGAGATGTATTGTAAAGGTTGAGATTTAGGGCAATCTGTAAGGAAATGTAAAAAAGTTTTAAATATTCCGCATTTTTGTGATTTTAATATCAAATAATGATGTAAAGATAGATTAAAGTCGTATTGTTAACGATCGAGAATGAGAATATTATTGTGTGAATTTTGGGGTTATTACGATAACCAATTCCTGTCTTTCAAAACTAGGTCTTTGTTTACCCAATATGACATTTAAGTTTTTCTTCTCCTTGAGCGAATTTAGCAAGAGACAATTTTAACGAATCTATTTCCTTTTGAAGTTCATTAGTAGGAATAGTTTTGCAAAGAGATTCATCACTAAATGCATCAATACATACATCTCTCATTTTTAGTTCATTAGTCAATTTTGAACTTCATTATTCAGATATTTTACCTTATTAAAAGTATTTTGTTATAATTATCAAGATAATCATTCTTAGCAATCAAAATCATTTCTTCTTTACATGATGACTCTTTTCAACTTCTTTCTTTTCATCTATCAAAGAATAACCTCACTCATTAATGAATTTATCAAATCTTTCAAATATGCATTCTTCTCTTTTACTTTTTCATTTTCTTGTTTCAAAGAATTAAACTCATAAATAGATACCTCGTTTGATTCACCTTCTATTCCCATGAAGCATAATTGAGCTATTTCATTCTTGGCATCGACCTCAACTTCGGACTCTTCATCATCACTCCAAGTAACAAGAACTTTGTTTCTTTTATTATCTTTGAAGCTCATTTTTCTTTGTTCTTTAGTTGAAAGCAGTCCTTCTTGAAGTGGCCCGGACGTCCGCATTCAAAACATGTCTCCTCGGTTTGCTTTCCTTTGAACTTATTTGAGTCGAAAGTATTTTTCATTTTGTTCTTCCTTTGTAGTAGTCCCTTGAGTCTTCTTGACATCATGGTTATCTCTTCATTCGAGTCATCATCAAGCTCTTCTTTATTTCCTGCATCAAGGGCTAAAATTTTTCTTCGAGGAGTTTCATCCTCATCATCATATCTCTTTAATTGATGTTTATATTCCTCAAGTTCACCGAAAAGAGTTAGAGTATCCATAGTAGAAATAGTAGCATAATCTTGAAGAGTAGTAATTTTAGAAGCAAACCTCTTGGGCATAGCCTGAAGTAACTTACGGTTAATCTCACTTTGTGGAATGGATTTGTCAAGTAGCTTTAAAGAATTTAGGAGAACTAGGAACCTTGTTTGAGCCATCTTTATGGTTTCGTCTTTCTCAAGTTTAAACATTTCATAGTCATGCATGAGCATACTTAGTTTGACTTCTCGTACCTTGGATAAACCTTCATGGCTCACTACTAGAGTGTCCCAAATTTCCTTAGCTGTGTTGCATGAGGAAACTTTGTCGATTTTAGATTGTACCATGCCGCTAAGTAATGTGTTCATCGCCCTTGAATCATAGGAAACCATAAAAGTTTCAGTTGAGTCCATTTCTAGCAAAGTCTTCGGAGTACCGTCATCTTTTCTTGGAATAATCGGTCCATTCTCCATGACCCATCATTACCAAGGATCTATTTTAAGGTAGATCCTCATTTAGAATTTCTAGAAGTTGTAGTTTTCTGTTCCATGCAGCAGATGTGACGCCCCCGAATCCGGGTCCTCTAACCCCGGTTCGGTCATCACGATAAAATATAAACATCCACCTCTAAACAACATACGATAACTAAAATGCGGAATATAATAAATGTACGTCGTTCATTCAAAAGGTGTTACTAGTCCCAAGATACGATAACCTTAATATCATCTTACAAACATACCCTAAAATAAACATTAGGGTTCATATTACATAATAGTAATTTAAACTAGCGTAAGGTAAAGTCTGCTCCTTGCCATTATTCTACATCTTTCCTTTACCCTTGTCCTTTCCCGAGGTCTCGGGCTTAGCTGCAATATAATTCATGATATAGCATGGATGAGAAACAAGTTTGCTCAACAAGTTTAAATACAATAATAAGGATATATCATAATGAATGGAAAAATATCTGGCAATGGATTCAACAATATGAACATCTGACAGATTCAACAATATGAATATTAGAAGCAAAGATAATGATTGCTTTTAGAATAACTGCTAGTCAAGTAGACTTTGAACTATAACACTCCAATGGAATCAATAGCTAATTGACCCTTTGGTTACTGGCTACAGAATAAGTACTTGAGGGGATCAGCCTCACGTACTCTATGTATATGCATAACATTTAAATATGCTCTTTGTATCTTATATTAGATACCTGGTACTCCCCTATCATAGAAAGGGGTGTTCTTTCAGTCTAAGAATCCTTACCCTCAATATGTTTGGATATCTTTTATAAAACTTCATACGCATACGACCGAACAAAGGTTCAGACTCTATCTCACGATTCAAGAATTATTTGAACTTTAAATGATGTACAAGTCCAAGACTGTACGAACTCAAGTGCACTAAGTGCGAATATCAATAATATCGATGTGGAATAATTGTAAGGTAATTAAACCACTTAATATCATGCTTGGAAATAAGATTCAAGCTTAAATGAATAACTTTCAATTCGACAATAACCTACTCAATACAATATGAGAAGGATAAGAAATTTTCACAACAAACAAAGTTGTGTAAGTTAGGAAACATTGCAACACAATAAAATAGTGTTCGGATACTTGCTTAATATAAATTTGAGTAAGGTTAGGGAACTTGCTCAAGTAAAAGAGTAAGAATTCAGGAAACTTGCTCAATAAAAGTAGGGTTCAAGGAACTTGCACAATCAAAGAGTGAAGTTCAAAGAAAACTTGCTCAATAATAATTGGAGTAAGTTTAGGAAACTTGCTCAATAAAAGTAGGGTTCAAGGAACTTGCACAATCAAAGAGTGAAGTTCAAAGAAAAATTGCTCAATAATAATTGGAGTAAGTTTAGGAAACTTGCATTCAATATACGAATCGTATGAAATTCAAGAACTTGCACAAAATCCAAAGTTTGTGTAAGTTAGGAAACTTGCTCAAGTAAAAGAGTAAGAATTCAGGAAACTTATACAATAAAAGTAGGGTTCAAGGAACTTGCACAATCAAAGAGTGAAGTTCAAAGAAAACATGCTCAATAATAATTGGAGTAAGTTTAGGAACCTTGCCTGTTTGCTCAGCTACAATTAATTCTAGTTTTAATTACTTGCGTTGAAACGACTTAATATTAACAAGTCAATCTTTTCAATTAGTATGTGTAAACTAGTACGAGTTTACACTTAAAAGAATCAAGTCATCACATAGCATGCTTCTCAACACATTATATGGCATATTGGTCATATATTATAAGGTAAAGAAATCATATAAGCATGCCTTAAATTTCAGAACCAAAAATGAATTTATTGAAGCTGCAGGGACGACATTGCAATTGCGCTTTGGTCTTCAAGCTTAGGGATCGGTAGCCTTGTACTGCAACATCGCTGCACTCAAGGTTGAGCTTCTGCATTTCCTGACTTCAGTCCAACTCTAACATGCACCTATACATACATATTAACATACATAGATGCTTGAGTTTCACATATAACACATGACCATACTTGAGTTCATTACCACAAGTTTAACTTACAATTTATATGTCATTAAAACATAAAAATCATGTAACCATCATGCTCAATACATATGTATCATGCTTAGGAGTATTATAGCCATAATATGACATCTTACTACTTTAGTATCTAAGTACTCACATAATATTCAACTTATATTTGAAAATATGTTCAAGGTTGTTTTTGAAATCATTTTAGCACGAATGATGCAATATACACATACAAGATAACTTTAGAACTCACATCATGTGTGATTAAGTTATGTTTAACATCTTTAAACACTAGAACCTATGTGACGCCCCCAAAATAGGTATACAACACCCATCCTGAGTCGCCAAATACATGGTACAAAAAACAAACTATAACTTCAATAATACAATTGTCGTGCAAAATACGACAACACACACTGTGAGTTTAAATACAAATATTGTCTTCTAGACAATATCAACACTCAAATAAATCCTCATTACAATTATTCAAACACTATTTTACAGAAATAGCGAGAACTGCTAAAACATCTTCTAGAACCATCACTCCATACCCCGACTAGATCTTGCTATGTTCTCACCTCCTGGGAAGAAAAATGGAACAAAAAGGAAAAGGGTGAGCTCAACTAGCCCAGTAAAGAATATTATGACTAAGATAATATACAACAAATTATCATTAGTCTTCAACAGGGAAAAATCTTATAAAACATAATAGACAACAAGTTTTAGATCAAAACTGCAGCGAAAACAACAATCCATTAGAAGAGTCAAGTAGAGAATGAGTTCTGTTATCTTCTAAGATTTAAAAGTCCATCATCAATATTTTATCCCTGTAACAACAATCAATATACATCTTTAATCGAATATTCATCTTTTCACTACAGGCCAAAGATATTCATTTATATCACCAGTTGGTCATGTTCATCTCAACACCTGTTCATCTTTGCACTACGGGCCAAAGTTATTCATCAGTTAATCATTCATCTTTGCACTACAGGCCAAAGATATTCAATAATATCATCATTAAGGACTGATGATGATGAAAAATATTTTAGAGAACGAATCTAGTGAGACAGAAGGACAAATATTAGGGATTCGTGTTACAGTTTATCCAAGATCACTAATACTTCATAATAACCAATTTTGAAGCAGAATTCAAAAATAAAGATCAAAACATGGATACAATTAAAGATAGCAACCATAATAGACATCTTGGACAAAAAGGAAAAATTTTATTTTTCGGTGAATAGTGCTGTATTCGTGAATAGTGCCGTATACGTGAATAGTGGCGTATACGTGAATAGTAATCCCGACAAAAAAAGTTTCAAATTTGATTAAAAAGTTCAAACCAATATTTCGGCATAATAATATTGAAGAAAATAATATCATTTAAGAAGAAAATAACATCCCTTACCTCAAAGAAACAGTACTTCGAAATGAAAGGTCGGAAGTGATGCTGAATGAAACTTGTACTTAACAGCAACTCTCAAAGTATCTAAATACTCACAAAATACGCTCGATAATATAGAGAGAGAAAGAGAGAAAACTTTGTTTCTGGTGTGATTTTTAATTCTAACTTAGCCCTCTATTTATAGGAAAATGTTAGCACGCCGAAGCAGACTTGACCTGCTACCTAATGACTTTACCTGCTACTATTTCCACCCACCACATTTGAAATAATATTCAGCACATTTCTTCACCAACCACAAGTGGGGCCCACTAATTCTAGAATTTTCCACCAAAATCATTTATAAACCTAATTTCCGAATCAGTCACCTCTTAAAATTCATAACAAATCATACATTCATTTTTAACGGTTCAAAATTTGTGAACATATATTCAACCTATATATGTATAACATATCCAAAAATCACAACGATCCAACGGTCGGATTAAAAATTATAACTCACGCAATATATCTTAAAAATACTAATTTAATTTTTAATACCTCCATTCCGACAAAAATACTGATAAAACACCTCAACATTAATTCCTTCAATTATAACCATATAAAATAAATAAATCCATCATTTATATTCGCATCAAATAAATATTTCCTTATCAATAATTAATTATTCACAAATAATATTACAGAATCACAATAATGACAACCAGGCAGTTCCCAGGAAAGAGGAGGCTTTCCAATAATAAGGTTTCCCCTTTACGGGGCGCAATTAGGTGACCAAACCTCTCCTTGACAAAAACGTTCTAGACATTGCCAATAATGTTATCTAATAATATTATTCAAATAATATGAATTATTGATCGATAATGAAAAATCTTTGTGCAGTGACAATTATTGAAACAACAATAATATAAAATATCAACGCAACAATTATTGAATCAATAAAATAAAATATTGAACAGTAACTACTGTAACAATTATTGAGTAGTGCCTTCTTACGTACGAATCAATAATTCAACAATACTGTGCAATACCGTGTGCTACTGTGCAACCACGCATATTACTGTATTTTTAACCACCGGGTATTCCAACAGTGTTAACGGTAACAACTATGTCGTTATTTATAAAAACTCATACTTTGTCATTTTCCTTCATCCAACCGTTTTTCGTTATGGGGCCCACAAATGGCTGCGCCGTCGTACGAATATTCCCCGACAATAAGAATATTCCACGACCAAACGAATATTCCCCGACAGAAATGAATATTCTATAACCACTTGCTTATTTTGCAAAATTTACACATTTCACCCATAACCAAAGCATTATATCAAATTAACACCTTATTAATTTATAATAATGAATAGAGGAAAATTTAATTTTATTTATAATAAGTTGGGGTCTTACAACCTCCCCTCATAAAATTTCGTCCTCAAAATTGACGTACGTACTTGATGTTTCGAACAGGTGAGGGTACCTCGCTTTCATTTCTGATTCCAACTCCCAGGTCATTTCTTCAATAGCATGGTTCATCCACAAAACCTTAACTTGTGGTATAACCTTGGTGTGTAGGACATGCTCTTTCCTATCCAAGATCTTAACAGTACCTCACAAAGACGTTAAATCTTGACTATCTCGTCTGGTTCTAACTCAATAATGTGGTTCGGGTCTTTCACATATTTACGAAGCATAGATATGTGAAAAACATTATGAACACGAGACATGTTTGGAGGTAATACGAGTCTATAGGCCACATTTCCTATTCGGTCAAGAATCTCAAATGGACCAACAAATCTTGGATTGAGCTTTCCTCTCTTTCCAAATCTTATAACTCCCTTCCATGGAGCAATACCTAATAATACATGATCCCCAATATTAAATTCCACGTCCTTTCGATGAAGATCAGCATAACTCTTTTGTCAATCCTGTGAGGTTTGAATACGTTGTCGAATCATTTGAATTTTTTCTGTAGTCATGCGTACTAATTCTGGTCCCAACAACGTTGCTTCTCCCACCTCGTCCCATCATACTGGAGAACGACACTTTCGTCCATACAATGCCTCGAATAGAGCCATGCCTATACTTGCTTGATAACTGTTGTTGTAAGAGAATTCCACCAGTGGCAAGTACTTATCTCAACTTCCTTTGAAATCTAGGACACAGAGTCTTAATAGATCTTTAAGGGTTTGAATAGTCCTTTTCTATTGTCCGTCCGTTTGAGGATGGTATGCTGAACTGAATCATAAATCCGTGCCCATAGCTTTCTGTAAGCTAACCCAAAATCTTGAAGTGAATCTTGGGTCACGATCCGAAACTATGGATACTGGCATGCCATGCAATCTCACAATCTCGTTCACGTACATACGAGCAAGACGTTCAAGGGAATAAGTTTCACGTATAGGCAAAAAATGAGCAGACTTGGTTAATCTATTAACAATAACCCAAATCGCATTTATACCTTGAGAAACCTTGGAAGACCCATAACGAAATCCATAGTAATGTGTTCCCACTTCCATTCCGGAATCTCAAGTGGTTGCAATGGACCTTTTGGTACTTGATGCTCCGCTTTTACACGTTGACAAGTTAAACACCTCGAGATAAACTCCACGATCTCTCTCTTCATATTGTTCCACCAAAATGTATGTCGAATATCATGATACATTTTGGTACTCCCAGGATGGATTGCAAATGGGGTGTTGTGTGCCTCCATCATGATTCTATGCTTCAAGTCAGAATCGTTAGTGTTAGTTCCCAGTAGGCACAATATAGATCTAGAAGGGGGGTTGAATAGATCCTTAGAATTTCAAAATACTTTTTCTCTATTAAGTTGTATTGCTCATTAAGTAGCTCATGACAAACTTAAGAATCTTTTCAAGCACAGCGGAATAAGTAAATGATCCCCTTCATTGATATATTCATAATCACACATACATTGTTAAGTAGAGTTACTTGATGATAGCGATTAAAACATACATAGCGCTTATAGCGGTTAATGTACATAATGTAAATGATATAAATTAAAAGACTTAGGGGTTTTAAGTGGTTCGGAGACTCAAGCTCCTAATCCACTCTTCAAACTTTCAACTACTTGAGATTTCTACTAAGGAAGGCAAAGACCACGAATCACTAAGATTCCTTCAAGGCCCGTGACCTTGGGACTTTAGTTCACTAAGAACTCTTCAAGGCCAGCAGCCTTGGAACTTCTCTAGTTCCCTAGGAACTCTTCAATCCCAACAGGCTTGGAACTTCATTTAGTCCCTTCGGACAAGGACCCCTCAGGCCCTGGCTTCTTGTTGTTGTAGTTGTTGATGTTGTTGGTGCTGAGCTACTAAGATGTCATTCAGCTCTGAACATCTTTTGTACTTAGCAGCTTGGTGCGGTCCTCTTTGCATTCTACTTCGGGTCTGGACCACATCTTCTTTGGTGCAGCTGATCTTCACTCCTTTCTGCTCAACTTCATCTGGTATCAGCTTTGCACCATCACCATCTGGGTTTGCTAAGTCTCTGTGCTTTTAGTAGACTTTGTGCGGCACTTAGCAATCCTCGAACCCTTCTTGAATACTTTGCGGGACATGGTTACGCACTTATTGATTCGACTTTCGGTTCATGGTGATTCGTAGAGTGGCTCTTTTGATCTTCTTTGTACTTAGCCACTTTCCTAAATGCTATCTTCTTGGCCTTCTCGGCTCTCAGCTTGGCTGCCATCTTCAGTGGCATTCTCATCTTTGTTGAGTGAAGCTTCGATCTGTTTGATTCCTTCTTCAAAGCTGCTTCACTTCCACCTTGGTAGTCTCACTGTCATTGAGACTTGTTCTATTGATCTTTGGTGGAACTCGTAGAGTCAACAATAGCATTCACCAACTCAACGATTCTGCAACTTCACAATCATCAGCTCCTTTAGATCTTTGAAGTTCTGTTGATTTATACTACTTCCCAATCTTCCCGTTGGAAAGTAGCCATTAAAAGCTATTCAAATTGCCTCGCAGATCTCGAGTTATTTGGTGCAGATTGCAGATGTGACATGACATCTTTTTCTGACTTCCTGACACTGCAGTTTGATGTTTCACCAACCCTGTTAGATATGTCACTTTGATATCTTGGGCAGGTCGACGACTTTATTTTACCCTTCTGATTTCTCGATCAGAGGTTGTCCTTGCATCGATGCTCTCAATAAGCTCTTGTCCGAATATTACCCTTCAGATTGAACTGTTACCAATGCTTCAGTCTTCAGCTATTCGAACTCTACGATTCTGATGCATGTCTTCATGGACCTGATTGTAGTGTCTTGTTGACTGGTAGAGACAACACTATGATCTTGAGGATTGTTCGCTTGATCTTCAGTGTAGAACATCTCTTCCTCTTTTTGTGCAATGCTTCATCACTTCTGTTTGCCTCGACTATTCTCAGGTACTGATGGCTTTATTCCTTGCTCTGGCCTCTTCTGAATAATAAGACACTTCAGATTTGTGGCGTGTCCAACTTGCTTTCTCCTTGTGATCTCCCGTTCACTTATCATCAATGGACTGACCCAATGCTTAGTCACTTTAGCCTTGTTATTCAGAGGCTGACCAGTATCTAAGTGTGTACTCCATTAGTTCCTTCTTTATTTGGCAAACACTACGATCCTGGTTACTTCCAAGATCGTTGTCATCTCTCCACTTGACAGCTACTGCATATGCTGACTTTCCTTAGTCAGTTACAGAAGTCTTTCTCTGATCTCTTTGTGGAAGACTTTATCTTAAATGGCTTCACAACTCAATCTGGATGTTGATTGGGTTGTTGTTTAGGTCTTCTGTTAGCTTGCATACCATTCGTTGAGTGCTCTCTGGTTTCCTTCAGGTGGGACGTATCTATGCAGTGTCAACCAGAGGTTTCATTCTTTTGGATATTCAGGGAGTGCTCATTTGTTGATAATCGTATTTGCTCTACGATTCCGCTTTGGCATTATGAGCACATCTGTTGATGTCTTAGTTTTGCGCTCTATGATTCACCTTTGGCTGTGCAGACACTACGACTCTGAGATCAGATCTTGACACTACGATTTCTATTGTTGTGCTTGTTGTCTTCATCTGATCTTGTTCGACTACGATCTCTGCCTTTGGTATGATTAGTGGACTCTACAACTCTGAGTGTAGTCTACGATTCTTGACTTGGCTTTGGCAGATACTCGGTTGGCTCATAGATAGGATGTCTCTACGATTCTGAACATGACTTCCTCAGTAGACTACGGCTCCGAGGAATTGCTACTCGACACACTACGATCCTTCCTTGTCTCTCCTGGCAGTCTACGAACTCTGAGATCTACTATCTTTCAGACTACGATTCTGCCTCGATAGCTCTCAAGTTATTCTTGACTCTCCTGGCAGTCTACGATTTCTGGTGCAGTGCTCGACGATCAAACAAGCCTATCTGTTACATCATAAGATCAACCTAACATGCTTGATCTTTCTATATTTATAGTCCTTGTACATCATTTCTTTTTAAGGACTTTACAAAGCTGTTTTACTTATGTAGGATCAACCTAACACATTTTATCAATTCATTCTAAGTCCTTGTACATATGTTTCTATTATCTATCAAGGGACTTTACAACTTTTCTTAAGGCAAGCATACTTGCATATTCAGTCATATATATATATCATAATCAAATCATATGTAAATAGGAATATCATTCACATGCTTATTCCTGATAATCTCCCCCTATTTGATTATGACAAAAATAATAAGTGTATATGCATGTTATGAATGAATCTTATATACAGTGAGCAGCTGTATTTCTAAAACAGATAATCATGAATGTCATTTATAATGATGTGGAATTTAATACACTGACGTTTTACATCCTGGATCCAGAACATACCTAACTAGTTAGAGATGTACCTCTTTAGATCCATGTATGCTTCCAGGATGTCTGTTGATCAGCTATTCATCTGTTTGATCTTCTTGCACCTGCTCACCTTGGGATGTTAACTTCATTTCTTTTGTTTACTCCTTTGCAGATGTATGCTCCTCTTCTTCTTCTGGCTCCCCCTCAGTCTTTGTAAATCTAGGCTTATCATCCTTTAGCTCCCCTTTAGATGATGAACTATCTTCTTGTTCTGCTTTCTTCGTCTTTATCTTCCTTTCTTATTTGCTCCTGCTCTCCTTGCCTTTTCTTGACTGCCTTTTACTTTGCCTCTTTCTATGCCTCTTTTTCTCCCCCTTTTTGTCATTAAAAATTTGGGAGATCTGCTCCATGTTGGACATAAGCTGCTCCATCAGATAGGAGGAATTAGCAACTTCAAACTTGAGTTCTTGTTGGCTCAGCTCAAGTTGCATGGAAAATGATTGATTCATGTGGTCAATCTTGTCAGAGAGGGCGTGGAGTTGTTCTTCATTTGCCTTCTGTGTATGTAGAGCTTCTGCTTTTTGATCATTTATGGCCCTCAGATAGATGTCATCTCTCTCTTTGATTTTTAGAGATACATCAGCCACAGTAGCTTAGATTTTGTCTTGAACTGAATTGTCTTTTGTTGTTGTCAGCATCTTTGACTTTTCATTGATTTGAGACATCTTCTCAATCAGGTTATCAGAATTCTTTAATAATTACTGCTCCATGGAAATTTGATCATCTGGTTGGGCAACCTCTTGTGGAACACTAGATTGGACTCTACGATTCTCATCCTTGGATATATCTTTGAAGGTATTGAGAATCTGAGAAATCGTTGAATACCAATCGTGGGAGGATGCAGGAATGTCAGATAGTTGTGCTTGGACAGATAGAGACATCTGAATCTAGACTTGATCATCATCAGTGGTAGAGTGAACAGACTCTACTATCAACGTTTTTGCCATATTCCTTTTTCCATCAGAGTCCACTCTACGATCATAAGGAATATAATGATTTTCAGCATGTCGGTAGATCTTGTAGTGGGGCTTGTCATTGATCATCATGGTTGTAAACTTCTTTACCCTGGGGAAATTTTGTGACACCAGTTCCAAATTTGGAAACTGAGAGTAGCACCAGCTGAAGTAACTTTCATCTCTCTTAGTATGTGCCTTTAACCATGGCATCAATGGGAAGAACCACCTCATCAGAAGGTCTTCAGAATTGTATAGTATAGTTGTACAATCTAACTCCATATTTTTCTAGTTCTGAAGCACTTCATCTGTAGTCATCCTTATAACTCGAAGTTGTTCATTTCCATGATTTATCCATCTTGCTGGTGGTTCTGCTGGTGGCTCATCAAAGACTTCCACCACTATTCTTTTGCTAATTCTAGCTGGAGAGAGAACATGATAGTATTCTAGTTCTTCTGATTCCTGATGTGTAGAATCGTAATCCTTTCGATTCCTCTCTCTCTCGAGCACGAATCATTACGAGCAATTAATTCGCCGTGAATCCTTCTTGTCGATTTTCATTTTCAGAACCTTCTTCAGCAATATCTTCCTGAGATTCATTCTCTTCATTTCTGATCCCATCTTCAGAATCCTCTTCCTGTGATTCAGATTTATTATCACTTAATTCAATGACAACATTAGAGTGATCACTTATCCTTTTAGAGGCAAATTGAGCTATCAATCGGTGACTCCTTCTTCTTCTTGGGGATTCAGTTATGGGTGAATCAGATACTTCTTCTTCTTCAGACTCTGAGATCTTTGAGTCAGCAGATGAACTTTCTTGATCTTCAGCATTTGTGGGGGCATGTCCTTCTTCTTCAGAATCAGCATCATTTGATCCATCATCTGGGCTGGTTGGAGCATTTGCATTTGGAGATGCAGTTCGGTCAATTTGTATATTGTCTTTATCAACAGAGTGAATGTTCTGGGGGCTTGTGCATTCTTCTTCATCAACAGATGCTGCATTTTCTTCCTTTAATACAGCTTTACCTCCATTATTAGATTTGGCCTATGGGGGCTCAGCATTTTCTTCTTTTGATTCTACGTCCTTTTATTCATTAGACGTACCTTCAAGGTGAGTTAAAATTGGATTGTCTATCATCTTAGCTTTCTTGCTGGATGGCCTTTGAAGTAATCTGTTACTTCTTCTCTTGGTGGTCTCTGCAGTTGAGTCCTTTTCATTCTCAACCTTGTCTTCTGTAGATAGACTTCTTGGAGGGGCCTTAGCTTTACTTATGCTCTTGGATTTCTTCCTGGCTGGTGCTATTGCCGTTGGTACAGAATCATCAGATTCAGAATTTTCTACCTCTTTTGCCTTCCTCTTCTTTGCAGAGGCTTTGCTACTGCTCCCAGTTGTCAACCTCCTATTCTCCTTTGGGTTTTCTTCCAATTTACGAACAGTTGTGGAGACATTACCTTGTGAACATTTAGGATTTCACCATCATCATCCTTAATTTTATTCTTCAACTTTTTCTTCAGGATGATACTTAAGAATCTCCCATGAAAAACCTTTGTGAGTTTTTCAGTTAATCTTTTCTTTTCTTCCTTATCCAACCACTTAGACATATGATCGAGCAGGACATCTCCAAAGTTGATGTGTTCCTTCATGACTATGCCAGACATGATCTTCAGCTGTTGGTCAATCACAGTATCATGTGCAGTGTCTTTGCATAAGATACATTTCCCCATGATTTCAGCAAGGAACTCAAATTCTTCAGGAAACTCCTTTTGCTTCATGTCCTTCAGACTAGGGTTTTTTCTGTACTGCATAACCTTTTTAGCTTTTTCTGTGTCGATCTCTTCCAAGCTTTTCAGATTTTGGTCAGGAAAGCCTAAGCATTGATTGATGTCAGAAGAGTTTAGCTTCATAATCTGACCCTTGACCTTGGTGGAGAGGATTCCAGAATTTACAGTTGCGTTTGAATGAAATTCCTTGACCAGGTCACCATATATTCGTGTGTTTTCTTCAAGACATTCTGAGAACACGGCCTTCTTCACAATTTTAAGAATATCTCTAAACTTCTTTTCGGATTTTTTGAACGTCTTGGTTCCTAGCTGAATACCGGTGATTACTCGCCAATCTTCCATTTGAATGATTCGAGGAATCTGGATAGTGATTCAGGGAGATTTACAAAGTATGGCTGATTGATTTGAACTCTGGAAGTTTTAGTGGTTTGACTTCGAAGAGAATTCTTGGGTTTGAAAATGGGAGGGAGAGAGGTTCAATGGATTTTGGTAACTGTTTGCAGATTTTGAATTTGTCTTTATTGCAGTTCCTTCTTACACTGCATACGCTATGACGTGTCAACTAGTTATTGGTTGCACGATGCCCAGTAACGAGCTGTAACTCCCTAGTAACTTGTCAGTTAACTGTCTCTTTTAGAAGAGTGGACGTTTGATTGACGTGGATTGACCTTTGACCTCTTGAGTTCGTAGAGTAGCATGATAGGACATCTATTGAATCTACGTTTTCCTTTATTGTCTCAACGATCAATTCTCTGAAAGATGTTACAGTGGATGATTTTGACATTTCTCCTCATGTTGAAACTGTATAGCTCAACCACTGATGTACCCCAAGCCAGTTTAGGTACTTAAGTTCTGATGTGCATTTGCAAGATGTCTTTCCAAACTGTATTTGAACTAATCTCCTCATACTTCAGAATGGTAGACCAATTGTCTCGTTCTTCCAAGCTCCTTATGAGTTAGTGTCTTCTGGTAAGTCTGCGATCATCGAGTCTGCTTCTGTGATTGTTGAGTTTTCACTACGATCGTTGAGATTGCATCACGATCGTTGAGTTCTCTTAAAACTCTATTCTATAATCATTGACTGACTTGGTCCTTGAGATGAACTTTACTAAGCATTCCTTCTAGGTCAAGGTAGCTCAGGAAGGGCCAACCTCTTAGAGTGAGCTAATGGTCAGGTTTGTCCCTGAGGCACTTTCCAGATGAAATACTTTAGAAGTGATTTGCACTGACATCTCATTTGACTTTTTCTGTTGGGGAGTCCCTCTTCCAACTTTAGACATTTCACCTTTGGCAAAGAATTGTGGTGTCCTCCTGCTCTTGCACTACGATCAGATGTTTGATCGTAGGTACTCCACGATTTTGAGTTGGGTGGCTGAAAGGTTATCAGTTGTACGTTTTGAGACGTTCCTACTGATTATAAGTCTTCATTTGGTTCATCAGCCACAAAGTTTTGGGACTCTGTAGCTGGTACACAACTTCATAGTATATCTCTGATGGTTTAGAGCTTCAGTACTGTTAGCAGATTACTGCTCCCCCATAGTTGATACTGTCTTCTTATTGAGACCTAAGTTCTTCATGATTGATGCTCGATGATCCTCTGTAGTCAGCTTCCTTGAGGATTCTTCTCTTATGACATGCTTTGCATGATTGAGCATATAAGACCCTTTTCTTCTTTTGTTGAATGGCCTTCTTCCATACAGAGATCAGCAGCCATGTGAGATTTATTCAGATTAGCTCAGCAGGTCTTCAAGAACAGGCTTTGACATATAGGAATTTTATCAGAATTAATTCTGAACAGTCTTAAGCCTTCTGCTGGTTGAATATTTTTTTACTGAAGTCTTCTGCTTTAGCATTCCTTAGTGTGGTCAGATAGACCAAGTACCTGCAGGTTCTAGATTTCTATTTTTGGTACCCATGGATAAGTGGGTCCTGCTAGGTTAGTTTTTTAAACCCCTGTTCCTCATATATTTAGATAATCATCATATTGATCACCAACAGTCATATTCATGCATGTAACTCATTTATATAATACATTTTGAGATGCATGAAGGTGAGTGTGTGTAAGATTTGCTATTTTAATAAAACACTCTTTTTCTTTGATGGTTTCATCATTTGCTTGGTTATGTACACATAGTTTAAATGTTCTCAGAGTGAGAATCAACTCTATGAATTATTTGTATCCGGTTGATTCATGGAGGTGATTAGTTTTTACAAATCCTCAAGATACTTTTGCAGGATTGATCATACTCTGTGTGTTATCAAACTCTTAGAACATTGGTTTATACATACATACTAACCCATCAGCAAGATTACTTCACATAAAATTAATTTAACCTGTGATGCTCTTATGACCCATTTCAAATTTCTTTCAAGATGTCATCTTCAACCTAAAACTTGGATGGAGAGAAAGTTTATAGGCAATTGGGTTTCCATCCTCAGTGTACTTTCTCTATTCACCTTTTTAGGTAGATTATGATTTCTTGAAAGAATACTGTTATAGTTCATCAGGAGGTGCAACATGATGTACACAGTTATACTAGTGAGGAACCGTACCTTTCTACTATTAGTTCCTTAACAGTCATTTATTTTTGACTTATTGAGATTAGGCATTGATGTGCATAGTTTCTCATTTACTCCTGACAACTTGTTGCTCCAGTTGACCTTCAATCAATCAGTCGTGGTCTTGAGGATGCAAGCTAAGAGAATCTCAACGTCTTCAGTTCTTCGACATCCTTGAGTTTACAAGGTTTACATCCAGCAGTTGGTTGGCCAAACACATATTTGAGAAGTTCTTCTTTCTTCTTTGGATAAGCATTTCTTAGCATGTGTGGCCTTTTCATCTTTTTAGGCTGGTGGATGTTTGACTCTTTTCTGTTAATGTCTCTTGAGCTTACAAGACTGGTCTTCAGATTGCAAGATTGACCGCGAGCAAGAATTGGTCTTGTTGATATGACAATAAAGAGCTTGGACCAATCAAAGCAGCTTCAGGTGTATATACACATTTACCTGTACACAATATTTCCAACGTGTGAGCTCATCTGCATGCAACAAGTGACTTACTACTAAACTAAGTTTAGAACAATGTTTGTGCCTAGGATCAGACTCAAAGCGATTAGCTTAGGAACATAGCATGAGAACCTGCTCTGATACCATTTGTTAGTTCCCAGTAGGCACAATATAGATCTAGAAGGGGGGGTTGAATAAATCCTTAGAATTTCAAAATACTTTTTCTCTATTGAGTTGTAAAATCCCAAATTTTACGAATAAAGATTTAAATTTCTCGAATATTTTTTTGAATATTATGGTGTGGATTTAATATAATGTTATACTTGTGGGTAATATTTATAAATTTTGAAAAGTATGCAAGTTGTTATATTATATTCAATTGGTGGGAGAATATTTCTTTGTGTCGGGGAATATTCAGACGACGACACAATCATTGGTGGACCCCCATTAACGGAATTATCATCGGATTGAGAAAAGCGACAAAAATATTTTTATGAAAATAATAAATGGAAGTTTTACCTGTTAATCTTGTTGAACTACTCGGTAGTAAAAGTACAAGAATGTCGTGTGGTTGCATAGTAGTAATACCAGTATTGATTATTGATGCTTACGTGAGAAGTCACCGCTTTTGTTCAATTATTGCTACTGATGAGTTGCTACATAATATCTCACGTTATTTGATTCAATTATTGTTGATTGTTATATATATATATATATTATATATAAGTTTTGTTTTATTAGTATTATTAATGTAATAAAATGGAAAAACTTTTTATAAGCAGTATTACTTTTATAAAGTTATTCTATAAATAGAATATATTATATTCTATTATGCATAATGTTTTGCATAGTAAAATGTTTTTATATAAAATGTAATACTTTTATAAAGTTATTCTATAAATAAAATATATTATATTTTATTATGCATAGTGTTGCATAGTGTTTTGCATAGTAAAATCTTTTATATATAAAATGTAATACTTTTATTTAAAAGATTTTGCTTTAAATCTGGATAAATCTCGATTAAAAGTAAATCAATCTGGACCGCTCATGAATTAGTTACTATATGTAGGTCCATTCTTCTATAAATAGAAGCTCATTCCTTCATTATTTCTTACTTAATTCACTTTGAAACTCTCTAGAGAGAAACTATAGAGAGAAAGAAGAAAAGTATTCGCTACTTCACTACTTCTATATCCAGTTCCTTCTTTATAAGGTAAGGGGTATTATTTCTTTTGTATTCATGAAGAGAACTCTGCTATTCCATTGTTTATTATTCTGTTGGAATAACCTGTATACGCGGTCTACCCTATACTCGGTGAAATTCTTTCGTTATTCCATTCTTTATTATTCTGTTGGAATATCCGTCTCATGCGTTTTACGCTGCACCTAGTTAAAATCTTTATTATTATTCATTTGAATATCTTGTCTGCATGCGTTTTACTTTGGGACTCGGTTCCGTTATTTATTATTTTATTGGAATAACTCCGCATCTGTTAAGTACCGCATGCATGGAGATTTCATTGTTATTCCATTCTTTATTATTCGTTGGAACATCCCGCTCGGTGTAATTTCGCTTGACTCGGTTCCGTTATTTATTATTTTATTGGAATAACTCGCTCATGCGCGACGCATCGCATGCATGGTGATTTCTATTGTTATTCCATTCTTTATTATTTCATTGGAATATCCCGCTTGCGTATTATTATGCCCCAATTCGGGTTCCGTTATTTATTATTCTGTTAGAATAACCTGTCTATGCGAAGTACCGCATGCATGTTGATTTCTTTTGTTATTCCATTCTTTATTATACTTAGTTGGTTAAAGTTTTGACTTCTATACTACATGAAATTAGTGGAATATCCTCGATATTTGCGCTTTTTCCAGTATCTTTTCATGGAAATATTCTTCTGAGCATTCTTGAATTTTACTCTACAAAGAAGTATCATGTTGACAATTTGGACGTTATTAGTTCTTGGATAAATTAATTCTTGAACTTGTTTTATTGAATTATTATGTCATTATCATCATCCTCATGTTTATATTATGTTGAAGGTCATCTGTGGCCTGTAGTGCATAAATGGACTTGGTATGATTATGACCGGGATTATTCGGTATAATCACGACCGTAATGTTACAAATGATGTGGAAAAAGTCCTCATTAGCCCGTAGTTCATTGATGGACAGTTTTTGGTATGATTATGGCTATGGATTCTCTTCAGCCAAGGGGGCAAAGATGAATTGTTTTATTGCATGATCGGGGATGGTTGATGAAAAACAATTATCTTTGGCCCGTAGTGCATGGATAATTCGTGGTCGTGATACTAAATAATATCCTTGGCCTGTAGTGCAGGGATGAATTAATGATGTGGATTATTTATTAAGCCGAGTCCCAGCGATAAAAATAATGAAAAACATTTTTAAATCATAAAAGATAGTAGATTTTATTCTCTAATTGACTCTTTTAATGGATTGCTTGTTCCGCTGTAGTTAAACTTGATGTCTATTGTAGTGTATCAGTTTAACATTGTTGAAGACTAATGATAATTTATTCTACATTATCTTAGTCATAATATTTCTTACTGGGCTAGTTGAGCTCACCCTTTCATTCACTGTTTTCTTCAGAAAATGAGAATATAGCTGGGACGAGTCGGGGAACGGATTGACAGTCCAGATGATAGCATTAGTAGTCCTCACTATTCTGTTAAATAGTGTGATAGAAATTGTAATGAGGACTCAATTGAGTGTGGATATTGTCTAGATGACAATATTTGTATTAAAACTCACAGCGTATGTTTTGTCGTATTTTACACGACTGTTGTATAATTAAGTTGTATTTGAATTTTGTACCATGTATTTGGCGACTCAAGATGGGTGATGTATACCTATTTTGGGGGGCGTCACAGGTTGGTATCAAAGCTTAGGGATATGATCCTTCGACCGAGATGTGAGACAAGAACTAGGAGGGAGAGCGGGAATTCCTTCGCTAGTATGACCTACCTAAGTTTATTTGGTATTTAATTGGTTGGTCGAGTATAGGGATAATATGTGATATGTTAATTAACCCTTGTTTTGTGGCAAGATTTGAAAATGACATCCGAGAATGTTGAGAATAGCAATGGAGCATGAGAGACCGTTGAGTCTCCACATATCAATAATCGAGGATAATGTGCATCGAAGGCGATAATCTCTCCGTAAACAACAACACCGACCAAATGATGAACGATGGAATGTTCGGAGGCTTTATGCAATTCATGCAACAATGAGATAAGAGAGACTCATGTTCAAAATATAGGTGAAAATAATGGCAACCCATTTGGCCGGCCACCGCTAAGCGATTCAAGGAGCTGGGACCACAGAAGTTTTGGGAAAGCCGAGAACCACTTAAGGTAGAGAGATATGGTTAAAGCAGTCACCAAGATATTTGATGTCTTGGGATGCTCAGGAGGATCAAAAGGTTCCATTTGCCACCTTTATGTTGGGTGAAGAGGCAGACATGGTGGGAATCAGAAGCGACCTGCATCGACGACTCAAGATGTCTTGGGAGAAGTTCCAAGAGTCGTTTCAACGACAAGTACTTTCCCGAAAGTATTTGTCACATGAAGGAGGTGGAGTTCATCATGCTGGAGCAAAACAATATGACCCTATCGCAATACGAAACTAAGTTTGTCGAGTTGTCTCGGTTTGCATCCCATTTGGTCGATAATGAGGAGTGAATGACGCGAATGTTTCTAAGAGGTTTGAAACCCAATATACGCCAATACCTCATTTCTCACAAACTTTGTTTATATTCGGATGTTGTGAATAGGGCTCGATTATTGGAGTGCGATAATGAGTCAAAGACAACCAAAAGGCAACAACCAACAACACGATAATAATTATCTTTGGTGGTAACGGCCATCGAACAATGATAACCATCGTGAGGGAAATTATCATGCCAAGAATGGTAATGACTTGGTGGTAATCATGGCCAAGATAATAGAAGTGGAAATTTCAAGAAGAGAAGGTTCAATAATGATGGAAAGACAAAGAAAGACCAACACCCATTTCAAAGGAAGAAAAAGCGACCATCTATCAGATGTTTCAAATGCTTGGACGGGAGGGACACATCCGTTCAAACTCAGACGTAATAATCGAAAACATGTTTTAATTATGAAAGAGAAGGTCACCTAGCTCGATTTTTTCGTATGGTGAAGTCAAGTCCAAATTTGGGATGGTGAAGCCAAAGGATGTCCTGCACAAGCCAAAGCCAGAGTTTAAGAGAGAGCATTTTTTTTTCGTGATGAGGAACCCGAATAAAATTATAACGGTAAGTAATCATAAACTCTTGCGAAGTCTATACTAAGTGTTAGATCTTGGTTCTACTCACTCTTTCATTTCACCTAGTTGTGTTCAATGTTTGAATTTAACTCCAGAGAAGTTAGACTTTGATTTATCTGTTGAAACTCAGTTGGGAGAAACTTTCGTTACCTCCACTATTTATAAATCTTGTTTAATTCAAGTCGACACTTTCACGTTACCTGTTGATCTTATCTCTTTGAAAATACTTGTCTTTGATGTGATTTTTGGAATCGATTGGTTAACTACTCATCATGATTTTCGTAAGGTTGTTAGCTTTTATATTTCTAACCAACCTGTTATACGAATTCAAGCAACCAAACCACTAAAGTTAATCATTGTCATATCAAGCCATAAGTAAAGAGCCCCAAGCCTTTCGCTGGTGACTTCCTTGTGTGGAATGCACCGAAGCCAGAATATCCGTAGGGGACATCGTGAATAACGATGGCAAGTTGATAGGTATCAATGTGACGTGTTATCCAAGTCTTGGATGAGGGTCACAGTTTTGGATGATATTTCTATCGTTAATAAATTTCCTGGCGTATTCTGAAGACTTCTTAGTCTACCCCTAGAGCGTGAAATCAAATTTTGTACTGACCCCAGTACAAAACCCATTTCTTAAACCCTCAAATATTTTTTTCACCCAAAATGAACGTAACATGCGCCAAAGATGTTGGCTCGAGCTGTTGAAGATTACGATCGTACCATTCAATATCATTGTGGAAGAGCAAACATGGTAGCTGACGTGTTGAGTAGAAGATCATATGTGTTTACGAGTGCGAATATACGAACCCATGTGAAGATAACGAATATACGAGTAGAATCGACTTTAATCGATAAAGTTAAAGCCGCTCAAGCTAAATACTCAGAGCTGATAAATGTGAAGAAGAAGGTTCAAGAGGGCGTTATTCTAGAAGCAAGAATCGATGAAGAGAGGAAATCTCAACCCTCGATTTTATTGGCCCATTTGAAATCCTCGATCAAGTAGGAACTGTGGTTTATAGACTCGTTTTACCGCCAAGTATGTCGCGTGTTCATAATGTTTTTCATGTATCGATGTTACGTAAATATGTGGACGACCCAAACCACATTATTGATTTAGAACCGGACGAGATAGCGAATAATTTAACATATGAAGATGTACCTATTAAAATCCTGGAATATATTCTACGCTTAAAGGTTATACCTCAAGAGTTAGAATCTGACGAAGTATCCTCATCTCATTAAGCATACTAGTAACGTACGTAAATTTCGAGGCAAAATTTCATAAGGAGGGAGATTGTAAAATCCCAAATTTTACTTAATAAAGATTTAAATTTCTCGAATTTTTTTTGAATATTATGGTGTGGATTTAATATAATGTTATAGTTGTGGGTAATATTTATAAATTTTGCAAAAGTATGCAAGTTGTTATATTATATTCGATTGGTGGGGAATATTCTTTGTATCGGGAATATTCGCGATGACGGCAAGACAATCATTAGTGGACCCCACAATGTAATTATTGTCGGATTGAGAAAAGCGACAAAAATATTTTTATGAAAATAACGACGGAAGTTTTACCGTTATCTTGTTGAACTACTTTCGGTAGTAAAAGTACGATGTCATGGTTGCATAAGTAGTACACGATATTGATTATTGATGCTTACGTGAGAAGTCACCCGGTTTTGTTCAATTATTACATGATGAGTTCACGTATAGTATCTCACGTTATTTGATTCAATTATTGTTGATTGTTATATATATATATATATATAAGTTTTGTTTTATTAGTATTATTAATGTAATAAAATAGAAAAACTTTTTATATACAACTTAATACTTTTATAAAGTTATTCTATAAATAGAATATATTATATTTTATTATGCATAGTGTTTTGCATAGTAAAATCTTTTTATATAAAATGTAATACTTTTATAAAGTTATTTGTTTTATTAGATTATAAATAGAATATATTATATTTTATTTAAAAGATTTTGCTTTTAAATCTCGGACCGTCCGATTAAAAGTAAATCGACCGGACCTGATTCAAGAATTAGTTACTATATAGTCCATTCTTCTATAAATAGAAGCTCATTCCTTTATTATTTCTTACGAATTCACTGAAACTCTAGAGAGAGAAACTATAGAGAGAAAGAAGAAAAGTATTCTGCTACTTCACTACTTCTATATCCAGTTCCTTCTTTATAAGGTAAGGTGTATTATTTCTTTTATATTCATGAAGAGAACTCTGCTATTCCATTCTTTATTATTCTGTTGGAATAACCTGTATACGCGGTCTACCCTATACTTGGTGAAATTTTTCTGTTATTCCATTCTTTGTTATTCTGTTGGAATATCCTGTCTATGCGTTTTACGCCAGACCTAGTTTCATCTTTATTATTCTGTTGGAATATCTTGTCTGTGCGTTTAACGCCTGGGACACGTTTTTCGTTATTTATTATTCGTTGGAATAACTCGCCTATGCTGACGCATCGCATGCATGGTAATTTCGTTGTTATTCCATTCTTTATTATTACGTTGGAATATCGCTATGGCATGCGTATTATGCCCCGACCTAGTTACGTTATTTATTATTCTATTGGAATAACTCATCTACATCAAGCAATCTGCATGCATGGTGATTTCTTTTGTTATTCCATTATTTATTATACTCAGTTGGTTAAAGTTTTGACTTCTATACTACATAAAATTAGTGGAATATCCTTGATATTTATGCTTCATCCAGTATCTTTTCATGGAAATATTCTTTTGAGCATTCTTGAATTTTACTCTACAAAGAAGTATCATGTTGACAATTTGGACGTTATTAGTTCATGGATAAATTAATTCTTGAATTTTTTTTATTTAATTATTATGTCATTGTCATCATCCTCATGTTTATATTATGTTGAAAGTAATCTGTGGCCTGTAGTGCATAGATGGACTTGGTATGATTATGACCAGGGATTATTCGGTATAATCATGACCGTAATGTTACAAATGATGTGGAAAAAGTACTCATTGGCCCGTAGTGCATTGATGGACAATTTTTGGTATGATTATGGCTATGGATTCTCTTCAGCCAAGGGTGTAAAGATGAATTGTTTTATGGCATGATCAGGACCATTGATGAAAACACAATTATCTTTGGCCCGTAGTGCATGGATAATTCGTGGTCGTGATACTAAATAATATCCTTGTCTTGTAGTGCAGGGATGAATTGATGATGTGGATTATTTATTAAGCTGAGTCCCAGCGATAAAAATAATGAAAAACATTTTTAAATCTTAAAAGATAGTAGATTTTATTCTCTAATTGACTCTTTTAATGGATTGCTTGTTCCACTGTAGTTAAACTTGATGTCTATTGTATTTTGTCAGTTTAACATTGTTGAAGACTAATGATAATTTATTCTGCATTATCTTAGTCATAATATTTCTTACTGGGCTAGTTGAGCTTACCCTTTCATTCACTGTTCTCTTCAGAAATGAGAATATATTTGGGACAGTCGGGGAGCAGTTGATGACAAATTCGGATGATAGCATTAGTAGTCCTCACTATTCTGTTAAATAGTGTGATAGAAATTGTAATGAGGACTCAATTGAGTGTGGATATTGTCTAGATGACAATATTTGTATTAAAACTCACAGCGTATGTTTTGTCGTATTTTACACGACTGTTGTATAATTAAGTTGTATTTGAATTTTGTACCATGTATTTGGCGACTCAAGATGGGTGATGTATACCTATTTTGGGGGCGTCACAGTTGGTATCAAAGCTTAGGGATATGATCCTTGACTGAGATGTGAGACAAGAACTAGGAGGGGAGAGACGGGGAATTCCTTCGCTAGTATGACCTACCTAAGTTTATTTGGTATTTAATTGGTTGGTCAGAGTATAGGGATAATATGTGATATGTTAATTAACCCTTGTTTTGTGGCAGTATTTGAAAATGACATCCGAGAATGTTGAGAATAGCAATGGAGCACAGGAGACCGTTGAGTCTCCACATATCAATAATCAGGATAATGTGCATCAGGAAGGCGATAATCCTCCTGTAAACAACAACACTGACCAAATGATGAACGATGGAATGTTCAGAGGCTTTATGCAATTCATGCAACAACAGATAAGAGAGACTCATGTTCAAAATATAGGTGAAAATAATGGCAACCCACGGTCGGTCACCGCTAAGCAGTTCAAGGAGCTGGGACCACCGAAGTTTTTGGGAAAGCCAGAACCACTTAAGGCGGAGATATGGTTAAAGCAGGTCACCAAGATATTTGATGTCTTGGGATGCTCAGAGGATCAAAAGGTTCCATTTGCCACCTTTATGTTGGGTGAAGAGGCGACATCGGTGGGAATCAGAAACGTACCTGATCGACGACTCAAGATGTCTTGGGAGAAGTTCCAAGAGCTGTTCAACGACAAGTACTTTCCCGAAAGTATTTGTCACATGAAGGAGGTGGAGTTCATCATGCTGGAGCAAAACAATATGACCCTATCGCAATACGAAACTAAGTTTGTCGAGTTGTCTCGGTTTGCATCCCATTTGGTCGATAATGAGGAGTGAATGACGCGAATGTTTCTAAGAGGTTTGAAACCCAATATACGTCAATACCTCATTTCTCACAAACTTTGTTTATATTCAGATGTTGTGAATAGGGCTCAGTTATTGGAGTGCGATAATGAGTCAGCACAACCAAAAGGCAACAACCAACAACACGATAATAATTGTACTGGTGGTAACGGCCATCGGAACAATGATAACCATCGTGAGGGAAATTATCATGCCAAGAATGGTAATGACTTCGGTGGTAATCATGGCCAAGATAATAGAAGTGGAAATTTCAAGAAGAGAAGGTTCAATAATGATGGAAAGACAGCAGCACCAACACCCATTTCAAAGGAAGAAAAACGACCATCGGTCGTATGTTTCAAATGCGGACAGGAGGGACACATCCGTCCAAACTGTACGTAACAATCGAAAACATGTTTTAATTATGAAAGAGAAGGTCACCTAGCTCGATTTTTTCGTATGGTGAAGTCAAGTCCAGCTGGGATGGTGAAGCCAAAGGATGTCCCAGACAAGCCAAAGCCGGTAGTTTAAGAGAGAGCATTTTTTTTTCGTGATGAGGAACCTGAATAAAATTATAACAGGTAAGTAATCATAAACTCTTGCGAAGTCTATACCGTGTTAGATACCGGTTCTACTCACTCTTTCATTTCACCTAGTTGTGTTCAATGTTTGAATTTAACTCCAGAGAAGTTAGACTTTGATTTATCTGTTGAAACTCAGTTGGGAGAAACTTTCGTTACCTCCACTATTTATAAATCTTGTTTAATTCAAGTCGACACTTTCACGTTACCTGTTGATCTTATCTCTTTGAAAATACTTGTCTTTGATGTGATTTTTGGAATCGATTGGTTAACTACTCATCATAATTTTCGTAAGGTTGTTAGCTTTTATATTTCTAACCAACCTGTTATACGAATTCAAGCAACCAAACCACTTTCCTAAATGCTATCTTTCTTTCGGTTCATGGTGATTCGTAGAGTGGCTCTTTTGATCTTCTTTGTACTTAGCCACTTTCCTAAATGCTATCTTCTTGGCCTTCTCGGCTCTCACTGGGCGCCATCTTGATGGCATTCTCATCTTTGTTGAGTGAAGCTTCGATCTGTTTGATTCCTTCTTCAAAGCTGCTTCACTTCCACCTTGGTAGTCTCACTGTCATTGAGACTTGTTCTATTGATCTTTGGTGGAACTCGTAGAGTCAACAATAGCATTCACCAACTCAACGATTCTGCAACTTTACAATCATCAGCTCCTTTAGATCTTTGAAGCTCTGTTGATTTATACTATTTCCCAATCTTCCCGTTGGAAAGTAGCCGTTGAAAGCTATTTAAATTGCCTCGTAGATCTCGAGTTATTTGGTGCAGATTGCAGATGTGACATGACATCTTTTTCTGACTTCCTGACACTGCAGTCTGCTGTTTCACCAACCCTGTCAGATATGTCACTTTGATATCTTGGGCAGGTCGACGACTTTATTTTACCCTTCTGATTTCTCGATTAGAGGTTGTCCTTGCATCGATGCTCTCAATAAGCTCTTGTCTGAATATTACCCTTCAGATTGAACTGTTGCCAATGCTTCAGTCTTCAGCTATTCGAACTCTACGATTCTGATGCATGTCTTCATGGACCTGATTGTAGTGTCTTGTTGACTGGTAGAGACAACACTATGATCTTGAGGATTGTTCGCTTGATCTTCAGTGTAGAACATCTCTTCCTCTTTTTGTGCAGTTTCATCTTACATTTGCCTCGACTATTCTCAGGTACTGATGGCTTGATTCCTTGCTCTGGCCTCTTCTGAATAATAATACACTTCAGATTTATGGCGTGTCCAGCTCGCTTTCTCCTTGTGATCTCCCATTCACTTATCATCAATGGACTGACCCAATGCTTAATCATTTTAGCCTTGTTATTCAGAGGCTGACCAGTATCTCAGTGTGTACTCCATCAGTTCCTTCTTTGTTTGGCAAACACTATGATCTTGGTTACTTCCAAGATTGTTGTCATCTTTCTACTTGACAGCTACTACATATGCTGACTTTCCCTAGTCAGTTACAGAAGTCTTCCTCTGATCTCTTTGTGGAAGACTTCATCTCAAATGGCTTCACAACTCAATCTGGATGTTGAATGGGTTGTTGCTTAGGTCTTCTGTTAGCTTACATGCCATTCCTTGAGTGCTCTCTGGTTTCCTTCAGGTGGGACGTATCTATGTAGTGTCAACCAGAGGTTTCATTCCTTTGGATATTCAGGGAGTGCTCATTTGTTTAGAATCGTATTTGCTCTACGATTCTGCTTTGGCATTGTGAGCACATCTGTTGATGTCTTAGTTCTGCACTCTACGATTCAGCTTTGGCTGTGCAGACACTACGACTCTGAGATCAGATCTTGACACTACGATTTCTGTCGTTGTGCTTGTTGTCTTCATCTGATCTTGCTCGACTACGATCTCTGCCTTTGGTATGATTAGTGGACTCTACAACTCTGAGTGTAGTCTATGATTCTTGACTTGGCTTTGGTAGATACTCGGTTGGCTCGTAGATAGGCTGTCTCTACGATTTTGAACATGACTTCCTCAGTAGACTACGGCTTCGAGGAAGTGCTATTCGACACACTATGATCCTTCCTCGTCTCTCCTGGCAGTCTACGAACTCTGAGATCTACTATCTTGCAGACTACGATTCTGCCTTGATAGCTCTCAAGTTATTCTTAACTCTCCTGGCAGACTACGATTTTTGGTGCAGTGCTCGACGATCAGACAAGCCTATCTATTATATCATAAGATCAACCTAACATGCTTGATCTTTCTATATTTATAGTCCTTGTACATCATTTCTTTTTAAGGACTTTACAAAGCTGTTTTACTTATGTAGGATCAACCTAACACATTTGATCAATTTATTCTAAGTCCTTGTACATATGTTTCTATTATCTTTCAAGGGGCTTTACAGCTTTTCTTAATGCAAGCATACTTGCATATTCATTCATATATATATATATATATCATAATCAAATCATATGTAAATAGGAATATCATTCACATGCTTATTCCTGACAGTTAGGAACGCAAATTCTAGAGTTGAATCGAAGTATTCCTTCTTCATCGATTCTTGCTTCTGGAATAACACCTTCTTGCACTTTCTTCTTCATACGCATCAACCCCAGGTCCGTAGCTTGAACAGCTTTAACTTTATCGATTAAAATCAGTTCTACTCGTATATTTGCCATCATCACGTGGGTCCCTTGAGTCTTTAACTCAATCTCCATCCTTTGTAAATCGTATAAAATGGGCCTTTGTGTTGACAATAGCACTCGTACTCGTATATGATCTTCTACTCAATGCGTCAGCTACTACGTTTGCTTTTCCAGGATGGTATTGAATAGTGTGATCGTAATCTTTCAACAGCTAAAGCCAACGTCGTTGCCGTATGTTAAGTTCTTTTTGGGTGAAGAAATATTTGAGGCTTTTATGATCCGTATAAATCTCCACTTTCTCCCCATACAGGTAGTGTCTCCATATCTTCAACGTGAAAACGATTGCTGCCAACTCTAGATCATGAGTAGGATAATTCCTCTCATATTCTTTGAGTTGTTGTGAGGCATAGGCTATGACTTTCCCATGTTGCATAAGAACACATCCTAACCCTTTGCCCGAAGCATCGCTGTAGATAACAAATCCATCCGAACCAGATGGTATTTCCAGAACAGGTGCCAAAATGAGTCTCATCTTGAGCTCTTGGAAACTTTTCTCACATTCTCGCTCCATACGAATTTTGTATCTTTCCGCGTTAGCTGAGTTAACGGAGTAGAAATTCGAGAAAATCCTTCCACGAATCTTCGATAATAACCAGCTAAGCCTAGAAAGCTACACAGTTCGGTCACCAACTTCGGTTGCTCCCAACTTTGTATTGCTTCAATCTTCGCCGGATCAACAGATACTCCATGTTTTGACACCACGTGCCCAAGGAATGCTACTTCCTCAAGTCAGAACTCGCATTTCTTTAGCTTGGCATATAGCTTGTTTTCATAAAGCCTTTTAAGTATTAGCTTCAAATGGTACTCATGATCTTCACGACTTTTGGAATAGATGAGGATGTCATCAATAAAGACAACAACGAACTGATCCAAATATTCCTTGAATACTCGGTTCATCATATCCATGAAAGCAGCAGGAGCATTAGTCAATCCAAAAGACATGACTAAGAATTCATAATGTCCGATCGAGTTTCAAGGCGTCTTTGGAATATCCTCGATTTTAATCTTCAAATTTGATGATATCCGTAAGCGAAGGTCGATCTTTGAAAAGAATTGTGCTCCTTATAATCGATCGAACAGGTCATCAATGCGGGTAATGGCGATACCTATTCTTGATGGTGACATGGTTTAATTCTCGGTAGTCAATAAAGTCACATACTCCCCGTCTTTCTTTCTTTACGAATAAAACAGAGCACCCCAAGGAGATGTACTAGGATTTAATGAAATCGATGTCTAATAACTCCTGTAGTTGGACTTTTAACTCCTGAAGTTCAATAGGAGCCATTCGATATGGGGTTTTAGAAATGGGTTTGTACCCGGTTCAAGATCAATAAATAATTCAACATCACGTTCTAGGGGTAGACCGGGAAGTTCTTCAGGAAAAACATCAGGAAATTCTCTAACCACAGAAATATTATTCAAATCTGACTTGTCTTTATTCAAATCCATAACATGGGCTAAGAAAGCTTGACATCCATTTTTCAATAAACGAATAGCTTTGTGGCTTGATATGATAGTGACTGATTTTAGTGGTTTAGTTGCTTGAATTCGCATAACAGGTTGGTTAGGAATATGAAAACTAACAACTTTATGAAAACAATCAATTTTGGCATGATGAGTGGATAACCAATCAATTCCTAAAATCACATCAAAAGCAAGTATCTTTAAAGAGATAAGATCAACAGGTAATGTGATAGTGCCAACTTGGATCAAGCAAGATTTATAAACTGTAGATGTAACGAAGGTTTCACCCAACGGGTTTCAATGAGATAAGTTAAAGTCCAATTTCTCCGGAGTCAAGTTTAAACGTTGAGCACAAGCAGGAGAGATAAAAGAATGGGTAGAACCGGTATCTAGTAAGGTATAAACTTCGCAAGAATTCAAGATTAGCTTACTCGTGATCACCTCGTTTGGGTTCTTCATGTTTTGGCCAGTCATGACAAACGCTCTTCCAGGAACCGTTGATTTTGACTTATCCGGGATAGCCTTTGGAGTCACCATCCCCGCTGAACTTGGTTTTGCTACAGAACACTCTCGAGCTATATGGCCCTCCTTTCCACAGTTATAACATACCTTGGATTTTTGTGGGCAGTTTGGGCTGATATGTCCCTCTTTCCGGCATTTATAACACACGACCGGTGGTCGTTCTCCTCCCCTAGAATTTGTTGTTGGTGTTGGTGCTGATGTCTTCCCGTCATTGTTGAATCTCCTCTTTTTGAAATCTCCACTTGACTCACCTCTTCTATTATCATGGCCACGATTACTACCCGAGTGGTTACCGCTTTTGTCCGTATTCTTCCCTCCTCGCTGGTTATCATCGCTTCGATGACTGTTGTCACCGGTATGACCCTGGTTGTGATCCCTCGGTTGAGTATACTCATTATCTCGCTCTAATAATTGAGCCCTATTGAAAACATCTGAATACAGAGAAAATTTATGAGAGATAAGGTATTGATGAATCTCGGATTTTAGACTTCTCAGAAACATCCGCGTCATACGTTCTTCATTTTCTACCAAATGAGGTGCAAACCTGGATAACTCCGCGAACTTCACCTCGTACTGAGACACCGTTATGTTGTTCTGTTACAGTCTAATAAACTCTACCTACTTCATATGACGAATACTTTCAGGAAAGTACTTGTCATTGAACAGTTTCTGAAATCTTTCCCAAGATATGTTGAGTGCGGCTGGCTGGGTACGCTTCACAGATTCCCACCAGAAATCTGCCTCTCCACGGAACATAAAGGTGGCGAATGGAACCTTCTGTTCCTCTGTGCATCCCAAGACATCGAATATCTTGGTAATTTGCTTGACCCATGTTTTCGCCTTAATCGGATTGGGCTTTCCCCAGAAATCTGGTGGTCCCAACTCCTTGAACCGCTTGGTTGTGATGCATCATCAGGCCGCTATCACTTCCACCCGTATTTTGTACACGAGTCTCCCTCGTCTGATTTTTCATGAATTGCAAAAAGCTCCTAAACATTCCATCATTCATCGTTTGCTCGGTAGCGTTGTTTACAGGAGGAATATTGCCATCTTGTTGCACGTTCTTCTGGTTTGTGACTAAAGGTTGTTCAACAGTCTCATACACTCCATTGTTAACGTTCTCAGCAGCCATTCTTAAATACTGCCATAAAACAAGGGTTAATTAAACAAATTAACATATCATATAATATCCCTATATTATGTCCGATCAACAAATAAGCTTAGATAGGACACACTAGCGAAGGATTTACTCATTTCTCCCCTCCTAGTTCTATTCCCCGATCTCCGCCAGAGACCATATCCCTAAGCTTTGATACCAACTATGACGCCCCCAAAATAGGTATACAAAACCCATTTTGAGTCGCCAAATACATGGTACAGAAAGCAAACTACAACTTCAATAATACAATTGTCGTGCAAAATACGACAACACATACTATGAGTTTAAATACAAATATTGTCTTCTAGACAATATCAACACTCAAATAAGTCCTCATTACAATTATTCAAACACTATTTTACAAAAATAGTGAGGACTGCTAAAATATCTTTCTAGAACCATCACTCCATACCCCGACTAGATCCTGCTATGTTCTCACCTCCTGAGAAGAAAAATGGAACAAAAAGGAAAAGGGTGAGCTCAACTAGCCCAATAAAGAATATTATGACTAAGATAATATACAACAAATTATCATTAGTCTTCAACAGAAAAAAATCTGATAAAACATAATAGACAATAAGTTTAGATCAAAACTGCAGCGGAAACAACAATCCATTAGAAGAGTCAAGTAGAGAATGAGTTCTACTATCTTCTAAGATTTAAAAGTCCATCATCAATATTTTATCCCTGTAACAACAATCAATATACATCTTTAATCGAATATTCATATTTGCATTCTGGTGCTAAAGATATTCATTTGTATCACCGGTTGGTCATGTTCATCTCAACACTGCTCATCTTTGCACTACGGGCCAAAGATATTCATCGATTAATCATTCATCTTTGCACTACATGTGCCAAAGATATTCAATAATATCATCATTAAGGACCTGAGGATGATGAAAAATATTTTAGAGAACGAATCCAAATGAGATGAAGGACAAATATTAGGGATTCGTGTTACAGTTTATCCAAGATTGCTAATACTTCATAATAACCAATTTCGAAGCAGAATTCAAAAATAAAGATCAAAACATGGATACAATCAAAGATAGCAACCATAATAGACATCTTGGACAAAAAGGAAAATTTTATTTTTCTATTGAATAGTGCTCAGATATCGTAAATAGTGTCAGATCACGTGAATAGTAACCCGACACAAAAAGTTTTAAATTTGATTAAAAAGTTCAAACCAATATTTTAAGATAATGATATTGAAGAAAATAATATCATTTAAGAAGAAAATAACATCCCTTACCTCAAAGAAAGCAAGACTTTGGAATGAAAGGTCTAGGAAGTGATCTTTGAATGAAACTTGTACTGAATAGCAACTCTCAAAGTATCTAAATACTTATAAAATACGCTCGATAATATAGAGAGAGGAAGAGAGAAAACTTTGTTTCTGGTGTGATTTTCAATTCTAACTTAGCCCTCTATTTATAGGAAAATGTTAGCCTTATTTCAAGCAGACTTTTGACTGCAACTGATGATGGCTTTTACCGCTACTATTGCCACCCACCACATTTGAAATAAAATTAAGCACATTTCTTCACTAACCACAAGTGGGGCCCACCAATTCTAGAATTTTTTACCAAAATCATTTATAAATCTAATTTCCGAATCAGTCACCTCTTAAATAACAAATCATACGTTCATTTTTAACGGTTCAAAATTTGTGGACATATACTCAACTTATATATGTATAACATATCCAAAAATCACAACGATCCAACGGTCGGATTAAAAATTATAACTCACGCAATATATCGTAAAAATACTAATTTAATTTTTAATACCTCCATTCCGACAAAAATACTAATAAAACACCTCAACATTAATTCCTTCAATTATAACCACATAAAATAAATAAATCCATCATTTATATCCACATCAAATAAATATTTCCTTATCAATAATTAATTATTCATAAATAATATTACAGAATCACAATAATGACAACCAGGCAGTTCCCAAGAAAGAGGGGGCTTTCCAATAAGGATTTCTCCTCATCGGGCGCAATTAATTAGGTGACCAAACCTCTCCTTGATGAACTTTCTAGACATTGCCAATAATGTTATCTAATAATATTATTGAAATAATATGAATTATTGATCTGATAATGAGAAATACTATGCAGTGATAATTATTGAAACAACAATAATATAAATATCAACGCAACAATTATTGAATCAATAAAATAAAATATTGAGCAAGAATTCATCGTAACAATTATTGAGTAGTGTCTTCTTACGCATTTAATCAATAATTCAACACTATGCTGCAATGGTGTGTGCATTGTGCAACCACGCATATTACTGTATTTTTAACCACCGGGTATTCCAACAGTGTTAACGGTAACAACTACGCCGTTATTTATAAAAACTCATACTTTGTCATTTTCCTTCATCCAACCATTTTCCGTTATGGGGCCCACAAATGGCTGCGCCATCGTACGAATATTCCCCGACAACAAGAATATTCCACGGCCAAACGAATATTCCCAGACAAAAATGAATATTCTATAACCACTTGCTTATTTTGCAAAATTTACACATTTCACCCATAACCAAAGCATTATATCAAATTAACACCTTATTAATTTAGAATTATGAATAGAGGAAAATTTAATTTTATTTATAATAAGTTGGGGTCTTACAACCTACATCTTGTAGCATTCATGTATATTACTTTAATATAACAACTTTTCCTTTAAAACATTCTCTAACACAAAGCTAACAAGTTTAAATCATGATAAAGATACTATACATCATATATCATGCTCACTTAAGTTCCACATCAGTCATGTATGTGGTCTCATAAGTTAAGAATTTGTAAAACATATATTACTTCAAAGTTCATTTTCTAAACTTAAGTTTTTCATTACAAATTTCTTACTAAAACATGTTGATCACTTCATACTACACAAGAAAACCTTATATCTCATGCTATACAACTTTTCAGGTATGTGTTTAAGATATAACACTAAGTTCTCAGCACATAGCATAAACAAAACCATCAACTAATTTTGGGCTACTGTAGCAGCCCACGCCGCACCCTAGTACAAATAGGCGTAAGTGCAAGGCCATGCCTACGCACTGTGAGGCGATGATCCGCCTGCTCGCAGAGCCTTAGCCACCTTTGTTCATTTCGGTTTTAAACATGCTACAACCTACCATTTAAGAGTTTAAACATGTAAACATACTTCAGAAACATATCATGGCATGTTAATTGACTTTGATTAACAAAGAATTTCAAGTAATTTTCAAGAATTAACTAGACCCATTTCAAGAACATAGTAAAATCTATACCTTCTTGAGCTTGGATTGATTTCTCTCTCTCCTCTGATAATACTCCCTAATGGCTCAACAACTAACACTCACTAATGCACTTCTCAGACAAATTCTTTAGCAACTGAGAAATGAAGAAGGAGAGGCTATACATAGAGGTACATTTCATTCAAATCATGACATCATTATATCATTTGAAATATAATAACATACATTCTAAATTCAAGGTAATTTTTCTAAAAACCTTATAACCTTTCTCATTACAAATAATGATAATTACATTATTCCTTTCATCTTACATCATTCATCCAAGTGACTTTTATATTGAAATATAATAACATACAAGGATACATTACAAATAATTCATTAATTACTAAACTTTATACATAGTTTAATTTTCATCTTTCTACATTTACAAGTCTTCACTTGATCTTCTCGCTCATTCACATTTGAATAGCACTTCATCTGGATACCATCGACTTGATCCTTACGGGATCCTTAAGTTCTTCTAACAGATTTCATTTGAAAATGTTTTTCATTTAAAGAAAGTGTGAGCATTCAATTGCTCAACAAGTCTTATGATTGAACATACAACTTCAAGAGTTTAACATTCCTTTGGAACTTCGATAGCAGAGAACAAAGGTTATGAAGCAGCTTGAACAATAGGAATAATCTCGATTCCTATCATTTTAAAACATTAGTCACCTTCACTTTGAAATACTTTCATTCTCTACTCTCTTTCATACACATTCTGTCTGGCTAGAATCAATAGCACAGACTTAACAATAACGGTTCATGTATAAACAGAACATTCTTTTATTGAACAGTTCAATCATAGAACAATTTATCTCACAGAAACACCGAAGTGTTCAAATTATGGCACAAGGCCTCATACATTCTACCACCTTGTACAAATATCGCACATTCGCACATAGACAGAACTTCTCAAGTTCAACATCTAAGAAGTTTAAGAAACTAGCATTCATTTAAAATATGAATGAAGTTAGGAAACTTGCCTTATGCTTGATGACTGACTTACTTACTTTGAGCTGCTCATTTCAATTCCTATATAACACGTAATGCAATAACACATACACCAATTAGTCATATACTTGATTTACACATTGGTTTACTTAACTTTACTTCTTAGGGTTCGCGTTCTTGCAATATAATTTTACGCGACTAACTTTCATTGGGTTTCTGGCTTCATGACATACGGAGATGTCTTACTCAAAACGTTCTTCATCTTTGATGATTTACATTCTTATCTTCTTCTTATAACTTCTCTAGGACTCGACACACATCAACTTCTCTTTGGTAGTCCATATGGTACTCTGAGTGGTTTTCCCACAAACAACCAACAAACAAGTTTCGTCTCATCTACCTTTGCCATCACAGTGAGTTAGATCGGTTGCCAGTTTCGTATATACCTTCGCTCTCTGAAGGAATTGTTTAGCCCAGCTCCATATGTCAACCATCAAAGGTTACGATTGTACCACAACCTAAATTTATCTTAACTTATACGAACTATTAACTATAATGTTCGTTAAGTCAATTTCTTATTCCTTTTGGCTTTACGGCAAGTAATTGCCATACCTCGAGACTCATTCTTATCAGGCTCACATTCGGCTTTCATTAATCTTATTTACCATTCGATCTCGGCTTTCTCGATACCATTCATATGTTACTTACTACCTTTGTCAGCGTCTATGTCATACAACGGGGTATACTTAGCACGTTAAGTCCAACGCTTGAATACGATTCACGGGGATCGTTTACGTATTCAACGTTCACGTTGCTCATCTCTTAACCTCTCATTCAACCTTTACTCAAGGTTTTAATCGCTTTCAATCGTTATCCATCCCATGAACCCAATGTTCTTTATTCTTTCTTAATGTCGAAGCCATCTACGAGTCGTTTGTATGCTAAGGCCCGATCGTTCATCACAACAACGTTGCATTCACGGCGTCTATACACTTTACACTTATCTCTCATTACCACAACATAACATCGAAATGTTATTCATTACTTTCGTCACTCATCGTCTAAGGAATCAAAATCATAGCAATCCCTCACGTTCGTTTATTGCGACTACGATCCCCGGATCTCGGTTCCGTAATCCGCAATTATATTCTTTTAATCTCGGTTAATCTTTCTGTTCAACCTTCATTAAAGGTTTAAAACACTTGATTAAGTGTTACATTAGGCGAACTACATGTTCAAATTTCTTTCTTGCACATCCCCCAGCAGTTGAGCACTTAAAAGCTCATTACTGGCCTTTTTCTGTCTGTCTGCGTGACTGCTTTGCTGCCACTCTCTTCACTAAGACTCGTTTTGTGGCAGTGAGTTTAGCGATATGTCGGCTCTCGATGCAGCTGCTGCGGCGCCACCTTACAAGGCATGTACGGCGGCTTGCGGTGCCAAGCCCTTCTTCTCGAAAAATTTTTCTAAGTGTTAACTTCATTTTGAGGCGCTTACTTTTCGATCTCATAACTTCTTCGTTATAACTTTCGAGCGAGGTCGTTTCAAAGCCATTTTCTTCCTTATCTTACGTACTTTGATTACCCATGGACAGAACTTTCATTTTGAATCCGATTAACATGCCATTCAATTGGCTTAAATCTTTGCCCTTTATTCATTTTACATTATTAACGTTCTTCGTTCGTTAAATAAAGTAATTTGGTCATCCGAAACTCGAATTCATTCGTTCTTGAGTCTACGACTCACGTTTTATATGTTCTCTTACTTTTTTATGAATCCCTCTACGTTCGGGTTCATTTACTAACTTTCTAATTCTCGCTCGTCTTTTACAAAATTTTTGCCATAACCCGTTATAGCTCCGTTTTTAATCAGTTCTTCATGAGCGTTTTCTACCATTCTAACCAAGCAATAAGCATCTAACTTATACACGATGGTTTTAAACTTGTCCATCAACAACAATTATACTACGATGGTTTTAAATTTGTCCATCAACAACGTTCTTCGTGTTCTTCGTGTGTTCTTCGTGTTCTTCGTTCGTTCTTCATTTTTAATCGATATTTTGGATTACGATTTCACTTTTTCTTGGAATTTGATCTTATAAAACATCATTCCTTACTTATTTAACCTACTCATTCATAAGATTCATTCGGATCGCTCAAAATCCTTACGAATCTTATACTTCCTTAAGAAATTTATAAAATAAACTTCTAATTCTTATTTCTTAATTTTCTTATGATTTCAACCATATGAAATCATTTCTAACATAATCTACTTCTTATCTTCATTAAGTTATATTTTTGAACATATTAAACTTAAAGAAAATTAGAAGAAACTAGGGTTCGGATTCTAGTTCTTCATTAATCTCCTTCCAGTCGGACAAAGCGTGCACTCTCGGCAAGCTTTTCCTCTTCTTCTCTCTTCTCTTCTTCTCCCATCCAGAACTCTCTCTCTCTCTCTCTCAAGTGTTGGTTGAAATTTTCAATCAAACAAATGAGCTTAAGGCTTGTTTATATAGAAAACCAAGGCTAGGGGCATTTTAGTCATTTTGCCCTCTAACCTCCTTCTTATTCAAGGCTTAAGGACTAAGTTAACTTAGCCCTCAAGTTTGCTTAGCCCTTAAGTTTTTGTAGTTCCATCTTTTGGGTTTCGTCAAAGCGGTTTTAAAAGCTGCGATTCTCGAAATCAAATATTTTTGGATATTTTCGTCTTTCCTTTCTGGAATTAACTTTTTTACGTATTCTTGGATTTTAAAAAAGCTGAAAAACACTTTTTTTGGTGTCAGCGTTTTCCTTCACGTTTTCCCCTAACGTAGCTAAGCGAATAAAAAGTACATAATGATACTTTTCGTCATTTTTATTTTGTCAGGATTTTTTGCGTTTTTTGAGAAAAACTTTTATAAAACTTACTTAACTTTTCACGACATATTATCGTCAAATCTTTCGACGTGAATGTCATTACGACATATCGAACTCTTGAAAGCGGCTTAGGTTATTCAAACCCTAACCCCTTAGGTTCGTCGAAGTGAATAATGCCTATTTCGTCTTTTTTCCCGAAAATATTTTGTTTCAGGAAATTTTTTATTTTTCGTCTTGAAAATTCTTACTCGTTCAATCTAGCTCGTGGCCAGAATCCTCCCGATTAATAATCATTCTAGGTTATAGAACGATTAATAAACACATAGCACATAATAATATTAATAAAAATTCATTTTATTAATAACTAATTCTTTAAATCTTAATTTCTGTACAATCCGGATTTCCGGGTTGTCACATCCTTCCCCCCTTATAAAAATTCCGTCCTCGAATTTCTTCAAACCACACCCCCATACGGGTCATCACATTCACCCCTTCTTCGTAGAATTTCGTCCTCGAAATTTTAGCCTACCCCTCTTCTCAACTTCTCTTCAAAGAAGTTCTTATCTTTCAAACATTCTCTCACCTTCACAACTTATCAAGAATTATGAAGTAGAATGAACAACGAGGAATATAAGAATTCCTTTAAAACATTTCATACTTTTCTTTGAGGGGTCAAATTGACCATGAACTCTTACTAGGTTTACCGACATGATGTGCGTAACCTTTCTTTCCACGGTCAGTTTACAATCACCAAGAAGGTAAACTACCTCTTTCATCGTGGCGATCAACCCATTATATAACCCCATTTGAGGGTATGTTCACCTCGAGACTTAATCATTTGATTCGCGCACCAAAACAATTTGGTTTGGCACAACTTCAAAAGAAAGCTCGATTTTCTTTTAAACATAACATACCATTTGTCTAGCCGAATCAAATAGCATAGACCATACCAATAAATTGGATATCAACTTGAAACATTAGTCTAGTCATTTCGATTGACATCGACTACTTCTTTAAATTCTTTTGCAATACATCAAAAGCGTTTTATGGCGTCATGATCAGTACTTTTCACGATACGTTGAGGACTTCATCGGTTTTGACTTTCGTCATTTATACATCATACCATAGCGGGTTGTTGATCCTAAGATCACATCAACACTAGGTTCAATTGCATTCATAACTCCATCCTTTTACCATCTTTGCATCAAATGCTGCGATGATATAAAATTCATTTTGATATTTCAAATCAATTTCTGTCTAGCCAAAACTATTAGCATAGACATACCAAGAATAGTTCTTTTAAAATCCATTGGTTCCAAAAGTTGAACCAACTTTTTCATTTTCAAAACGCGCACATTAGCACGATTTCAAGAAATTTTGAAATCTAGCATAGCTAGATGACTTGGAATATCCTATTCTCCATCTTCCTTCATTGTCTTACTTGCGACAATACTTAATCTCCTCTAGCACCTTCAATGCTAAGTCTACTGAAAATACTTACTTTTCGGTCTAAACATTCCTATACCTTAGTATAGTTCATCAACTTACCACACTTTATGTGTTTAGGAACTTTCCACAACCATATGTGTTTAAGAACTTATCTTCATAATATGTAATCCAAGAACAAATCAAGGACTATCCATATGCTTAGGGCTCAGAAACATAGCATATAACTATGAGTCACAAACTTTTCATAAGTATGAGTTTTGAGAACACACCTATTTTATCATTCTCTACCTATCAAGTATATACATGAGAAAAGATTCACCTTCTCGTCATATACATATTGATAGCACGACATCTTATTCAATGATTATCTTTATAATAACTAAGTAATCAAACCCCCTCCCATTCGAAGGTTCGTACTACTTTCATTATCACATGAGTCCTCAATGAAATCTTAGAACTTCTAACTTTCTCTTTACTTAATCTGAATTTTCTTTAATTCATATCTTTATCCTTCTAACTCAATCGAGTTCTTCTTCCGTACTACTTCCGTAGTACCATTCATTCATAGCATTAGCTATAAATCATCCATCGTTTAACGGATCATACATTTACTACGATTTACTATGATCACGTGGTGATCTTCTTATCCTTCTCTCTACGATTATAGTCTTAGGTACTCATACCTAAGATTTATAACCTATCGACTACGATACCAACTTGTAGCGCCCCAAAATCGGTCTATCTTCACACGGATTTAAATGCGTTCGAAGTACATCATTCATCAAACATACATCATTATATCTTGAAAATATAATAACATACATTCTAAATTCCGGGTTCTAAAACCTTATAACCTTTCTCATTACAAATAATGATAATTACATTATTCCTTTCATCTTACAAGAGTGACTTTTATCGCCACGAGGATACATAACAGATTCATTAAACTAGTCTATAGTTTAATTTTCATCTTTCTACATTACAAGTCTTCACTTGATCTTCTCGCTCATTCACATTACGAATAGCACTTCATCTGGATACCATCGACTTGATCTTACGGGATCCTTAAGTTCTTCTAACTAACATCGTTCATTTGAAAATGTTTTTCATTTAAAGCAAGTGTGAGCATTCAATTGCTGACAAGTCTTATGCGAGTTGAACATACAACTTCAAGAGTTTAACATTCCTTTGGAACTTCGATAAGCGAACAAAGGTTATGAAGCGGCTTGAACAATAGGAATAATCTCGATTCCTATCATTTTAAAACATTAGTCACCTTCACTTTGAAATACTTTCATTCTCTCTCTCTTTCATACACATTACATGCGGCTAGAATCAATAGCACAGACTTAACAATAACGGTTCATGTATAATGAGAACATTCTTTTATTGAGCAGTTCAATCATAGAACAGTTTATCTCACATAAAACAAAAGTGTTCAAATTGTGGCACAAGGCCTCATACATTCTACCACCTTATACAAATATCGCACATTCGCACATAGACAGAACTTCTCAAGTTCAACATCGAGAAGTTTAAGAAACTAGCATTCATTTAAAATATGAATGAAGTTAGGAAACTTGCCTTATGACTACGACTACGACTTACTGTTGAAGCTGCTCATTTCAATTCCTATAACACATAATGAAATAACACATACACCAATTAGTCATATACTTGACTTACACATTGGTTTACTTAACTTTACTTCTTAGGGTTAGCGTTCTTGCAATATAATTTTCTGCGACTAACTTTCATTACCGGTTTCTGGCTTCATGACATCGGAGATGTCTTACTCAAAAGCGTTCTTCATCTTTGATGATTTACATTCTTATCTTCTTCTTATAACTTCTCTAGGACTCGCACACATCACTTCTCTCTTTGGTAGTCCATATGGTACTCTGAGTGGTTTCCCACAAACAACCAACAAACAAGTTCCGTCTCATCTACTTGCCATCACGGTGAGTTAGATCGGTTGCCGATTTCGTATATACCTTCGCTCTCTGAAGGAATTGTTTAGCTTGACTCTCGTATATGTCAACCATCAAAGGTTACGATTGTACCACAACCTAAATTTATCTTAACTTATACGAACTATTAACTATAATGTTCGTTAAGTTAATTTCTTATTCCTTTTGGCTTTACGGCGGCAAGTAATTGCCATACCTCGGGATTCATTCTTATCAGACTCACATTTGGCTTTCATTAATCTTATTCTTAGATTCGTCGGACTTTCTCGATACCATTCATATGTTACTTACTTACCTTTGTCAGCGTCTATATGTCATACTGACGGGGTATACTTAGCTTACGTTAAGTCCAATGCGAATCGATTCACGAGGATCATTTACGTATTCAGCGTTCACGTTGCTCATCTCTTAACCTCTCATTCAACCTTTACTCAAGGTTTTAATCGCTTTCAATCGTTATCCATCCCATGAACCCCATGTTCTTTATTATTTTCTTAATGTCGAAGCCATCTGGTGGTCGATCGTTGTATGCTAAGGCCGATCGTTCATCACAACAACGTTGCATTTCACAGCGTCTATACGCTTTACACTTATCTCTCATTACCATGACATAACATCGAAATGTTATTCATTACTTTCGTCACTCAGCGTCTAAGGAATCACAATCATAGCAATCCCTCACGTTTCGTTTATTGCGACTACGATCCCCGGATCTCGGTTCCGTAATCCGCTAATTACATTCTTTTAATCTCGTTTAATCTTTTCGTTCAACCTTCATTAAAGGTTTAAAACACTTGATTAAGTGTTACATTAAGTGAACTACATGTTCATATTTCTTTCTTGCACATCCCCAGTGGTTGAGCACTTAAAAGCTCATTCTTGGCCACCCTGTCTGCGTGTCTGCTGGCTTTCTCTCTCTTCACTAAGACTACGCGTTGCTTGCACGAGTTAGCGATGTCGGCTCTCTCTCTGGCTGCTGCTGCCACCACCTTACAAAGGCATGTATGCGTGCATGGATGGCGCCAAGCCCTTCTTCTTGAAAATTTTTCTAAGTGTTAACTTCATTTTAAGACGCTTACTTTCCGATCTCATAACTTCTTCGTTATAACTCGGAACGAGGTCGTTCCAAAGCCATTTTCTTCCTTATCTTATGTAATTTGATTACCCACAGATAGAACTTTGTTCTGAATCTGTTAACATGCCATTCAATTAGCTTAATCTTTGCCCTTTATTCGTTTTACATTATTATTAACGTTCTTCGTTCGTTAAATCAAGTAATTCGGTCATCGAACTTCGGAATTCGTTTCGTTCTTGAGTCTACGACTCACATTTTATCGTTTCTCTTACTTTTCTTATGAAACCCTACACGTTCGGGTTCATTTACTAACTTTCTAATTCTCGCTTCGTCTTTTTACAAAATTTTTGCCATAACCGTTATAGCTCGTTTTAATTCATTCTTCATGAGCGTTTCTCTAGATTTCTAACCAAGCAATAAGCATCTAACTTATACGCGATGGTTTTAAACTTGTCCATCAACAACAATTATACTACGATGGTTTTAAATTTGTCCATCAACAACGTTCTTCGTGTTCTTCGCGTGTTCTTTGTGTTCTTCGTTCGTTCTTCATTTTTAATCGATATTTTGGATTATGATTTCACTTTTTCTTGGAATTTGATGTTATAGAACATCATTCCTTACTTATTTAACCTACTCATTCATAAGATTCATTCGGATCGCTCAAAATCCTTACGAATCTTATACTTCCTTAAGAAATTTATAAAATAAACTTCTAATTCTTATTTCTTAATTTTCTTACGATTTCAACCATATGAAATCATTTCTAACTTAATCTACTTCTTATCTTCATTAAGTTATGTTTTTGAACATATTAAACTTAAAGAAAATTAGAAGAAACTAGGGTTCGGATTATCGTTCTTCATTAATCTCCTTCCGTCGGACAAAGCGTGCACTCAGGGCAAAGCTTTTTTCCTCTTCTCTTCCTCTTCTTCTCCCATCCGAACTCTCTCTCTTTCTCTCTCAAGTGTTGGTTGAAATTTTCAATCAAACAAATGAGCTTAAGGCTTGTTTATATAGAAAACCAAGGCTAGGGGCATTTTAGTCATTTTGCCCTCCCTAACCTCCTTCTTATTCAAGGCTTAAGGACTAAGTTAACTTAGCCCTCAGTTTTGCTTAGCCCTTAAGTTTTTGTAGTTCCATCTTTTGGGTTTTCGTCAAGCGGTTTTAAAAGCTGCGATTCTCGAAATCAAATATTTTTGGATATTTCGTCTTTCCTTTACCGATTAACTTTTACGTATTCTACGGATTTTCGAAAAACTGAAAAACACTTTTTGGTGTCAAACGTTTTCTTTCAAATTTTCCCCTAACGTAGCTAAACGAATAAAAAGTACATAACAATACTTTTCGTCGTTTTTATTTTGTCCGATTTCTGCACGTTTTTTGAGAAAAACTTTTATCGACTTACTTAACATTTCACGACATATTATCGTCAAATCTTTCGACGGAATGTCATTCTGACATACCGAACTCTCGGAACAGCTTAGGTTATTCAAATGTTAACCCTTAGATTTCGTCGAGTGAATAATGCTTATTTCGTCTTTTTCCCCGAAAATATTTTGTTCCCGGAAAATTTTTATTTTCGTCTTGAAAATTCTTACTCATTCAATCTATAGCTAGCTCGTGGCGAGAATCCTCTCGATTAATAATCATTCTAGGTTATAGAGCGATTAATAAACACATAACTTCTGCAGAATAATATTAATAAAAATTCATTTTATTAATAACTAATTCTTTAAATCTTAATTTTTGGACAATCCGGATTTTAGGGTTGTCGCAATAGATAAAATAAATCTTTCCCTTATGGGGTTACAACATCTAAATAATAATAAATATAATCCCAGGTTAAACTAACCTTAAACATCTGTGCGGAATCATAAACAAATAACAAGTCTTAAATAACATCAAGCCTGAAACATAAATACATAATCACATAAACAACAAGTCTTCATCACTTGTTTATCTTGCCCTTGCCTTTACTAGTGGAAGGCTCGTCGGATCTTTCATTCTTAACTGCAATGTTATTATTATGCAAGAGTGAGGACGATTGCCCACAAGTATAACAATATAACAATAAAATAATAACATGTGAATGAATCAAAGACTTCTGAAATAGGAAAACTCGACTTTCGCATCAAGAATGAATAACAAGAATCAAAAAAACTTCTGAGGGTCATAAGACCTTGAACTATGTCCTAGGTTGTCAAGTGTTTATACTTGAAACCTTTAACAGTCATGAGATTATGGACTCTTCTCCTCGTACTTAGGGGGATCAACCCTTAGTACCATACTGTGCACAATATCTTAACGCTAACGCATAAGTAATCCCCTATACAGGGTTGTTCATCTCAGTTTGAAATTAGAGTCCGCACCAAAGGAAGTTTGGTTTGGATAATTCAACAAGGGTTCTGAAATTTAGAACGTTCATCAACTATGGACTAGTCAAATCATTAAGGGTTCGCTAATCTAACAAGGTTCAATAGTAACTGATATTTAAATCGAATAACAATCTCAAGAGATATACAATAGAATAAGTATTGTATAACATAATCATATTTTGAAAGATTAATAAACTTTAATATAACAAAATGGACTTGATCAATAATAACGAGAATTTGCTCGATATAAAGAGATAAATTTATAAACTTATATAATGATAACGAGTAGGGTTAGGAAACTTGCCTCTCGCATATGTTATACGTTAAATTATACACGTTCCTTTACATACCATTTACATTCACAATACCAGTTAATTATAATGTAACTAGTCATCATAAGTTCATTCTTTTTGTTTAACTCAGATTATGACTATAATTAGTCAAATTACCACACTTACTGTCACATAATTTATACTTCACGAACAATAAGCTAACTATGCATTCAATGATTCAATTCACACATAAATGTGTTATTAATATGTTAAGCATTTATTTTAACGTCTCGTTATACGTCTAACATAATTTTATGTTCCTTAGATTCGGTTACTATCACATTTCTAGACTTGAATAATTAAAAAAAAATTCATTTCAAGACAATCTGCAAAGTGGCGCTGTGGCGCCACCATCAAAACTTAATCTCATTATTGCATGCATACAGTAGCCTGCTGGCTTGATCTTTGGAGTTCTTGGTAGCAGATGGCATCATGGCCTTGGCCATAAAGCGTGGAGCTGGTGGTGCTACTATATATATGAACGAAGCCGATTCTGCAATTCGCGAAAAATTGCAGAACATGGCCAAAACCTCCAATTAATTTATTCTTACACGAATTTAGACATACCCAAACACTGAAATACACATATGACTACTACCCAAACCTTCTAGCATTATTTTAACAAGTTTAAACACAAAATAGACAGAATCAAAACATGTAATTTCACTGTTCTTGATGTTCTTGAAAGTTTTGAACACAAAACATAAAAATTAACACTACGGGTTCTCTAAATGTGAATTTTGGCTGGAACGTGTACAATTTCTTGGACATGTAATCGATAAGGATGGGATTTCTGTAGATCCATCAAAAGTTGAGGTAGTGATAAATTGGGAACAACTAAGAACTCCATCAGAAGTAAGAAGTTTCTTGGGATTGGCAGGATATTACAGACGATTTATTCAAGATTTTTCCAAGATTGCTACTCCGTTGACAAATTTGACGAGAAAATCTATAAAATTTGTTTGGACAGAAAAGTGTGAGGAAAGTTTTCAAGAACTGAAAAAGAAGTTAAGTATGGCACCTGTGTTGTCATTACCAGATAATACAGGAAACTTTGTGTTGTATAGTGATGCTTCACACAAAGGATTGGGTTGTGTCCTTATGCAGAACGACAAGGTTATTGCGTATGCATCAAGGCAACTGAAAGATTATGAGAAAGGGTATCTGACTCATGATCTAGAGTTGGCGGCGGTTGTGTTTGCACTGAAGATATGGAGACACTATCTCTACGGAGAGAAATGTGAGATCTACACAGACCATAAAAGTCTGAAGTATATTTTCACACAGAAAGACCTGAACATGCATCAAAGAAGATGGATGGAATTGATAAAGGATTACAATTATGAGATCTTTTATCATCCGGGCAAAGCTAATGTGGTTGCCGATGCCTTGAGTAGGAAAGGTAGAGAAAAGTTGATGTTGTTAATAGATAAGGAGGAGCTTATTACAGCAATGGCAAGGCTAGAGTTGGAAATCAAATTTCCAAAAGAACCCAATGAAAAATTGTAGCAGATAGAAGCTAGTCCAACTTTGGTGGACAAAGTGAAGAACACTCAGCTACAGGATGAAGAATGTAGAAAAATAAAGGAAACTGTGGTCAAGGGTAAAGAAGTGAAGTACAAGGTCGATACTGAGGGAATGCTAAGATTCGATGGATGAATTTGGGTTCCAGTAGTACAAGATATTAAAGAAGACATCTTGACGGAAGCTCATAGCTCAAGATATTCGATTCATCTGGGAAGTACGAAAATGTATCAAGATTTGCGACGACATTATTGGTTGCCAAATATGAAAAGAGACGTTGCAGAATGCATTGAAAGGTGCTTGACATGTCAAAGAGTGAAGGTTGAACATCAAAGACCAAGCGGATTACTTCAATCGTTAGAGATACCAGAATGGAAATGAGAGCATATCACAATAGATTTTGTGGTAGGTCTTCCAACGACTCAGAAAGGATACGATGCGATATGGGTGATAGTGGACAGATTGACAAAATCTGCACACTTTTTGCCAATAAAGATTAGATTTAATCTTGATCAGCTGGCGAAGCTATACGTTAAAGAGATCGTCTCAAGACATGGAGTTCCAATATCAATAGTGTCAGATCGAGACTCGAGGTTCACATCAAATTTCTGGAAGAAACTTCAAGAATGCATGGGAACGCAATTGAAGATGAGTACGGCATATCATCCGCAAACTGATGGGCAAAGCGAACGAACAATTCAGACACTAGAAGATATGTTTAGAGCATGCATCATGGATTTCAAAGGAAACTGGGATGATCATCTACCGTTGGTGGAATTTACATACAACAACAGTTACCATGCAAGCATTGGTATGCCGCCATACGAAGCATTATACGGCAGGAAATGCAAAACTCCACTATACTGGGATGAAGTTGGTGAACGTCAACTACTAGGACCAGAACTGGTACAGCAGACCGCTGAAATTATCACTCATCAGAGCAAGACTAGTAGCTGCTCAAGATCAATAGAAGAAATATGCTGATCAACATAAGCAGAATCGCGAGTTTGAACCAGGAAATTTTGTGTTCCTGAAAGTTTCTCCTTGGAAGGGGAAAATTCGTTTTGGCAAGAAGGGAAAGCTAAGCCCAAGGTTTATTGGACCTTTCGAGATTCTACGAAAAGTGGGCGAAGTGGCTTATAAGGTAGCTTTACCTCCAGAATTAAAATATGTGCACAACATTTTTCATGTGTCGGTGTTGCGACCATATAAACCCGATTACAAACATGTGATCGAGTATGAACCGTTGCAGTTCAGTTAAGATTTATCCTATGAAGCGATTCCTATCCAGATAGTAGACAGGAAAGAACAAGTGCTCATGAATAAAGTGATACCTTCTGTGAAGGTGATATGGAAGAACCACAATGTCGAAGAGGCTACGTGGGAACTCGAAGCAGAAATAATGAAAAATTACCCTGAGCTATTTGTTTAATCCGTGTCTTCGATTCTGGGGACAGAATCCTTATAAGTAGAGAAGAATGTGACGAATGATTTGTTTGAGTTGTGATTCTGAGGACAGAATCCTTGTAAGGAGGGAATGATGTAACATTCCAGAATTTTAAATTATAATATTAAATATTTATTGAATTATGTAAGTATTTAATGGATGTGTTTATTTTTGAATAAATAATTGTTCAATTTGATTTGATTTGATGTGGTTAATTATTTTTTTAAAATAAATAATTAATGAGTTAAGGAAATTATTATTATATTGATATTTCAATTTGATGGTTAATTATTTGTATTGAGTTATGTGATTAAATGAATTATTTAAAAATTGTTATTAGAATTAAATAAATTAAGTATGAAAACTTAATTAAATAAAGTGTGATAAATAACTATATTATAAAGGAGTTATTAAAATAAATTAAAAATGGTTTAATTTAGTTTTTTCCAAACAAGGCTTAATGTATTAATTCTTTAAAAATTAAAGGGTTTTGCCAAACAAAGCCTTATGGCTTTTGAATTTCTAATTTTTGAATTTAAATAAAATAAAATAAAATATAATATTTATAGAATATACGTTAGATTTGTAACTGATGTTTTATTAAGTGTGTCGTATTAAGCATTAGCAGTTTTAGTTTTTCGTATTATAGCTATCAGTTTGATTTCTTTTTACGCATTCTAGTTACTGAGAAAAGAGAGAAGAGAGTTCAGAGAGAATTGAGAGAGAAGCTGTGAGGGAATTGGGAGAATATTAAGAATCTTTGCAGCAAACTCAGTGGTGATAGCAAGAATTTCAAGCAAATTAAAGGTATTTTTACATAACCTTAGTATGGTATATATATACATATGCATATTTGTGTTCACGGCAAAAAAACTATATGCTCTATGAATTCCATATTCTTGAATTGTAGCTATACAATAAATTATGGGGATTATTCATGTTGGTGAGATTTTAGTTGGGTTATAAACAAGAAATGGTTTGCTTAACATATATATATGATTGTATGCTAGATTAAGTCTGCAAGAAGAGAAATTTGTTTTTTTGCAGTGAATATATGTATGAACATAGTTTGAATATAGGTATGAATATATATATATATATATATATATATATATATATATATATATATATATATATGATTGTGAACTAATGGTGAAATTGAACTGTGATTATGTTAATTAGCTTGTTAAGAATTACAGAGAACGTAGTTAAAAGGAATCAATTTGATGTATAATAGGAATTACAGTGTTAAACTTTGTCAAACAACGTCAATAAAGGAATTTAGTTTTAAAAAAAAATTGGCTTTCAAGGATTTAAGTTTTCTAAATTTTTTGTTTAGTTGTTTAAATTGGTACATATATATATATGCTTGGTAATATTTATGTGTGCTTTAAATGATTACACATGTTAATTGGTGTTAAAAATTAAGACACAGTAGCTTGGTTTTGTTTCTGGTTTTGGGTGTTTTGTAATTCGGACCCTTTGCTTGATTTGGCCATACCAAATACTAAATTTCGCTTCACAATATTTGGAATTGTAGCTCTGGTCGGATAGTTTTGACCTCCTATAATAAAACGGCCATAACTTTTTCATACGAACTTCGATTGAGGTGATTTAAGATGATTCAGAACGAGAACGAATAGACCTATAACTTTTATGCTTTAAGGTTTTCAATTTGAAATTGTTATGAAGGGTCAAAATGGCCATCTTTAGGACTATTGTGTATTTGGAGCCAATCAGAGGGCGTCAGGAGCGAATGCAAGTGCAATCCTTTGTGTGTTAGTATAACTTAATGATAACATGTTGGACATGTAATTGAATGTTGTATCAAGTTGTTAATGTGTATATGGTGCAATGACATGATCACTTAAGAAGTTGTAATAAAACTAAAAAGTAATGTTCATGAAAAGATGTGTTGTTGTTTAAACTTAAACTTAGTTAGTAGCTATACTAAAAGTAAGAAAGCAACTCATGAAGGTAATGTTAGTGTAACTAATGTGTATTGTCAATACATATGGAATGTTTAGGACTTGTGGTGAACATGAGTAGTGATTGTTTAACCTACGCATGAGGCAAGCTCTCTAACTCTACTTTTATAATTGTGCAAGTATCTAAACTATCTTTGAGCAAGTTTTCTTAACTCTAAGCTTTCTTTGTGCACGTTTTTTAACCCTAATTATATCGTGCAAGCTCCTAAACCTTATATCTTGATTTTGAGCCAATCTTTAACTTGTTAATTAGCATGCAAATTTCTACATTCTAACACACTAATGTTGAATAAGTTTTATCATTCAACTTATTATTTGTTAGGCATGCTTAAGATTCAACTCTAAATAAGGTTTTAAACTTAGCTTAACATTGTTCAAGCAAGGTATGTTACATTATTCAATACTTCTGCTCTTAGATTATTCCTAAAGCATGACCTTAGTACATAATGTTGATTCACTTATGAATTATTCTATAGCATAATGTTATTAGAGTTTTATTCAACTAATCCTTAGTTGATGTTCGTAAACTATAAATTACCTTGAAACTTATCCAACCCAAACTTACTTTGGTGCGGACTTGTAGTCTAAATACTGAGATGAACAACCCTATTATTAGGGGTTTACGCTTAGCGTTGAAATTTTTGTGCACAATACATTGTACGAAGGGCTGATCCCCCTAAGTACGAGGAGTCCTTATAGTCTTATGACTGCTAACGTTGGAGTTGAAAGATTACTCGCAAATGTAGACATAGTTCATGATCTTAGGACCCTCAGTTATATATTTCAGAATGTTGATAGACCATATTGTTCATTTCTATTGAGCCTCTTATTTGGTAGTTGTTGTAAGATTTTCATTTATTGTTGTTTCAAGTGAGCTTTGTTTGCTCACTCTTGCTTATATAACCATTACGATTAAAGATGAGAAGGTTGATGTACCTTTTGATGAAGGAAAAGGAAAGATGAACAAGTATTGAAGACTTGTAACATGTTGATATTTTATTATCAGATTTTATTTTTAATGATTGTAATAAAGTTTATTTATTTTCCGCATTTAAATGATTGTATTTAAAGGTTAGACAACCTGGGAGATTTTATTAATGTAACCCTTTAATGGGGAGGTTTTATTATTCAATTTTACTATGATTGAGTAGTTAGATATGAATGTTTGATTAAGTGAACACCAAATCATGTGGGAATGAAGTACCTAGATTTGGGGGTGTCACAAGTTGGTATTAGAGCTTTAGGTTATGAACCTTAGGTGGGGAAAAGCCTTAGGAAGTAACCTTTGAAAAGATAGTGATGATAAACTCTTATTGAGTTGTTAAGGAAAAAGTACTAAAATACTTATGTGATTATATGATTACAACTTATGTGCTCGTGAGTGTCGAGTAGTAATGATTTGTAATTAAAACTTAAAATTTGGTTGACAGGATGGCTAATATAGGAGGATCCGGTCAGGCTAGAGAGGAGGAGCCTCGAGATATTCAGGTGATTTAGGAACAACTCATCGCCACGGGGAAGCGATTCCGTTGGTCATGATGAGTTGAGCAGGAGAGAGTACCTGATGAGGAGGATGAGATAGAGACGGATGAGGAGGACCCTGTTAAGCTGACACGGTCGGGGGATGAGGAGGAAGAGGAGGAAGAGATTCCACTTAACTCGATAGCTGCCCATATGTACGACGAGGTGTATGACCGCAATGTGGAACTTCAAGATACCGTCGAGGTGTTGCAAGAGATAGTAGCTGAACAGCAGACCTCGATGGCACAGAAGGATGACGAGATCCAAGATCGAGAGGAACGTCTGAATAACATTGAAGAGAAGCTGGTTCACACTGAAGGAGAGAACGAGCGAATGATAGCAGAGATTGCAGAGTTGAAGAACACGTTGAAAGAAGAAAATACAAAAAGGACAAGAGCTGAAGACGCGTACAATGAAGCTTATCAACGAGCCAGGATGGCAGAGAGGGACGCACAAGCAAAGAGGATGAAGATGGAGGAGATGAATAATGTATTCAACACCGTGATCAATCTAGCTCAAGATCAAGTCGTGGGTTATCCTATTCAGTTCGAGATGCTGCCATCATACATTTTAGATCGCCGAACAATGACTCGAATTATGGAGGAAGAGCGTCGTAAGGCTACACAGTATCTTAGTAGGACATTGTAGGGAATGTACCTGATATGTGGTTAGGGAGTAAATAAATTGTAAATCCCGGGGATGATATAACCAATGGGATAGATGATGATGATGTTGTCCTGTAACTGTTATAGTTTAGGAAAGTAATGTAAATAGCAGTGATGCTATTGTTTTGATGTTTTTAAAAGATTATGAATGAATAAAAGTTATTATTTTATTCAAAGTGTTATGTGTTACGTGAATTTTTTTTGTGTGTGTAAATTAAGTAGAAATACTTAAAGAAATGGAGTAATAGTCTAATGAGTGTATTTTTAACAAAAAATGCCTCCAAGACGTCAACCACCCCGACAGAGAACTACTGAAGGAACCAATAATAATAATGCTGAAGATAATCCAGTTAAGCAATTCATAACGTTACTAACAGGAGCGTTGCAGAATCAACCTCAGAATCAAGGAACAAATTTTAAGGATTTCAAGGCTGTTGGACCACCAAAATTCTGTGGGTCCATGAATCCAGTTGAAGCACAGACCTGGATCATGGAAATAGAGAAAGTTTTCGATGTTGCTAGGGTAAAGGATAACCATAAGACTGCTTTTGCAACATTCATGTTGAAAGCAGAGCCGAGTTATTGGTGGCAAGCCAATAAAATCTGAGGAGGTCAAGGGGTAATGTCTTGGGAAAGGTGCAAGGAAATATTCTTTGAGACCTATTTCCCAGAAAGTTTGAAGAGTTAGCTAGAAGTGAAGTTTTTAGAACTGAAGCAGGGAACGATGTCGGTATCTAAGTATGCTATAAGATTCAATGAGTTGGCAAGGTTTGCGTCATATCAAGTCAGCACAGACGAACGCAAGGCAAAGAGGTTTGAGCAGGGACTGAAACCCTAGTTGTACAGTAGAGTCTCCCTGTTCCAGCTGAAGAAGTTTGCAGCGGTAATGGAGAAAGCAATTCTCGCTGAGAGTTGAAACGAGGCTGTAACAAAACACAACCAAGAGCAGAGGAAGAAGAAGAGTGAAGGTAAAGCTAAGAATGGTGGTGGTGGTAATTATGGGAATGGCAACAATAATTTGAAGAGGAAATGGAATGCAAATGTGGGGGACTGGAAATCAGCAAGGAAACCAGCAAAAGAAGAAGTTCGAAGCATGTGCTACATGTGGGAAGTTTCACAAGGGTGTGTGCTTGATGGGGAAATGAGTATACTTCAATTGTGTCCAGGAGGGTCACATCGCCCCAAATTGCAATCAACCTAAGAAGAACATTGGTTTCACGTGCGGGTCCAAGGATCACTTTGCTCGTGAATGCCCTAAAAAGAGATCTGGTGAGGTAAATGGAAGCAAGGAAATCTTTGGTGGAGGAAGTCTGTTGACTATGTTGGGCTTTGACACGTAAAGCATACAAATGAAATTAAAATTTTAAAGCAATTTCCAAACCCTAAAGCAGGATCCATGCGAAAATCAATTAATTCAGAGGTTTAGAGATTATACGGATATAAAAAAAAAAAAACGAGAATCAAACCGATTGCGCCTCGAATCTCCAACTTAATACAAACCGATTCGCGCTCTACGGATATCCATTCCACGCAGCACGCCGCATTTAACCGTCGAACGATTACGCAATAAGAAGGACTCATGTACTAGCCACCAAAAGGAATGGATTTTTTCAAACTGTTTTTTCTCTAGTCTCTCTCTAAGAAGCGGCTAGGTTTTTCAATTATGATATCTTACCCTAAGTAGGCTGCTATATATCATATATATAGTAGTTAAAAGGAATTAATCAAATCAAAACCTAATTTTATAAAATCCGAATTTATATATATATATATATATATCTCTTAATTAAGTCTTACTTAATTAATATATATATATAAATTATCCTTTTAATTTAAATTCGTGATTTAAATACTATTAATCATATTAATATATTTAAATCCTTAAAATTTAAATTAATTCCCTTTTAAATAACGTTACATGTGTGTGACTTACATAGGTTATTATTACGTTGGCAATAATTTTAAAATCATATTATAAAATTATAAACGGTGAAATGGCATCTAGTAATGCATCATCGCTACCCAAGTAATAATAAGATCGATGATTCGATGCAACCTTTTCGTGACCAATGTTTCAATGTAATTTAATCCTTTTAACCTTAATATCCTAGATTAAACTCGAAGTCATGGAATGTGTCATACTCTTCATAATTTAATCTGAAGTTTTCTTGATCAATGAGTAGACTATATAAAACAAATCACTATTTGAGCATGGCCATGCATTTCATAGTCCTACTCAATCAAGAGGCCTATGGATATCACCCATAATATATAGGATGGTTAAATTCCATCTAGATCACTCATATTTCTCAAACGATTAATGATGAATCCAATAATCACCTTTATAGTCCACCCTATTAAAGGTGACTATTGATGATATCAAAGTACATAAATTCTCGTGTAGTAATATAGCGATTTGAATTAGGAGGACCATTACATCATTATGTCACTATGAGAATTGCTAATTACACTTCGCATAATGCTCCATATAGAATTCTCATGGTGGGTTACATCCAAAGACATCGTTCTTCAACATGTACCTATGCATTGACTTAATATCTCATATATTTATGACCAATGAGATTTGGTCATCAATCGATCCACATACTAGTCTCAATGCATCATTGTTGTCCCATCAACAATGATACTCGATTAGGGACATTTAAGAACAACGATACTAATGGTAATATATAATCTCATGTTCAAGTCACATACTTGAAACTATATAATTTGTATCACTATTCTAAGGAATTTTATTATGTTAACAATTATATTACGCATGATAAATAAAACCATAATAAAATCATATATTTATTCAATCAAATATAATATCAAAAAGCGTTAAGCAATTATATCAAATAATTGGCCCTCAGGGCATAAACTCTATGATCTCCCACTTGCACTAGAGCCAATCACTCATGTATCTAATACCCATGGAACTAGTGTGTGAGTGCGTAGCTTCTAACTGCGACAAAGCCTTTGGTTAGTGGATCTCGCAACATTATCATCCGTTGGCACTCTTCCTATATGTACATCTCCTCTATCAATGATTTCACGGATGAGATGGTACCGCCTAAGTATATGCTTGGATCGTTGGTGAGATCTCGGGTTCCTTAGCTTTGTCGTAATGGCTCCATTATTATCACAAAGATAGAAAGCAACCGGATCAACAATGGTTGGAACAACACCAAGTTCGATGATAAACTTTTTAATCCATCTGACCTCCTTGGTCGCACTAGAAGCAAACAATATACTCAAACCTCTGTTGTAGAATCATTCATCGTCTCTTGCTTGAACTTTTCATTAACAAAGACCACCATTAAGGCAAAACACAAAACGATCGAGACTTATAGTCATCATTGTCACCGAAACTAACATCCGTGTAACCCTTCTTCGCTAGTTCGTCTTCACCTCCATATACCAAGAATGAATCCTTAGTCCTTTTCGGTACTTGAGGATATTCTTGGCTAACATCGATGACCTTCACGGATTCGATTTGGTATATCCGCTAAATCGTCATGCTCAAAGCATACGAGACATCCCGGACGAGTACATATCATTGCATACATGATAGATCCAATTCTTCGAAGCATAAGGGATCTTTCTCATACTCCTCATCATCTTGTGATTTAGGACATTGGGCCTTAGAGATCTTTACACCATGAGTCACGGGTAAGTTTCCTCTTTTCGCTTCTTGCATCTTTGAACCATTTCAACACTTTATCAATATATGTACTTTGACTTAAAGTAGAGCATTTTTCTTGATCTATCTCTATAGATCTTGATACCTAAAATGTAGGCAAAGATCGCCCAAATCTTTCATGGAGAAACATTTTCCTAACCATGTTTTTTATAGCTCAGAAGGAAGGAATGTCATTCCCAATAATTAATATGTCATCAACATATAATACTAGGAATACAATGTGACTCCCACTAACCTTCTTATATACACAAGGTTCATCTTCATTTTTAATAAAGCCAAATTCTTTGTCGCTTCATCAAATCGAAGATTCCAACTCCGAGAGACTTGCTTCAATCCATAAATGGATCATTGCGACTACATACCTTTCAAAGATCCTTTGAGTGAAAAAACCTCGAGTTGTGTCATATACACATCCTCAAGGAGATTTCCGTTAAGGAAAGCGGTTTTGACATCCATCGCCAGATTTTGTAAGATCTCGATGGATTTAACCATTTCCATTGGAGAGAAGGTTTCATCATAGTCAACACCTTGAATTTGTTTGAAACCTTTTGCTACCAATCGGCCTTTATAGGTTTGTACATTACCATCCATATCGGTTTTCTTCTTGAAAACCCACTTGCACCGATTGGTTTTACTTCCTCTGGGTGGATCAACCGAGTCCATACTTGGTTAGTATACATGGAGTCCATCTCGCATTTCATGGCTTCAAGCCATTTCTCGAATCTGGTCCATTCATAGCTTCTTGGTAGGAAGCAGTGCTCATCTTGATCTATGAGCATCACATCGCCTGCTTTTGAGTCACAAGATATCCATAATATCTCTCGTGCTCTTGGCGTGTCCTACCAGATCTCTGAATGACATGTGTAATTTAAGAGCAGTTCACTTTCCACAATTTCTTGTGGTTCTCGCTTCATGTTCCAACTCAGTTCAATGATATTTTGTGGTTCTCGAATTTCTTGAGTTCTACTTTCCTCCCACTCGCTTCCTTTAGAGACAAATTCTCTTTCTAGAAAAATACCAGTTCGAGCAACAACCACTTTGTTCTCGAAGGTTTGTAGAAATAATACCCTTTTGTTTCCTTTGGGTATCCCACAAAATTACATTTGTCGATTTGGGTCCGAGCTTGTCGAATTCAGACGTTTTACTTAACGCCTCGCAACCCCAAATCTTCATGAGCAACTATATACTAGGACGTTTCCGGTCCACATTTCATATGGTGTCTTTCAACCGTCTTTGTAGGAACACGGTTAAGTGTGAATGCAAATTGTCTCTAGGCATGACCCCGAAGCTTATTGGAAGATCTGCATGACTCATCATTGATCGTACCATGTCCAACAAGGTTCGATTCCTCCTCTCGATACACCATTCCATTGTGGTGTTCGGTGGAGTGATTTGTGATATAATACCACACTCCTTTAGAAGGTCATCAAAGTCTTGGCTTAAGTATTCACCTCCTCGATCGGATCGAAGGGCTTTTATGCTTTTGCCAAATTGGTTTTGAACTTCATTCTTGAATTCCTTGAACTTTTCAAAGGATTGGATTTGTGTCTCATAAGATACACATATCCATATCTACTAAAGTCATCGATAAATGTAATGAAGTAATAAAACCTACCTCTTGCTAACTAACTCATGGGTCCACATACATCACTATGTATAAGTCCCAATACATCGCTAGCCCGTTCAATCGTGTCCAATGAAAGGGCTTTAGTCATCTTGCCTAATAAACAAGACTCACATTTCTCATATGATTCAAAATCAAATGAATCCAAGAACCCATCTTTATGGAGTTTGGATATACGTTTCTCATTTATATGGCCTAAACGATAGTGTCAGAGATATGTTGGATTTGAATCATTTGATTTAAATCATTTTGTATTTATGTTATAGATAGGCATTTCTAAATCAAGAATATAGAGACCGTTAAACAATTGTGCAACACCATAACAAATATCATTTAAGTAAAACAAACAACCATTGTTCTTTATTATAAATGAAAAACCTTTCTTGTCCAAACAAGAAACAGAAATAATGTTTTTGCTTATAGCAGGCACAAAATAACAATCTTCTAATTCTAAAACTAGCCCAGTGGGCAAAGATAAATGATAAGTTCCTACGGCGGTGCAAAGAACTTTTGCTCTATTTCCAACTCGTAGGTCAACCTCTCCTTTCGCTTAAAGTTTCGCCGCCTGAGTCCCCGCACATTAACACAAATATGAGAACCACATCCAGATCCAATACCCATGATGTAGAAGTAGATAAGTTGACTTCTATAACATATATACCTGAATCAGAAGTCGTACTTCCTTTTCTTTTCTTCACTTCTTCCAGATAAGCATGACAATTCCTTTTCCGAAGGTCGGTGTTTTCCATGTAGTGACATTCACCTTCTTTAGCCACCCCACCTTTAGGTTTTAAAGCCTGTTTGGTTTTGGAATTGGGTTTGGCAAAAGATTTAGATCCTATCTTCTTCTTGCCTTTCCAATTTCCCTTAGCATTCCCCTTTTGCACCATCATTATGGGAGCGGGTCTGCTTTTTCATGTTGTTCTTGGCGGTTCTTAACATGCTCAACAACTCGAAGAAGGGGTTTCTCAATTTCATTCATAAGATAGTTCATAACAAATTGAGAGTAGGCTGCTTTGTTCAAAGATTGCAAAACAAGGTCAGTTTGGGCTTCGGAGTGATTGGAAAACCCAACCTATCAAGGTACTCAATATACCCAATCATTTTCAAAGACATGTGGACCAACTGGATCACGTTCACCCATTTTGTAGTGATACAACGCCTTGCTTGTATCATACCTCTCCGTCGAGCATGCCCTTGAACAATTTCTTGAGATGCTCGATCATCTCATAAGCATCCATTAACTCATGTTGCTTCAAGCTCGGCGTTCATGGTTGCTAGCATGACACAACTCACATCCAGAGCAGCATCATCTTGATGCTTCTTGTAAGCATTGTGTTCGTGACGTGGTGCAATGATGACAATTGTGTCTTTGCGAGGAATGGGCCCATCGAGGACATATAGCTTACGCTCTTGTTTGAGGACAATCCTCAAGTTCCTATGCTATCAAGGAAATTAATTCCACTTAGCTTGTCCTTTTCAAGGACCGATCGTAATGAAAGACTATTTTGTTGTTGTTGTTTGCCATTTGATATCTACAATTTATAAGTGCAACAATAATAAGTCAAATTACGAGTTGATATTATATAATTGATAATAGTACATTCAAAATATACCTCCCACTATTTTATTCAAATTAATAGCCCTCACCATTAATTCGGAAAGCATTTTCTATTAAATCTTTCTAGTGAGCCAAGATCCATATTTCATTATGCCTTAAGTTAGCTTTGGCTATTCTCTTAAAACATAATTATTTAGGTAGACAACCCTTTGTCAATTATATCATATATAACTCCTGGATAGTTTGGTAAACAACATTTGTTTCTAGTCCATCTAATGGTACCAACCAAACTCTATGCCTCTAAGTCCACAATCCTATTGAGATAACTTAGTTAAGTCGGGCCCAATGATTTTAATAGTTTGGATATCACAATTATCCTATCGCATCTTACCTAGATAAATAGGGTACTTTGCTTTGGCAAACCTACATCTATTGATCAAGGTCTTGATGAGTGTTATTCATTGGAAGGCATCCGATTTAGACTCAATAATTTAATGAGGATTTTATTAATTTAGATCTCACCAATTTTAATCTTGTTAAGCATGCACATTATTAATCATATCATATCACATACAAGCATAAATAAAGTGCAAAATTAAATGTGTCATGATTATGGCCCAATCCATCGTCAATCTTTTCAAGCTAATGAAAGATTGAAGGTCAATCTAAGGTGGTAAAAGATCTTAAAATAAATAACTTCCTTGGATCTTCCCTCTAGCATCGCCTCCTCTCCATCATCATCTTTCCATTGTGTTCTCCATCTTGACATCTTCATCAATTCTGATTATTACATGACATAAAGAAACCTCGAGTTACATTCGAGGGGATTTAGATGAGAAGAGAATATTACATTAGAATTTATAGAAAGGCACGACATGCAAGCCGTATTTCAAAACCAAAACCACTAACCTATGGGTCAAAAGGCCATAATCATGCACCATGCATATCACAATAAGCACATAACAATTTATATATAATTAAAGAAAACTATATATAAAATATAGGGGACACGACCATCGCAATGCCATTTACTGACGGGGGGGTCGAGGGAAGTCTCTTTCAGCGGTGGTCCGGTGATTTAATCATATATGTCCGCTTTTGATTTAATCATATTAAAACGAATAACAAGACACCCGAATTTATCATATATTTCGGTTTGATTTAATCATATTAAAACGAATAACAAGACACCCTTAATTTATCATATATTTCAGTTTGATTAATCATATTAAAATGATTCTTCATGCTTCTAATCCAATTAGAATAGTTATATTGTTATTCCATTAGATTAAAGATACGATTAACGGTATCATCATATATATTACCGTAATACACATTCAACGGAATATCATATATTCAATTTTATATATCGATAAACATGCATCATCATATATCATATATATCGAATACAATTAAAACACGTAATCAATTAATCTTTTCGCAAGTAGCTCGATACCTTTGTTGGGCTTTAAGACGTAAACGCATAAATGAAATTAAAATTTTAAAGCAATTTCGAAACCCCAAAACAGGATCCATGCGAAAATCAATTAATTCGAGAGGTTTAGAGATTATACAGGATATAAACAAAAAAAAACGAGAAATCAAACCGATCACGCCTCGAATCTCCAACATAATACAAATCGATTAAGCGCTTCTACGGTATTCACACGAACGCCGCACTAACCGTCGAACGATTCTCGCAATAAGAAGGACTTCATGATGATTAGCCACCAAAAGGAATGGATTTTTCAAATCTGTTTTTCTCTAGTCTCTCTCTAAGAGCGGCTAGGTTTTTCAATTATGATATCTTACCTAAGTAGTGCTATATATCATATATATAGTAGCTAAAAGGAATTAATCAAATCAAAACCTAATTTTATAAAATCCGAGAATTTATATATATATATATATATATATATATCTCTTAATTAAGTCTTACTTAATTAATATACATATATACAAATTATCCTTTTAATTTAAATTGTGATTTAAATACTATTAATCATATTAATATATTTAAATCCTTAAAATTTAAATTAATTCCCTTTAAATAACGTTTCTATGTGTGTGACCTATAGGTTATTATTACGTTGGCAATAATTTTAAAATCATATTATAAAATTATATAAGCGTTGAATGCATCTAGTAATGCATCATCGCTACCCAAGTAATAATAAGATCGATGATTCGATGCAACCTTTTCGTGACCAATGTTTCAATGTAATTTAATCCTTTTAACCTTAATATCCTAGATTAAACTCGAGTCATGGAATGTGTCATACTCCATAATTTAATCTGAGTTTTCTTGATCAATGAGTAGACTATATGAAACAAATCACTATTTGAGCATGGCCATGCATTTCATAGTCCTACTCAATCAAGAGGCCTATGGATATCACCCATAATATATAGGATGGTTAAATTCCATCTAGATCACTCATATTTCTCACACGATTAATGATGAACCCAATAATCACCTTTATAGTCCACCTATTAAAGGTGACATTTGATGATATCAAAGTACATAAATTCTCGTAGTAGTAATATAGCGATTTTGTGTCGGAGGACCATTACATCATTGTCACTATGAGAATTGCTAATGACACTTCGCATAATGCTCCATATAGAATTCTCATGGTGGGTTACATCCCAAGACATCGTTTTCAACATGTACCTATGCATTGACTTAATATCTCATATATTTATGACCAATGAGATTTGGTCATCAATCGATCCACATACTAGTCTCAATGCATCATTGTTGTCCCATCAACAATGATACTCGATTAGGGACATTTAAGAACAACCGATACTAATGGTAATATATAATCTCATGTTCAAGTCACATACTTGAAACTATATAATTTGTATCACTATTCTAAGGAATTTTATTATGTTAACAATTATATTACGCAGTAAATAAAACCATAATAAAATCATATATTTATTCAATCAAATATAATATCAAAACGTTAAGCAATTATATCAAATAATTGGCCTCTAGGGCATAAACTCTAACAGACTATTACTGGACCAACATCAACAAATAAGCCTACAACAAGAACCTTCAATATGTCGGTGCAGGACGTGGTACAATCAAAAGATGTCGTGTCAGGTATTATCCCAATCAATGATATAAATGCATATGTATTATTTGATTTAAAATTACTTGCTTCGCTTTATATCTGATGATTTTGGTAAGAAATTAGAAATACCTAGTGAAGAGTTGAATTTCCCTTTAAACATAGAAATTGCGAATAGGGAAGTAATTCCTGTTAGGTTTGTATACAAGAACTGTAGGGTGAACATTAAGGGGAATGTTATGGAAGTAGATTTAATCCCGATAAAACTTAGAGAGTTTGATGTTATATTGGGAATGGATTGGTTATTCAATTATGGAGCGATAATTGATTGCCAAAAGAAGTGTGTAAACCTTATGACTCCGTCAAAGGTAGTTTTTCATGGTAGCAAATCGCCTAGACAAATGAGATGTCTGACGATGATGCAAGCCAAGAAGTTGTTGAGTCAGGCTGTGTAGGGTATTTAGCTTATATAGTCGATACTCAAAAGGAGAAGGGTGTGAAATTGGAGGAAATACCAGTGGTTAGGGAATTCGTGGACGTGTTTCCATAAGATTTGCTAGGACTTCTGCCTGACCGAGAGATTGAATTTGTGATAGACTTAGCACCAGGAACCGTTCCAATATCGAAGGCCCCGTACAGAATGGCTACGGTAGAGATGAAAGAACTAATGGTACAACTGCAAGAACTGTTAGATAAGAAGTATATTCAATCGAGTGTATCACCATGGGGAGCACCGGTGTTATTCATGAAGAAGAAGGATGGGTCAATGCGTCTTTGCATTGATTATAGGGAATTAAACAAAGTCACTATTAAAAACAAATATCCGTTGCCAAGAATAGATGACTTGTTTGATCAATTAAAGGGTGCTAGATATTTCTCAAAAATAGATTTGAGAAGTGGGTATCACCAATTGAAAGTAAGAAAGGAGGATGTACCGAAGATGACAAACGCCCCTGCAACGTTTTTTTGGTGATGTCTTTCGGCTTGACAAACGCCCCTGCAACGTTTATGGATTTAATGAACAGGGTGTTTAAACCATTTTTAGACAAGTTTGTGGTGGTGTTTATCGATGATATTCTGGTGTACTCTAAAACTCAAGAGGAACACGTGGAATAGTTACGTTTGACGCTGGAGACGCTAAGAAAAGAAAAGTTGTACGCGAAATTCTCTAAATGTGAATTTTGGCTGGAACATGTACAATTTCTTGGACATGTAATCGATAAGGATGGGATTTCTGTAGATCCATCAAAAGTTAAAGCAGTGATAAATTGGGAACAACCAAGAGCTCCATCAGAAGTAAGAAGTTTCTTGGGATTGGCAGGATATTATAGACGATTTATTCAAGATTTTTCTAAGATTGCTAATTCGTTGACAAATTTGACGAGAAAATCTGTAAAATTTATTTGGACGGAAAAGTGTGAGGAAAGTTTTCAAGAACTGAAAAAGAAGTTAAGTGTGGCACCTGTGTTGTCATTACCAGATAATACAAGAAACTTTGTGGTCTATAGTGATGCTTCACACAAAGGATTGGGTTGTGTCTTTATGCAGAACGACAAGGTTATTGCGTATGCATCAAGGCATCTGAAAGACTATGAGAAAGGGTATCTGACTCATGATCTAGAGTTGGCGGCGGTTGTGTTTGCACTGAAGATATGGAGACACTATCTCTACGGAGAGAAATGTGAGATCTACACAGACCATAAAAGTTTGAAGTATATTTTATAAGACCCCAACTTTTATGAAGATGAATTTTCTATAATTATCATTTTTGAATATTATGGAATGAATTTGATATAATGTTATAGTTGTGGGTAATATTTATAAATTTTGCAAAGTATCCAAGTTGTTGTATTATATTTGATTGGTCGGGGAATATTCTTTTTAATAGGGAATATTCGAACAACGGCGCAATCATTGGTGGACCCCACAACGGAATTATTTTCGGATTGAGAAAAACGACAAAAATATTTTTATGAAAATAACGGCAGAAGTTTTACCGTTAATACTGTTGAACTACTCTGTAGTAACAGTACAGTAATACGTGTGATTGCATAGTAGCACACGATATTGATTATTGATGCTTACGTGAGAAGTCACTCAGTTTTGTTCAATTATTGCTATAGTAATTGATGCATAGTATCTCACGTTTTTGATTTAATTATTGTCAATATTTTATATATTATTAAATTAAGAATTGAGATAACAAAGTTGATAATATTATTATTTGCATTATTAACGATGTCTAGAAGTTCTGCCAAGGAGAAGTTTGGTCATCTAATTGCGCGCCAATAGGGAGAAATCCTTATTGGAAGCCCCCTCTTTCCTAGGAACGACCTGGTCGATTAATAGTGTGAATTATGATAATGATGATGAAGTTTTGTTTTATTAGTATTATTAATGTAATAAAACAGAAAAGTTTTTTATATAAAATGTAATACTTTTATAAAGTTATTCATTTTATTAGGCTAATAGTAAAATCTTTTTATATAAAATAAAGTACTTTTATAAAGTTATACATTTTATTAGACAATAATTAGAATATATTATATTTTATTATGCATAGTGTTTACATAGTAAAATCTTTTATATAAAAGCAGTAATACTTTTATAAAGTTATTCATTTTATTAGATTATAAATAGAATATATTATATTTTATTGTAAACTAATCTGGACCGTCCGTTTAAAAGTAAATCAATCTGGACTGTTCATGGATTGGTTACTATTTAGTCCATTCTTCTATAAATAGAAGTTCATTCCTTCATTATTTCTTACGAATTCACTGAAACTCTAGAGAGAGAAACTGTAGAGAGAATTCTTCTTCTATAATCTTGAGCGTCTTTCTTTAGCGTTTAAGAAAGCTTTGAGCGTAGTGAAAGTTTCTTCAAGTATATCCCCGCCCTACCGTCGGAATACTCTTCTTTATAAGGTAAGGGGTATTTTTTTTTTTCATATTCATGAAGAGAACTTCTGTTATTCCATTCTTTATTATTACATTGAATAACTTTGATACGATCTACCCTATACTTGGTGAAATTCTTACGTTATTCCATTATTTATTATTACGTTGGAATAACCTGTCATATCGGCAATATATATGGTGAAATCTCGTTGTTATTCCATTCTTTGTTATTCGGTTGGAATATCATGTATCATGCGTTTTATCTTGGGACTGGTTTCGTTATTTATTATTTCGTTAGAATAACTGTCTATCAAGTACCGCATGCATGGTGATTTTGTTGTTATTCAATTCTTTATTATTATGTTGGAATATCACGCGGTGCGTATTACGCCGATTCGGTTCCGATTATTTATTATTCTCGTTGGAATAACTCGCTCATGCGCAAGCACCGCATGCATGGTGATTTCTTTTGTTATTCCATTCTTTATTATACTCGGTTGGTTAAAGTTTTGACTTCTATACTCCATGAAATTAGTGGAATATCCTTGATATTTGCGCTTCATCCAGTATCTTTTCATGGAAATATTTTTTTGAGCATTCTAAAATTTTACTCTACTAAGAAGTATCATGTTGACAATTTGGACATTATTAGTTCCTGGATAAATTAATTCTTGAACTTGTTTTTATTGAATTCTTATATCATTGTCATCATCCTCATGTTTATATTTTGTTGAAAGTCATGATGTATGTCTGTAGTGCATAGATGGACTTGGTATGATTATGACGAGGATTATTGATTGTAATCATAACCGTAATGTTATAAATGATGTGGTAAAAGTCCTCATTGGCCCGTAGTGCATTGATGGACATGATTGTTGGCATGATCATGACCATTGATGAATACACGAATATCCTTAGCCAGTAGTGCATGGATAATTTGTGGTTGTGATACTAATAAATATCCTTGGTCAGAAAGTGCGAGGGATGATGTGGATTATTTATTGTCGAGTCTCAAATGATAAAAGTGATGAAAACCTTTTAAATCATAAAAGATAGTAGATTTTATTTCTACTTGACTCTTTTAATGGATTACTTGTTTCATTTGCAGATTAAACTTGATGTCTATTGTATTTTATCGGTTTAACATTATTGAAGGCTAATGATAATTTATTCTGTATTATCTTAGTCATAATATTTCTTACTGGGCTAGTTGAGATCACCCTTTTACTTTCATTGTTCTCTTCAGGAAATGAGAATGTAGCAGGGGCTAGTCGAGGAATGGAGTGACGGTCCAGATAATAGCATTAGTAGTCCTCATTATTCTGTTAAATAGTGTGATAATAAATGTAACGAGGACTCAATTGAGTGTGGATATTGTCTAGATGACAATATTTGTATTAAAACTCACAGCTCATGTTGTATATTTAAGATTATATTTGTATTCTGTACCATATATTTGGCGACTCAGAATAGGTGATGTATACCTATTTTGGGGGCATCACAGTTGGTATCAAAGCTTAGGGATATGATCCCTGGCTGAGATGTGAGATAAGAACTAAGAGGGGAGAGACGGGGAATTCCTTCGCTAGTATGACCTACCTAAGTTTATTTGGTATTTAATTAGTCGATCAGAGTATAGGGATAATATGTGATATGTTAATTAACTCTTGTTTTGTGGCAGTATTTGAAAATGGCATCCGAGAATGTTGAGAACATCAATGGAGCACAGGAGACCGTTGAGTCTCCACAGATCAATAATCAGGACAGTATAGGTATGAATGTATATATATGATTTTGAACTAATGGTGAAATTGAACTGTGATTATGTTAATTATCTTGTTAAGAATTACAGAGAATGTAGTTGAAAGGAATCAATTTGATGTATAATAGGAATTACAGTGTTAAACTTTGTCAAACAACGTCAATAAAGGAATTTGGTTTTAAAAAAAAATTGGCTTTCAAGGATTTAAGTTTTCTAAAAAAAAAATTTAGTTGTTTAAATTGGTACATATATATATGTTGGTAATATTTATGTGTGCTTTACATGGATTACACATGTTAATTGGTGTTAGAAATTAAGACACAGTAGCGTGGTTTTGTTTCTGGTTTTGGGTGTTCTGTAATTCGGAGCCCCAACGCCAAATTTCACGCCCCAGCGCCAAATTTCGTGCCTCAGCGGCAAAAATAGGCCGTAACTTTTGCACCCCCCCTTGAAATTTGTGCCCCAAGTGTTGAATTTTTAGGCCCAGCCACATCGTCTCGCGCCCAAATTGGAATTATAACTTTGGCCTGGACGGTTTGACCTCCTATAGTAAAATGGCCATAACTTTTTCATACGAACTTCAATTGAGGTGATTCAAGATGATTCTGAACGAGGACGAATAGACCTATAACTTTTAGATTTTCAATTTGAAATCGTTATGAAGGATCAAAATGGCCATCTTTAGGACTATTGTGTATTTAGAGCCAATCGGAGGGCGTCGGGATGCGCAAATGCAAGTGCAATCCTTTGTGTGTTAGTATAACTTAATGATAACAGGTTGGACATGTAATAGAATGTTGTATCAAGTTGTTAATGTGTATATGGTGCAATGATATGATCACTTAAATAGTTGTAATAAAACTAAAAAGTAATGTTCATGAAAAGATGTGTTGTTGTTTAAACTTAAACTTAGTTAGTAGCTATACAAAAAGTAAGAAAGCAACTCATGAAGGTAATTTTAGTGTTACTAATGTGTATTGCCAATACATATGGTATGTGTAGGACTTGTGGTGAACGTGAGTAGTGATTGTTTAACCTACGCACGAGGTAAGTTCTCTAACTCTACTTTTATAATTGTGCAAGTATCTAAACTATCTTTGAGCAAGTTTTCCTAACTCTAAGCTTTCTTTGTGCAAGTTTCTTAACCCTTATTATATCGTGCAAGCTCCTAAACCTTATCTCTTGATTTTGAGCCAATCTTTAACTTGTTAATTAGCATGCAAATTTCTACATTCTAACACACTAATGTTGAACAAGTTTTATCATTCAACTTATTATTTGTTAGGCATGCTTAAGATTCAACTCTAAATAAGGTTTTAACCTTAGCTTAACATTGTTCAAGCAAGGTATGTTACATTATTCAATACTTCTGCTCTTAGATTATTCCTAAAGCATGACCTTAGTACACAATGTTGATTCACTTATGAATTATTCTATAGCATAATGTTATTAGAGTTTTATTCAACTAATCCTTAGTTGATGTTCGTAAACTATAAATTACCTTGAAACTTATCCAACCCAAACTTACTTTGCTGCGGACTTGTACTCTAAATACTGAGATGAACAACCCTATTATTAGGGGTTTACGCTTAGCGTTGAAATATTTGTGCACAATACATTGTACGAAGGGTTGATCCCCCTAAGTACGAGGAGTCCTTATAGTCTTATGACTGTTAAAGTTTGAGTTGAAAGATTACTCGCAACTGTGGACATAGTTCGTGATCTTAGGACCCTCAGTTATATATTTCAGAATGTTGATAGACCATATTGTTCATTTCTATTGAGCCTCTTATTTGGTAGTTATTGTAAGATTTTCATTTATTGTTGTTTCAAGTGAGCTTTGTTTGCTCACTCTTGCTTATATAACCATTACAGTTAAAGATGAGAAGGTTGATGTACCTAGCACCAGTAAGGAAAAAGGAAAGATGAACAAGTATTGAAGAATTATAACATGTTGATATTTTATTATCAGATTTTATTTTTAATGATTGTAATGAAGTTTATTTATTTTCCATATTTGAATGATTGTATTTAAAGGTTAGACAACCTGAGAGATTTTATTAATGTAACCCTTTAATGGGTAGATTTTATTATTCAATTTTACTATGATTGGGTAGTTATATATGAATGTTTGATTAAGTGAACACAAAATCCTATGGGAATGAAGTACCTAGATTTGGGGGTGTCACAGTCACATAATTAAATTTCTCGTTTATTAATTATATCATATTATTAATTCTCTAATTAATTATTAAATTAATTAAAATAATATTAGGCTTATTAAATATTTCTTTTAATTCAATAAGCTCACATAATTACATACTTTGAATAAATCAATTCTCCACATTAATTTAATAATATAACACATATAATTAAATTAATCTACCTCAACTTCATCAATTTAATTATTTAATCTAATAATTAAATCATCGGAAAAATATTTATTTAATTCAATAAATATTAAAATTAATTTACAAAATCTCGTTTGTCATAATAAATACAGCCTACTGGATTAAGTCTTTGATTTTATTGTTGAATGAAAATTGCTTGCTGAATTTATATCTTTGTAAAAATACTAGGTGTTAATAAATTTTCTTAAGATAATGAAAATATCCAAATTTTAATTATCAACAAAATTAAATAACTTTTGTGGGCAAATAAGGTAAAGCAAGTAGTAAGATGAACACCAAGATTTCTTACGTAGTTCAGCTATTACGCTCTATAATAATAGCCTAGTCCACGTCCAATACCAACTAGTATTGGAGACTCACTTTATTTCTTTAAATTGACTTCTTTTACAAAACAGATTCTTTCAATACTTGAATCACAAAAATTCACTTAAGCACTTTTGCTCCTTATGTACCGATTAACTCCTTAAGCACCTATGCTTCCTTTAACCTGTTTGTAAACAATTCTTAATCCACTTGGATTAAATACCTTTAGACAACACTTAGTCTAAATAAAAAGGATTACAAATATAAATGTCTAATGATAAAAGCAAATAATCAATTTAACAATGCAAGGCTCAACTAATGAATGCAATGATCAAAAAATAAAGAGATATCACCAATTTAGAGCTCACGATAATTCGCTGAAAATAATCTAAATTTAATTGCATAGCAGCCAAGTAATTGTACTAAAATAATTTATAGCTTTTTAATGTATAACAGTGCAGTTTTGTAATTTGTGTATCCCATAAGCTGATATATCCCAATTAAATTTATAGCCATAAAAATATTACCGTTGCCAACAAATTTCATCTCAAGAAATAACCAGTACAAATCAATCCATGTATTTCACTTGGATAAGTCAGGTATTTTATTCTTTGACTTCTTCAAAGATAATCGGTGACACCCCCAAATTTGGGCACTTTAATCCCACAGATTTGGTGTTCACTGTCCAATTAAATCATAACTAACTACCCATAAATAAAGGATATAATTAAACTCAAAAGTTTAAACAATCAATCTCCCATTAAAGGGTTACATAATCTAAAATAAATCCCAGGTCATCTAACCTTTATTACAATCATCAGTGGAAAATTAAAACATGATCATAACTAAATCTATTACATAAGCTTCATAAAGAAAAGGTAAATTAAACGTCGTCGTCTAATCAAGCACTTTGTCCTTTGTTGGTTGATTTCGCAATCAATGAATACGTGCAAGTATACACGGTAAACAAGTAATAAAGTGAAAGTAGAGTATCGTTTTCACGAGGAATTATTTAATAAAAATTACCAAGTACTAACTCTTAACCAAATCAATTTTATTTAAACAATTGCAAAGTGTGATTTTTCTAATTAAGAAAAATAAATTTACTAATTAAACCGAATTTCTTTATAAATGAATTCAAATAAATAAAGATTAAGACTTCAATATCCCCAATTATGAACTATAAATCAATTATCCAATTATCCCAATTATTATGCCTACTAAATTGTTAACAGAAATTCTCAAATGCCAAAAGTCCTTTTCCAAGTGATCAAATGACTTCTATTTAATCCATATTAATCTTGATATATTCCTATGCAAAACAATTGAATTAAACTCCTTCAATTCCAATTCCTTATGTGTTACATGCGGTGAACAGATATTTTCATTCAATTCACGAACCTAATTATTCGTCATGCAAATAACTAAGTCACATGTTATCATGCCCAGTTCTAACCCTAGATCTCATCTTTCAATTCCTTCTAGAGTAACAAGGTAATAACTGATCAAATAATTAATCAATAAGCATAAGACAAGATAAACAATTCACTTTGACATAAATAATTGGAATAAATTGAATAACTAATTTATAGACGTAAAAGGTTCAATTGAAATCTTAATGAAAGAATTAGTTCATTGTCATTGAATTAAAATCAAGAATCCACAACTGAATAGACATTAAAAGATAAAAATATGATAAGAGAAGAGAATAGAATACATTGTCAAACCAAATCGATGCTCCCTCTTGCTCTTGCTCTTGATCTCCAGTGTTCTTCAAGTTGCTTCAATCTCCAAAACTAATAAGAACTAGGGTTTATGTTCTAATCTAATAGAGTATATCTCTAATCTAATCTATGTAATCTCCCTCTATTTTATGCCTTACATCATGTATTTATAGGTTACAAGTCTAATTTTAGCTTAGGAACAAACCCAATCCAATTTGGAGTCAAAAAAGTGTCAAAATTCGCCCCAAAACGCGTCCAAGCTTGACCAGTCTCTTCCTCGGTGGCTCCTAAGACCGGAATAATCTTTGGAACATCGCTTTCTAGCGGCCGGTGGCTGCAAATAGGCATGAAATGGGCACCCCGGCGCTGGGGCCTTTTTTGAAAATTTTCTGCTCCGACGTCCTTTGGGAAAATGGCCATAACTTCTTCGTCCAAACTCGGATTTCGATGATTCAAGATGTTTCGGAAAGAGGAGACGTAGATATACAACTTTAATTCATTGATTTTTTCAAAATAAGGTTCGGAGAAATACTCAAATTGGATCTGAAGTGACTGTTGTGTAAATGGCAAGCCGAAAACGCGAATCTAGCCACCCCGAACGTCGATCCAAGTAACTTTTGTCCCAATTCCTACAAAACAACATAAAACATGCATGAATAGACATAAACACTTAAAATCAACCAATAGATTAAGCTCAAACGCATTCAATTCATGGGTATAAAACTCACTCATCAAATACCCCCAAACTTAAACATTTGCTTGTTCTCAAGCAAAAACACAAAAGAACTAAAAATAAACAACTAACTCAACTACATGAATGCATATGCATGATCTACTTCCTAATATACCTACGAACCTAGTAATAAATCAGTATGATATATAGCAACAGGCCTCAAAGATAGCATTGGTACTCAAACAATATATCCAATCAAGTCAAAATCCATAACTCTAACCAATTAGTCAATCCAAACCAGTCATCACCCATATTGTATGTGTGTGCTTGTTAACCATTCTAACCAACCACAGTTCAAGATAATCACATAACAAACTTCTTAGAAGGAAAATTTCAGTTCCAATTCAATTACTTTTGTGAACATGACAACTCCAGTTAAAACTAAGCAATTACCAAGTCTAAGGGTAAATACAGGATTTATTTTTACTTTTATTCAATCACGAGGGCATTTTTTCTCTTTTTCATGTTTTATTCATTTTTTTATTTTTTTCTCATGGCTGTCCAATGTCTTATTCCCTTAGGCTTTTCAGTGCTACCTTAATGAGCTTTCGACCAATGACTCCCAAGCCATTAAGACCTTAGGGCTCTAGGTGTAAAGACAATCCCCTCGGGCTTACTTACTCAAGTAGCAAAGGCCACAAAACTAGACAAGCATGCCACGGTGTTTATTCTTTTTTTTTCTTTTTCTGGATTTTGTATTCTTTTTTTTTCTTTTCATCATTTCTTTTTTTCTCTTTTTTTTTCTTTTTTTTTGTATATATATATCCCATAGATTCTCCCAAACTCAAGCTTTTACGTCATTCCAACCTTTACTGCCAGTTCGCTAATTTATTAAAATTTTAACCAAGATTTTCCCTCAGAAACAAATTATGAAACCCTTGAAACAAGTGAATTAAAACAGTTAAACTTTAAGTGCTAACCGGTTACATAAGTTTAAAACAGGCTCAGATTATCATCATGATTAAAATTAGAACTCATCATCAGTTATCAAGACTGTTCAAGTTAACATGCAAAACCAATCTTATCATAGGCCAAGCTAAGACCACACCAACCAATCACACAGATTCATACAAAAAAAATGCAATTATACTACATGAACACATACTAATGCAACACATATATGAATATGCAAATAACTACCATGTATTATATGCAACCTAAAAAAACACAATGCTAACACATAAAAAAAATGAACTACCATGCAATTATACTACATGAACACATACTAATGCAAATAACTACCATGTATTATATGCAACCTAAAAAAACACAATGCTAACACACAAAAAAATGAACTACCATGCAGATAACTAACTATATGCAATACGACACTAAAGTGTCCCCAAACTTAAACTAGACATTGTCCTCAATGGCTGAAATAGAAAAAAGTATAGCAGAGGACTTCCCTAAAAATATAACAATCTTCCTCCTTGTCCACTAAGTTTAGAGAATATGCTAAACACATAGAACAAATTGGGCATCTCACTTGAATTTGACTTGAATAACCTGTAAAACATGATAGACGCAATTTTATTAAATCCTAAATAAATGCAAATTCAAAACTACTAATATAAAACCTAATAAAAACTAAAAATAAAAATTAAACTTGGATTGCCTCCCAATAAGTGCTTGTTTTATAGTCTCAGCCTGACTTCTTCAATTCTCTATCCAATTCCCCTACGAAAATTGAGGAACCCTCCATCCATCAGAAGCAATGTCTCTTTTGGGAGGTTCCCATTAGTAATGACCCTTGAATGAAAGTCACCTAGCATGCTCTTTGTATATATGTTCCCCATTAAGAACGTCCAAAAACTAGGTGTTTTCTCCATTATGTCTATGATCAGATTGGGGCATGATTTTGCAAAACTGCCCGGATTATTGAACTTTGGTGGAGGAGGCACATGGGATACTAATGAAATTGGTTCTTCTTCATTGAATCTTACAGTTAAATCTTCGTCGATCTCCTTTTCCTTGACTGTCTCTTGCAAATCCTTTCCACTACGTAGAGTCACAGCCTTGCAATGCTCATCTCTACCCGGATTTATCTCTGTATCACTAGGGAGTGTTCCATGTGGTCGGGTGTTCAACGCATGTGCTATCTGTCCCAATTGATTTTCCAGATTCTTTATCGAAGCACCTTAGCTTTTCACATTCATATCTACATGATTCAGTATCTTGTCTTGTGCATCGATCCTTTTGTCCGTAACTGAAATGAATTTTTCCAAAGCTTCTTCCCAACTTGGTTTTTTCTATGGCTGTTGTTGGGTTTGATTTTGAAATTCGGATGTGTTTTGCTGTCTAGGCGCTTGAGCTTGATTGCTACTCCAAGAAAATCCTGGATGATTTCTCCAACCTGGATTATATGCGTTTTGATTCGGATACGGTTGGGTTGATTGATTATAGCTCCCTATGAACTGAGCTGATTCAGTGTTTATGGCACATTGATCTGTAGCATGACTCCCAGAACATAACTCACAAACCATAGCTACTTGCTGCGTGGATGGTGGACTCCATGTTTCCATTTTTTTAGCTATTGCGGGCACAGGGCCAATGTTGAAAGTGTCGCGAGTCCGTCAATCTCTGTTTCCATTGGTTGAGTCATGTTTGCCATCCTTCGCCTCCGTTGGGTTGCGATAACCTCCAACGTCTTCGAATTTGCCTTAATTTGTATTGGCTCTACAGAAAATGTATTAAGTCCATCAATCCTTATTTCCCTTGGTTGAGTCATGTTCGCGTATGGCCATTGATACGCAAAGTCATCCATGGTACCTGAAAAGAGAGAAATATAGGAAGAGAATTAAAAATAAAAATAAAAATGTTTAAATTAAGACTAATTTGATTGAAATTAATATTGGTAAATAATTATTAAATTAATTCCCCGGCAACGGCGCCAAAAACTTGTTGGTTGATTTCGCAATCAATGAATACGTGCAAGTATACACGGTCAATAAGAAATAAAGTGAAAGTAGAGTATCGTTCCCACGAGGAATTATTTAATAAAAATTACCAAGTACCAACTCTTAACTAAATCAATTTTATTTAAACAATTGCAAATTGTGATTTTTCTAATTAAGAAAACTAAATTAACTAATTAAACCGAATTGCTTTATAAATGAATTCAAATAAATAAAGATTAAGACTTCAATATCCCCAATTATGAACAATAAATTAATTATCCCAATTATTATGCCTACTGAATTGTTAACATGAATTCTCAAATGCCAAAAGTCCTTTTCTAAGTGATCAAATGACTTCTATTTAATCCAGATTAATCTTGTTATATTCCTATGCAAAACAATTGAATTAAACTCTTTCAATTCCAATTCCTTATGTGTTACATGCAGTGAACAGATATTTCCATTCAATTCAAGAACCTAATTATTCGTCATGCAAATAACTAAGTCACATGTTATCATGCCCAGTTCTAACCCTAGATCTCCTCTTTCAATTCCTTCTAGAGTAACAAGGTAATTACTGATCAAATAATTAATCAATAAGCATAAGACAAGATAAACAATTCACTTTGACACAAATAATTGGAATAAATTGAATAACTAATTTATAGACGTAAAAGGTTCAATTGAAATCTTAATGAAAGAATTAGTTCATTGTCATTGAATTAAAATCAAGAATCCACAACTGAATAGACATTAAAAGATAAAAATATGATAAGAAAAGAGAATAGAATCTGTTGTCAGCAAATCTGATGCTCCCCTCTTGCTCTTGCTCTTGATCTCCAGTGTTCTTCAAGTTGCTTCAATCTCCAAAACTAATAAGAACTAGGGTTTATGTTCTAATCTAATGGAGTGTATCTCTAATCTAATCTATGTAATATCCCTCTATTTTATGCCTTACATCATGTATTTATAGGTTACAAGTCTAATTTTTAGCTTAGGAACAAACCCAATCCAATTTGGAGTCAAAAAAGTGTCAAAATTCTCCTCAAAACGCGTCCAAGCTTGACCAGTCTCTTCCCTAGCGCCCCGGCCCTGGGCATAGCGCTGGAACACTGCCCCCTAGTGCCCCGACACTACAAATAGGCATGAAATGGGCGCCCCGGCGCTGGGGCCTTTTTTGGAAATTTTTTGCTCCGACGTCCTTTGGAAAAATGGCCATAACTTCTTCGTCCAAACTTCGATTTTGATGATTTAAGATGTTCCGGAAAGAGGAGACGTAGATCTACAACTTTCATTCTTTGAATTTTTCGAAATAAGGTCCGGAGAAATACTCAAATTAGCTCTGAAGTGATTGTTATGTAAATGGCAAGCCGAAAACGCGAATCTAGCAACCCCGAACGTTGATCCAAGTAACTTTTGTTCCAATTCCTACAAAACAACATAAAAATGCTTGAATAGACACAAAAACTTAAAATTAACCAAAATATTAAGCTCAAACACATTCAATTCATGGGTATAAAACTCACTCATCATCTTTGCCCTTGCTTGTTGAAAGCTCTTCAAACTTCTTAACTTCATCTGCATTGTTTTGATGCAAGAGTGAGCAAACAATTGCCCACAAGAAGAATGTACAATAACGTTTTATGAATAACAATTCACTGAGCTTTCAATGGTAAAGTATTCTTACCGGAACAATAAACTTTAATTCAACAGCTATGAGTTCAAAAGAATAATGAACGTTAAGTTAACAATAGATATCAACATCAAAGAATACATTGAGGGTCACAAGACCATGAACTATACTCTAGGTTTTCAAGTATTTTAACTTTAACCTTTAACATTCTAAAAGACTATAATCATCATCTATGTCCTAGGTTAACAGGTGTTTCTACTGTAACCTTTAACAGTCTAAACGACTATATGGACCATCATCCCGTACTCCAGGTGATAAGCCCTTTGTACTATGTATTGCGCAAACATTTTAACGCTATTGTGTAGCTCTAAAATAATCCCCTAATATAGGGTTGTTCATCTCATCTTAGATTATCAGGTTCTGAACCAAAAGAAGTCTAGTTGGGAATTAACTTCAAAGGAATTCTAGATTTTTAGAACGCTCATCAACCAAGTACTGGTTGAATCAGTTAGGGATTAATAACTATTCAAGAGTTTGATTATAACATTTTCATGAACAAGTTATATCGATGAATCAATAAGAGCTAGAGTATTAACAATTTCTAAATTGAACAAATGTTATCATCGACAACATGCTTTCAAAATTGTGTGAGTACATAATCAAACCAAAGAGAGTTTGGTTTGGGTTGACTTCAAGGGTAATTTAGAGTTTAGAACATTCATCAACTAAGGATTAGTTGAATTGGTAAAAAAAAAATCGCTAGGCAACTTAGAGTTCGGTACAATAATGCAAGATAGTACAATGACATTGGAGAACGAAGATCGAACAACAGTTATTAGAAGCTGAATAAGCACATTTCTTATAATAAACTTACATATTTTGAATAACCAAAGTAATCTCGTTTGGAATAAAGAAACAAGGATTAATTAACTTGCTCAACAATAAATGAGTAAAGAACTTGCATAACAATAAATTGCTCTACAAGAGATTAGAGATAGCGAACGTGCATAAGTATAACATGACAGTGAAAAGTAACCTTGCGGAATAATAAAGTAGCAAAGGTTAGAGAACTTGCCTCTTGCGTAAGCTATACAATTACAACTCACGTACTCCAATGTCTTACACATACCATTAGGATTAAAACATCAATTAGCTACATACATTAACCTCATAGATTCACTTCTCCTCTTAGTTAAGTTATAACCTTTAGTTTAAGGTCTAACCGTATTAATAAACCATATAACACGAATCTGAAAACTCACTAACACATACATAAGACTTTTAGCATCCAAATCACATTTTCAACTCTTATTAATCAATACTACATTTCTCCTTAATCGAACTTGAAGTTCAATCAAGTGTTTAAGTCTTCCTAGGACTCATTGGTTTTATACTAATCACCTTCCATATCTTATAATGTTCATCTTAGAAACCACAAGTGTTAGCTTCATAACACCCATTCATTAATCATTGTGTACTTTAAATCATAACATATTGCTTTCCTAATCTACTAATCTAATTATAACTTTAGAATTACTAACCACATGACACGATTCTGTTTTAACCTCATCATTACAGGTTTGTTACATTAACACATCATTAGGCCAAGTTACACTGGTACCCAAGATCTGCAGTAGCGAAAGCAGTTGTAAACCATCTGCCTCAGATTGGGTATGTGCAATTTGCACCATTTCTATCCTTGGCACCCAGCAGATGCAGATATTGCGCCAAAGGTGTATGTAACGTAAACGCAGCAGAACAAAAGTGTTCCGTTTTTAGCCCAACTAACACGAATTTCATCCACAAAACAGTGAAATTAACATATACAATTGATATAAAACTAACGCAAACATGTTTCCTCATATATTCAACCACTTAAAACAATTTAACAACAACTTTAACTAATTTAAATCCTTAAATTTCATATTTTCATACAAAAACTCTATTTTTGACATCCTTCATAGAAATTAACACTGTAATCACAGTTCTACACCAAATCACTTCTTTCAAACTACGCTCTCTTCGTTTCTTAATGGACTAGCATAATCAAAACTCAATTTACAATTTAACATACAAATTGACCACTAAAATTGGTACTTTCATAAGCCATATGAAAAATATTCACTGTAAACACTTTTCTTACTTATTAACCGTAATTAGCATAACAAATTCTTATCTAAATGCAAACTCTAACATCACTAACATGTATAATCACAATTACCAGTTACACATATTGTGACAACCGAGAGTTTGTAATTTAATTTTTAATATTTATTGGATTGAATAAATATTTTTGATGAATTAATTATTAGATTAAATAATTAATTGATGAAGTTATGGTAGATTAATTTAATTATATATGTTATATTTATTAAATTAATGTGGAGAATTTTATTATTCGAAGTATGTGATTATGTGAGCTTATTGTATTAAAAGAAATATTTAATAGGTTTAATGTTATTTTTAATTAATTTAATTATTAATTAAAGATTTAATCATTTGATATTATTATTAAATGAAAATTTTAATTATGTGACTATGTGCATTATTGAGAAATTGTTATATTTTATTTAAATAAGATATTGATTTATTTTATAAAGGAGTGTGACATTATTTAAATTATATGATAAGGTTTTATTAAATTAAATGATTTTTGAAACTTTTTTTGCTAGCCAAACATGGCACTATGGGAGGTTATGGGCAGTTAACCCATGACTGGGTAACTGACCACAACGCGTCAGTTCAATTATTTAGTATGCGTCTTCTTTTTCATTTTTATTATTGCCTAAGTCTAGAAAAGTAGAAGCAGAGAGAGTCTCAAAGAGAGATTGAGAAGTGTTGAGGGAGAATTGTGATTGAAGAAGGTTTGGGAAGGGTTTCAATTCATCTCCTATTATTTCACTATACGCTTGGGTAATTCTCTTCAACCCAATTTCATTTTACGTCATGTAGTTTTTATGAAAAAAAAAATGGCTTTCATACTTTCTGTGAGTCTCTATAAATTGGGAAACTATGTTAGTGATATATGTAATAATTCGTGTAGCATAGCATGTTTTATATATATTGTATATGATTCCATATCATAAGTTTCATAATATTATGACTTGTTATTTCAAAAATTTACATAGTATGTTATTTGGCCATATGGCCCTTATACGTAATTTTAATATGTCAACCATAAATTTTTCTACAAAATCTCCACTTATATGTGATTATGCATGATAAAACGAACAAAACAAAATTTTAATGGTTGGATTTGGTCTTATATCGAATCTATGGCGTTGAATTTTAGAATTTATGTTCAAAACTTCAAGAACATCAAGAACAGTACAATTTGCATAATTTAATTCTGTGATTATGTGTTTTAATGGGTTAAAATCACTCTATAAATGTTGGGTATTGATTATATATGAATTCTAACATATGGGTATGTTTAAATTGGGGAATTAATGATTATGTAATGTTTAATTCGCTGAACTCTGTGTTCTTCGCGAACTGAGAATTAAAATCTGGAGTTTCGTATTATGCGCCAACTCCGTAATCGAACCTCAATGCTAGTATGGCCATTTCCGTCTCCAAGTAATGGCCAAGACCCAGGACAATAGTGGCGTCGCAGCGCCACTTAGCAGAATGTTCAAAAAATGTTTTTTTTAGTATTCAAGTATAGAAATATGATAGCAACTTAGTCTAATGATTATAAAAACTTGTTAGACATATAATGAGGTGTTAGAATAAATTCTTAACATGTCCATAACACAATTACGTGTGGATTGAATGATTGAATGCATAGTTAACTTATTGTTCGTGAAGTCTTAATTTTTGACAATAAGTGTAGTCATGAATTGAGTTAGACAAGGAATAAACTTGTGATGTTTATTACATGATAATTGATTGATATTGTGAACATGAATGATATGTAGGATTTTAATCAAAGAACGAGTTTTATTAACGTGTAATCTACGCACGAGGCAAGTTTCTTAACCCTACTTGTTGTCATTATAAGTTGATAATTTCATTGTTCTACATCGAGCAAATTCTCATTTCTATTGATTAAGTCTGTTTTGTATATTAAATCTTATTAATCCTTCAAGCATGATGCTGTTATACAATACTTATTCTATTGTATACCTTTTGAGATTCTATTCAAGTTAAGTTATCAATTATTGTTAAACCTTGTTAGACTAGTGAACCCTTATTGATTCGACTAGTCCATAGTTGATGAGCGTTCTAAATTTCAGAACCCTTGATGAATTATCCAAACCAAACTTCCTTTGGTGCGGACTCTAATGTCAAACTGAGATGAACAACCCTGTATAGGGGATTACTTATGCGTTAGCGTTAAGATATTGTGCACAGTATGGTACTAAGGGTTGATCCCCCTAAGTACGAGAAGAAGAGTCCATAGTCTTATGACTATTAAATATTTCAAGTATAAACACTTGACAACCTAGGACATAGTTCAAGGTCTTATGACCCTCAGAAGTTCTTTTGATTCTTGTTATTCATTCTTGATTCAAAAGTTGAGCTTTTATATCAGAAGTTGTTAATTCATTCGCATGTTATTATTAGTCATTTTTATATTGTTATACTTGTGGGCAATCATGCTCACTCTTGCGTAATAATAACATTGCAGTTAAGAACGAAAGAGCAGACGAACCTTCCACTAGTAAGGGCAAGGGCAAGATTAGCAAGTAATGAAGACTGATCATTTATGTGGTTATGTAATGTTATTTAGAATTGATGTTATTTAAGACTTATTTGTTTATGTTTCCGCACAGATGATTTAAGGTTAGAGTAACCTGGGATTTATTTATTATGCAGTTGATGTAACCCCATAAGGGGAGAGATTTATTATTTATTATTCTATCTATTGCATGGTTTGTATTTATTTATGGGTAGATAGATAGATGATGTTTGTACAGTGAACACCAAATCCTGTGGAAATGGAAGTACCGAATTTGGGGGTGTCTCACATATCAACAATTCAACAAATTGAATTCACAGATTTAGAAGGTTTATGCCGTAAAATACATGTATATACATATATATTTATAATATCAAGGTGTTAGAGAAAATACCTTCAAATTGCTTGGTAATCCTTGCTTAAACCACTAAAATTGCTTTGGAAATTCTTAGGTTTTCTCTCAATCTCCCTCAACTTCTCCCTGAAACTCTCAGTGTTTTCTTAAGCTTAGCAAAACTAGAATGCGTATAACCCCAAAACTGATAACCAAGCGTAAAGATAAAAACTAATACGCGTAGTTAATATAATATCAGTTACAAAATAAACGTATAAGTTATAATTATATTTTATTTATTATTTAATTTATTTAATTTATAATTCAAATATTAAAAATCCAAAAGCCATAAGGCTTTGTTTGGCAAAAAGTCTTTAAAATAAAGATTTAATATTTTAAACCTTGTTTGGCAAAACTAAATTAAACTTCTTTAATTTATTTTAATAAACAATTTAGTTTATATATAATTTATAATCACATATTATTCATTTAGATTTTCATATCCACATTAATCACATAAATTAATCACATATTATATTTTAAATAAATATTTCACTTTAACAAATATCACTAAATTATAATTTATAATCACATATTATTTATTTGGATTTCCATATCCACATTAATCACACAAATTAATCACATACTATATTTTAAATAAATATTCTACTTTAATAAATATCACAAAATTATAATTTTATTTAATAATTTAACATACCACTTAAATTATTAAATCAAAACAACAATATAACATCTCATGTTATATTACAACTCTCTAAATTATAATTTTAATTAATTTAGAATATTATCTAATAAATTTAAATTCATAAATTTTTACTAACAACCACCGCATAAATAAAATATTAATTCAACAATTTCAACAATAAATACATCAAATAAATATTTATATAATCCAATAAATATTTAAAATTATAATTTGAAATTCTGGATTGTTACATTTACATCTTATAAGAGTGACTTTCATCCGCCACCAAGGATACATAACAGTTCATTAAACTAGTCTTTAGTTTAATTAAACTATTCTACATTATAAGTATTGGCTTGATCTTCACGCTCATTCATATACTAAATGGCATTTCGTATGGATATCGATCAGCTTGATATTTACGGGATCCTTAAGTTCTTTCTAACATCGTTCGCTGAAAATATTTTTATTTAAAGCAAGTGTGAGAATTTAATTGCTCAGCAAATCATAGTAGTTGAATAAACAACTTCAAGAATTTAAACATTCTTTTAAGACTTCAATAACCGAACAAAGGTTATGAAGTAGCTTAAATAATAGGAATAATCTTGATTCTTATCATTTTAAAACATTAGTCACATTCACTTTGAAATATTTTCATTCTTCTACCTTTTTCCATACACATCTTATCTAGCTAGAATCACTAGCATAGACTTAACAATAACGGTTCATGTATAAACAGAACATTCTCATATGAACAGTTTAATCACAGAATAGTTCATCTCATAGAAATACCGAAGTGTTAAAATTGTGGCACAAGGCCTCATACATTCTACCACCTTGTACAAATATCACACATTTGTACATAGATAAAACTTCTCAAGTTCAACATCTGAGAAAGTTTAAGAAACTAGCATTCATTTAAAATATGAATGAAGTTAGGAAACTTGCCTTATAGTTTACGCTGAACTTCTTATTCCAATCCCTATATACAACATAGGGAATAACACATACACTAATTAGTCATATACTTGACTTTATGCATTGGTTTACTTAACTTTACTTCTTAGGTCTTGTAATCTAAGTTTACGCGACCACTTTCTTTACCGCTTTATGGCTTCATGACATACGGAGATGTCTTAACTCATACGATCATCATCTTTGATGATTTACATTCTTATCTTCTTCTTATAACCCTTATAGGACTCAACACACATCATGTCTCTACTAGTAGTCCATATGGTACTCTGAGTGGTTTCCCACAAACAACCAACAAACTAGTTTCTCGTCTCATCTACATTGTCTTTCATAGTGAGTTAGATCGGTTGCCAGTTTTGTATATACCTCCGCTCTCTAAAGAAATTGTTTAGCCCAGCTCCCATATGTTAACCATCAAAGATTACGATTGTACCACAACCTAAACTTATCTTAACTTATCTGAACCATTAAAACTATAATATTCGTTAAGTCAATTTCTCATTACTTATGGCTTTCTGACAATTAAATGTCATACCTTAGGATTTAATCTTTATCGTCTAAGTCATACAGTCTTTTGTATACTCAAAATGATCATTCAATATTAATTCTACGTATTCATAGTGTTAAGCATTTTACATTATCTTATTCATATCTTACAACGTCCCATCCATTCGACTCGGAACGTCATCCAAGTTATTATTACTAACTCGGCTTCTTAACATATACAACATTGTCTTTAATTTAGTTCTTCACCGTTCATAGGTTTAATCAATGGTCTTCATTACCTTACGGTCAAACCATACACGAGGTGTAGGTTCTGTCTGTTTAATATTCGCGTACACTTAACCCTCACGTCGGCTAAAGTGTTTAACACTTATATTTCATTCCATCTTTCTCTATCCGACTCACATTCGGACTTTCATTAATCTTGATATCGTTCATTACGACTTTCTCGATAAATCATATCTTACTTACTACCTTTGTCAATGATTAAGTCATACAACTAATGTATACTTAGAACATTCGTTCGACATAAATACGATTTATGAGGATCGTTTATGTATTTTACGTTTACTTTGCTCGACTCTTAATCTCTTATTCAACCTTTACCCAAGGTTTTCATCGCTTTCATTCGTTATTCATTACAAGAACCACACGTTCATCATTCTTTCTTAATGTCGAAGCCATACTGTTTGTTGTATGCTAAGACCGACCGTTCATCGCAACAGCGTTGCGTTCATAGTGTCTATATGATTTACACTTATCTCCCATTACAACATCATAAGATCGAAATGTTATACATCACCCTCGTCACTCAACGTCTAAGGAATCACCATCATAGCAATCCCACACGTTCGTTTTATCGCAACTACGGTCCCCGGATATTGGTTACGTATTTTGTGATTACATTCTTTATCTTATAATCCCGTTCAATCTTTCTATTCAACCTTTACTAAAGGTTTAAATCACTTATTTAAGTGTTACATTATGTGAACTATATGTTCATTAGCTTTCCTTACACTTCCCCTAGGATTTGAGCAATTAAAAGCTCTTCTCTGGGCCTTGCCCTTCACCGGCGCTGCGGCGCCGGTCCCTTTCTTTCTTCTCACACTGCAACGCCACTAAGCAATAGCTGATTACTTGGGTTGGCGTTGCAGCGCCGCCTCCTAAGGCTTAACTGGCACTGCGGCGCCAGGCTTCAACCTTTAAAAAAAAATTCTAAGTCTTGAACTGGTTTGAGACGCTTACTTCACAATCTCATTATTTCTTCGTTATAACTCGTAATGAGGTCGTTCCAAAGATATTCTCTTCCTTATCTTATGTACTTCAACTTCCCTTGGGCAGAAATTTATTATGAATCCATTAACATGCCATTCAATTGGCTTAAATTCCCTCCTTCGGTCGTTTTACGTTATTAACGTTCTTCGTTCGTCCGTAATTCGATCATCCGAACTCAAAACTTGTTCGTTTTTGAGTCCACGACTAAAGTTTTCTACATTTTCTTACATTCTTAGGAAACCCTACACGTTCCGGTTCATTTGCATACTTTCTGCTTCTCGTTCATCTTTTACGTAATTTTTGCGATAACTTCGTTATAGCTAAGTTTAATTCGTTCTTCATGAACGTTTCTATCGTTCCTAACCAAGCAATAAGCAACTAAGTTATACGCGATGATTTTAAACTTGTCTATCAACAACAAATTATACTACGATGGTTTTAAATTTGTCCATCAACAACGTTCTTCGTGTTCTTCGCGTGTTCTTCACGTTCTTCATTTTTAATCGATATTTTGATTACAATTTCACTTTTTCTTGGAATTTGGTGTTATAAAACACCATTTCTTACTTATTTCACTGAATCGTTCATATGATTCATTCATATCGCAGAACAGAATAGAACTAAAAACTAGGGTCGACCCATACGCCTCCCACAACAAAACACTAAATGGCCAACTCCCACAATAGCACAAAATGGAGATGTCGTGGACTGATCACACCGCCACGGAAGGTGTCATGCCTTGGTGCCAAGAGGACATGCCTGTGGTACCCCCACAGGTGGTTATAGCTCAGGTATACCCTACGGTATATTCTAACAAAGATACCATGTCACAACACATGCGACATAATACCAACAAAAAAGGTTTCTAATATGTACATGTTAAACTGAAATGAATCATCAACTCAAAGTCTCCAAAAATATTAACATGTACTTTCTACGAGAATCAAAATAAATACAAAAGATGATACACTAGATCAAGAGTACAAACACGAGTTCTAAGTATCAATACCAAGACGAAACTATCAAAATAAATTTAGACATGTTGTACTAGTCTAAAGAGTACAAATATGAGTTCCAACTATGAACGCCAAAATGAACTATCAAAATAAATTGACAAGGAATAATTATGAGAGGCAATACATATATTGTTAATCATTATACATATACTTGCCTGATAAAGATCAAATGGTTTCTTCTCTCTTTGTAACGCAACCGCTAACTTCTTTTTCTTTTCTTTCAGATTTGTATCACATGTATGATTAGATTTTAGTTATTATTTATTAATTAATATATTTTATTAACTCTCCAAATTTTAATAGGATTTTAAAATTACACAATTATAAATTAGATCCACTTAGTTTAAAGCCCAATTTTACCAATTTAATTTATCCATCGCTGACTAATATTTATTAGCCCACAAATTAAATAACTAGTTTGACCCAAATAAATGACAAAGTCCACTTAATATGTTTTAAAACAAAAAATAATTTTTATTATTTAATATTTTTTTTCGTGTATTACATCACCTACCCCTTAAAAAGGATTTCGTCCCCGAAATCAAAAGAATAGAACGTACCTAATTTTCAAAGAGATGCGGATACTCCGTTCAAATAGACTCCTCCATCTCCCAAGTGGCTTCCCGTTCTGAATGATTCCTCCACAAAACCTTAACAAACGGAATAGTCTTCCTCCTCATAATCCTTTCTTGACGATCTAAAATATCCTCGACTTGTTCATCACAAGTAAGATCCTCCCGAATCTTATCGAATGGATATTACACCATGTGAAACAGATGATAATGATAACTCCTCAACACCGACACATGAAACACATTGTGCACGTGAGTTAGCTGTAGAGGCAAAGCTAACCGATACGCAACTTCACCATCCCTCTCCAAAATCTCAAATGGGCCAATATAACGCGGACTAAGTTTCCCTTTCAACCCAAATCGCTGAATGCCCTTCTAAGGAGAAACTTTTAGAAACACATGCTCACCAGGTTCAAACTCTAAAGTCCTCATATGCTTATCAGCATAACTCTTTTGTCGTGATCGAGCCAACTTCAATTTCTCCTTAGCCACCGCTGCCTTCTCTGTAGTGATTTGAACTAACTCAGGCCCTTCTATGGACCTTTTGCCAACCTCATCCCAACAAGTCGGTGCCCGACACTTTCTACCATATAATAACTCAAAAGGAGCCATCCCAATACTTGCATGCCAACTGTTGTTATAAGCAAACTCAACTAGGCTCAAGTAATCATCCCAATTACCCGACCACTCAAGTGCACAAGACCTCAACATGTCCTCTAATGTCCGAATAGTCCGTTCGGATTTCCCATCAGTTTATGGATGGAAAGAAGTACTAAAGTTGAGTCGAGTGCCCCAAGCTCATTGAAACCCTTTGCAGAACTGTGAAGTGAACCATGGATCCCGATCTGAAACAATAGACGCCGGAGTACCATGAAGTTTAATAATCTTCTGCTGAAAGATATGTGCCAACTTATCCACCGAGTAACCCTCATGGATAGCCAAAAAGTGTGCCGATTTGGTTAGTCGGTCCACCACTACCCAAATGACATCATTCTTCTTAAAAGTCTTTGGCAAACCAGTCACAAAATCCATCGTGATATCATCCCACTTCCACATTGGAATATTTAACTGTTGCAGCAGAACACTAGCTCGTTGATGTTCTATCTTCACTTGTTGACAAGTGAGGCACTTCCCAACATATTCAGTCACATCTCGTTTCATCCCATTCCACCAAAAATTCTTCTTCAAATCCCTATACATCTTCGTAGAACCTAGACAAATAGAAAATGGCAAACTATGAGCCTCAGCCAACACCGCCTCCTGAATGATTGGATCAGACGGTACACACAACCGTTCACCCAACAAAATCACATCGTGGTCATCAATATGAAACTCGGGCTGCTTGCCCTCCTCCAGATTCTGTGTCATACTCCACAATTCCTCATCTTCCTTTTAAGATTCTTTAACTCGCGAGATAAGAGAGGGCTCCACTCTCATACCTGCCAAATGCCCATCTGAACCTCATATATACAACTCCAACTAGAGTCACTCCATATCCAAAATAAGCTGAGGTTGTTTAATAAGGGCTACTACACTCCCTGAACTCTTTCGGCTAAGAGCATCTGCAACCACATTTTCCTTCCCTGGGTGATACTAAATTCTAGCATCATAATCCTTTAGAAGCTCCAACCAACGCCTCTGCCTCATGTTAAGCTCCTTCTGAGTGAAGATGTATTTAAGACTTTTGTGATCGGTGAAGATATCATAAGTCTCTCCATACAAATAATGCCTCCAAATCTTTAGGGCAAAGATCACAGCTGCCAACTCCAAATCATGTGTGGGGTAATTCACCTCGTATTGTTTAAGTTGTCTAGAAGCATAAGTAATCACCTTACCGTGTTTCATTAAAACACACCCCAAACCCTTCTTAGAAGTATCACTATAAATCTGGAAGCCTTCTGTCCCCGACGGCAATGCAAGTATAAGAGCTGTCACAAGTCGTTTCTTCAACTCCTTGAAACTCTTCTCATGCTCCTCATTCCATACAAACTTTATCCCTTTTCTCATCAACTGGGTCAATGGTAAGGTAAATAAATAGAATCCTTCCATAAATCGCCTATAATACCCTACCAAACCCAAGAAACTTCTAATCTCTGTCAGTGTAGTAGGTCTTGGCCATTTAGTGATAGCCTCAACCTTCCTAGGATCCACCTTAATGCCTTCAGTAGAAACAACGTGGCCCAAAAATACAACTTACTCCAACCAAAACTCGCATTTAGAGAATTTAGCATACAACTTCTTCTTCTGCAAAATACCCAACACTGTGCGAAGATGTTCCTCATGCTCTTCCTTAGACTTAGAGTAAACCAAAATGTCATCAATAAAGACAATAACAAATTGGTCCAAATACTCCCTAAACACCCAATTTATCGAATCCATAAATACCGTCGGGACGTTAGTCAACCCGAATGGCATCACCAAAAACTCGTAATGCCCATATCAAGTGCGAAAAGCTGTCTTAAGGATATCCTCATCCCTTAACCTCAACTGATGATAACTCGATCTCAAGTTTATCTTCAAAAAATACTTTGCCCCTTGAAGTTGGTCAAACAAGTCATCAACCCTCGGTAATGGATACTCCTTGTAGTCTATGCACAACCTCATAGACCCATCCTTTTTCCTAACAAACAAGATCGGAGCACCCCAGGATGAAACACTCGGCCGAATCACACCTCGATCTAACAGTTCCTGCAACTGCTCTTTCAACTCCAACGGTGCCATCCGATACGACGCCTTAGAGATAGGCTCCGCACCAGGAACAAGCTCAATAGAAAACTCTACTTCTCGATGCGGTGCCAACCCCGACAACTCCTCAGGAAATACATCAAAAAAGTCACGATCAACTGGAACATCTTCAATATGAGGCTCACTATGACGCCCCCAAAATAGGTATACATCACCCATTCTGAGTCGCCAAATACATGGTATAAAATACAAATACAAACTTAATTATATAACATGAGCTGAGAGTTTTTACATGAATATTGTCTTCTAGACAATATCAAAACTCAAATGGAGTCCTCATTACAATTATTATCACACTATTTTATAGAATAGTGAGGACTACTATGATACCATCTCGGACAATCACTCCGTTCCCCAACTAGTCCCGGCTACGTTCTCATTTCCTGAATAGAACAGTGAACGAAAGGGGGAGCTCAACTAGCCCAGTAAGAAATATTATGACTAAGATAATGTAGAATAAATTATCATTAGCCTTCAACAGTGTTAAACTGATAAAATACAATAGTCATCAAGTTTAACTGCAGCAGAACAAGCAATCCATTAGAAGAGTAGAGTAGAGCATGATATCTACTATCTTCTATGATTTAAAAAGTTTATCATCAATTTTTATCGCTGAGACTAAGCTTAATAAATAAACCACATCATCGAATCATCCATGCACTACAGGCCAAGGATATTTATTAGTATCACGACCATGAATTATCCATGCATTACGGGCCAAGGATATTCGTGTTTTCACTAATAGTTATGATCATACCAGCAATTGTCCATCAATGCACTACAGGCTAGTGAGGACTTTTACCACATCATTTGTAACATTACGAGTCATGATCATATCGAATGATTCCTGGTCATAATCATACCAATCAACAATCCATCTATGCATGTAAGCCACAGATGACTTTCATCATAATATAAGCATGAGGATGATGACAATGATATAAGAATTCAATTAAAAGAAAGCAAAGGATAAATTTTTAAAGATTATAATTTAATTATCTAGAATTCAATAATGATCAAATTCCCAACCTGATAATGCTTTGTGGAGTAAAATTCAAGAATGATATTGTATCAAAAATAATTTGGACAGAAAAGAAATTAATTTTTGTCATGAATAGTACTCTGGGTGAATAGTATCATGTGAATAGTACTTCAGAAATAGTACCCCGTGAATAGTACTTTATAAATAGTACTCGTAAATAGAACTTCGTGAATAGTACTTTGTAAATAGTACCCGTGAATAGTACTTTATGAATAGTACTCATGGACAGTACTCCAACATAAAAAGCTTAAAATTTAACAAGAATGTGCATAAAATATCCTTGTGAAACGATACTAGATGAAGTGCAAATTTCAAGGATATGTTATTAATTTCACGGAGTATAGAAGCAATCCTTTAACCAAATGAGGGTATAATCAGAAATATGAGACAAAATAATATTACTCACATACTACAAAGTATGGAAGAAAATATTATTCCTTATAAATATTGAACAAAAATAATATCCCTTACCTCAGAAAAAGACTAGATACTGGAATAGTGAAGTAGCAGACTACTCTTCTTCTTTCTCTCTATAACTTCTCTCTCTATAATTTCTCTTGTGAGTCTTAGTGAATTGGTGAGAATGAAGGACGAATGAGCTTCTATTTATAGGAAAATATAGTTTCGATAATTGCACATTTTGGGGCTCGAAATATTATAGTATAATACCTTCATCTTTTCCTTCATTTTAATTTAGTCCTGCAAGTATTATCAAACTTGCACCACCTCCCCTAATAGTACATCATGTGAATCAATAGTACAATCATGTGACTCAATAGTTCTATACATGTGAGAAAAATAATTACAGTGTAGTACCTTTATCTATACCTCCATTTTGAATTTAGTCATTCAAGTATTACCAATCTTGCACCACCTCCCCTAATAGTACATGCATGTGAATCAATAGTACACACATGTGAACAACTAGTTATAAGCATGTAAATTAATTGCTCATTTATCCGATTAATTACCCAACTGGTCAATATAACCTCCAGACATCAATTATTATCAGAATAGATGTCGATTTCCACTAACACTAATAATCCCAACACAATGGAAATATCAATTTCATCTTTAATCAACACGAACTTATTTATCATAAATATTATAACTCATAATATTTAACAACCAGATCATTCCCAGGAAAGAGGGGGCTTTCCGATAAGGATTTCTCCCTATTGGCGTGTAATTAGGTGACCAAACCTCTCCTCGAAAGAACTTTCTAGACATCGTCAATATTCCAAATAATAATATGAATAACTTTATCTTCTCAATTATTAATTTAATAATAATAAATATTATATTGTGACAATAATTGAATCAATAATATGAGGGATATTATGCAGCAATTACTGTAGCAATAATTGAGTATAACTGAGTGACTTCTCACGTAAGCATCAATAATCAATACCGTGTACTACTATGCAACCACGTGTATTATCGTACTTTACTTTTACTACTGGGTAGTTCAGCGGTTTAACGGAAAAACTTTTCGCGTTATTATTTTTATAAAAAGATATTTTTGTCATTTTTTAACTACGACAATACTTTTGTTGTGGGGTCCACCAATGATTATGCCGTCGTACGAATATTCTCTGTTAAAACGAATATTTCCCGACCAATCGAATATTCCCCGACACAACGAATATTTTATATCAACTTGCTTACTTTGCAAAATTTTCAAATGTCACCATTAACTTTAACCATTATCAATTTAACCATTTACTAAATAGAATAATAATTATAAGAAAATTGAATACTTTTATTTTATAAAATTCGAGGTCTTAAAATCTCCCCTCCTTATGAAATTTTGCCCTCAAAATTTGCGTACGTACCTGGTATGTCGAAGAGATGATGATACCTCGTCAGATTCTAAATCTTGAGGTATAACCTTTGAGCGTAGAATATATTCATTTTTATCCAATATTTTAACAGGTACCTCTTCATACGTTAAATCTTTCGCTATCTCGTTTGGTTCTAATTCAATAATGTGGTTCGGGTCGTCCACATATTTACATAACATCGATACGAGAAAAATGTTATGAACACGCGACATACTTGGTGGTAAAGCGAGTCTATATGCCACAGTTCTTACTCGATCGAGGATTTTGAATGGCCCAATTAAATTGAGGGTTGAGATTTACTCTCTTCGTTGATTCTTGCTTCTAGAACAACGTCCTATTGAACCTTCTTCTTCACATTTATCAGCTTCGGGTGTGTAGCTTGAGCGGTTTTAACTTTATCGATTAACGTCGATTGTACTCGTATTATTTGACATCATCACGTGGGTCCTTAGAGTCTTTAACTCTATCTTTATCATTTGTAAGTCATATGAAATGGGTCTTTGGGTTAACAACATTATAATCTTAAACGCATACAATCTTCTGCTCAATGCATCAGCTACCACGTTTGTTTTTTCCAAGATAATATTGAATGGTATGGTCGTAATCTTCAACAGCTTGAGCCAACGTCTTTGGCGCATTATACGTTCGTTTTGGTTGAAGAAATAGTTAAGGGTTTTAGAAATGGGTTTTATACCGAGGTTAATACAAAATTTGATTTCACGCTTTGGGGAAGGCCAGGATGTTCTTCGAGAATACGTCAGAAAATTTATTAACGATAGAAATATCATTTAAAAACTGTGACTCTCATCCAAGACTTGGATAGCATATGTAATGAAGGTTTCTCTTAACGGAGTTTCAACAGATAAGTTAAAGTCTAATTTCTCCGAAGTTAAATTTAAACGTTGAGGGCAAGTAGGAGAAATAAAAGAATGGGTAGAACTGGTATCAAATAAGGTATAGACTTTGCTAGAGTTTATGATTTACTAACCCGTGATAACTTTGTTCGGGTTACTCACTTTTTGAGAAGTCACAAAAAATGCTCTTCCTGAAACCACCGACTTTGTTTTGTCTGTATTCGCCTTTGGTGCCACCGTCCCAGCTGGATTTGATTTCGCTACAGGACAAAATCAAGCTATATGACCGTCTTTTCCACAACTAAAACATACCTTGGAAGGTTGTGAGCAGTTTGGACTTATGTGTCCCTCCCTCTCGCATCTATAGCATCTGGCGGCGGTCGTTCTCCTCCCTAGAATTTGTTGTTGGTCTTTGGTCTTCTTGACGCGTCTTCTCATCAACGTTAAATCTTCTCTTCTTGAATTTTTAACTTGAATCATTTCTTCTATTATCTTGGCCATGATTACCACCGAAGTGGTTACCATTTCTGTCATGATAATTTCCTCCACGATGGTTATCATTGTTTCGATGGTCATTGCCACCGGTACGATTATTATCGTATTGTTGGTCATTATCTTTTGGTTGGGCTGGCTCATTATCGCGCTCCAATAACTGAGCCCTATTCACAACATCTGAATATAAACAAAGTTTGTGAGAAATGAAGTATTGACGTATCTCAAGTTTCAAACCTCTTAAAAACATCCGCGTCATTCTCTCCTCATTATCAACCAAGTGGGACGCAAACCGGGACAACTCAGCAAACTTAGTTTTGTACTGCGACACGGTCATATTATTTTGCTCCAGCTTGATGAACTCTACCTCTTTCATGTGATGAATACTTTCGGGAAAGTACTTGTCGTTGAATAGTTCTTGGAACTTCTCCCAAGACATCTTCAGTGCGGCAGGCTAAGTACGTTTTACTGATTCCCACCAGTAATTTGCCTCTCCTTGCAACATAAAGGTGGCAAAGGGAACCTTTTGCTCCTCTGAGCATCCTAAGATATCAAATATCTTGGTGATCTACTTTATCCACGTCTCCGCCTTAAGTGGTTTTGGCTCTCCCAAAAACTCCGGTGGTCCCAGCTCCTTGAACTACTTAGCGGTGACCGTCCGAGAGTTGCCAGTGTTTCCACCTACATTATGAACAAGAGCCGCTCTCTCCTTATGTTGCATAAATTGCATAAAGCCTCTGAACATCCCATCATCCATCATCTGATCGGTGTTGTTGTTTACCTGAGGATTATTGTCTTTCTGATGCACATTATCCTGGGTATTAATCATTGGTGACTCAACGATCTCATGTTCTTCCTTTCTTATCTCGATATTTTCAGATGCCATTTTCAAACACTGCCACAAAAGAAGGGTTAATTGACATATGACATATTATCTCTATACTCTGACCGACCAATTAAATACCAAATAAACTTAGGTAGGTTATACTAGCGAAGGAATTCCCCGTCTCTCCCCTCTTAGTTCTTGTCTCACATCTCAGCTAGGGATCATATCCCTAAGCTTTGATACCAACTGTGACGCCCCCAAAGTAGGTATACATCACACATTCTGAGTCGCCAAATACATGGTATAAAATACAAATACAAACTTAATTATATAACATGAGCTGAGAGTTTTTACACGAATATTGTCTTCTAGAAAATATCCAAACTCAAATGGAGTCCTCATTACAATTATTATCACACTATTTCATAGAATAGTGAGGACTACTATGACACCATCTTGGACCATCACTCCGTTCTTCGACTAGTCCCGGCTACATTCTCATTTCCTGAAGAGAACAATGAAAGCAAATGAGTGAGCTAAACTAGCCCAGTAAGAAATATTATGACTAAGATAATGCAGAACAAGTAATCCATTAGAAGAGTCCAGTAGAGCATGATATCTACTATCTTTTATGATTTAAAAAGTTTATCATCAATTTTATCGATGAGGCTCAGCTTAATAAATAAACCACATCATCGAATCATCTCTGCACTACAGGCCAAGGATATTCATTAGTATCATGACCACGAATTATCCATGCACTACGGGCCAAGGATATTCATGTTTTTTCCCAACATGATACTACTTTGTGGAGTAAAATTCAAGAATGATATTGTATCAAAAATAATTTGGACCGAAAAGAAATCAATTTTTGTCATGAATAGTACTTCAGGTGAATAGTACTTGGGTGAATAGTATCCCATGAATAGTACTTCGAGAATAGTACCCTGTGAATAGTACTCGTGAATAGTACTTAGTGAATAGTACTTCATGAATAGTACTTTGTAAATAGTATCCATGAATAGTACTTTATGAATAGTACTCATGGACAGTACTCCAGCATGAAAAGCTTAAAATTTAACAAGAATTTGCAGAAAATATCCTTGTGAAACGATACTAGATGAAGCGCAAATTTTAAGGATATTCTATTAATTTCAGGGAGTATAGAAGCAATACTTTAACCAAATGAGGGTATAATCAGGAATATGAGATGAAATAATATTACTCACATACTACAAAGTATGGAAGAAAATATTATTCCTTATGAATATTGAACAAAAATAATATCCCTTACCTCAGAAGAAGACTAGATACTGGAATAGTGAAGTAACAGACTACTCTTCTTCTTTCTCTCTATAGCTTCTCTCTCTATAATTGCTCTTGTGAGTCTTAGTGAATTGATGAGAATGAAGGAAGAATGAGCTTCTATTTATAGGAAAATATAGTTTCGATAATTGCACATTTTGGAGCTCGAAATATTATAGTATAATACCTTCATCTTTTCCTTCATTTTAATTTAGTCCTGCAAGTATTATCAAACTTGCACCACCTCCCCTAATAGTACATCATGTGAATCAATAATACAATTATGCGACTCAATAGTTCTATACATGTGAGAAAAATAATTACAGTGTAGTACCTTTATCTATACCTCCATTTTGAATTTAGTCATTCAAGTATTATCAATCTTGCACCACCTCCCCTAATAGTACATGCATGTGAATCAATAGTACACACATGTGAACAACTAGTTATAAGCATGTAAATTAATTACTCATTTATCCGATTAATTACCCAACTGGTCAATATAACCTCCAGACATCAATTATTATCAGAATAGATGTCGATTTCCACTAACACTAATAATCCCAACACAATGGAAATATCAATTTCATCTTTAATCAACACGAACTTATTTATCATAAATATTATAACTCACAATATTTAACAACCAGATCATTCCTAGGAAAGAGGGGGCTTTCTGATATGGATTTCTCCCTATTGGCGCGCAATTAGGTGACCAAACCTCTCATCGACAGAACTTTCTAGACATCAACAATATTGTAAATAATAATATGAATAACTTTTTCGTCTCAATTATTGATTTAATAATAATAAATATTATACTGTGACAATAATTGAATCAATAATATGAGAGATATTATGCAGCAATTACTGTAGCAATATTTGAGTATAACTGGGTGACTTCTCACCTAAGCATCAATAATCAATACCGTGTGCTACTATGCAACCACGCGTATTACTGTACTTTACTACCGGGTAGTTCAACAGTTTAACGGTAAAACTTTCGTCGTTATTTTTATAAAAAGATATTTTTGTCATTTTTTAACTACGACAATACTTTCATTGTGGGGTCCACCAATGATTATGCCGTCGTACAAATATTCCCTGTTAAAACGAAAAAATTCCCCGACCAATCAAATATTCCTCGACACAACGAATATTTTATATCCACTTGCTTACTTTGCAAAATTTTTAAATGTCACCCTTAACTTTAACCTTTATCAATTTAACCATTTACTAAATAGAATAATAATTATAAAAAATTGAATACTTTCATTTTATAAAATTCGGGGTCTTACACTCACCTTTAGAGGTATCCTTTACAAACGCCAAATACCCCTTACAACTCTTTGTCACCAACTTTTCAGCATTCAAAGTTGAAATTAACTTCACCACTCTACTCGGCTGAGAACCCTGAAACACAAATTCTGGAGACTTCATATCTCCAAATATAACCTTTTTCGCCTGACAATCGATAGTGGTATGTTGTTTATCCAACCAGTCCATCCCAAGAATGACATCAAAATTGTGCATACACATCGAAAGAAGATTAGCGCTATGAATCTTATCCCCAAAACTGATCGCACACCCTCGATATAAATCAGAACTAACAACAGAAGTCCCCATCGGGGTAGCAATGGATATAACAGAATCTAAAGACTAGGATGACACAACCAGGTGCCGAACAAAAGACTGAGCAACAATGGAATGAGTAGAACCCATATCAAACAAAATAGATGCCTCACGATTGCCAACTAAGAGAGTACCAGAAACAGTACCTATTGCACCTGCTGCCTGGTTATGTGTCAAAGCAAAAACTTGACCACCCTAACGCTGACCTCCATTGCCACCATTTTCACCACCTCCACCATTTCCACGTGGCCCAGTATAATCTCTAGCCATATGACCCATCTGTCCATACAAGAAAAATGGACTTGTGACTCTATGACACTGTCTCCCCGGATGATTAGTCCCACAAGTAGCATAAGGAGCTATCGTAATAAAATTTGGGTTACCCCCACCAACTGGTCCCGGATAACGACCCTGATTCGGCCCCTGCTAACGATTCTGACCATACCAAGGTAGCAAAAGCTGACGATTCTTCCCTTGCTGAGGCATCTACTGATAACCCCTGTTCTGATTCTGGCCACGCCACTGCCCCTATTGGCCGTCACGATTCCTATTCCACTGACCACCCTGACTTCTCCCATGTTGAACTGAAGTTTGACCCTGCTGATCATCTTTGTCCCTCTTCCGACTCCCCTCCGGTTTAGAAGACCGAAATCTTGTCGCTCTATCTCAATATTTTGGGTTGCGTTAGCCACTGCTGACACATCTGCAAACTTGTTGTTAATAAGATGTTGGAGATACCTATAATGAATTCGCCATTTAAATTTCTCTGCCTGTTCTGTTGCAGTCCCTATTGAGGTTCCTGTAAATCCTGCCAACCTGGTGAACTTTATCATGATGTCCGTGATGGACTCATCATCTTTCTGCTGAATAGACAGATACTCTATGGCATAGGCCTCTTTATCAGCAGCTAGGAAGTACTGCTGATAGAAGACCTCACAAAACTCCGCCCAACTAAGTGTCTTAATATAATCATCGCCCTTTGTTGTTTTCATCGCTTTCCACCACCTCTGTGCATCCCCTTCTAGCTTGTAACTACAAGCAATACTCTCTAATTATCCTAGCACCCCAGCACATCAAAGATCTTCTCTAAGTGGGCAATCCAATTCTCTGCATCAATTAGAGTTGGAGCTGAACTGAATAACTGTAGTTTCTGCTTCTGGAATCTCTCCAATCACAAATACATCGGATCCACCAGCTGATCATGACCATCCGCATTCCCTTCCTCAATATTTGAATGCTGACCATTATTTCCCGGATTCTCTTATTCAGGAATTTCTGGTGACGGCTGCTGCATTGCCTGTACAACATGTGCCACCAACTGAGGTAAAGCCTGATTCACCAAGGTAGCCAATTGAGCATTAATCTGATCATTAGGTTGCTTATTGGACTGACCCTCACCTTTTCCCCTATTGTTACCTCGTCTCCCAGCAACTCTGGAAGATCTACGAGTCATCTAAGAAAAAGATCACGAACATAAACAAAGCAAATTAGAGATAAATTTGAATATAGCTGATATAATAGCTGAACAGAAAATCAAACAGAACAAAAACCTAACCCAAAAGTCTACCCATAACTCACAGGTCAAACCTAAATAGGTTTTTTATAAGAAAGAACCTGGCTCTGATACCAACTCTGTAACACCCCTTTTCCGAAATAGAAAGAGAGGTTACTCAAAACATTACAAAACAGATGAATTTAATAGCAAGGCTCAAAGCCACAAAAGACTAGTCTTAATATCTGATAAAAACTACAAGTCAACCATAATAAATATCAAACTGTCTCAAACCACAATCTAAAATAATTATTACAATTCCAAATAAACTGACATATCAAGCCTAAACAGAATATTTCTAAACCATTAGAATGAAGGGAGCTCTCATCACACTTGCCCTTGATCCCCTGATTACCTGCTGGAAGAAAAACACAGCATGAGCCAAATGTCCAGTACGGATATAGAATACAAATAATAGTGAAATGAAATAATTAATTCAATTAAATGAACTGAACTGAACTGAACTGAACTGAAACGAAACGAAACAAACTGAAACAAAACAAATAAAACTAACACAACGAAATAATAGACTGAATCAAATGGTTGGGTGTTATTTCATACCGAGCTCAAAACAAAACAAAATATACCTTGTCGCACAGGCAAGTCAAATAATGTCACACAGGCATATCAAATAATGCCACACAGGCAAGTCATATACATTGGATCGTGAATCCAATGCATGTAAAATTGGAAGGTGTGTTTGGCATAAACATCACCAATCCGCAGAACAGAATAGAACAGAAAACTAGGGTCGACCCATACGCCTCCCACAACAAAATATCAAATGGCTAACTCCCACCGGAGCATAAAATGGAGACGTCGTGGACTGATCACACCGCCACGGAAGGTATCCTGCCTCGGTGCCAAGAGGACATGCATGTGGTACCCCCATAGGTGGTTATAGCTAAGGTATACCCTACGGTATATTCTAACAAAGATACCATGTCACAACACATGTGACATAATACCAACAAAAAAAGGTTTCTAATATATACATGTTAAACTGAAATGAATCATCAACTCAAAGTCTCCAAAAATATTAACATGTACTTTCTATGAGAATCAAAATAAATACAAAAGATGATACACTAGATCAAGAGTACAAACACGAGTTCTAAGTATCAATTCCAAGACGGAACTATCAAAATAAATTTAGACATGTTGTATTAGTCTAAAGAGTACAAATATGAGTTCCAACTATGAATGCCAAAACAAACTATCAAAATAAATTGACAAGGAATAATTATGAAAGGCAATACTAAATTTTAAAATGAATAACGAAACGAACAAATCAAAAACAAAAGAGTCGCGCTGAAAGAGTACGGAATCCGTACCTGGATTAAGCAATGTAATATCCAAAATTATTATCCCAAATATACTCTTTAAATTTTCCTCTTCCAATCTAAGTAAACAAAATAATAGTTAATATAAGTGTGCTTGCAAAATAACTCTTTCCATATTTAACTTCTTTTTTTTTTAACAAACTCACATTATTATTATTATTATTATAAAATAATATAAACCAACACATACACAAATTAGGCTGACTATACACACTGCCTTCTGTTTTCTTTCAAATTTATAATCAACCTAAATTTCCATATTGTCTATGATTACAGTGCATATCATATATACATACTTTATTAATTAATTACAAATCTAAAGTTACATAACTTGTATAAAACTTTAAACTATTCATTGCATAAAGGTTTCCCCTGAATGATATATACTCCTTTGAATTCATAAAATATTTAAGTGTACTGATCATCTATACAATAATAAAAATAATTATACATATACTGTTAATCATTATACATATACTTGCCTGGTAAAGAATCAAATGGTTTCTTCTCTCTTCGTAGCGCAGCCGCTAACTTCTTTTTCTTTTCTTTCTTATTTGTATCACATGTATGATTAGGTTTTAGTTATTATTTATTAATTAATATATTTTATTAACTCTCCAAAATTTAATAGGATTTTAAAATTACACAATTATAAATTAGATCCACTTAGTTTAAAGCTCAATTTTACCAATTTAATTTATCCATCACTTACTAATATTTATTAGCCCACATAAATTAAATAACTAGTTTGACCCAAATAAATAAAAAAGTCCACGTAATATGTCTTAAAACAAAAAATAATTTTTATTATTTAATTTTTTTTTTCGGGTATTACAGCTTTTCTCTTATTCCAAATCTCGCAACTCCCTTCTATGGAGCAACACGTAACAATACATGATCTCCAACATTGAACTCCACGTCTCTTCGATGAAGATCAGCATAACTCTTTTGTCGATCTTGTGAGATTTTTATACGTTGCCGAATCATTTGAAACTTTTTCGTTGTCATGCATACCAATTCTAGTCCCAACAACGTTGCTTCACTCACCTCGTCCCAACATACTGGAGAACGACACTTGCGTCCATACAACGCATCGAATGGAGCCATGCCTATACTTGTTTGATAACTGTTGTTGTAGGAGAATTCCACTAATAGCAATTATTTGTCCCAACTTCCTTTGAAGTCTAGGACACAGAGTCTTAATAGATCTTTAAGAGTTTGAATAGTCCTCTCCGACTGTCGGTCCGTTTGAGGATGATATGCAGAACTGAATCATAAATCTATGCCCATAGCTTTTTGTAAACTAACCCAAAATCGTGAAGTAAATCTTGGGTCTCGATCAGAAACTATGGATATTGGCATACCATGAAGTCTTATAATCTCATTTATGTATATACGAGCAAGACGTTCAAGTGAATAATTTTCTCATATAGGTATGAAATGGGCAGACTTGGATAATCTATTGACAATGACCCAAATTGCATCTATGCCTTAAGAAACCTTGGGAAGACCAGTAACAAAATCTATGGTAATGTGCTCCCACTTCCATTCTGGAAATTTAAGTGGTTGCAATGGAATGGGCAGACTTGGATAATCAATTGACAATGACCCAAATTGCATCTATGCCTTGAGAAACCTTGGGAAGACCAGTAACAAAATCTATGGTAATGTGCTCCCACTTCCATTCTGGAAATTTAAGTGGTTGCAATGGACCTTTTGGCACTTAATGCTCCGCCTTGACTCGTTGACACATTAAACACCTTGAGATAAACTCCGCGATCTCTCTTTTCATATTGCTCTACCAAAATGTATGTCAAAGATCACGATACATTTTGGTACTCCTGGGATGGATTGCAAATGGTGTGTTATGCGCCTCCATCATGATTTTATACTTCAAGTCAGAGTCGTTAGGAACACAAATTCTGGAGTTGACTCGAAGTATTCCTTCTTCATCGATTCTTGGTTCTGGAATAGCACCTTCTTGCACTTTTTTCTTCATACACATTAGCTCCAGTTCTGTAGCTTAAGCAACTTTAACTTTATCGATTAAAGTCGATTCTACTCGTATATTTACTATCATCACGTGAGTCCCTGGAGTCTTTAACTCTATCTCCATCATTTGCAAGTTATACAAAATGGGCCTTTGCGTTGACAATATCGCACTCGTACCAGCATATGATCTTCTACTCAACGCGTCAGCTACCACGTTCGCTTTTCTAGGATGGTATTGAATGGTATGATCGTAGTCTTTCAACAGCTTGAGCCAACGTCGTTGCCGCATGTTGAGTTTCTTTTGGGTGAAGAAATATTTGAGGCTTTTATAATATGTATAGAACTCCACCTTCTCCCCATACAGGTAATGCCTCCAGATTTTAAGCGCAAAAACAATAGTTGTCAACTCTATATCATGAGTAGGATAATTCCTCTCATATTCTTTGAGTTGTCGTGAGGCATAGGCTATAACTTTCCCATGTTGCATAATAACACATCCTAACCCTTTGCCTGAAACATCGTTGTAGATGACAAATCCTTATGAACCAGATGGTATTGTCAGAACAGGTGCTGAAATGAGTCTCCTCCTGAGTTCTTGAAAACTCTTCTCATATTCCTCGCTTCAACCAAATTTTGTATCTTTTCGAGTCAGCTGAGTTAATGGAGTAGCGATTTGAGAAAATCCTTCCACGAATCTCCGATAATAACCAGTTAAGCCCAGAAAGTTACGTATTTCGATTACTGACTTAGGTTGCTCTCAGCTTTGTATTGCTTCAATCTTTGCTGAGTCAACAGATATTCCGTGATTTGATATCGCGTGCCCAAGGAATGCTACTTCCTCAAACCAAAACTCGCATTTCTTTAACTTGGCATATAGCTTATTTTCACGAAGCTTTTAGAGTATCAGCCTTAAGTGTTGCTCATGATCTTCACGGCTTTTGGAGTATATGAGGATGTCATCAATAAAGACAAACACAAAATGATCCAAATATTCCTTGAATACTCGGTTCATCATATCCATGAAGGCAGCAAGAGCATTAGTCAATCCAAAAGACATGACTAGGAATTCGTAATGCCCGTACCGAGTTCCGAAAGCAGTCTTTGGAATGTCATCAATTTTAACTTTTAACTGATGATATTTGGAATGAAGATCAATCTTTGAAAAGAATTTGGCACCTTGCAACTGGTCAAATAGGTCATCAATGCGAGGTAACGGGTACCTATTTTTTACGGTGACATGATTCAACTCCCGATAGCCAATGCAAAGTCGCATACTCCCATCTTTCTTCTTTACGAATAAAAAAGGAGCACCCCAAGGAGACGTACTAGGACGAATGAAACCGATGTCTAACAGTTCCTGTAGTTGGGTTTTTAACTCCTAAAGTGTAATAGGAGCCATTCGATATGGGATTTTGGAAATGGGTTTTGTACCGGGTTTAAGGTCAATACAAAACTCGATTTCACGCTCTAGGGTAGGCCAGGAAGTTCTTTAGGGAATATGTCTAGAAATTTATTAACAATAGAAATATCATTCAAATCTGACGTATTTTTGTTTAAATCTGTGACATGGGCTAAGAAAGCTTGACATTCATTTTTTAATAAACGAATGGCTTTATGGCTTGATATGACAGTGATTGACTTTAGTGGTTTGGTTGCTTGAATTTGCATAATAGGTTGGTTAAGAATATAAAAGCTAACAACCTTACAAAAATAATCAATTTTAGCATGATGAGTAGTTAACAAATCAATCCCTAAAATCACATCAAATGCAAGTATTTTAAAAGAGATAAGATCGACAGGTAATGTGAGGGTGCCGATTTGAATCAAACAAGATTTATAAATAGTGGATGTAATGAAGGTTTCTCCCAACAAAGTTTCAACAGATAAGTCAAAGTCTAATTTCTCTGGAGTCAAATTTAAACGTTGAGCGCAAGTAGGTGAAATAAAAGAATGGGTAAAATCGCTATCAAATAAGGTATAGACTTCTCAAGAGTTTATGATTAGCTTACCCGTGATAACTTCGTTCGGGTTTATCACTTTTTGGGATGTCACGATAAACGCTCTCCCTTGAACTACCGGCTTTGACTTTTTTGGGATAGCCTTTGGTGTCACCGTCCTAGCTGGACTTGACTTCACTTCATGACAAAATTGAGCTAAATGACCTTCTCTTTCGTAATTGAAACATGCTTTGGATTGTTGCATACAGTTTGGACTAATGTGTCCCTCTTGTTCACATTTGTAGCATACGACCGGTGGTTGTTCTCCTTCCTTGAAAACGGGTGTTGATGCTGTTGTCTTTCCATTATTGTTGAATCTCCTCTTTTTGAAATTTCCACTTCTATTATCTTGCCCAAGGTTACCACTGAAGTGGTTACCATTTCTGGCATGATGATTTCCTCCACGTTTGTTGTCACCGCTTCGAAGACTGCTACCACCGGTATTATCATTTTGTCGGCTACTATCTTTTGGTTGGGCTGACTCATTATCGCGCTCTAATAACTGAGCCCTATTCACAACATCTGAATACAAGCAAAGTTTGTGAGAAATAAGGTATTGGCGTATTTTGGGTTTCAAACCTCGTAGAAACATTCGTGTCAAACGCTCTTCATTATCTACCAAATGGGATGCAAACCGGGATAACTCGGCAAACTTAGCCTCGTACTGCGATACGGTCATATTATTTTACCCCAGCTTGATTAATTCTACCTCCTTCATGTGATGAATACTTTTAGAAAAGTACTTGTTGTTGAATAATTCTTGGAACTTCTCCCAAGATATCTTTAGTGCGGAAGGTTGAGTACATTTTACATATTCTCACCAATAATCTGCCTCTCCTCACAACATGAAGGTGGCAAAGGGAACCTTTTGCTCTTCAGAGCATCCCAAGACATCAAATATCTTAGTGATCTGCTTAATCCACATCTCTGCCTTAAGTGATTCTGGTTTTTCCAAAAACTTTGGTGGTCCCAGCTCCTTGAATTGCTTAGCGGTGACCATCCGTGAGTTGCCAGTGTTTCCACCTGTATTTTGAATAGAAGTCGCTCTCGCTTGATGTACTTCTATGTCTATTACTAAATACTAAACTAAATTCATTATCTTTATGGATCATTTATTTTTACAGTGTCTATTATCTTTATGTTTATTACTATGTACGAATATGATTGACTATGTACTTTTTATCCTTTCTCCTTTTTTTAACATATTAAAAAGTGTTTTAATTATAGTAAAATATTTCAATAATAGTTAAATTTTAGACACACTAAAAATCAAAGATGAAAAGTAAAAAAATTGAGTTTTCTCTTATTATATATTTATTTTTGGAGATATATAGATTAGTTGTTTAACATATACAACTCTTTATATACTAGTTGATAGCCCGTGCATTTAGTTTGATTAATGGATTGTATAATTGAATAAAATTATAACTAGAAAGATAATTTTTATAATAATATATTTTCATATAGCCTCTCAAACACATTTTTGCACAACATATCAATTACATTTGTAAATATATTGATATTGATATAATATTACTTCCACCTTTAATGTGAAACACATTCAACAAAAAATATTGTATTAAATGGCATTCAGTTGTTGTTCTAGTTTTTGAATCTTCTCTTTCATTGCTTTGATCTCTATTTTTGAGTTAGTAATATTTTTTTCGATCCTTGAATTCTAGCCATCTCCATAACCTTCAAATCGGCCACTGTCCGTACTACTATCATCGCTTATTTCAATAATTTGATGTTTGTTCTGCACATTTATTTTTTTTGTAAGGAACTGCATAAAAATGAAAACACATAATTTTATAAAAATAACATTCAAGATATAACAAAATAATGGACCAATAAAACCAAACTTAATTGCTGAAACACTAAACAAACCAAAGACCAAAAAACACTAAATTACCCAAGAAACAAACGGGCAACAGTGTGATAAGCTGACATTGCTTGATCCCCCTCTTCTTGAGCAAGTACATAAGCATTTCCAAAACCTATTCAAGTCGGAGGAAATGTTCCATCTACACTCGTAGCCTTGATATCATATAAAATAACCAACGTGATATTATATCAACCCACAGAGTGAGAGCATTGTGTCAATGTGTTCATATTCTAATGTATTCATAAAACATAAGAATATCACATGAAATAGCACCTTGATTGATCATACTTTTTTATACAATAATAATAGTAACCAACAACAAACCAAGATAGAGCCCTGGGGAGAAAAGAAAAAATTCAGTGAGTTTTTAGTCTAATACAAATATCATGACTAAACATTTAGAAGAAAAGTAAAAGATATCATTTTTAGTGGCATAATTCGGAAAGGTCAACAAAATATGAATTGAGAACATGATTAAAAAAGTTAATTTAAGTATGAGGAAGTGATTTGAAGGGGAAAAAATAAGTGTACTTAATATGGCCATAACTAATGCTTGATTTATTAGAAATTCTCACTGCCCTTCAATCTTGTATAAATTTAAGACTGAGATAGATCCAATACAGTTCCAGTAAACAGAACAATCCTAATCATCCAGTTAAAGGCAAATGCTTCTAAACTGTAATAATCTGATAGTAGAAATAACTTGGAGAACATGTACAATATAATAACACTCCTGTTTTTCCATTAAAACTGCGTAGCCTGCCTAGCTAAAAAGAAAACATTCTAGAATGTCAAAAGGCGATTTTAGTAATTTAGTTGTTGTATATATGTATGTCTTTTGGTATAAACTTAATCTGCATGCCTTAATATTCTATTATTCAACTATTGCAAATTAGAGGAATGACTAAGTGAGGAAGCAGTATATAATAAAGGCATAGAATGTAGGCACAAAGACCTGTTACCAATGAGGGAGTTGTACAATCTAATTCTCTTCCATTTCGGATAGCATGCCCCTTTTAAGATCAGACCTCATGCCTCGCTTTGTGGGGACATCAGATGATAGTTTCAGCACTCCTTAAAAGATGAAGGTCAAAAATTAGAATTCCTGGCTTGATAGCCAGATGGGGGTCTTCTTCCACTATTATTTCTTTATTTATTATGATCATTGATCATTAACTACAAAGAGGATTTTAATCTCCATTATGTATCTGCTTAAAAGCCTTGTGAAATGATTAACCATAGCAATCAAGAAAACACGTGGAATAAAAAATAAAAAAGAGAGAATATTAATGAATTTATGTAGATGGTATGAAAAATATGTGGCAAATTTGTTTATTGCAGCAAGGTTGGTTCTTATCTTCTGGCTGTAATTATAGATTGATGACATAACATTATTAGGTTGAGAAAATTTGGCACTTAATATAATAAAGTAATTATATTGGAAGTGTTGCAGTTGTAGTTTATAATTGTGCATTTTTTGAGTATTGGAAATGTACACGTTCGACTGAATGCTTGTCAATTCGACATGTAATTTGTAACGCCCTGAAATCCGGTCTATCTTCACACTCAGATTCCGTACGTCACAAGTACATCATTCATTTCAACATACATCATTATATATTAAAATATAACAACATATATTCTCAATTCCTAGGTTCTAAAACCTTATAACCTCTTTCATTACAAATAATGATAATTATATTATTCTTTACATCTTACACGAGTGACTTTCATCCGCCATCAAGGATACATAACTGTTCTTTAAACTAGTCTATAGTTTAATTACATTATTCTACATTACAAGTCTTCGCCTGATCCTCACGCTCATTCATATACTGAATGTCACTTATTCTGGATACCGATCAGCTTGATCTTTACGGGATCCTTAAGTTCTTCTAACATCGTACGCTAAAAATATTTTTCATTTAAAGCAAGTGTGAGCATTCAATTTCCCAGCAAGTCATAACAGTTGAACAAACAACTTCAAGAATTTAAACATTCTTTTAAGACTTCAATAACCGAACAAAGGTTATGAAGTAGCCTGAATAATGGGAATAACCTCGATTCCTATCATTTTAAAACATTAGTCACATTCACTTTGAAATACTTTCATTCTTCTAACTTTTCCATACACAGTCTATCTGGCTAGAATCATTATCACAGACTTAACAATAACGGATCATGTATAAACAGAACATTCTCATATTGAATAGTTCATCTCACAGAAATACCGAAGTGTTCAAATTATGGCACAAGACCTCATACGTTCTACCACCTTGTACAAATATCACACATTTGCACATAGACAGAACTTCTCAAGTTCAACATCTAAGAAGTTTTAGAAACTAGCATTCATTTAGAATATGAATGAAGTTAGGAAACTTGTCTTTCACACAGCTACAGCTTACGCTGAACTGCTCATTCTAATTCCTCTGTAGCACATAAGGAAAACAACACATACACCAATTAATCATGTATATTTGACTTATGCATTGGTTCACTTAACTTCACTTCTTAGGGTTCGCGTTCTTGCAAACTAAGTTTACGTGACAACTTTCTTTACCGTTTTACGGCTTTATGACATACGGAGATGTCTTACTTATACGTTCCTCATCTTTGATGATTTGCATTCTTATCTTCTTCTTATAATTTCTCTAGGACTCAGCACACATCGCTTCTCTGCTAGTAGTCCATATGGTACTCTAAGTGGTTTCCCACAAACAACCAACAAACAAGTTTTCATCTCATTTACACTGCCATCACAGTGAGTTAGATCGGTTGCCAGTTTCGTATATACCTTCGCTCTCTGAAGGAATTGTTTAGCCCAGCTCCCATATGTTAACCATCAAAGGTTACGATTGTACCACAACCTAAACTTATCTGAACCATTAAACCATAATGTTCGTTAAGTCAATTCTTATTCCTTATGGCTTTCTAGCAACTAAATGCCATACCTCAGGACTCGTTCTTTATCCGACTCACATTCGGCTTTCATTAATCTTATTATTGTTCACTACGGCTTCTTGATACCATTCATTATTCTTCCTTAATGTCGAAGCCATACGGTTCGTTGTATTCTAAGACCGATCGTTAATCGCAACAACGTTGCGTTTATAGCGTCTATACGCTTACACTTATCTCTCGTTACCATAACATAACATTGAAATGTTATTCGTTAACCTCATCACTCAACGTCTAAGGAATCACAACCATAGCAATCCCCCACGTTTGTTTATCGCAACTACGATCCCCTAATATCGGTTCCGTAACTCTCGTCTACATTCTTTACCTTTTAATCTCATTTAATCTTTCCGTTCAATCTTCATTAAAGGCTTAAAACACTTGATTAAGTGTTACATTCGATGAACTATACGTTCATTAGCTTTTCGTACACTTCCCCTAGATTTTGAGCAGTTAAAAGTTTATTACTAGGCTTTACCCTACACCAGCACTGCGGTGCCAGTCCCCTTCTTGTTTGTCACGCTGCAGCGCCACTCTGCAGTGTTGGACATCATGGGTTGGCGCTGCGGTGCAACCCTCCTTATATATGCTCGCGTTGCAGCACCACTGGCACCGCGGCGTCACTCTTTGCATTATAGCTCGGGCTGCGACGCGAGTTTCTAGTATGGAACTCCTTGGTCTGGCGCTGCAGTGCCACCTTACAAGGCATGGCTGGAACTGCGGCGCCAAGCCTTAATCTTAGAAAAAATTTCTAAGTGTTAACTTTATTTTAAGACGCTTACTTCCGGATCTTATAACTTCTTCGTTATAACTCGGAGCGAGGTCGTTCCAAAGCCATTTTCTTCGTTATCTTATGTACTTCAATCCCCCTCATACAGAAATTTGTTCTAAATCCGTTAACATGCCATTCGACTGGCTTAATCTTCGTCCTACGTTCATTTTACGTTTTTAACGTTCTTCGTTCGTCCGTAATTCAGTCATCCGAACTCGGAACTCGTTCTTTCTTGAGTCCATGACTCACGTTCTTTATGTTCTCTTATATTCTTATGAAACCCTACACATTCGGGTCCATTTACACACTTTCTAATTCTCGTTCGTCTTTTACAAAATTTTTGTCATAACTTCGTTATAACTAAGTTTTAATTCGTTCTTCATGAACGTTTCTATCGTTCCTAACCAAGCAATAAGCATCTAACTTATACGCAATGGTTTTAAACTTGTCCATCAACAGCAATTACACTATGATGGTTTTATATTTGTCCATCAACAATGTTCTTCGCGTTCTTCGCGTTCTTCGTTCGTTCTTCATTTTTAATCAATATTTTCATTACGATTTCACTTTTTCTTGGAATTTGATGTTATAAAATACCATTCCTTACTTATTTCACTGAATTGTTCATATGATTCATTCGGATCGTTTAAATTCATTACGAATCTTATACTTCCTTAAGAAATTTATAAAATAAATTTCTAATTCTTATTACTTCTTTTCTCAATGATTTCAACCATATGAAATCATTCCAAATATCATTTACTTCTTATTCTCATTAAGCTATATTTTTGAACATAGAGACTTAAAGAAAAACTAACTTAGAAGTTAGGTTTCGAATTACCTTTCTAACTTATTTTTCTTCCTTTAAATAAAGCTGGCGATTCGCTAGCTTTTCTATTTCATGAGCCACTCCGATCCGAGCCTTCATGCTCAATCTCTTCCTTCTTCTTCTTCTCCAAGCTCTCAAACTCTCTCTCTTTTCCAAAGTGTTGGTTGATTTTGAAAAAAATCAACTAACACTTTCATTATATAGATTTTCAAAGCTAGGGGCAAAATAGTCATTTCACCCCTAGATTCACTATTCACACCTCCTTACTATTCACAAAACTTCCCTTGGAAGTTTCCTGATTCCGTATTTTGGGTTTCGTCCGACAGTTTTAAAAACTGTGATTCTCAGAATCTAAATTTTTTTTGATATTTCGTCTTTCCTTTACCGATTAACTTTTACGCAATCTTCGGATCTCTGAAAAACTAAAAAACACTTTTTTACGATAAGCGTTTTCTTTCACGTTTTCCCCTAACATAGTTAAACGAATGAAAAGTACATAACAGTACTTTTCATCATTTTTATTTCGTCCGATTTTTGTACGTTTTTTGAGAAAAACTTTATCAGCTTACTTAACTTTTCACGATATATTATGGTCAAATCTTTCGATGGAATATCATTTCGACATACCGAACTCTCGAAAAGTCTTAGGTTATTCAAACCCTAACCCTTAGGGTTTCGTCGGATAAATAGTGCCTATTTCTTCTTTTTCCCCAGAAATATTTTGTTCCCGGAAAAATTTTATTTTTGTCTTAAAAATTCTTACTCGTTCAGACTAGCTCGTAGCCAGAATCCTCCCGATTAATAATCATCCTAGGTTCTAGAACAATTAATAAACACATAGCACAGAATAGTATTAATAAAAATTTATTTTATTAATAACTAATTCTTTAAATCTCAAATTCTGGACAATCTGATTTTTCGGGTTATCACATTCTTCCCCCCTTATAAAAATTACGTCCTCGGAATTTCTAAAACCACACCCATTCCCGGGTCATCACATTCACCCCTTCTTCACAGAATTTCATCCTTAAAATTTTAATCTGCCCTTTTTCTCAACTTCTCTTCAAAGAAGTTCTTATCTTTCAAACATTCTCTCACCTTCATAACTTATCAAGATTTATGAAGTAGAATGAATAACGAGGAATATAAGAATTCCTTTAAAACATTTCATACTTTTGCTAAGGGGTCAAATTGACCATGAACTCTTACTAGGTTTAACAGCATGACGCCGTAAACCTTCTTACACGGTCAGTTTACAATCACAAAGAAAGTAAACTACCTCTTTTATATGTAGGCGATCAACCCATTGTATAACCCCATTTCGGGATATGTTCACCTCAGACTTAATCATTATATTCCGCACCAAAACAATTTGGTTTGGCACACAACTTCTTCAAAGAAAGCTCGATTTTCTTTTAATCATGACATACCATTCGTCTTAGCCAAATCAAATAGCTTAGACCATACCAATAAATTGGATATCAACTTGAAACATTCGTCTAGTCAAATCAATTGACATCGACTATTTCTTTAAATTCCTTTCGTAATACATCAAAACGTTTTATGACGTCATGATACCGTACTTTTCACAGTACATTGAGGACTTCGTCAGTTTATGACTCCATCATTATACATCATACCATAGTGGGTTGTTGATCCTAAGATCACATCCAACACCAGGTTCAATTGAATTAGTAACTCCATTCTTTTACCATCCTTGCATCAAATGCACTGATGATATAAAATTCCTTTTTGATATTTCAAATCAATTTTTGTCTAGCCGAAACAATTAGCATAGACATACCAAGAATTCTTTTAAAATCCATTGGTTCCAAAAATTAAACCAATTATTTTATTTTCAAAACGCGCACACATAAGCACGATTTCAATAAACTTCAAAATCTAGCATAGCTAGATGACTTGGAATATCCTATTCTCCATTTTCCTTCATTGTCTTACATGCGACAATACTTAATCTTGTCTAGTACCTTCAATGCTAATTCTACTAAAAATAACTCATTTTCAATCTAAACATTCCTATACCTTAGTACAGTCCATCAACTTACCACACATTATGAGTTCAGGAACTTTCCACAATAATATGAGTTTAAGAACTATCCCAGTCAGACCATAGACGTCCATTCGTTGAGAAGTTCAAAAACATACCATATCATTATGAGTCACGAACATACCATAAATATGAGTTTCAAGAACTCGCACCTACCTTATCGTTCTCTACCTATCAAGTATATACATGAGAAAAGATTCACCTTCTCGTCATATACATATTGATAGCGTGACCAATTCTAATGATTACCACTATAATAAACTAAGTGGTTGTTACACCAAGCACAAACCTCTGCCCATAACAAAGGTTCATACAACTCAGCTATCACATGAGTCCTCAATTGAAATTTTTCAACTTCTAACTCTCTCTTTACTTAATACGAATTTTCTTTAACTCGTATGCTATCCTTTACAACTTAATCGGAGTTCTTCTTTCTTGTACTACTTTGAAGTACCATTCATTCATAGCATTAGCTATAAATCATTCATCGTTTAACAGTTCATCCGTTACTATGATTCACTATGATCACGTGGTGATCTTCTTCCTTAATCGTTGAACTCAACGATCTTCTTACCATTCTCTCTACGATTATAGCCTTAGGTACTCATATCTAAGGTTTATAATCTATCAGCACTGATACCAACTTGTAACACCCCGAAATCCGGTCTATCTTCACACCCGGATTCCGTACGTCACGAGTACATCATTCATTCCAACATACATCATTATATACTGAAATATAACAACATACATTCTCAATTCCTAGGTTCTAAAACCTTATAACCTCTTTCATTACAAATAATGATAATTACATTATTCTTTACATCTTACACGAGTGACTTTCATCCGCCATCAAGGATACATAACTGTTTTTTAAACTAGTCTATAGTTTAATTACATTATTCTACATTACAAGTCTTCGCCTAATCCTCACACTCATTCATATACTGAATGGCACTTCTTCTGGATACCGATCAGCCTGATCTTTACGGGATCCTTAGGTACTTCTAACATCGTACGCTAAAAATATTTTTCATTTAAAGCAAGTGTGAGCATTCAATTGCCCAGCAAGTCATAACAGTTGAACCAATAACTTTAAGAATTTAAACATTCTTTTAAGACTTCAATAACCGAACAAAGGTTATGAAGCATCTTGAATAATAGGAATAACCTCGATTCCTATCATTTTAAAACATTAGTCACATTCACTTTGAAATACTTTCATTCTTCTACCTTTTCCATACACATTCTATCTGGCTAGAATCATTAGCACAGACTTAACAATAACGAATCATGTATAAATAGAACGATCTCATATTGAATAGTTCAATCACAGAACAGTTCATCTCACAGAAACACCGAAGTGTTCAAATTATGGCACAAGGCCTCATACGTTCTACCACCTTATACAAATATCAAACATTTGAACATAAACAAAACTTCTCAAGTTTAACATCTGAGAAGTTTTAAAAACTAGCATTCATTTAGAATATGAATGAAGTTAGGAAATTTGCCTTTCGCACAGCTACAGCTTACCCTAACTGCTCATTCTAATTCCTATGTATCACATAAGGAAAACAACACATACACTAATTAGTCATGTATATTTGACTTATGCATTGGTTTATTTAACTTCACTTCTTAGGGTTCGCGTTCTTACAACCTAAGTTTACGCGATAACTTTCTTTACCATTCTACGGCTTCATGACATACGGACATTTCTTACTTATACGTTCATCATCTTTGATGATTTGCATTCTTATCTTCTTCTTATAACTTCTCTAGGACTCAGCACACATCGTTTCTCTGCTAGTAGTGCATATGGTACTCTGAGTGGTTTCCCACAAACAACCAACAAACAAGTTCCCGTCTCATCTACACTGCCATCACAGTGAGTTAGATTGGTTGCCAGTTTCGTATATACCTTCGCTCTCTGAAGGAATTGTTTAGCACAGCTCCCATATGTCAACCATCAAAGGTTACGATTGTACCACAACCTAAACTTATCTTAACTTATCCAAACCATTAAACCATAATGTTCGTTAAGTCAATTCTTATTCCTTATCCCTTTCTGGCAACTAAATGTCATACCTCAGGATTCGTTTTTTATCCGACTCACATTCGGCTTTCATTAATCTTATTATCATTCACTACGGTTTCTTGATACCATTCGTTATTCTTCCTTAATGTTGAAGCCATACAGTTCGTTGTATGCTAAGACTGATCGTTCATCGCAACAACGTTGCGTTTATAGCGTCTATACGCTTACACTTATCTCTCGTTACCATAACATAACATCAAAATCTTATTCGTTAACCTCGTCACTCAACGTCTAAGGAATCACAACCATATCAATCCCCCATGTTCGTTTATCGCAACTACGGTCCCCGAATATCGGTTCCGTAACCCGCGTCTACATTCTTTATCTTTTAATCTCGTTTAATTTTTTCATTCAATCTTCATTAAAGGTTTAAAACACTTGATTAAGTGTTACATTCGATGAACTATACGTTCATTAGCTTTTGGTACACTTCCCCTGTGTTTGAAAAGCGGTTAAAAGCTCATTCTTGGGCTTTACCTGCACTCGCTGCCATGGCTACTGGCCGGTCCCATCTTTGTTTCTCTATTTGTAGCACCACTCTGAAGTGTTGGACATCCTAGGTTGGCAACTGCTGGCGCCACCTCCTTACTTCATGCTTTCATGACTGCAGGCACTCACCTGGCGCCATGACGTCCTCTCTGCGTTATAGCTCACGCTGCGGCGCAAGTTTCCAGTATGGAACTCCCCAGTCTGGCGCTGTAGCGCCACCTTACAAGGCATGGTTGGCGCTACGGCGCCAAGCCCTAATCTTAGAAAAAATTTCTAAGTGTTTAACTTCATTTTGAGACGTTTACTTCCCGATCTCATAACTTCTTTGTTATAACTCGGAACGAGGTCGTTCCAAAGCCATTCTCTTCCTTATCTTACGTACTTCAATACCCCTCAGACATAAATTCATTCTAAATCCGTTAACATGCCATTCGACTGGCTTAATCTTCATCATTTGTTCGTTTTACGTTTTTAACATTCTTCGTTCGTCCGTAATTCGGCCATCCGAACTCGGAACTCATTCGTTCTTGAGTCCACAACTCACATTCTCTACGTTCTCTTAAATTCTTATGAAACCCTACATGTTCGGGTCCATTTACACACTTTCTAATTCTCGTTCGTCTTTTATAAAATTTTTGCCATAACTTCGTTATAACTAAGTTTTAATCTGTTCTTCATGAACGTTTCTATCGTTCTTAACCAAGCAATAAGCATCTAACTTATACGCGATGGTTTTGAACTTGTCCATCAACAACAATTACACTATGATGGCTTTAAATTTATCCATCAACAACGTTCTTCGCGTTCTTCGCGTGTTCTTTGCATTCTTCGTTCGGTCTTCATTTTTAATCGATATTTTGATTACGATTTCACTTTTTTTTGAAATTTGATGTTATAAAACACCATTTCTTACTTATTTCACCGAATCGTTCATATGATTAATTCGGATATTTCAAATTCATTACGAATCTTAAACTTCCTTCAGAAAATTATAAAATAAATTTCTAATTCGTATTTCTTCTTTTCTCAATGATTTCAACCATATGAAATCATTCCTAATATCATTTACTTCTTATTCTCATTAATCTATGTTTTTGAATATAGAAACTTAAAGAAAAACTAACTTAGAAGTTAGGTTTCGGATTACCTTTCTTCCTTATTTTTCTTTCTTTAAACAAAGTCGACGATTTGCTAGCTTTTCTATTTCAGGAGCCACTCCGATCCGAGCCTTCATGATCAATCTCTTCCTTCTTCTTCTGCTCCAAGCTCTCAAACTTTCCCTTCTCCAAAGTGTTGGTTGATTTTGAAAAAAATCAACTAACACTTTCATTATATAGATTTTCAAAGTTAGGGGCAAAATAGTCATTTCGCTCCTAGATTCACTATTCACACCTCCTTACTAACCACCTTACTATTTAAGAAACTTCCCTTGGAAGTTTTGTGGTTTCGTCTTTCGGGTTTCATCCGACAGTTTTAAAAACTGCGATTCTCGGAATCCAAATAATTTTGGATATTTCGTCTTTCCTTTACCGATCAACTTTTACACATTCTTCGGATCTCCGAAAAACTGAAAAACACTTTTCCACGATAAGCGTTTTCCTTCACATTTTCCCCTAACGTAGTTAAACGAATGAAAAGTACATAACAATACTTTTCGTCATTTTTATTTTGTCCAATTTTTGCACGTTTTTTGAGAAAAACTTTTATCGGGTTACTTAACTTTTCACAATATATTATCGTCAAATCTTTCGACAAAATGTCATTTTGACATAACAAACTCTCGAAAAGGCTTAGGTTATTCAAACCCTAACCCTTAGGATTTCGTTGGGTAAATAGTGCATATTTCGTCTTTTTCCCTGAAAAAAATTTGTTCCCAAAAAAATTTTATTTTCATCTTGAAAATTCTTACTTGTTCAGTCTAGCTCATAGCCAGAATTCTCCCGATTAATAATCATCCTAAGTTCTAGAACGATTAATAAACATATAGCACAGAATAGTATTAATAAAAATTCATTTTATTAATAACTAATTCTTTAAATTTTAAATTCTGGACAATCCGATTTTCCGGGTTGTCATATAATTGGCCGTTGCATTGGTGTTTTGAATATTTTTCAATTTCTACTCTAAATTTAAAGCACGTCAGAATTACAATAATAGTGAAGCTACATCATTTATTTGGAAAGAATTTACAGGAGACAAACATGTTCAATATGGTTTGACTATTCTTAGTGTTGTTAAAAATTTAACATTATCTATAAATAATCTTATCCTCATGCTATGTTATCAAGAACAACTACAATCACGATTGTTATATATGACTACACACAACGCTATAACAATATCTAATAAGATGGATGAATTTTAACATGTCTTTAAGTTGGAAAGCACAAGTCAAATGCTAAACCTTAAAACTTAAAACAAACAGTCTTATTTCATCAATATGCAATTGTTTAAGAATCTAAATCCCACTAAAGCATAAAGCTTGTAATTTGATAAAATAAATAAATAAATTATTTTATCAAATAGCACTATCATTTTCTGGACAAAGGGAGTATTGTTTTTGGGTTACATGACACAATGTTCTTAAAATGGTTGATGTATTTGCAAGAAAATCTAGAGTCCAATTACAGTAGCTTCAGTTACTAAGCGTTCGATGTATCTAAGCTTACACGGCTAAATTACTCATCAAAATACATAAATATGGCATGATACATATAAGAAACATTGCACTTAACACTGAAAGTCTGGAACCAACAACAAATAAATATTTTTTATTTTAGAGAAATCAAAATCTACTGAGAAAAATAATTGATCTGTAATTTCGATTTTCTAAAAATTTAGAAAAAAATTAAAGGGGGATGGGATTTTGGTGAAGGCATCTGAGGATTTACCTTGTGTGGCCAACTAGCGCTTGATAGATTCAGCCATAACGGCTTCATCGACAGTAATTGACGGATTCATTCGGCAAACTCATTGTTTTGAAGCTTACGACCATATTCAGTGGCGAAGAGATGCATCTTGTTGTCGTCTTGGGTTTCGCACAGGCACAAATTATTGTACTCTGTACTGGTATGCAACCCAGATCTGTGATGGAGGGAAAGAGGCGCAACTGAGATTTGTGATTGAGGGAAAGAAGGGAACATAACGAATACATAATTGTAGAGAGACTGAAATTGGAAGAAGAGGAAGAGAAAAATAATTGGAAAAGGTCGAGAAATTGAAATTGGAAGAAGAAGAAGAAGAGGAAGAGGAAAGGGAAAGAGGGTTGAAAGAATTGAAAAATGCGCAGAAAAAGTAATCAACTTTTTCAATTAAACCGAGTTGAGTCAGCAAAATTCCAAATTAAGTGGGATTGACTCACCGAATTTTCAAATTAAAAGGATCCCTTGTTGTGCCTTTATATATAAGGATTGATTATTTTTAAAAAACTGATATTTTTACATGTTAAAATGATATTTTCATATAAGTTTTTTTCACGTAGAGGTAAGACCCACTCACTATTCATATGGGAGAGATTATGTGAAAATATCAATTTTTTATGTGAAAATATCAATTTCTTATTTTTATGTGAATTTTTTTTTCCAGGATTTTCTTCCCTAGTCCCTAGGGGTGATCATTCGGTTATTAACCGAACCGAACAAGAATTTCAGTTATAACCGAAACCCGAAAACAGCCTATTTTAGTTATCCGAATAAGTAACCGAAATTTGTAATAACCGAATTTAAAAGATTTAGCAAAAACACAGTTCAGCTCCTACAATCCATAAACATAATCCATAAACAACAACAACAACAAAACAGTTCCTACAATCCATTAACATAATCCATAAACAACAACACAGTTCCTACAATGATTAACACCATAAACATTTGCTACATTTGCTGCTGCTGCTGTTGAGTTCCTGTTGTTGCCCATTTCCTACATTTGCTGCTCCATAAACAACAACACAGTTCCTGCTGCTGTTGAAGCTGTTGTTGCCCATTTGCTGCCCATTTGTTGCTGCTGCTGTTGAGTTCTTTTAATGCCCATTTGCTGCTTGAACCTCCTACCGCTTGCTAGTTGCTGGCTTGCTGCTGTTGCTGCTGCCCATTCATAGCAGTATTTTCATTGCCATAGAGTGGACTGCATAAAAGCCAGAGACTCCATTGGGGTTCGCTAGCATTCCAGATTTTAATGTACATGTTAGACACCTAATTTGTATCTTTACATTGTACACCAATCCATATCAAGTTAGTTCTGTTATAATCAACTGAAAGGACTGTAACAATAATTGTATAATAATAACATAAGTATTAATGTTTCTTAGGCCAGTTAAATTTTGCTCTATGTTCTAGGCGTTGCTTTTATGTTGTTATTTTTGTATACTTCCTCTTGAGATATTACTATATTTCTAGTTGTATGGCATATGTCTTTAGGTTTATCAAGAATAAGGAGGATATATTTACATCTTTATTTCAATTAATAGGAAATTAAAACGGAACAGTGCAAACATCCGAATGTTCAATATGTAACCATTCGACAAAACAATGATATAAAACTTTCTAGCAACTAGTCATGGTTTCTAACAAACATCTATCAATACAAAATGTTCAATAACCATTTCATCTTTTGATCCAATATTGCTCAAGTAATAATATGCATAACAAACATGTAATGGAGAATTTCCAAATACAATGTAAAGATCTGCAAACATGACTAAACTAAAAACTCAAAAATCTGCAAGCAGATAATATATTTACATCTTTATTTCAATTAATACAAGGTAAAGATCTGCAAACATGACTAAACTGTCTAAACATGTATAGCAAACATGTAATGGAGAATCTCTATAGCTTATCCAAAGATCTGCAAGAATAAACTAAAAACTCAGAAATCTAAAGAAAAAATTACAAACTGGACTAAAAATTCTACTAAAAAATTCTATCAAGATTGACTCAATTCAATTCTAAACAGATACTTTGAGTCTTTGACCCTCAAATTCTAAACAGATACTCAATTCTATCAACTGTAACTTGGTGTTAATTTCGAGATATGAAATGTTATTAACCTTCTCCCTCAGTCCCTCTATATCTAATTTATCTATATACATCCCTATATAAGTATATAAATTATATTCACTACACAGTTTTGCACAAAAAAAATTATAAATTATAAATTAAGTTTGCAGTTTTGCACAAAAAGGGTCTCCTCATTACCAAATTCCAACCAAATTTCAAACATTCAAAATTCGAGTAAGAACTTACTTTCAAAATTCGAGTTCGAGAGATCGGGTCTTCGTCTAATCGTCTCTTCGAGATTGACGGATGAGTGATGATGAGTGATGACCGATGAAGAGCCACCGAAGCCGATGAGGGTCGAGGGAGGCGATGTCGTCGGCCGAAGGGAGATTGAGACTTGAGAATTCGAGATCTAGGTTTGGGATGAGAGATTGAAACTTGAGGGTTTGAGACCTGGCCTCTGGGTTTGGGAATTGAGAGAATGAGACTGAGAGTTACGACTTATGACTTCAGACTCAGAAACTCAGAGTGGGCTACTGTAGTGGGCTCGTGCGATTCATATTATTATTTTAAGTGGAGCAAGGATTTGTTCAGTGTTCGATTAACCCGCATAACTTAAAACTAAAACCCGTATAAACTAACCGAAATCCGTAAAAAAATCGGATATAATTGAATTATTACAAATAACCGAATTAATAGAAAATTTTGATTAAATTATTACTGTTCGATTCGGTAATTCGGTTATACCCATTTTTTGCTCTCCTACTAGTCCCAAACTTTATTATTATGCTATTTCTAGTGTTCCCTGTGTTGGTTTAATTTAATTCCTATAAAAATTCTCAAATCAGATTATAGGGACTGCCAAACAATGGTTTTGGAATATAATGTTATTTCTGTTCAACCAAATCAATCCTTATATATAAAGGCAGCAAAGCGATTCTTCAATTGGAAAACTCAGTGAGTCCAACTCCTAAATAATTGAGAGTTAACTCGATCAATTGAAAAAATTATACCAAATTGGAATTGATTCTGTCGTTCGATCCACAAAACTGACGGTGTCTCTTCACATTGTTCCTCCTATTCCTCTTCCTCTTTTTCTTCATCTTCTTCTTCTACTACTTCTTCTTCTTCTTTCAGTTTCTTCCCCTTTGTGCTCATATACTGCCATGCCATGCCTTGCCGAACCCAAATGAAATGCTGCTAGGGAAAGAGAGAGAGAGAGAGAGAACAGATGACCAAGAACTCAAATCTAGAAATCCATCCTTCTAACTCCGAATCTCAGGTAAATTAATCTATGGTTTTTATTTTAAATTCCTAAAGTTTTCTCTCTCCTCACCCAATTCAATTCTTGAGTTGCAGGTTTTGGATTCACCATCCTTCTAACTCCGAATATCAGGTAAATTAATTTATAGTTTTATTTTAAATTCCTAAAGTTTTCTCTCTCCTCACCCAATTCAATTCTTGAGTTGTAGGTTTTGGATTCATTTGATTCTCTATTAATTAATTCTTTATTCTCTCTAGCAATATTGTGTCGATATACTGATGAGTTGCTTTCCCTGCCTCACCTCTCGATGGAAAGATATTGAGAATTATGATCACAATACTGGATGTCGATTAGGTGAATCTTCAGGTTTTCATTTTTGTTATTTTGTGCATTGTGCTTAACTTTAACTATTCAAGGGGAAAGGCGAATTGGAATGGGTATAATTTGAAGGATAATCATATTTTTAATGGGTGATTATGATATTTTTTTTATTCATTTGTTTGGGTTTGCAATTGTTTGGGTTTGTGTTGGTATGCAATCATGTGCAGCAAGTGGGAGTGCCACAAGTTTACTGAGAGAAGAAGGCGAGGAAAGCACTACCAAAAAGGATAATGGGGCATGTAGCTACACATTTCGTGAACTTGCGGCTGCAGCACATAATTTTAGAGATGTTAATTTGATTGGAGAAGGGGGATTTGAAAGTGTTTACAAGGGCCGCCTAGAATCAGGACAAGTGAGTTGTGAATTTATGAAGTTTCTTTAATTTTTATATGAAGAATGCATTGAAATTCTTTGCTATTATATGTTATTAATTAGTTCCTGCCTCAGCAATCCAACTTTATTTTGTGTCATTTTTGAAATAATATTTCACTTTTAAGATTATGTACCTAATCTTATTATGTTCAATTAAGTTATTTGTATATTTACATTTATTTGGTTGAAGTTCAACTTTTCTTAAAAATTCAAAAATACATATGGACAAGAACTCTAATAGCCAAGGAATTTTGCTATAAGTCTTATGTAATTTAGACTAAGGATTAAGTTATATCTCTTTAATGTAATTATATATTAGAAATCTAGGTTAATTAGGTTGTTGAAGTATCTTTCTTATCTATTTTCGTACTATAAATTGTTTAGGTTATTACAGTTAATTTCTTAATGGAAGGATTAATTTTTCCCTAAATTTTATTTCAAGAATTATGTTTTATTGAATTTATATTTGATTTCTAAAATCTCTGTAACTAATCAAGCGTTTATGAAAACCTAATTTTTTATGAAAAAATCCAAATTTTTTTTTAATTTTTTTGGTATTTATTGGTTAATCAAAACCCCTGATCTGAAAAATTGGTTTTCAAGTTCAGAATGCTTGGAATGATATGAATATATGCACACTGCGCGATTAATTGTGTGTTAAAAATTTTCAGATTTGTGCTTTGTTTAATATTTTAAGGAATTATTACTACCTTTCATATTTGAGAAAAGCGATTGCATTTTGATTTCTATAGTATCAATGATTGAGTATTATTGTGCTTTAGAAAGGCTTGGCAAAGGTTGCATTTTTATTGGGAATCAATACCTTATATATAAAAATAGCAAAGGCGATCACGACGTCGTCATAACTGAATTTGAGACTCCTTTATGTTTCCCCTACATCTTCCTATAGCAAGCCCTAATTTCTCAAACTCATCCATAATTTCATCAATTTCAGATTAGTTATGAATGTTTTCAGGGGAAGATTTCGAGTAGGAGCTAGGTTGATTGATTCAATGCGAAGATTTTGAGCACGAGGTACCAATTGTTATTTTTATTATGCTATGATGATTTTACTTGGTATAAAATATACGACATCTGTGACTAAAATACAAATTTGAAGCTTTTACAAAAATTGCAGTTTAAATTGTAATTATGCAGAATTTGACTTTCATTATTGTGAAGTTTGGATTTTTGTGAGGTTTTTGGTTGCCTGATGAATTAAGGGAGAAACATAAAGATAAATTAAAAAGTACATTAATTTTTAACATACTTTAGTTTTTCTCTATTTTTAGCATCTTCTATAAAGAATCCAAACTGCTTTGTCATGGTGGAAAACTGCTATGGTGAATTTGTGGAAAATATCGAACCTCCTATGATGGTATGTAATAAAATAAATAAATGATAAACGCTCTTGGCCTAGAAAATGTTAACATTAGGTTGACAATGGAAAACAGGGTGCAAACTTAATTGCAGGCAGTCTAATAAAACATCCTGGTGGAACAATTGTACCATGTGGCGGGTATGTTGATGGAAAGGAAAAATTAGTAAAAGCAGCAGCAACACGTCTATCTGCACCAGGGCTTAGGATGGACTGTGGCTCAACCCCTGGAGATATAATGCGAGCATTCTTTCATGTTTTGTTTCTTTCGCCTCAAATGGTTGGGGAAGCAATCAAGGTATCAGCTTATGTATTTTCTACCCTATGGTGACTTTATTTCTTCTACCATGTCATGATGGTTATCTTATTCTCTATTATAAGGGAAGCTTTCTAATTGCTGAAGTAATTGCAATGAAAGGGTACAAAGTCCAACCACTTCCCAGGGTACCCCGTCATGATACTGTACAAGTAGGCTTTTCAACACTAAATTCAGAATGAACCATAACTAGCACATTTGGTTTGTACTATAGCTTTTTCTTTTCCCCTTGCCCAATAATTTTTATTTAATGTTGTGTATTTAATTTTATACCCATGTGATGATATGGCTGATATTATTGTTTAATTACTGAACCATTCTTTTTATAACATGAAACAATCATGCTAATGTTAATTGGATCTGCTAAAAAAATGGCAAGTATTTCAACAGAAGAAGCTCAATGCTTTGTGCTGCTTTCAGGCGGTGCAACTTGGAAACCATGAGTGCCTACTTGCTTTTTGTGAGGCTGTACAGAGAAGCTCCCCAGTAGGTTCTTTCACCAAACTGATTGCAAGTGCAACACCTGGCTATGCATCAGAGATTTGGCCAAGTTTAGCTTTGTTTGTAACTATGCAATGTTTGATACTTGCTACTTTATTATTCTTTGCAATAATGTTTGGAGACTGAGAGGCCTGACAAAGAGAAAGGAGAAAAGACGGGCCAAATGGGATTCTTCTATTCTTTTTGAGGTACACATCACTTATATTTCGCGAATACCATTTGTGTTTTTCACAGATTTATGGTCTATCAATGTAACATAAATTAGATAGAAAATCAAAAAAATAAAGACGGTTTCTCTCGCTTTGAGCTCACACCCCAGATATGCGGAATTGCAAGGTAACTTTATATTTCACTTCCAAGATGTTTGTTCTTTGATTAACATATCTATCTATTCAGCTAATTATATTAGTATGCTATAAAGGATGACACTTTTCTTCAAGTATTTTTATTTAGCAAAAAAAAAAGATGATGCTTTTCTTCAAGTATTTGTGTTTGGTGTGGGTTTGATTCTTTTTCTCTCATTTTAAGCTTCCCATGTAATAATTTTTGTTAAAGATTTTCTTTTTAATGGATCATGAGGATTATTGACACTTCATTTCTGGTGATTGCAATGATTGTGGGATTAAGATTGTAATTTGTATGTTTATTATTCTCTTTCTGCTTTTATTGGCTTCTTTGGTTTCAATTATGAAGTTGATAAATAAACCATTTTATGATTTGGCTGACCATGCTTGTAGATTTAATTTCTTGCAAAGCTGATATCTATGACTATGTATGCAAGTTAATTGTGTCTGCTCAAATAGTTGATCATGACTAAAAGGAAAATCAAGCAACTTTCATTTTTTGCCACCATAAATTGAAAATATCTATATCAAGACTATGACTATGTATGCCGTGTATCATTATCATGTTGTCAAGCTCCACATTTACTTTTACCCAGTTCCTCCATTATTTAAAATCAATAATATGAAAAAGTAAAAATATTTGATCAATTTTAAATGCTGGAATTAGATGAGATGAAGATGAGGACACTAGAGCAGGAATTTAAAAAATGCAGGCTAAAGTCACACAAGGTTTGTTTATTTATTTATTTATTCATTTTTTAAGATTTTGAAAAGAATATATAACATTATTTTTGTTAGGGTTTATTTGTATCCATGAATACACTTTCATTAGTGTGATTTATGAACGCTAATTTTATACTTCATGTGGAATTGGATGAAACATTACATATTGTTATGTACTTTTTTGGGCTTTAATGTAAATAAAGTTTTCGCATTTTAGGTGGGAGTGGTTAAAAGTGTGAAGAAAGAAGAGAGTAATGGCAATGGGCCTCAAGAAAAGGACCTTGAAGAGAAATTAGAAGAATGAGAACCTGAAGAGGTAGTGGAAGGAGAAGAAGATGATGAAGGTGAATTAGAAACAGGGGTAAATTTATTTTCCTTGCATTTTCATGATTTTGTTTTTTGTTACTAAGAAAATGGGGTTTTTTTAATATATAATTGATATTTTGGTACTTCCATTTTTTGATATTGGATTTTAGCAGATACCGAACGGGGACAATAATTTTTTGTTTTTTGTTATGGTTTATATTTGTTTGATATATAATATGTGTATTAGAGTTGTTGATAGACTGCAAATCTAATCCTAGACACAAGTTTAATAAAATTCATTTATAGGTAGGTATATATCATTTTTGCACTGCAGATCTACCTTCAACGAAATCGATCCAATTTATCTCCATTATTGTTGTCGCCTTAATTATCACTCTTATTATCTCCATTATTCTACTGCTTTTTGAATGTACTATTGTTATTATTTTTTTATTGTTTGGCTTTTGTAGTTTTCAGTATGTTAATATATTCTCAATTGGATTTTACGCTCTTTCTTTGCTTCTGGAATTAGTCAACTACTCAACCTTCTATAGGTTCTCTTGAAAGCATTCATTTTTTCCAAAGGCAACTTGACATGATGACTTCTATGAAAGATTGAAAGCCAATTATATAAGCATAAACAACTAATAATTTGTTTCTACATCTAGATGAGGATGGCCAAGATATTGTTTGATTGTTGGTTTATTTTTTTTGATTCTTATAGAGTGGTAAGTTATATTAGGAACCCACACCCCAAGTTGAAGTGCAAGTTGGTGAGCCAATTAAATATGTTTGGTAATCTGTTAAAAATTTGACCTTTACTAATGAATGAATGAGTTGTTTTTGGAGTTTGAAATGATAGAACATTCTTCATTTGTCCTTTATTGATGAATGATTGAGTTGCTTTTGTTTGGAGTTTGAGATGATAGAACATTCTTTGTTTTGTTGGGTAATGAATTTATTATCCGTTTTGGGGTTGTTTAGGATTGATAGATTTTCAAAAGTAAGTTATAATTCTTTTATGGAGCTCATAAATCTTATTTTTGTAGTAAAAGAAGCCTATAATATAGTGGGATGGTGTTATGGGCACTTTAGATTCATAATGTTATGAATTCAAATTGCTTGAATCACATTGAACTTTGAGAACTTTTAAGGAACTATACATTCTTAAGAACTATTTTGCATGTCTAAGGTATGTTAAGTCAAATTTGAGGAGAAATAATTAATATCCTATCAATTATTTTATTGTATGATAATTTTGAACCTCTTCTAGGAGTCTTTTTAGTTAATGTTTATGTTGCATTTTAGTTGCAAAAGCAACCTACAAGGGAGTAGTCCTTAGAAATTGGCATTGCCTTCATGTAAAAAACCTAAGATTACAACTTTACACGCAATAAATCTACTCCACTTTCAAATAATTAAAGTTAATGTTTAACGAAAATAAGACATGAATGGTTGACAAATTATACTATTCAAACTAGCCCGTGCATTGCACGGGCTATCACCTAGTGGTATTAAAGACGAGTATAAATATTATGATCAAATATTAGAGATATATTTTGATTTTTAAATAAATTTATAAAAAAATTGAATTTAAAATCAGTAAAATTTAATTTGGTACGAATACAAATTAATATAGATATCTTACATTAGTACCAGATAAAAAGTATTATTAATTATCATATTTATTTGCAAAACTCGAATAAAATTTATATCAAATTTGAAGTTTATGTAATACTTAAAAAGTTAAAATGCATTTATTTATTTATTCTTTTTTGAAGCAGACTTAAAATGTATATCTAATTTTATATGTTTTGGTCGTATTTTGATTAATATTCACATAAATTTTGATTATTTTAAAAAATTAGAATTTTAACTTTTTGTATGTTATTAAAAACTTTTTTTCAAAATATCACATCAAACCAAATAAAATCAACTTGTGGGTGATTTGGATCATGGTTGTTAAAATTCCGATCTGGATCGTAGGATCGTATAAGATTGTGATCTCACGGGAAAAAAATAATTTGGATCTAAGTATGATCGCAAATATACATAAAATTGTATATTATCGCATAGAATCGTAGGATCGGTACGGGATCCACAATCTTATCAAAGGGAACTAAAATAATATATTTTGGCTTCTTTTTTTTACTTATACAAGTAGTTTAACTAAATCAAAAACTTTTAAGCTCCTAATTTCTAAACTTTTAAAGCTCAAATACAACTCTAAACTATTAATTTAACATGTATAAACTATGGATAAAATGCATGTTCCTACTAGGTACTTCTTTCATTAGTTCAATAAAATTATAGTACATAATTAGTGTTCAAGTTGATTGATTGAGAAATAAATAATTGATTTTTACAAATATTGAATTAATTAACTATATATGTTTGAAAATATAATAAAAACTCTATTTTATGTGAAGGTTATCGTGAAATTCTACTAAAAATATTATAAATAATGTGAAAATTTACACTTTAATTATCTTCTCTAACAATTTAAAAATGAGATGATACAGATATAAAATATCATCATGCTAAATGTTATGTTTAGAACTATATTTTCATATTAAAATAATTTATATTTCTTTTTTTGAATCCCAATTTTAACCACCTTGGTTTAGATCACATTTTTGGTCCTTTCTTTTCCCTTTTTCTACACAAGGAAATATAAGTGATATAACTCCTTAGTTTCTTTCTTAATAATATAATTCTACCACCAGTTTGATAATTATATCTCAAATTTAATTTTTCAACATTAATTTTGGTTTATATAAATGGGATGCATGATAAATAAATTCATCAGAAGAAAAAGCCTTTTGTTTATCTAATCTACTATTTACTTTATAATTAAAAGCACAAATTTTTTGGTCTCACATTTTTTATTAAATTAATTTTCTAATTATGTTAAAGTTCATTAATACGTAAAATTTTAAGATATTATGTGGTTTAATTATATTAGTTTTAAATGTAAATTTTCTTACTAAATAGTGTATTAACTAAATTAAATATCATTAAAATTTAAAATCTCATCAAATTATATTGTTTAATTGTATTTATATTTACTGTAAATTAGTTTAATAATAAATTTTTAAAAAAAATTACTAAATTAGTATCACTAACTAGCAAGTAAAATGTCGGAGCAACAAAGAAAAAGAAAATAAAAAGTTGTGAATTTAAATCATACGATACAATTATTAAAAGAAAGATATTATTATTAATATAACTCAGGTAAATTAAGATCTTTCTGTTGAAAACCGTAAGAACTTATCAATTACAGCGGTAAAAACAAGTGCAGGACGCACCAACCAAACTGTTGATACATATTCCAATTCCATTGTGTTTCTCGATGCACAACTTGAAACAGTCTGAAAATTGACAATCATTTGGCTTTAACACGTCGTTGCATGGGAAAATATTATCCACTGAGGCATCGCCAATGTAACTGCAAAAAAAAAATAACGAGAATTTCATAAGTTCGAAATGGGATTGGTTAGTATAAAATTAATTTTATTTAATTGATTAGTACAGTGTCGACATATAGATCGGAAGGTGATTTCTCTTCGCGTGTCAGTATTGTATTAGTCAATTGACCAACTTACCATGAAATTAACTTCATGGTGACTTAATTTTCTTTCAATCGACTAATCTGATTATCGACACGCATGTCAAAAAGATGATCTCTACTGTATTACAAGATATTTGATTGGTTAATTAATTAACTTACCATAAAATTAACTTTATAGTAATTTAATTTTGATCAATTGACTAATACAATGTCGACACGCAGACCAGACAGTAATTTCTCTTCGCGTGTCAGTACTGTATTGATCAATTGACAAATTTACTATGAAGTTAACTTCATGATAATTGAATCCGTTCGAGCGAAGGGGAGAGAGAAAGAGAACATTTAGTATTATTTATTTATTTTTTGCAGAAAAAAAATATAATTTTAAGTTGATTATTTCAAACTTGTAGAAGAAAGTTGTAAGAGTTACCTGAGAAAAAAAATAGCAATGAGATAGAAACAGAGGGAAAATAGCTTTTCCATCAAAAGATATTTGAGTATAAAGTTGTGAGTCGTTTGTTTTCCACTAATTCACTAATTTGTGAGAGCAATCCTAGCAAGGTTGGTGCATTTAAAGGGTACCACAAGATGGGTCCCACTTTGACAATTTAAAGTAAAATTGAGTTATTATATTCACAAAATGGGTCCCACTTTGACTTTTTGAAATTGAGTTATTTTAGAATTCAAATGAATTTTGACTAATTTTACCATTTAAGTCGATTCAATTGCAACATTTTGTGAATTGAGATTTTAAAGACAAATGATACATTTTTTTTTGGCTATATATTTAATGTTTTATAAAAGCGAATACGAAAAAACTCAGATATTATTATTATATTGATGATTTTTATATATATATAACATTGTAGGAGTAAGTATGCATAAATTAAAATTTTATTTAATACGTTGTCTAATTAATTATATTGGGTATAAAATATCAATTGTCTTTTTTTAGAGAAATTCATTTATAATTGTCCTTTTAGATTAATTATTTTGTGTTTATAAATTTTAAATTTGAATTAAATCTTAACTTTTCATATTATCTCTAAACATTAATTACATATTCGTGCAGTAATAATAATCAAGACTTTTCATCCACCATTAATAAATGAAAATTGATATTTTCATAAATAAATTTAATAGATTTACAAGATCATCTCTCATATGATATGGACTCCACTTATTATTATATGTATTTATGTAAATATTAATTCTCTTGACAAATAACCACCAACTTCTATAATCCACAACCAATATATTCACTAACCATTGAACCAAAATTAACACTAATAATCAAATTCACCAATCAACAACCAAATATGAAGCCAAAATACGGGGGGAAATATTTATACATTAAAACTTCTATTTAAGAATACTCTATATAAGAATAACCTCTATAATATTATAAAAAAATTTGGTCCCAATTTGGATAAGTTATAAATAGGAATAACCTCTAAATTGTAATATGTTATATACTTTTAAAGTCCCGTACTTAAGAAACTATATCTCTATATAGTAATAATTTCATATATATATATATATATATATATATATATATATATATATATATATGAGAGAGAGAGAGACAATATTAATTTTAAAAGACTACATTTACTATAAAGAACTATATTTTCTTATAAAAGACTATATTTCTTATAAAGGATTACATTTTCCTATAAAAGACTATATTTCTTATAAAAAAATCACATTTTCCTATAAAAGACTACATTTCCTATAAAAGACTACATTTTCCTAGTTTGAAAATCTAAAGATGTGGTAACAACTCTAAAGAGTAAATCGTTGTGCCAAACAACTTTGCATAAATATTTTTTGAATAATAATTATTAGGGAGTTCTTATTGATATTTTTGTTAAAGTGGATATTTTTGGATGTTCGAAAAATATTTTGTGCTAATACCTCTATTTAATAATAACCTCTCAATTAGAATACAAATAGTTTGTTCTCAAGTTTATTCCTAAATAGAGATTTTACTGTAGTAAATGAAGAAGAGACTGAACCAATGAACAACTGAATTAGTGTCTCAATAGGTCCACATGTATTTTTCATATTTTCACGTGATTTTATCTTATATTAACATTCAGTGAATCTCATTTTCATGTGAGAATAAATTATATAAAAATATCAAAAATACATGTAAAAATAATATTTCTTTTTGTTAATACGTGTGTTTTATTTTAAAATCACACTTCAAAAAGAATGAAAGGAGTAACATATTAGGATCATTGGAAGTCGTGTATAACATCTAGGTTTCAACCAAAAAAAAAAAACTCATGAAAAACTCATTTCAGCACCTGTTCTGACAATACCATCAGGATCAGATGGATTTGTCATCTACAACGATGCTTTAGGCAGAGGTTTAGGTGTGTTCTCATGTAACATGGGAAAGTCATAGCCTATGCCTCACGACAACTCAAAGAATATAAGAGAAATTATCCTACTCATGATCTAGAGTTGGCAGCAATCATTTTCGCGCTAAAGATCTGGAGACATTACCTGTATGGGAAGAAAGTGAAGATCTATACAGATCATAAAAGCCTCAAGTATTTCTTTACCCAAAAGGAACTCAACATGCAGCAACGACGTTGGCTTGAGCTTTTGAAAGATTACGACCATACCATTCAATACCATCCTGAAAAAGCGAACATGGTAGTTAACGCGTTGAGTAGAAGATCATATGCGGGTATGAGTGCGATATTGTAACACAAAGGCCCATTTTATATGACTTACAAAGGATAGAGATAGAGTTAAAAACTTCAGGGACCCATGTGATGATGTCAAATATACGAGTAGAACCGACTTTAATCGATAATGTTAAAGCTGCTCAAGCTACAGACCCGGAACTTATGCGTATGAAGAAGAAAGTACAAGAAGGTGTTATTCTAGAAGTAAGGATCGACGAAGAAGGAATACTTCGAGTCAACTCTAGACTTTGTGTCCCTAACGACTCTAATTTGAAGTATAAAATCAAGATGGAAGCACACAACACACCATTTGCAATCCATCCTGGGAGTACCAAAATGTATTGTGATCTTTGACATACATTTTGGTGGAGCAATATGAATAGAGAGATCGTGGAGTTTATCTCAAGATGTTTAACTTGTCAACGTGTTAAGGCAGAGCATCAAGTGCCAAAAGGTCCATTGCAACCACTTGAAATTCCAGACATTAACATGGATTTCGTTACTGGTCTTCCAAATGTTTCTCAAGGAATAGATGCAATTTGGGTCATTGTCAATAGATTAACCAAGTCTGCTCATTTCTTACCTATACGAAAAACATATTCACTTGAACGTCTTGCTCGTATATACATAAATGAGATTGTAAGATTGCATGGTATGCGAGTATCCATAGTTTCTAACTGAGACCCTAGATTCACTTCACGATTTTGGGTCAGTTTGCAGAAAGCTATGAGCACGAATTTTCGATTCAGTTTTGCATATCATCCTCAGACGGACGGGCAGTTGGAGATGACTATTCAAAATCTTGAAGATCTATTGAGACTCTGCGTACTAGACTTCAAAGGAAGTTGGGGCAAGTACTTGCCATTATTGGAATTCTCCTACAACAACAGTTATCAAGAAAGTATAAGCATGGCTCCATTCGAGGCGTTGTATGGACGAAAGTGTTATTCTCCAGTACATTGGGACGAGGTGGGTGAAGCAACTTCACTGGAACCAGAATTGGTATGTATGACTGCGGAAAAAATTCAAATAATCCGACAACGTATACAAACCTCACAAGATCGACAAAAGAGTTATATTGATCTTCATCGAAGGGACGTAAAATTCAATGTTGGAGATCATGTATTGTTACGTGTTGCTCCATGGAAAGGAGTTACGAGATTTGGAAAGAGAGGAAAGCTCAACCCTCAATTCATTGGTCCATTTAAAATCCTCGACCGAGTAAGAACTGTGTACTATAGACTCGCCTTACCGCTAAGTATGTCTCGTATTCATAACGTTTTTCACATATCTTTGTTACATAAATATGTGCAAGACCCGAACCACATTATTGAATTAGAACCAGATGAGATAGCGAAAGATTTAACGTGTGAAGAGGTACCTGTTAAAATCTTAGATAAGAAGGAACATATTATACGCTCAAAGGTTATATCTCAAGTCAAAGTTTTATGAAGAAACCAAGATATTGATCAAATGACTTGGGAGTTAGAATCTGAAATAAAAACATGGTATCCTCACCTCTTCGACATACCAGGTACGTACGTCAATTTCGAGGAAGAAATTTCATAAAATGGTGAGGTTGTAAGACCCCAACTTTTTATGAATAAAGATTTAATTTTCTCTAAATATTACTTTGAATAATAAGGTGTTATTTAATATACCGCTGTAGTTATGGGTGATATGTGCAAATTTCACAAGTAAGCAAGTTGGCATAAAATATTCGTTTGGTCGAAGAATATTCGTACGACGGCACAATCATTGGCGGACCCCACAACGGAATGACTGTCAGATATAGAAAGCAACAGAAATAACTTTTTTATAAAAATAACGGCAAAACTTTTAACGTTAACTGTTGAATTATCGGTGATAAAAGAACAGTAATACGCGTGGTTGCACAGTAGCACACGGTATTGTACAGTATCTCTAATTATTGATGCTTACTTAAGAAGTCACTCAGTTTCATTTAATAATTGTCATAATAGTTGCTGCCTAGTATCTCATATTATTGATTCAATTATTGTCATAGTATCATCTACACAATATTTTATATTATTAAATCAATAATTGAGACGATACAGTTATTCATATTATTATTTGGATTATTGACAATGTCTAGAAAGTTCTGTCGAAGAAAGGGGTTAGGTTATTTAATTGCACGCCAATAAGGAGAAATCCTTATCGAAAAACCCCCTCTTTCCTGGGAACGATCTGGTTGTCAATATTGTGAGTTATAATATTAATAATGAATAATTGTTGAAAGATTGTGTTGATTAAAGATAAGAATAATAATTGATAAGTGGAAGATGTTTGTTCAATTATCTTGTTAAATTGGTATTTGTTCTATTTGATTTAAAGTATGGGAATTGATTTATGAAGGGGGTGGCCCTCAATTACCTTCAAATAAGGTTATCTATTTTATTTGGCAGAATATGAAATTATTTGCAAAGAATGGATCTTATTGGCCAAATTTTCCAATGATGCAATCCATATTCAATAACTTATGAATGAGGGTGATCCCTCATTGGACAATGTCTCCAAATTGATATGTTGATAGTCTTTCCTCATTGGCCAAAACTTTTAAAATAAAATACTGATAAGTTAAAACCCGTGAATTTCGTCCGAAATTTTTACTGTGCGCCTGTGATTAATTTTAAATAGTGTCCTGTCATTCTCCTATAAATAGGATGCTTAGTTAAGAAATAAAAATCACACCAGAATCAGAGAATTCTTCTTTTATAATATTGTGCGTATTTCTTTCTAGTATAAGGATACTTTGAGTGTAGCAAATAGTGCAAGTTTTCTTCAAGAATATCTTCGTTATACCAGTCAGATTTACTCTCCTACTAAGGTTAGGGATATTATTTTCGTTCAATATTCATAAGAAATATTATTTTCTTCCATACTCTATAGTATGTAAGTGATATTATTTCGTTTTATATTCCTAAATCTACACTAATTTTGATAAGTATTGTTTCTATAATCCCTGAAATTAGTAGAATATCCTCGAATTATGCTCTTCATCTAGTATCATTTCATTGGAATATTGGTCTGAACTTTCTTATTAAATTTCAAAATTTTCATTCGGGGTATTATTTATTCGGGTACTATTCACGGGGTACTATTAACGACAAAATTAGTTTCTTTTCTGTCCAAATATTTTTGATACATGAATATCATTCTTGAATTTTACTCCACAATTAGTTATCATGTTGACAATTTGGACATTCTTGAACTCTAGATAAATTAAATTATAAATCTCTAATATTTATCATCGATCTCACTTGATTGATTCTTTATATCATTGTCATCATTCTCATGCTTATATTGTGATGAAAGTCATCTTTGGCCCGTAGTGTATAAATGGACTGTTGATTGGTATGACTATGACCATGAATTGTGTATTGGTATAATCATGACCTATAATGTTACAGACAAATGATGCGGTGAAAGTCCTCTTTGGCCCATAGTGCATTGATGGACAGTTGTTTAGCATGATCATGACCACTGGTGATACAAACAAATATCCTTGGCCCGTAGTGCATGGATAATTTATTGATTTAAAACATTTATTGATTGTTGTTACATGGATAAAATATTAATGATGGACTTTTAAATCATAGAAGATAGTAGATTTTACCATCTATTTGACTCTTCTAATGGATTGCTTATTCCGCTGCAGTTGTTAATCTAAAACTTATTGTCTATTAAATTCTATTAGATTTTTCCTGTTGAGGACTAAGGATAATTTATTCTATATTATCTTAGTCATAATATTCTTTATTGGACTATTTGAGCTCACCATTTTCTTTCATTGTTCTCTTCAGGAAATGGAAATATAGTTGGGACTAGTCGAAAAATATAGTGATGGTCCAAGATGGTTGCTATAGTAGTCCTCACTATTCTATAAAATAGTGTGATAATAATTGTAATAAGTACTTTATTTGAGTTTGGACACGAGAAAATATTTGTATTAAAACTCACAGCTTATGTTTTTTCGTATTTTACACGACAGTTAATAATTGTATAAATGAAGTTTGTATTTAACAATTCAAAATGGGTTGTATGGACCTATTTTGGGGGCGTCACACATGGGTTTGTTGGGAATGGGTACCATTAAGTTAGGGGGTTTTAATCTGTTGTAACCATGTTTTTCTTTATGTTTTCTCCATCGTTCTTGATTTTATATATCTAACATGTGGACCATGGGTTAATTTTTGCCATTGTTGTCTTCTTCAGTCCCCCCCAAGTTCTGTAAATAATATTTTTTTAATTTTATTTTATATTTTTTTTCGTTTTCACATAATAAATGGGATTTGTCAGTTGCATGTTCACTATGGGGTCAAATTTGTTCATCAGCCTAAAACTGAGTACAAGGGAGGTAAGGTTGATATTTATCCCCGTGTTGATGTTGATTTCATCTGCATGACTGCAATTAACTCATTTGCTGAAGCTTTAGATTATGATAGCAATGCTAAAGTTTATTTTAAGAATAATGCTATAGTTTTAGTGAATTCGTAAGAAAGAATAAAGAAATGAGCTTCTATTTATAGGAGAATGAACTAAATATTAACTGATTCACGGATGGTCCAGATTGATTTACTATTAAAACGGACGACCCACATTAATTTACTGTTAAAACTTTAACCGACGATCCATATCGATTTACTAATAAAACTTCAATTGACGGTCCATATTAATTTACTATTAAAACTTCAACCGACGGTCTGAAAAATTAGCACATCTCCCCATGGAATAATAAGTCAAACTTACAACAAACGCCTCATGATAAACCCCTCTATTTATATCAAAAATTGAATAAATATTTACCACAAATCACTTATTTTCAATCAACACATTTTCAATCTTTCAATAATTATTCATCATTTAATAATATAACTCACAATATTGACAACCAGATCGTTTCCAAGAAAGATGGGGCTTTCCGATAAAGATTTCTCCTTATTGGAGTGCAATTAAATAATCAAACCCATTTCCTCAACAAAACTTTCTAGACATTGTCAATAATGCAAATAATAATATGAATAAAAGTGTCGTCTCAATTATTAATTTAATAATATAAAATATTGTGCAGATGATACTGTGACAATAATTGAATCAATAATATGAGATACCATGCAACAATTATTGTGACAATTATTGAATGAAACTGAGTGACTTCTTACTTAAGCATCAATAATCAAATATACTGTGCAATATCGTGTGCTACTGTGCAATAACGCGTATTACTGTACTTTTATTACCGGGTAATTCAACAGTTTAACGGTAAAAGTCTTGTCGTTATTTTATGAAAAGGTTATTTCTATCATTTTTTATATCCAACAGTTATTTCGTTATATGGTCCACCAATGATTACGCCGTCGTACGAATATTACCCGACCAAACGAATATTTTATGACCACTTGCTTACTTTGTAAAATTTGCAAATATCACCTATAATTATTGCATTATATCAAATCAACACCTAACTATTCAAAATAATATTTAGAGAAAATTAAATTTTTATTCATAAAGTTGGGGTGTTATAGATGTAGCTGAGGGTGATGTTGAGGGGGCAGGTCAAGGTGAGGAGGCTGAAGAAACTGGGAATGAGAAAGATGATGAAATGGCAGAAGTTGGTCAGGTTGAGGGTGATAGGTTAGTGAATGAAGTTATGGAAAAGGTTGATAGAATTAGTGAGGGAGATAATGTCAGTGACTCTAATGATGATAGTGATTGGCATAGTGAGTATGAGGACAGTGATGTATTAAGGTCCCCGTCAAAGAGCAGTGAAGAGGAGAACCTTGGTTTTGTGGTTCCCCTTGTAAAAAAGAAAAAAAAATGTACATTGTGATGTTTTTAACCCAAAAAAAAGAGAAAGCACATAAAGTTTGCACACTATTAGATTTTTACCAATTTCAAGGAATTCAAGACTACCATTAGAGACTATTCAATTGCTAATGATAGGAAGTTGTGGTATAAGGTAAACGATAAGGAAAAAGTGCAGGTTAGGTGTGATAAGGGTTGCCTTTGAAAACTGTGGGCCAGTTATATTCAAAGGACTGAGAATATGCAAATAAAATCAATACTGGACACACATAATTGTGTGTATAGTTTTAAAAATAAGTTGGCAAACACCAAGTTTTTGGCAGGGTTTTATGGAAATAGGATAAGGAAAAATCCAAACTAGAGGTTGAAGGACATGCAAGAAGAGATTAAAATTAAGTTAAAATTGGATGTAACCCTTGTGAAGTGTATGAGGGTCAGGAATTTAGCTTTGGCAAGTATACATAAAGTTATGAAGGAACATTATTCAAGGGTTTGAGATTTTGGGGCAGAGATTATGAGAAATAACAAAATGAATATAGTTAACATCAAAACCACTAGGCTTAATCCTGAAGATGAGGTCAGGTTCAAGAGATTTTATGTTTGTTGTAAGACCCTGAATTTTATGAAATGAAAGTATTCAATTTTCTTATAATTATTATTCTATTTAGTAAATGGTTAAATTGATAAAAGGTTAAAGTTAAGGGTGATATATAAAAATTTTACAAAGTAAACAAGTTGTAATAAAATATTCGTTTGGTCGGGGAATATTCTATTTTTGGGAAATATCCGTACGACGGCACAATCATTGGTGGACCCCACAATGAAATAATTGTCAGATTTAGAAAGTGACAAAATAACCTTTTTATAAAAATAACGACAAGACTTTTACCGTTAAACTGTTGAAATATTCAGTGATAAAAATACAATAATACGCGTGGTTGCATAGAAGCACACGATATTGTATAATATCTTTGATTATTAATGCTTATATGAGAAGTCACTCAGTTTTATTCAATTATTGTAACAGTAGTTAATGCATAGTATCTCATATTATTGATTCAATTATTGTTACAGTATCATCTGCATAATATTTTATATTATTAAATCAATAATTGAGACAACAAAGTTATTCATATTATTATTTGCATTATTGACAATGTCTAAAAAGTTCTGTCGAGGAAAGGAGTTTGGTCACCTAATTACGCGCCAATAAGGAGAAGTTCTTATCGGAAAACCCCCTCTTTCCTGAGAATTATCTGATTGTTAATATTATGAATTATAATATTAACGATGAATAAATGTTATTAAAAATGTGTTTAGTGAAGCCAAGTGAATTGAGATAAATAGAGGAGTTTTTTATGAAGTATTTGTTGTAAATTTGGCTTATTACATGGACCCCCACTTATTCATTTTTCAAAATAGCCGGTAGAAAGTTATCTCAATTTTGTTTTATATATATATATATATATTAAGTTTTGTTTTTTATATAAAATAAGGAAAAAATGCATGTACACAACTGTGTATTACACAGTAGGCTATGACGACGATTTTTTAGGCTATAACGACCGTTTCACCCGTCGTCATAGCTATTCTGGGCTATGGCGACAGTTTATCGTCGCTATAGCCTAAAAAATCTGTTGTCATAGCCCTACTGTATAATACACAACTGTGTATATACATATAGCCCATAAAATAAAATATATTATATTTTATTATTTACATAGTGTTTGCATAAGATCGCATACGGTGTTTGCATAAGATCGCAAAGTGTTGCATAAAATCTTTGCATAGTGTTTGCATAAGATTTGCATAGTATAGCATAGTCTTTGCATAGTAAAAATTAAAAAAAATTGATTGATTACTAATTTAATTCGTGTGAAAATTTCTTGTTCACCCGTGATTATTTTCTTAAATAGTATCCTGTCATTCTCCTATAAATAGGAAGTTTAGTTTAGAAATAAAAATCACACCAGAATCAAAGAATTCTTCTTCTATAATATTGAGCGTATTTCTTTTGATTTTAAGAAAACTTTGAGTGTAGAAAATAGTACAAGTTTTCTTTAAGAATATCCACGCTATACCTGTCAGAAGTACTCTCCTTTTAAGGTAAGGGGTATTATTTATTTCATATTCGCTTACGATATTATTTTTCGTATTCGTAAGGAATTTTATTTTCGTTCAATATTCGTAAGGAATATTATTTTCGTTCAATATTCGTAAGGAATATTATCTTCGTTCAATATTTGTAAGGAATATTATTTTCGTTCAATAGTTGTAAGAGATATTATTTTTGTTCAATATTCGTAAGAAATAATATTTTCTTCCATACTTTGTAGTATGTAAATAATATTATTTCGTTTCATATTCCTAAATCTACACTTATTTTGATAAGTATTACTTCTATATTCCTTGAAATTAGTAGAATATCCTTGAAATTTGTGCTTCATCTAGTATCATTTCAGTGAAATATTTTTTGGACATTCTTGTTAAATTTTAAGCTTTTCATGTCGGAGTACTATTCATGGGTACTATTCATACATACGACAATATTCATTTATACAGTACTATTCATACATACGGTACTATTCACGAAGTTCTATTCACGAAGTACTATTCACCCGGGGAACTATTCACGACACAAATTGATTTCTTTTCTGTTCACATTATTTTTGATACATGAATATTATTCTTGAATTTTACTCCACAAAGCAGTTATCATGTTGACAATTTGGACATTCTTGAACTCTAGATAAATTAAATTTTAAATCTTTAAAATTTATCATTGCTCTCACTTAATTGAATTATTATATCATTGTCATCATCCTCATGCTTATATTGTAATGAAAGTTATATTTGGCCCATAGTGCAAAGATGGACTAATGTTACAAACAAATGATGTGGTAAAAATCCTTTTTGGCCCGTAGTGCAAAGAAGAAATGTTGAATGATATCTTTGGTCGTAGTGCAAAGATTAACTGTTGATTGACAGCTTTGATCCGTAATGCAAAGATGGACAGGTGTATAATATGATCATGACCACTGGTGATACTAACGAATATCCTTAGCTCGTAGTGCATGGATAATTCAATGTTGTGTTTGGCAGGATCATGACCGTTGGTTTTACAGTTGAATGTCTTTGGCTGTAGTGCATTAACAGACAATTGATTGGTATGATCATGACCATTGGTTTTATAGTTGAATATCTTTGGCCCGTAGTGCAAAGATAGACAACTGATTGGTATGATCATTGTTATTACATTTGAATATCTTTAGCCTTTAGGGTAAGGATATTGAGTAAATATTCTATTAAGCGTTTGTGGCAAGGAGAAACTGTTGATTTACATGATTATAAATATGAATTGTGAATTTAACTATAATCTTTGGTGGTTCAGGTGAAGATAGGTGATGAAAGTTCTCTTTGTCTTGGGTAAAACAAAGAATTGTTGGTGAGTATTACAGTAATGAAAAATTAATGATGGACTTTTAATTTGGAGAAAATAGTAGACATTATGTTCTACTTGACTCTTCTAATGAATTATTGTATTCACTGCAATTGTTGATCTAAAACTTGTTGTCTATTGTATTCTATCAGATTTTTCCCTGTTGAGTATGAAGGATAATTTTTTCTATATTATCTTAGTCATAATATTCTTTACTGAGTTAGTTAATCTCACCTTTTTGCTTCAGAATTCCTTTCAGGTAGTAAGAGTGTAGCTGGGTCGAGCGGGGATAACAGGGGAATAGTGTGATAGTCCGAGACTGTGGAAGTTTCTCAATACATTATAAAACTACATGACATACAACATATAATTGTATTGAGGACCTAAGATGGGTGTGTCATATATTATATGTCAGTTAATAATTGATTTTAGTGAACAACAACAAAGTGATGAGAACCCGACTTTAAAAGCGTCAAAAATACACACCATTGGAATAAACAAGATAGTAATATTCTCGTTCTTCTTTGGGGTCTATTGGGTCAACCAAGGGTAATGCTCAAGTCATATGATATCTATTATAACTTAGATGCATGGCCTGCCATGTATGAAGGATTCCTTGAGTATTTTCCAAAGATTTTAATTCCTATAATAGTTATCGACTGTACCTTTATGTAAAGTATCATCGGTTTGGAGTGTGAGTACTATTATTTCTATTGAAACTCACAGCTTATGTATTGTCGTATTTTGCACGACAGTTCAACAGTTGTATAAATAAAGTTTGTATTTGAATTCTGTACCGTGTATCTGGCGACTCAGAATGGGTTGTGTATACCTATTTTGGGGGAGTCACAAATGGTATCAGAGCTTAAGGATATGATCTCTGGCGGAGATCCGGGATTAGAACTAGGATGGGAGAGACGAGTAATATCCTTCGCCAATGTGTGTCCTACCTAAGCTAAATTTTCTTACTTAAGTTGACAAATTGTGATATGTCAATTAACCTTTGTTTTGAAGATGTATTCTAGAATGATATCTGAAATACATGAGATGAGCAATGGGAAAATCATGATACAGAGGAAATAATCGGGAAGGTACAATCCGAAAAGAAAGCAAGGTATTCTCATCTCTTCGAACTACCAGGTACATAAATTTTGAGGGCAAAATTTTATAAGGAGTGGAGATTATAAGACCCCGAATTTCATGAAATGAAAGTATTTAATTTTTTTATAATTATTATTCTATTTAGTAAATGGTTAAATTAATAAAAGGTTAAAGTTAAGGGTGATATGTGAAAATTTTACAAAGTAAGCAAGTTGTCATAAAATATTCGTTTGGTCGGGGAATATTCTTTTATCGGGGAATATTCATACGACGGCACAATCATTGATGGACCCACAACGGAATAACTGTAGGATTTAGAAAGCGACAAAATAACTTTTTTATAAAAATAACGACAAGACTTTTACCGTGAAACTGTTGAAATACCCGGTTATAAAAATACAGTAATACGCGTGGTTGCATAGTAGCACACAGTATTGTACAGTATCTTTGATTATTAATGCTTACGTGAGAAGTCACTCAGTTTTATTCAATTATTGCAATAGTAGTTGATGCATAGTATCTCATATTCTTGATTCAATTATTGTCACAGTATCATCTGCATAATATTCTATATTATTAAATCAATAATTGAGACGAAAAAGTTATTCATATTATTATTTATATTATTTCCAATGTCTAGAAAGTTCTGTCGAGGAAAGGGGTTTGGTCACCTAATTGCGCGCCAATAAGGAGAAGTCCTTATCAGAAAGCCCCCTCTTTTCTGGGAATGATCTGGTTGTTAATATTGTGAGTTATAATATTAATAATGAATAAATGTTAAACTATGTTTAGTGAATCCAAGTGAATTGAGATAAATAGAGGGGTTTTTTATGAAGTATTTATTATAAATTTAGCTTATTACATGGACCCCCACTTACTCATTTTTCAAAATAGTCGGTAGAAAATTATTTAAGTTTTGTTTTATATTTAGTTATATATATATATTATAAGTTTTATTTTTTTATATAAAATAGAATATATTATATTTTATTGTTTGCATAGTGTTTGCATAGTACTGCATAGTGCAGCATAGTAAAAAAGTAAAAAAATAATAATTATGCGTCGAATTCGTCCGTGAAAAATTTCATGTTCACCCGTGATTATTTTCTTAAATAGTATCCTACCATTCTCCTATAAATAGGATGCTTAGTTTTGAAATGAAAATCACACCAGAATCAGAGAATTCTTTTTCTATAATATTGAGCGTATTTCTTTTGAATTTAAGGAAACTTTGATTGTAGAAAACGGTACAAGTTTTCTTCAAGAATATCCCTGTTATACCAGTCAGAAGTACTCTCCTTTTAAGGTAAGGGGTATTATTTATTTCATATTCGCTTACGATATTATTTTTCATATTCGTATGAAATTTTATTTTCGTTCAATATTCTTAAGGAATATTATTTTCATTCAATATTCGTAAGGAATATTATCTTCGTTCGATATTCGTAAGGAATATTATTTTCGTTCAATAGTTATAAGGGATATTATTTTTGTTCAATATTCGTAAGAAATAATATTTTCTTCCTTACTCTGTAGTATGTAAGTAATATTATTTCATTTCATATTCATAAATCTACACTTACTTTGATAAGTATTGCTTCTATACTCCTTGAAATTAGTAGAATATCCTTAAAATTTACGCTTCATCTAGTATCGTTTCACTGAAATATTTTTCTGAAAATTCTTATTAAATTTTAAGCTTTTTCATGTCTGAGTACTATTCATGGGTACTATTCATACATACGACACTATTCATTTATATGGTACTATTCATACATACGGTACTATTCATGAGATATTATTCACAAATTACTATTCATATGGTACTATTCATGAAGTACTATTCATGGGATACTATTCACTCAGGTATTATTCACCCGGGGTACTATTCAAGACACAAATTGATTTCTTTTCTGTTCAAATTATTTTTGATACATGAATATTATTCTTGAATTTTACTCCACAAAGCAGTTATCATGTTGACAATTTGGACATTCTTGAACTCTGGAAAATTAAATTATAAATCTTTAAAATTTATCCTTGCTATCACTTAATTGAATTATTATATTATTGTCATCATCCTCATGCTTATATTGTAATGAAAGTCATCTTTGGCCCGTAATGCAAAGATGGACTAATGTTACAGACTAATGATGTGGTAAAAATCCTCTTTGGCCCGTAGAGCAAAGAAGAAATGTTAAATGATATCTTTCGTGTCGTAGGCAAAGATGAATCTGTTAATTGATAGCTTTGATTCGTAGTGCAAAGATGGATGGTGTAGTGATGATATGATCATTGTGACGCCCCAAAATAGGTCCACACGACCCATTTACGAGTAGCCGGATATCACACTCTGTAAATTAAATACAAACTTCATTTATACAATTGTTGAGCTGTGTAAATGCAGATACGACAACACATAAGCTTTGAGTTTTAATACAAATATATGTAACTCTCATGGTGCCTCTCAACCACAACACCTTACAATGGTACTTTACATAAAAGTACAGTCAATAACTATTTTAGAAATTAAAATCTTTGGAAAATGCTCAAGGAAACATTCGTACATGGGAGGCCATGCATCTAAGTTATGATAGATATCATATGACTCGAGAATTATCCTTGGTTAACCCAATAGATCCCAAAGAAAAATGAGAAGATTACTATCATGTTCTTTTCAATGGTAAGTCTTCTCTTGACATATAATTACCTCCATTGTCTCCAATTGAGAATTATATTTCAACCAAACTCCAAGATTATATAAGTAGTACTCATAGATATAATCATCAAGTGCATGTGCAAAACCCTGTCTTATGATAACACGAAGTCGTCTGTCATTAGACATCTTGTATGATAGTGGCAAAACGCCCTTCCAAAGTTGGGTTCACCTCACCCTATTCGGTTCACCAAAATCAACGGTTAAAATGACGTATAAAATACGACACACTTATCTATAATTCTTAATAAAATTATTTCCATACTGTTTTAGGGGAAACCTCAACAACTATAGACCATCGTTCTATTCACCTGTTATCCCTGCTCAACCCAGCCACACTCTTATTACCTAGAAGGAATTGTGAAGTAAAAGGGTGAGCACAACTAGCCCAGTAAAGAATATCATGACTAAAGATAATTAAATTATCAATAGCCTTCATCAGTAATAAATCAGAGATTTAGAACATATGGTAGATGATAAAAAATTTTCAACCATAGTGGCGCGGAACGAGCAATCCATTAGAAGAGTCAAATAGACCATAAAGTCTATTATCTTCTTCATGTTAAAAGTCCACCAACCATGTTTTATCCTGTAACATCAATCAAGCAGTTCTCATCACAATTATGTGAATAACTCATAATCATAATTGTGATTCTAAATTCCTCTTCGCACCCAGGACGAAGATAATTTTTATCACATGTCTTTACCTGAAACATTAAAGATCATGGTTATACCAAATCACAGTTCCTGTTCTTTATCATACTAATAAATTCATCTTTGCACTACGGGCCAAAGATATTCATTATGATTCATCTTTGCACTCATGGATCAAAGACATGCAACTGTATTTTAGAAGAGTCAAGTAGAGCATGATATCTACTATCTTCTACGAATTAAAAGTTTATTATCAATATTTTATTGCTGAGACTCAACTCAATAAATAATCCACATCACCGAATTATCCATGCACTACGGCTAGGGATATTCGATAGTATCACATCCATGAATTAATATTTCATCGTTGAGACTCAGCTTAATAAATAATCCACATCACTGAATTATTCATGCACTACGGGCCAAGGATATTCATTAGTATCACGACCACGAATTATCCATTCACTACAGGCCAAGGATATTCATGTTTTCACCAATGGTCATGATCATGCCAAACAACAATTCATCTTTGCACCCTTGGCCGAAGAGAACGCATGGTCATGATCATACCAACAACTATCATTGAGACTCAGCTTAATAATTAGTATCACAACCACGAATTATCCATGCCATACGGGCCAAGGATATTCGTGTTTTCACCAATGGTCATGATCATACCGAATAATCTCTAGTCATAATCATACCAACAACTGTCCATCAATACACTACGGTCAATGAGAACTTTTACCACATCATTTGTAACACTACGGGTCATGATTATACCGAATGATCCCTAGTCATAATCATACCAATCAACAGTCCATCAATGCACGTAAGCCAAAGATGACTTTCATCACAATATAAGCATGAGGATGATGACAATGATATAAGCATTAATCAAACGAAATCAAGGATAAATAGTAAATACTTTAAATTTATCCAGAGTTTAAAAATATTCAAATTGTCAACTTGATACTGATTTGTGGAGTAAAATTCAAGAATAATATTCATGTATCAAAAATAATTTGAACGAAAAAGAGATAAATTTTTTGGGTGAATAGTACCCCGTAAATAGTATCCTATGAATAGTACTTCGGGAATAGTACCCCGACATGAAAAGTGCCCCGAATACCCGAGTGAATAATATTCAAGTGAATAGTAATCGGATGAATAGTAACCCGTGAATAGTACCCCGGTATGAAAAGTACCCCAAATCCCTGAGTGAATAATATTTGAGTGAATAGTAACTGAGTGAATAATACCTCGGGTGAAAATATTGATATTTAATAAAAAAAAATCAGATCAATATTCCAATAAAACGATACTGGATGAAGCACAAAACTCAAGGATATTCCACTAATTTTAGGGTTTATAGAAGCAATACTTACCATAGTAAGTTTAGATTTAAGAATATGAAAAGAAATAACATACGAAACTATAAATGGATTTTCACCTGTCATGCAATACGTAATCCGCGTAGACAGATTATTCCCACAGATTAAAGAATGAATACGAAAAATAGTATTCCTTACGAATACAACAAATAACATCCCTTACGAATACAACAAATAATATCCCTTACAAATAAAATAAATAATATCCCTTACCTTAGTAGAAGACTGGATATTGCAATAGTGAAGTAGCAGAATACTCTTCTTCTTTCTATCTATAGTTTCTCTCTCTATAGCTTCTCTTGTGAGTCTTAGTGAATTGGTGAAAATAAAAGAAGAATTAAGCTTCTATTTATAGGAGAATGGATTAAATAGTAACTAATTCACGAACGGTCCAAATTGATTTACTATTAAAACGGACGGTCCATATTGATTACTATTAAAACCACAACCGACGGTCCATATTAATTTACTTTTAAAAACACCACCGACGGTCCAGATTAATTTACTTTTAAAACCACCACCGACAGTCCAGATTGATTTACTTTTAAAACCACCAACGACGGTCCAGATTGATTTACTATTAAAACCACCATCAATGGTCCAGATTGATTAACTATTAAAACCACCATCAATGGTTCAGATTGGTTAACTATTAAAACCACCATCGACAGTCCATAAAATTAGTAAATCTTCCCATGGAATACTAAGTCAAACTTACAACAAACGCCTCATAACAAATCCCTATATTTATATCAAATATTGAATAAATATTTACCACAAATTATTTATCTTTAATAAACACATTTTTAATCTATTAACAATTATTCATCATTAATATTATAACTTACAATATTGACAACCAGATCATTCTCAGGTAAGAGGGGGCTCTCCAATAAAGATTTCTCCTTATTGGCGCGCAATTAGGTGACCAAACCCCTTTCCTCGACAGAACTTTCTAGACATTGTCAATAATATAAATAATCATATGAATAAATGTGTTGTCTCAATTTTTGATTTAATAATATAAAATATTATGCAGATGATACAATGATAATAATTAAATCAAATAGCGTGAGATACTATGCAACAATTACTATAGCAATAATTGAGTAAACTAAGTGGCTTCTTACGTAAGCATTAATAACCAATACCGTGTGTTACTATGCAACCACACTTATTACTGTATTTTATCACCGGGTATTTCAACAGTTTAACAGTAAAAGTTTTGTCGTTATTTTTATAAAATGTTATTTGTTTCATTTTCTAACTCCGACAGTTATTCCGTTGTGGGGTCCACCAATGATGGTGTCATCGTACGGATATTCCCCGACACAACGAATATTTTATATCAACTTGCTTACTTTGTAAAATTTTCAAATATCACCCTTAACTTTAACCTTTTATCAATTTAACCATTTACTAAATAAAATAACAATTATAAGAAAATTGAATACTTTCATTTTATAAAATTTAGGATCTCACAATCAGGACCACCGGTGATACTAACGAATATCATTGGCCCATAGTAAATGGATAATTCGATGATGTGTTTGGCAGAATCATGACCATTTATTTTACAATTAAATGTCTTTGGCCGTAGTGCAGTGACAGGTAATTGATTGGTATGATCATGACCATTGGTTTTATAGTTGAATATCTTTGGCCTGTAGTGCAAAGATAGACAACTGTTTGGTATAATAATTGTTATTACATTTAAATATCTTTAGCCTTTGGGGTAAGGATATTAAGTAAATGTTCTATTAAGCCTTTGTGGCAAGGAGAAACTGTTGATTTACATGATTATAAATATGAATTGTGAATTTAACTATAATCTTTGGTGGTTCAGGTGAAGACATGTGATGAAAGTTCTCTTTATCTTGGGTACAACAAAGAACTGTTGATGAGTATTACAGTAATGAAAAATTAATGATGGACTTTTAATTTGGAGGAAATAGTAGACATTATGTTCTACTTGACTCTTCTAATGGATTGTTGTTTTCGCTAAAGTTGTTGATCTAAAACTTGTTGTCTATTGTATTCTATCAGATTTTTCCCTATTGAGGACTAAGGATAATTTGTTCTATATTATCTTAGTCATAATATTCTTTACTGGGTTAGTTGAGCTCACTCTTTTGCTTCACAATTCCTTTTAGGTAGTAAGAGTGTAGCTGGGTCGAACGGGGATAACAGGGGAATAGTGTGATAGTCCGAGACTGTGGAAGTTTCTCAATACATTATAAAATTGCATGACATGCAATATATAATTGTATTGAGGACCTAAGATGGGTGTGTCGTATATCATACGTCACTTAATAATTGATTTTGGTGAACAACAATAGGGTGATGAGAACCCTACTTTAAAAGCGTCAAAAATATACACTATTGGAATGAACAAGATAGTAATCTTTTCATTCTTCTTTGGGGTCTATTGGGTCAACCAAGGGTAATGCTCAAGTCATATGATATCTATTGTGAGATCCCGAATTTTATGAAATAAAAGTATTCAATTTTTCTATTTTGGTAAATAGTTAAATTAATAAAAGTTTAAAGTTAAGGGTGACATTTGAAAAATTTTCAAAGTAAGCAAGTTATCATAAAATACCCGGTAGTAAAAGTACAGTATTACGCATGGTTGCATAGTAGCATAGGTTATTGATTATTGATGCTTACATAAGATGTCACTCAGTTATACTCAATTATTGCTACAGTAATTGCTGCATCATATCTCTCATATTATTGATTCAATTATTGTCACAGTATCATCTGCATATTATGTTATATTATTAAATCAATAATTGAGACGGTTAAGTTATTCATATTATTATTTGCAATATTGACAATGTCTAGAAGTTTTGTCAAGGAGAGGTTAGATAATCTAATAGGGAGAAATCCTTATCGGAAAGCCCCCTCTTTCCTGGGAATGACCTGGTTGTTAAATATTATTAGTTATAATATTAATGATGAATAAGTTCATGTTGATTAGAGATGAAATTGATAATTTCATTGTGTGAGAATTATTAGTGTTAGTGGAAATTGACATTTATTTGGATAATAATTGATGTTCGGAAGTTATATTGATCAATCGGGTAATTAACCGGATAAATGAGCAATTGATTGCTATTGATTCACATGATTATAACTATTTGTTCACATGTGTGTACTATTGATTCACATTCATTTACTATTAGGGGAGTTGGTGCAAGATTGATAATACTTGCATGACTAAGTTAAAAATGGAGGTATAGATGGAGGTACTATACTGTAATTCATATTTTCACATGTCTAGAACTATTGATTCACGTGATTTACTATTGACTCACATGATTTACTATTAGGGGAGGTGGTGCAAGTTTGATAATACTTGTAGGACTAAATTAAAAATGAAGGAAAAGATAAAGGTATTATACTGTAATATTTCGAGCCCCAAAATGTGCAATTATTGAAACTATATTTTCCTATAAATAGAAGTTCATTCTTCCATCATTTCTCACCAATTCACTAAAGCTATAGAGCAATTATTATAGAGAAAAATTATAGAGAGAAAGAAGAAGAAAAGTCTGCTACCTCACTATTCCAGTATCCAATTTTTTTCTAAGGTAAGGGATACTATTATTATAGTAAGGGGTATTATTCTTTCGTATTCATGAAGAGAGTTATTTTCTTTCAATACTCGTAAGGGTTGTTATTCCATTCTTTATTATTATGTTTAAATAACTTTGTCATCAAGCACCGCATACATGGTGAAATTCTTACATTATTCCATTCTTTATTATTACATTGGAATAACACATGCATGCGATCTATCGCATGCACAGTGAATTTCGTTGTTATTCCATTCTTTAATATTCATTTGAATATCCATGCTGTGCGGATTACGCATGACTGGTTCCATTCTTTACTATTCATTTGGAATATCCTATATGCGGATTACGGCGTGACTTGGTTCTATTCTTTATTATTACATTTGGAATATCACATACATCACGAATTATGCATGACTGGTTCCATTCGTTATTATTACGTTAGAATAAACATGCATGCTGGTCTATCGCATGCATGGTGAATTCTTCTATTATTCCATTCTTTATTATTATGTTGGAATAACTTTTGTACATGTGGATTCTGCATGCATGGTGAATGATCCTTCGTATTCAATTGTGGAAATAATCTGTCTACGTGGATTACTGCATGGCGGGTGAAAATCCATTTGTAATTTTGTATATTCTATTATACTCGTATGAGATATCATTTCTTTTGTACTCGTTATGGAATATCATTTTTTTTTGGTATTTTTCTTCTATGAGTTACTATTCACGTGTTACTATTCACCCGGTTACTATTCACTCTAGTATTATTCACTCGGGTATTCGGGACACTTTTCGTGCCGGAGTACTATTCACGAGTTACTATTCATGGGTTACTATTCACCCGATTACTATTCACTCTAGTATCATTCACTCGGGTATTCGGAACATTTTTCATGCTGGGGTACTATTCTCGAAGTACTATTCACAGGGTACTATTCATGGGGTACGATTTACCCGAAAAATATATTTCTTTTCTGTCCAAATTATTTTTGGGACATGAATATTATTCTTGAATTTTACTCCACAAAGCAGTATCATGTTGACAATTTGGATATTTTTAAACTCTGGATAATTTTAAAGTCTTTAAAATTTATCCATGATTTCGTTTGATTAATGCTTATATCATTGTCATCATCCTCATGCTTATATTGTGATGAAAGTTATCTTTGGCTTACGTTCATAGATGGACTGTTGATTATTGGTTTTATAATTGTATATTTTTGGCTTACGTGCATAGATGGACTATTGATTATTGGTTTTATGGTTGTATATCTTTGGCTTACGTGCAAAGATGGACTATTGATTATTGATTTTATAATTGTATATCTTTGGCTTACGTGCAAAGACGAACTGTTGATTGAAAGCTTTGGCCCGTAGTGCAAAGATGGATAGGTGTATGGCATGATTATGACCACTGGTGATACTAACGAATATCCTTGGCCGTAGTGCAGGGATAATTCGATGATGTGATTGTCAGGATCATGACCATTAGTTAACAGTTGAATGTCTTTGGTCAGTAGTAAAAAAGGCAGCAATTGATTGGTATGATCATGACCATTGGTTTTATAGTTGAATATATTTGGCCCGTAGTGCAAAGATATACAACTGATTGGTATGATCATTGTTATTACATTTGAATATCTTTAGCCCTTTGGGGTAAGGATATTGAGTAAATGTTCTATTAAGCCTTTGTGGCAAGGAGAAATTGTTGATTCACATTATTATAAACATGAATTATGAATTTAACTAACATCTTTGGTGGTTCAGGTGAAGACAGGTGATGAAAGTTCTATTTGTATATTTTTTGCTTATGTGCAAAGATGGACTGTTGATTATTGATTTTATAATTGTATATCTTTGGCTTACGTGCAAAGACGAACTGTTGATTGAAAGATTTGGCCCGTAGTGTGACACCCCCAAAATAGGTATACATCACCCATCTTGAGTCGCCAAATACATGGTACAAAAATACAAATACAATTTAATAATACAACTGTAGTGTAAAATACGACAAAACATAAACTGAGAGTTTAAACAAGAATATTGTCTTCTAGACAATATCCACTCCCAATGGAGTCCTCATTATATTTATTGTCACACTATTTAACAGAATAGTGAGGACTACTAATGTTATCATCTGGACCGTCACTCCGTTCCCCGACTCATCCCAGCTATATTCTCATTTCAAGAAAACGGTGAAAGAAAGGGTGAGCTCAACTAGCCCAAGAAGAAATATTATGACTAAGATAATGCGAATAAATTATCATTAGTCTTCAACAATGTTAAACTGATAAAATACAATAGACATCAAGTTTAACTGCAGCGGAACAAACAATCCATTAGAAGAGTCAAGTAGAGAATAAAATCTACTATCTTCTATGTTTTAAAATGTTTTCATCAATTTTTATCGTTGAGACTCAGCTTAATAAATAAACCACATCATCGAATCATCCCTGCACTACGGGCCAAGGATATTCTTTAAATCATCAATGGTCATGATTATACCGAATAATCCCTGGTTATAATCATACCAAGTCCATCTCTGCACGTAAGCCAAAGATATACAACCATAAAACCAATAATCAATAATCCATCTATGCACGTAAGCCAAAGATATATAATTCAATAAACAACAGTCCATCTTCGCACGTAAGCCAAAGATAACTTTCATCACCATATAAGCATGAGGATGATGACAATGATATAAACATTAATCAAACTAAAACAAGGATAATTATTAAAGACTTTAAATTTATCCAAATATTATCAACCACTCATAATCTAATATTATTAATATCATAACAATATTTTAATCATTTCTTAAACTTATAAACAATTTATTTCAATTGTTTACACTTTACCAAATAATGCATTTAATCATTCAAAAATGTCATACTCATAAGATTTCATCACCAATGATCAAATCCCTTATAAAAAAAAATCTGCATATACCTTATATAGGATTTCCAAGACATAAAATCCTATTTTCCAACTTTGTTACTTCACATATAATTTTTAACTCATATGTTCGTAACTAAACCATTTTCATGAAAAATACCAAATCTGTCCCAAAAATATTTCTTTTCTGGGATTTAGCAGAATATAGTCCCATAATGAACATATATTTTTCTCATAATTTTTAAAATTCATTTACTATTTTTCAAAAATCAATTTCTAATTAATTTCTTAAGAAATTAGCTACTTCAAGTTTAACTCCAGAAATTCCCAAATCTTGGCAGGATCTTACACATGTTAATGTGAGCTTCCAGTTTAAATTTCATAGCCATCAGAGTTATAGAACTCCGGTTATGGCACTTTTTGTCAGAAAAACCTAAATATTGAAATGGTCATAACTTGATCATTTTAAGTCGGAATGAGCTCATTTTTGGACAGGAGGTACCTTATATCGTATACTTTCATGTCCTAAAAGGCCGGAATTTTTCTCATAAACTAAGTGGCCGAAACAGCCCTTACAAAATTATGGGCAGTAGCTTTTTGCTATTTTCCAGCTTTTGACTCCTTTGCTAAAAACAGTCCACATGAAAATCTACAACACATTTTCTAGTGATTCCACTTGTATAAGTTAGTAAACTCATAGATCTAAGTCTAGGACTTGACCACACTCAAAAATTCGAAATATAATAGGAGATATGGTCAATTGAATTTTATGTTCCATTTTTACCAAAATCTGATTTTCAACTCTTTATGATTTCTAAGAAACTTTCATGTTTTCTCATAATAACCAACATAACTCATCATAACACTTACTAATACTTCATATACCCATAATTTTTATCTGTCCAATGCTTTTATTATGACTCTCATCATAATCAATGTAAAATAGATCATTTCCACAATTTAATAAGGAATGAATACAAAGGATCATTCACCATGCATGTGGTAATCCACACAGGTAGGTTATTCCAGCGAGAATAATAAAGAATGGAATAATGAAGGATTCACCATAAATGCGATCGCATGCAGATGGAGTTATTCCCAATAGAATAATAAATAATGGAACTTGGTCCGGCGTAAAGCTTATGCACGAGGATATTCACTGCGAATAATAAAGAATGGAATAACAAGAAATCAACATAAATGCGATAGACCATGCTGAGACGAGTTATTCTAACGAGAATAATAAATAATGGAACCAGTCGGTGTAAACGCATACGCACGATGGATATTTCGACGAGAATAATAAAGAATGGAATAACAACGAAATAACCATGCATGCGATGAAGCGCATGCATAAAAGTTATTCCAATAGAATAATAAATAATAGAACCAGTTAAACAGAACGCAAGACGAGATAGGATATTCCGACAGAATAATAAATTACGGAATAATAGAAGAATTTCACCATGTATGCGGTAATTCGCATAAACAGGTTATTCCAACAGAATAACAAAGAATGGAATAATAAAAGAATTTTACCATGTATGCGGTACTTCGCATAAGCAGGTTATTCCAACATAATAATAAAGAATGGAATAACAACTCTTACGAGTATTGAAAGAAATAATTCTCTTCATGAATACGAAAGAATAATACCCTTTACGAGTACAACAAATAATATTCCTTACCTCAAAAGAAGACTGGATACTGGAATAGTGAGGTAGTAGACTTCTCTTCTTCTTTCTCTCTATAATTTCTCTCTATAATAATGGTACACACATGTGAACAAATAATTATATAAGCATGTGAATTAATAGTAATTAATTGATCATTTATCCGATTAATCACCCGATTTATCAATATAACCCCCAGACATCAATTATCATCGGAATAGATGTCGATTTCAACTAACATATATAATCCCAACACAATGGAACTATCAATTTCATCTTTAATCAACACGAACTTATTCATCATTAATATCATAACTCACAATATTTAACAACCAGATCATTCTCAAGAAAGAGGGAGCTTTCCAATAAGGATTTCTCCCTATTGGCGCGCAATTAGGTGACCAAATCTCTCCTTGGCAGAACTTCTAGATATTGTAAATATTGCAATTTAATAATATGAATAACTTTGTCGTCTCAATTATTGATTTAATAATATATCATATAACGCAGATGATATTGTGACAATAATCGAATCAATAATATGAGAGATATGATGCAACAATTACTGTAGCAATAATTGAGTAAAACTGAGTGACTTATCACGTAAGCATCAATAACCAATACCGTGTACTACTATGCAACCACGCGTATTACTATACTTTTACTACCGAGTAGTTCAACAGTATTAACGGTAAAACTTCCGCCATTATTTTCATAAAAATATTTTTGTCGTTTTCTCAATCCGACAATAATTCTGTTGTGGGGTGTTGGGTAAAATCTATATACGCACAACACGCAAGTATACATGATCAACAAGTAATAAAGTGATAAGTTGAGTATCGTTCCCACGAGGAATTATTAATAAAAATCACTAAGTACTAACCCGTAACCAACTCAATCTTATTTAAATGAATGAATTTCAAATTATATAAATTAAACTACTATTAAATTCCACTAATTAAATTAAGACTATGGAGATTTAAGATCACAACTTTACTTATTGCTTCATTTAAGTTAACATACTTCTCATCAATTATTCTCTATCCTGAATTGTTAATCAAGAACACTAAAGTAGTATTAACCACCTCTCGATGCACTAATACCGTATTAACGTCAATCTCAATTAAGATAGAAATCCGTTAAACACCTTAATCAACTAACCCACTATATCTCTATATGAATTACAATTAAAAAAGGTTTAAGAACAAGTTCTCTATCCGATTACATGCGGTGTCAAGCATATCTCTACCTTAACACTCATCAAGTTTAAGCTACTAACAAAATCCTGAACACATGCTATCACAATCAAATCTAAATCTATACTTCATCTCTCGAGTTCATATAGAGTATCACGGTAATTGATGGTCAATAAATTAAACAATTAAGTCCAAATCACAATAGACAATCCTCACGATAGAACATAACAATTGATAACGAAGCATATTAAAATGAACTACACAATAAGATCCATTGTAATCTCAAACAAAGAATTAGTTCATGATTATTGAATTAAAACTAAGAATCCACAATTGAATACACATTCAAAGACAAAGATAGAAGAAGATAAGAAGATAGAATCTATTGTCTATAGATTTGACGCTCCCTCCTTGCTCCTACTTTGAATCTTCAATGGTCTCCAAATTGCTTCAATCTCCAAAACTCATAATAACTAGGGTTTTTCCCAATATACTCTAATCTAATATAATGGAATTCTTCCTCTAACTTTTTTTAATCCTTGCAAATCTCCTCCATTTATATGTCTCTTTATATGTATTTAAGTCCTCTTGGAAGTCCTTGAATCAAACAACTCGTAACAATCCTTATCGGACTCAAATTCGGACAAAAACTACTCATTCCGCGCATAGGCAAGCCCCGGCTTGCCTTTTCCCTTGTAAATAGCAAGCCCCAACTTGCTAGTGGCCTGCTATTCTGCCCAGACCCCCAGCCCTGGCTGGATCCTAAGGCACAAAAGAGCAAGCCCCGGCTTGCCCCCAATCTGCCAATTATTTTTCTACAGCAGCGTCTTCTGGTAAAACGGCCATAACTTTTGATCCGGGAGGAATTACGAGGCTTGTCACCTATCAAATCGAAGCTATCGACGAGATCTACAACTTTAATTCTTTAAGTTTTGATAAATAACAAACAGATGAAGGTTGGAATTGGACTGGAAGTGACTGCTATGCAAATGGCCACCCAAAACAATGAAGTTCAATGACGTCCGTTGGTAGAAATGTCATAACTCTTTCATCCGAACTCCGATTGGAATGATTTAAGATGTTATAGAAAGCTAAGAAGAAGCTCTACAATATAGTCTAAGTTCTAAGCCAAGAAAATGAAATGAACATGAAAGCACAAACGATATCCGGATTGCTTTTCTTTGCGTTTTCCTATCGATTCTTTGCCAATAGTCGCTCACACCGCTTCCAAACGTATAACCTACAACTTGAACACAAAATGCATGAAAAGTAACTAATAAACACAAGTTTAAGCAAATAATTCAAGTAATAGATACTGGAGAAGTAGGTATAAAACCTACTTATCATGGGGTCCACCAATGATTGTGCCGTCGTACGAATATTCCCCGACTAATCGAATATTATATAACAACTTGCATACTTTAAAAAATTTATAAATATTACCCACAACTATAACATTATATCAAATCCACACCATAATATTAAAAAAAATATTTCGAGAAATTAAATCTTTATTCATAAAATTTGGGGTCTCACAATCTCCCTCCTTATGAAATTTAAGCCCTCGAAATTTACGTACGCATTTACTGGTATCTTGGGAGAGATGAGGATACCTTGACTTTATTTCAGATTCTAACTATTGAGGTATAACCTTTGAGTGTTAAATACGATCCTTCCTATCCAAGATTTTAACACGTATCTCCTCATACGTTAAATCTTCTGCTATCTCATCTAGTTCTAATTCAATAACGTGGTTCGGGTCATCCACATATTTACATAACATCAGTACGTGATAGACGTTATGAACACGCAATATATTTGGCGGTAAAACGAGTCTATAGGCCACAGTTCCTACTCGATCAAGGATTTTAAATGGACCAATAAAATCGAGGGTTGAGATAACGCCTTCTTGAACCTTCTTCTTCAAATTCATTAGCTCTGAGTATGTAGCTTGCACGGCTTTAACTTTATCAATTAAAGTCGATTCTACTTGTATATTCGTTATCTTCACGTGGGTTCGTATATTCGCACTTGTAAACGCATACAATCTTCTACTCAACGCGTTAGCTACCACATTCGCTTTTCCACGATGGTATTGAATGGTACGATCGTAATCTTCAACAGCTCGAGCCAACATCTTTGGCGCATTATACGTTCATTTTGGTTGAAGAAATATTTAAGGGTTTTAGAAATGGGTTTTGTACTGGGGTAAATACAAAATTCGCTTTCACGCTCTGGGGTAGGTCAAGAAGTCTTCAAGAATACGTCAGGAAATTTATTAATGATAGAAATATCATTCAAAACTGTGACTCTCATCCAAGACTTAGATAACACATGTAATGAAGGTTTCTCCTAACGGAGTTTCAACCAATAAGTCAAAGTCTAACTTCTCTGGAGTCAAATTTAAACGTTGAACGCAAGTAAGAGAGATAAAATAATGGGTAGAACCGGTATCTAATAAGGTATAAACTTCACAAGAATTTATAATTAACTAACCCGTGCTAACTTTGTTCGGGTTACTCGCTTTTTGAGAAGTCACGAAAAATGCTCTTCTAGAAACCACCGACTTTGTTTTGTCCGTATCCGCCTTTGGTGCCACCGTCCTAGCTGGACTTGACTTTGGTGCACGATAAAATCGGGTTAGGTGACCTTCTTTTCCATAATTGTAACATGCTTTGGACTGCATCACGCAGTTTGGACTGATATGTCCCTCCCCTTCGCATTTAAAACATACGACTGACGGTCATTCTCCTTCCTTTGAAATGGGTGCTGATGTTGTTGTCTTTCCATCATTATTGAACCTTCTCTTCTTGAAATTTCCACTTCTATTATCTTGGCCATGATTACCACCGAAGTGGTTACCATTCTTGGCATGATAATTTCCCCCACGAAGGTTATCATTGTTCCGATGGCCGTTGTTATAGGTACGATTATTATCATTGCCTTTTTGTTGGGCTATCGCTCTCCAATAACAGATCCCTATTCACTACATCTTAATATAAACAAAGTTTGTGAGAAATGAGGTATTGACGTATATCGGGTTTCAAACCTCTTAGAAACAATCGCGTCATTCGCTCCATTGCTTACCTCAACATTCTCGGATGTCATTTTCAAACACTGCCACAAAACAAGAGTTAGTTAACATATCACATGTTATCCCTATACTCTGACCGACCAATTAAATACCAAATAAACTTAGGTAGGTCATACTAGCGAAGGAATTCCCCGTCTCTCCCCTCCTAGTTCTTATCTCACATCTCAGCTAGGGATCATATCCCTAAGCTTTGAAACCAACTGTAACGCCCCCAAAATAGGTATATATCACCCATCTTGAGTTTCCAAATGCATGATACAAAAAAACAAATACAACTTAATAATACAACTGTCGTGTAAAATACGACAAAACATAAACTGAGAGTTTAAACAAGAATATTGCCTTCTAGACAATATCCACTCCCAATGGAGTCCTCATTATATTTATTGTCACACTATTTAACAGAATAGTGAGGACTACTAATGCTATCATCTGGACCGTCACTCCGTTCCCCGACTCGTCCCAGCTATATTCTCATTTCTCAAGAGAATAAAGTGAAAGAAAGGGTGAGCTCAACTAGCCCAGTAAGAAATATTATGACTAAGATAATGCAGAATAAATTATCATTAGTCTTTAACAATGTTAAACTGATAAAATATAATAAACATCAAGTTTAACTACAGCAGAACAAACAATCCATTAGAAGAGTCAAGTAGAGAATAAAATCTACTATCTTCTATGTTTTAAAATGTTTTCATCAATTTTTATCGCTGAGCCTCAGCTTAATAAATAAACCACATCATCGAATCATCACTGCACTACGGGCCAAGGATATTCTTTAAATCATCAATGGTCACGACTATATCGAATAATCCCTGGTCATAATCATACCAAGTCCATCTCTGCACGTAATCCAAAGATATACGACCATAAAACCAATAATCAATAATCCAGCTTTGCACGTAAGCCAAAGATATATAATTCAATATACAACAGTCCATCTTCGAACGTAAGCCAAAGATAACTTTCATCACCATATAAGCATGAGGATGATGACAATGATATAAGCATTAATCAAACTAAAACAAGAATAATTATTAAAGACTTTAAATTTATCCAAATATTATCAACCACTCATAATCTAATATTATTAATATCATAATAATAATTTAATCACTTCTTAAACTTATAAACAATTTATTTCAATTGTTTACACTTTACCAAATAATGCATTTAATCATTCAAAAATGTCACTCATAAGATTTCATCACCAATGATCAAATCCCTTATAAAAAAAAATCTGCATATACCTTATATAGGATTTCCAAACCATAAAATCCTATTTTCCAACTTTGTTACTTCACATATAATTTTTAACTCATATGTTCGTAACTAAACCATTTTCATGAAAAATACCAAATCAGTCCCAAAAATATTTTTTTTCTACGATTTAGCAGAATATAGTCCCATAATGAACATATATTTTTCTCGAAATTTTTAAAATTCATTTACTATTTTTCAAAAATCAATTTCTAATTAATTCCTTAAGAAATTAGCTACTTCAAGTTTAACTCCAGAAATTCCCAAATCTTGGCAGGATCTTACACATGTTAATGTGAGCTTCCAGTTTAAATTTCATAGTCATCGGAGTTATAGAACTCCGGTTATGGCACTTTTCGTCGGAAAAACCTAAATATTGAAATGGTCATAACTTGCTCATTTTAAGTCGGAATGAGTTCATTTTTGGACAGGAGGTACCTTATACCTTATACTTTCATGTCCCAAAAGGCCGAATTTTTCTCACAAATTAAGTGGTCAAAAAAAGCCCTTTACAAAATTATGGGCGGTAGCTTTTTGCTATTTTCCAGCTTTTGACTCCTTTGCTAAAAACAGTTCACACAAAAATCTACAACACCTTTTCTAGTGATTCCACTTGGATAAGTTATTAAACTCATAGATCTAACTCTAGAACTTGACCACACTCAAAAATTCAAAATATAATAGGAGATATGGTCAATTGAATTTTATGTTCCATTTTCACTAAAATCTGATTTTCAACTCTTTGTGATTTCTAAGAAACTTTCATGTTTTCACATAATAACCAACATAACTCATCATAACACTTACTAATACTTCATATGCCCATGATTTTCATCTGTCTAATGCTTTTATTATGACTCTCATCATAATCAATGTAAACAGAATATTTCTACAATTTAATAAGGAATGAATACAAAGGATCATTTACCATGCATGTGGTAATCCACACAGGTAGGTTATTCCAACAGAATAATAAAGAATGGAATAACAGAAGGATTCACCATGCGTGCGATAGACTGCACAGACATGTTATTCCCAACAGAATAATAAATAATGGAACCAGGTCCGGCGTAAACGCACAGACAGGATATTCCGACAGAATAATAAAGAATGGAATAACAACAGAAATCACCATGCATGCGATAGACCGCACAGACAGGTTATTCCAACAGAATAATAAATAATGGAACCAGGTCCGGCGTAAATGCACAGACAGGATATTCCGACAGAATAATAAAGAATGGAATAACAACAAAAATTCCCATGCATGCGATAGAACTCATAGATAGGTTATTCCAACAGAATAATAAATAATGGAACCAGTCCCAAGGCGAAGCGCATACGTACGAGGATATTAGGCAGAATAATAAAAATGGAATAATAGAAGAATTTTACCATGTATGCTAAGATTGCTTGCCGCATAAACAAAGTTATTCAACATAATAATAAAGAATGGAATAACAACTCTTACGAGTATTGAAAGAAATAATTCTCTTCATGAATACGAAAGAATAATACCCCTTACGAGTACAACAAATAATATCCCTTACCTCAAAAGAAGACTGGATATTGGAATAGTGAGGTAGTAGACATCTCTTCTTCTTTCTCTCTATAATTTTTCTCTATAATAATGGCTCTAAAGCTTTAGTGAATTGGTGAGAAATGAAGGAAGAATGAGCTTCTATTTATAGGAAAACATAGTTTCGATAATTGCACGTTTTGGGGCTCAAAAAATTACAGTACAATACCTCTAAATTTTCTTTCATTTTTAATTTAGTCCTACAAGTATTATCAAACTTGCACCACCTCCCCTAATAGTAAATCATGTGAATCAATAGTTCAATCATGTGATTCAATAGTTATAATCATGTGAAAATACGATTTACGGTATAGTACCTCCATCTATACCTCCATCTTTAACTTAGTCATGCAAATATTATCAATCTTGCACCAACTCCCCTAATAGTATAAGAATGTGATTCAATAGTACACACATGTGAACAAATAGTTATATAAGCATGTGAATTAGTAGCAATTAATTGCTCATTTATCCGATTAATCACCCGATTGATCAATATAACCCCCAGACATCAATTATCATCAGAATAGATGTCGATTTCAACTAACACAAATAATCCCAACACAATGGAACTATCAATTTCATCTTTAATCAACACGAACTTATTCATCATTAATATCATAACTCACAATATTTAACAACTAGGTCGTTCCCAGGAAAGAGGGGGCTTTCCAATAAGGATTTCTCCCTATTGGCGCGCAATTAGGTGACCAAACTTCTCCTTGGCAGAACTTCTAGACATTGTAAATATTGCAATTTAATAATATGAATAAATTTGTTGTCTCAATTATTGATTTAATAATATATCATATAACGCAGATAATACTGTGACAATAATCGAATCAATAATATGACAGATATGATGCAACAATTACTGTAGAAATAATTGAGTATAACTGAGTGACTTATCACGTAAACATCAATAACCAATACCGTGTGCTACTATGCAACCACGCCAGACATGAGACTTTTACTACCAAGTAGTTCAACAGTATTAACGGTAAAACTTCCACCGTTATTTTCATAAAAATATTTTTGTCGTTTTCTCAATCCGACAATAATTCTGTTATGGGGTCCACCAATGATTGTGCCGTCGTACGAATATTCTTTGTTAAAACGAATATTCCCCGACCAATCGAATATTATATAACAACGTGCATACTTTGTAAAATTTATAAATATTACCCACAACTATAACATTATATCAAATCCACACCATAATATTAAAAAAATATTTCGAGAAATTTAAATCTTTATTCATAAAAATTGGGGTCTCACACGTAGTGCAAAGATGGACAGGTGTATGACATGATCATGACCACTGGTGATACTAACGAATATCCTTGGCCGTAGTGCAGGGATAATTCGATGATGTGATTGGCAGGATCATGACCATTAGTTAACAGTTGAATGTCTTTGGTCGTAGTGCACTGATAGGCAATTGATTGGTATGATCATGACCATTGGTTTTATTGTTGAATATCTTTGGCCCGTAGTGTAAAGATATACAACTGATTGGTATGATCATTATTATTACATTTGAATATCTTTAGCCTTTGGGGTAAGGATACTGAGTAAATGTTTTATTAAGCCTTTGTGGCAAGGAGAAATTGTTGATTCACATTATTATAAACTTGAATTATGAACTTAACTAACATCTTTGGTGGTTCAGGCGAAGACAGGTGATGAAAGTTCTATTTATCTTGGGTATAATAAAGAACTATTAATGGGTATTATAGCGATAAAGTTGATGAAAAACTTTTTAAATCATAGAAGATAGTAGATTTTATGCTTTACTTGACTCTTCTAATGGATTGCTTATTCCGCTGCAGTTGTTGATCTAAAACTTGTTGTCTATTATATTCTATCGGTTCTTATCTTTGTTGAAGGCTAAGGATAATTTATTCGCATTATCTTAGTCATAATATTTCTTACTGGGCTAGTTGAGCTCACCTTTTCTTTCACTGTTCTCTTCAGGAAATGAGAATATAGCTGAGACTAGTCGGGGAATGGAGTGACGGTCCAGGATAAGTGGCTTTAGTAGTCCTCACTATTCTGTGAAATAGTGTGATAATAATTGTAATGAGGACTCCATTGAGAGTGGATATTGTCTAGAAGGCAATATTCTTGTTTAAACTCTCAGCTTATGTTTTGTTGTATATTACACTACAGTTGTATAATTAAGTTTATATTTGAATTCTGTAGTGTGTATCTGGCGACTCAGAATGGGTGATGTATACCTGTTTTGGGGGCGTCACATCTATTATAACTTAGATGCATGGCCTCCTATGTATGAAGGATTCCTTGAGTATCCAAAGATTTTAATTCCTAAAATAGTTATCGACTATACCTTTATGTAAAGTATCATAGGTTTGGATTGTGAGTACTATTATTTCTATTGAAACTAACAGATTATGTGTTGTCGTATTTTGCACGGCAGTTCAACAGTTGTTTAAATGAAGTTTGTATTTGAATTCTGTTTCGTGTATCTGGCGACTCAAAATGGGTTGTGTATACCTATTTTGGGGCGTCACATTTGCTATAACAGCTTAAAGAAAGCTTAGAAATAGGATTGTAGGCCAATTCTTGGATTGGATGGTTGTTTCTTAAAAACTGTATGTGGGGGTCAATTATTATCTACAATGGGAAGGGATAGGAACAATCAAATGTTCCCTATTGCTATGGCTATTGTAAAACTGAAAATAGTGACAGTTGGAGATGGTTTTTGGAGTTGTTGGCTGATGACCTTAAACTTGGTGAAGGCTATGGGTTTACTATACTCAGTGACTAGCAAAAGGTATATATTTACTATAAATGTCTATGTTTTACTAAATGCCTCTTTTTTACTAATTGCATATGTTTTACTAACTGAGTTTGTATTGTACAGGGTTTGAAGAATGTTGTAGTTGAATTTCTTCCTCATGTTAAGTATAGAAATTGTGCTAGACACATTTATGCTAACTGGAGGAAAGGTTCACTTCATAGGCACTAAAGAGACTGTTTTGGGAAGCTGCACCTGCAACTCGTGATCAAGCACATAAGAGAGCAATGAGGGAGATTAAGAGGCTTTATGGCCATGGGTAAAATCTAATTACGCACAACACGCAAGTATACGTTGTAAGACCCCAACTTATTATAAATAAAATTGAATTTTCCTTTATTCATTATTCTAAATTAATAAGGGTTAATTTGATATAATTCTTTGGTTAGGGTGAAATGTGCAAAGTTTACAAAATAAGAAAGTGGTTATAAAATATTCATTATTGTCGGGGAATATTCATTTGGTCGTGGAATATTCTTTTTGTCGGGAATCTCAAATTTACCAGTAGCGATCATTGGTGGGCCCCATAACGGAAAAGCGGTTGGATGAAGGAAAAGCGACAAAGATTGAGTTTTATAAATAACGGCGTAAATTATTACCGAATTAACACTATTGGGTTACACGGTGGTTAAAATATCTGATGTCTGGCGTGGTTGCACACGATTGCCTTACGGTATTGATACAAGATTATTGAATTATTGATCCTTACGTAAGAAGGCACTACTCAATAATTATTACTGATGAATTCTTTATTCAATATTATATTTTATTGATTCAATAATTCTTTGCGTTGATATTTTGTATTGTTGTTGTTTCAATAATTGTCATTATACGGTATTTTCCATTATCAAATCAATAATTCATATTATTTGAATAATATTATCGATAACATTATTGGCAATGTCTAGAAAGTTACGCTTCAAGGAGAGGTTTGGTCACCTAATTACGCTACCGCCAAGAAGGAGAAATTCTTATTGGAAAGCCCCTCTTTCGAGGAGCGGCACGGTTGTCGATCTTGTGATTCTATAATATTATTTTTAAATAAGTAATTATTGATTATTATGATAAAGAAAATATTTATTTTATGTGGATATAGATGGAGAAAATTTTTAATGTGACAATTGTTGAAGATTAATATTTTATCTTTTTCTGATAAAATAATTCATTTAAATATATTATTTTAATAATATATTAACGGTGATATTTTTATAATGAATGTGGGATATATGAGTATATGAGGAGGTAGAGTATTTTGTGGCATTAAATGTTTAACATATGTTTTGTGTGTCGGTGGACACAATTCTTATTAGAAAATTGATTATAGATTATAAAATTGCCCGTTTATGGATTTGGTCAATTTTGTTTGGAATTTGGAAAAATTTTCTTACGCAAAGTTGTAGAGAATGGAATTTCCCATGGAAAGTTGCGAGTTTTAATTTTTACGATAAACGAGCTATTTTCTACTTAATTATTGAAGTTTGGAAGATAAAATAATTTTTATTAAATAATGGGTGGGACCCACTCTTGTTTGAACATGTGAAATTTCTTTGGAAATTGGGTCGAGGTTGGCTGGTGGTTTGAAGTGTTCAAATGGCATGCGTGGAAATGTAATTTTAAATAATAATAATTTATTAATTTAGTCTCCTTTTGCGCGTTAACATTTTCCTATAAATAGAGGCTAAGTTAGAATTGAAAATCACACGAAACAAAGTTTTCTCTCTTCTCTCTCTAAATTATCGAGCGTATTCTTGTGAGTATACTTTGAGTGTTGCTTGCTGTATGGGTTTACATCAAGACTATATCTGAAATTCAAATGAAATACGGTTATTTTGAGGTAAAGGGTATTATTTTCTTCTTAAATGATATTTTTCTTCAATATCATTATGCCCAAGTATTGGTGAAATTTTTATCAAATTTGGAACTTGTTGTGTTGGGGTTCTTATTCACGATATCTGGCCTTTATTCACGATACGACATTATTCACGAATCTGGCACAATTCAATAGAAAAAAAAAAAATTTTTTTTGTCCAAAATATCTATTCGGATACTAGCTTTGATTGTATCCATGTTTTGATCATTCTTGAATTTTACACCAATATGATTATTTTTGAAGTATTTTTGGACATGGGTAAAACAAAGTACGAATCCTTAATCCTTAATCCTTGTCATTTTGTTTCTTTGGATTCGTTTCTTTAAAATGTTTTCATCATCCCTCGGTCCTAAATGATGATATAAATGAATATCTTTGGCTCTGTAAAAAGATGAGCGATTAATCGATGAATATCTTTGGCACAGTAGTGCAAAGATGAGCAGTGTTGAGATGAACATGACCATTTGGTGATCTAAATGAATATCTTTGGCACTGTAGTGTAAAAGATGATTAAAGATGTATATTGATTGTTATTCTGAGGATAAACTATTGATGATGGACTTTTAAACCTTAGAAGGCGGTAGAATTCTTTCTCACGTGACTCTTACAATGGATTCTTTATTTCATTGCATTTGTTGATCTAAAACTTGTTGTCTATTGTATTCTATTAGATTTTTCCTGTTGAAGACTAACGATAATTTGTTGTATATTATCTTAGTCATAATATTCTTTATTGGGCTAGTTGAGCTCACCCTTTTCCTTTTTGTTCCATTTTTTCTCGGGAGGTGAGAACATAGCGAGGATCGAGTCGGGGTATGGAGTGATGGTTCTAGGAAGATGTTTTAGTCAGTCCTCAATATTTACGTAAAATAGTGTATGAATAATTAATGAGGACTTATTTGGGTGTGTATATTGTTTAGAAGACAATATTTGTATTCAAACTCACGGTTGTATTGTTGTATTCTACACAACATCTGTATTGTCAAAGTTGTAGTTTGCTTTCATACCATGTATTTTGGCGACTCGAGAATGGGTGTTGTATACCTATTTTGGGGCGTCACAATGGTTAATATCGAGCTTAGGGATATGATCTCTGGCGGAGATCGGGGAATAGAACTAGGAGGGAGAGACGAGTAAATCCTTCGCTAGTGTGTCCTACCTAAGCTTATTTGTTGGTCTGGTCGTAATATAGGATATTATGTGATATGTTAATTTGTTTAATTAACCCTTGTTTTATGGCGCGTGATTTAAGAATGGGCTGCGAGAGCGTTAACAATGGAGTTTATGAGGACCGTGGAGACGCCGGTACTCACCAACGAGGAGAATGTGCAACAGGCTGGCAATGTTCCTCCTGTGAACAACGCCACTGAGCAAATGATGAACGACGGGATGTTTAGAAGCTTTTTCCAGTTCATGCAAAATCAGACGAGGGAGACTTGTGTACAAAATACGGGAGGAAATGATAGTAACGTGCGGTTTGTCACGGCCAAACAATTCAAAGAGTTGGGACCACCAGATTTCCATGGAAAGCCGGATCCGATCAAGGCGTAAACGTGGGTCAAGCAAATTACCAAGATATTCGATGTCTTGGGGTGCACGGAGGAATGAAGGTTCCAATCGCCACCTTTATGTTTCGTGGTGAAGCGATTCTTTGGTGGGAATCGTGTTGCGTACTGACCGGATGCACTTAACATGTCTTGGGAAAGATTTGAATCGTTCAATGACAAGTACTTTCGAGAAAGTATTAAGTCATATGAAGGAAGGAGGTAGAGTTTATTAGACTCGAGCGAGAACAACATGGATGATTGTCTCAAAGACGAGGCAAGGTTCGCAGAATTATCGAGTTTGCACCTCATTTGGTGGAGAATGAGGAGCGAATGACGCGTATGTTTCGAGAGGTCTAAAACCGAGATTCGTCAATACCTTATCTCTCATAAATTTTCTCTGTATGCAGATGTTGTCAATGGGGCTCGATTATTAGGCGAGATAGTGAGTATACTCAACCGAGGGACCACAATCGTAGTAGTTATCGTAACGATGATAACCAATGAGGAGGAAAGAATACGGACAAAGGCGGTAACCACTCGGTGGTAATCGTGGACATGATAATAGGAGAGGTGACTCAAGTGGAAATTTCGTAAAGAGAAGATTCAACAATGACGGGAAGATATCAATGGCAAACACAAAGACCAACAACAAATGCTAGGGGGAGAAGCATCGCCGGTTAGATGTTACAAATGCGGGAAGAAGGACATATCACCCAAACTCTCACAACAATCCAAGGTATGTTACAATTTGTGGAAAGGAAGGCCACATCGCTCGAGATTGTACTATCGCGAAACCAAGTTCGGCGAGGAGTGGTGTTCCAAGAGTACATCCGGATAAGTCGAAATCGGCCGGTTCTGGAAGAGCGTTTGTCGTGGTTGGACAAAAGTGAGGAACCCAAACGAGGTGATCACGGGTAAGCTAATCTTGAATTCTTGCGAAGTTTATACCTTCTTAGATCTAGGGTTCTACCCATTCTTTTATCTCTCCGCTTGTGCTCAACGTTTAAACTTGACTCAGGAGAAATTAGATTTTGATTTATCTGTTGAAACTCAGTTGGGTGAAACCTTCGTTACATCTACGGTTTATAAATCTTGCATGATCCAAGTTGGCACTATCACATTACTGTTGATCTTATCTCTTTAAAGATACTTGCTTTTGATGTGATTTTAAGAATTGATTGGTTAACCACTCATCATGCCAAAATTGATTGTATTCGTAAGGTTGTTAGTTTTCATATTCCTAACCAACCGTCATCATTAATTCAAACCACTAAACCACTAAAAAAATCACCATCATCATATCAAGACACAAAGCTATTCGTTTATTGAAAACGGATGTCAAGCTTTCTTAGCCCATGTTATGGATTTGAATAAAGACAAGTCGATTTGAATAATATTTACGTGGTTAGAGAATTCACGATGTATTTCTGAAGAGCTTCCGGCCTACCCCGAGCGTGATGTTGAATTCTTTATTGACCTTGAACCGGCACAAAGCCCATTTCTAAAACCCCATATCGAATGGCTCCTATTGAACTTGAGGAGTTAAAAGTCCAACTCTGAGGAGTTATTAGACATCGATTTCATTCGCCCCCAAGACGTCTCCTTGGGGTGCTCCTATTTTATTCAGTAAAGAAGAAAGGCGGGAGTATGCGACTTTTATTATTGACTATCGAGAATTGAACCATGTCACCATCAAGAATAGGTATCCGCTACCTCGCATTGATGACCTATTCGACGATTACAAGGAGCGCAATTCTTTTCAAAGATCGATCTTCGATTCGGATATCATCATTTGAAGATTAAAAGCGAGGATATTCCAAAGACGGCATTCGGGACTCGTCACGGGCATTATGAATTCTTGGTCATGTCTTTTGGATTGACTAATGCTCCTCTTTGCTTTCATGGATATGATGACCGTGTATTTAAGGAATATTTGGATCGGATTCGTTGTTGTCTTTATTGATGACATCCTCATCTATTCCAAAAGCCGTGAAGATCATGAGCACCCATTTGAAGTCGGTACTACAAAGACTTCGTGAACACAAGCTTTATGCCAAGCTAAAGAAATGCGAGTTTCGGCTTGAGGAAGTAGCATTCCTTGGGCATGTGGTGTCAAAACAAGGAGTATCATTGACGTGAAGATTGAAGCAATACAAAGTTGGGAGCAACCAAGTTTCGGTGGCCAAAATCGCACTTTCTCGGGCTTATTTGGTTATTATCGGAGATTTATGGAAGGATTTTCTCGAATCGCTACTCCATTAACTCGGTGACTCGGAAGGATGCAAAATTTCTATGGAGCGAGGAATGCAAGAAGAGCTTCCAAGAGCTCAAGAGGAGACTCATTTCGGCACTGTTACGACAATACCATCCGGTTGAGATGGATTTGTTATCTCAAACGATGCTTACGGCAAGAGGGTTAGGATGTGTTCTCATGCAACATGGGAAAGTCATAGCCTATGCCTCACGAATAACTCAAAGAATATGAGAGGAATTATCCTACTCATGATGCGGGTTAGCAAGCAATCGTGTTTGCGTTGAAGATATGGAGACACTACTTATAACGGGGAGAAAGTAGAGATTTCTACGGATCATAAAAGCCTCAAATATTTCTTCACCCAAAAAGAACTCAACATGCGGCAACGACGTCAATCGGAGTCATAAAAGATTACGATCACACTATTCAATATCATCCCGAAAAGCGAATATAGTAGGCGGCGCATTAAGTAGAAATTATTATGCAAATACGAGTGCGATATTGTCGTATAAAGGCCCATTTTGTATGACTTGCAAAGGATGGAGGTAGAATTAAAGACTTGAGGACCCACATAATGATGGCGAATATACAAGTAGAACCGACTTTAATCGATAAAGTTAAAAGCTCAAGCTACGGACACTGGGCCGGGCGTCGTATGAAGAAAGTGCAAGAAGGAGCTATTAGGAAGCAAGAATTGATGAGGAAGGAATACTTGAGTCAATTCTAGACTTTGTGTTCCTAACGATTCGACTGAAGCATAAAATCATGATGGAGGCACACAACACCCGCTTTCAATCCATTCAGGAGCACCAAAATGTATCATGATATTCGACATACATTTTGGTGGAACAATATGAAGAGAGAGATTGCGGAGTTTATCTCAAGATGTTTAACTTTGTCAACGTGTAAAAGCGGAGCATCAAGTGCCAAAAGGTCCATTGCAACCACTTGAGATTAGGAATGGAAATGGGAACACATTACTATGGATTTTGTTACGTGGTCTTCCCAAAGTTTCTCAAGGCGTAGATGCAATTTGGGTTATTGTTGATAAATTAACCAAGTCTGCCCATTTCTTACCGATACGCGAGACTTATCCCCTTGAACATCTTGCTCGTATGTACGTGAATGAGATTGTACGATTGCATGGCATGCCAGTATCCATAGTTTCGGATCATGACCGAGATTCACTTCAAGATTTTGGGTTAGCTTGCGAGAAAGCTATGGGCACGGATTTATGATTGATTCAAAGATACCATCCTCAAAGCAGACGGACAATCGAGAGAGGACTATTCAAACCCTTGAAGATCTATTAAGACTCGTGTCCTAGATTTCAAAGGAAGTTGGGATAAGTACCTACCATGGTGGAATTCTCCTACAACAACGGTTATCAAGCAAGTATAGGCATGGCTCCATTTGAGGCGTTGTATGGATTTAAATGTCGTCGCCTCTCGATATCTTTGGGACGAGGTGAGAGAAGCAACATTGTTGGGACGATTGAATTAGTACGCATGACTACAGAAAAGATCCAAATGATTCGACAACGTATTCAAACTTCACAAGATCGACAAAAGAGTTATGCTGATCTTCATAGAAAGGACGTGGAGTTTAATATTGGAGATCATGTATTGTTACGTATTGCTCCATGGAAAGAAGTTACAAGATTTGGGAAAAGAGGAAAGCTCAATCCAAGCTTTGTTGGTCCATTTGAGATTCTTGACCGAATAGGAAACGTAGCCTATAGACTCGCGTTACCTCCAAGTATGTCTCGTGTTCACAATGTATTCCACATATCTATGCTTCGTAAATATGTGAAAGACCCGAACCACATTATTGCATTAGAACCAGACGAGATAGCTGAAGATTTAACCTACGAGGAGATACCTGTTGAGATTTTGGATAGGAAAGAGCATGTCTTACGCACGAAGGTTATACCACAAGTTAAGGTTTTGTGGAGAAACCATGCAATTGAGGAAATGACATGGGAGTTGGAATCGGAGATGAAAGCGAGGTACCCTCACCTTTTCGATATACCAGGTACGTACGTCAATTTCGAGGACGAAATTTCATAAGGAGGGGAGGTTGTAAGACCCCAACTTTATATAAATAAAATTGAATTTTTCTTTATTCATTATTCTAAATTAATAAGGGTTAATTTGATTTAATTCTTTGGTTATGGGTGAAATGTGCAAAGTTTACAAAATAAGCAAGTGGTTATAAAATATTCATTATTGTCAGGGAATATTCATTTGGTCGTGGAATATTCTTTTTTCTTGGGAATCTCCGCATTTATGGCCTTGATCATTGGTGGGCCCCATAACGGAAAAGCGGTTGGATGAAGGAAAAGCGACAAAGATTGAGTTTTATAAATAACGACGTAAATTGTTACTGAATTAACACTATTGGGTTACACGGTGGTTAAAATCTGATGAATGGCGTGGTTGCACTTGATATACTGCGGTATTGCATGAAGATTATTGAATTATTGATCCTTACGTAAGAAGGCACTACTCAATAATTGTTACTGTTCAATATTATATTTTATTGATTCAATAATTGTTGCGTTGATATTTTGTATTGCTGTTGTTTCAATAATTGTCATTACACAGTATTTTCCATTATCAAATCAATAATTCATATTATTTGAATAATATTATCAGATAACATTATTGGCAATGTCTAGAAAGTTCTGTCTAAGGAGAGGTTTGGTCACCTAATTACGCGCCAGTAAGGAGAAATTCTTATTGGAAAGCCCCCTCTTTCCTGGGAACGGCCTGGTTGTCAGTACTGTGATTCTATAATATTATTTTTAAATAAGTAATTATTGATTATTATGATAAAGAAAATATTTATTTTATGTGGATATAGATGGAGAAAATTTTTAATGTGACAATTGTTGAAGATTAATATTTTATCTTTTTCTGATAAAATAATTCATTTAAATATATTATTTTAATAATATATTAGCTGGTGATATTTTTATAATGAATGTGGGATATATGAGTATATGAGGAGGTAGAGTATTTTGTGGCATTAAATGTTTAACATATGTTTTGTGTGTCGGTGGACACAATTCTTGATAGAAAATTGATTATAGACTATAAAATCGCTTGGCTTATGGATTTAGGTCAATTTTTGTTTGGAATTTGGAAAAATTTTCTTACGCAAAGTTGTAGAGAATGGAATTTCCCATGGAAAGTTGCGAGTTTCAATTTTTACGATAAGCGAGCTATTTTCTACTTAATTATTGAAGTTTCGGAAGATAAAATAATTTTATTAAATAATGGGTGGGACCCACTCTTGTTTGAATATGTGAAATTTCTTTGGAAATTGGGTCAAGGTTGGTTGGTATTGAAGTGTTCAAATGGCATGCGTGGAAATGTAATTTTAAATAATAATAATTTATTAATTTAGTCTCGCTTCATGCGTTCTAACATTTTCCTATAAATAGAGAGGCTAAGTTAGAATTGAAAATCACACCGTAAACAAAGTTTTCTCTTTCTCTCTCTAAATTATCGAAGCGTATTCTTGTGAGTATACTTTGAGTGTTGCTAACTCTTGGTGCGGGTTTACAAGACTATACCGAAATTCGATCGAAAGATACGGTTATTTTGAGGTAAGGAGTATTATTTTCTTCTTAAATGATATTTTTCTTCAATATCATTATGCCCAAGTATTGGTGAACTTTTTATCAAATTTGGAACTTGTTGTGTTGGGGAGTTCTTATTCACGATACTCAAGACTTTATTCACGATATCGACCTTTATTCACTTAATACTGCAAGACTATTCATAGAAAAATAAAAAATTTTTTTTTTGTCCAAAATATCTATTTTGGATACTAGCTTTGATTGTATCCATGTTTTGATCATTCTTGAATTTTACACCAATATGATTATTTTTGAAGTATTTTTGGACATGGGTAAAACAAAGTACTAATCCTTAATCCTTAATCCTTGTCATTTTGTTTCTTTGGATTCGTTTCTTTAAAAATGTTTTCATCATCCTCGGTCCTAAATGATGATATAAATGAATATCTTTGGCTGTAGTGCAAAGATGAACGATTAATCGATGAATATCTTTGGCCTCAGTGCAAAAGATGAGCAGTGTTGAGATGAACATGACCATTTGGTGATACAAATGAATATCTTTGGCACAGAAAGTGCAAAGATGATTAAAGATGTATATTGATTGTTATTACTGAGGATAAACTATTGATGATGGACTTTTAAACCTTGAAAGGCAAGTAGAATTCTTTCTCTACGTGACTCTTCTAATGGATTGTCATTCCATTGCATTTGTTGATCTAAAACTTGTTGTCTATTGTATTCTATTAGATTTTTCCTCGTTGAAGACTAACGATAATTTGTTGTATATTATCTTAGTCATAATATTCTTTTCTTGGGCTAGTTGAGCTCACCCTTTTCCTTTTTGTTCCATTTTTCTTCTCGGGAGGTGAGAACATAGCGAGGATCTAGTCGGGGTATGGAGTGATGGTTCTAGGAAGATGTTTTAGTCATCCTCACTATTTCGTAAAATAGTGTATGAATAATTAATGAGGACTTATTTGGGTGTGTATATTGTTTAGAAGATAATATTTGTATTCAAACTCACAGGTTGTATTGTAAGTATTCTACACGACATACTGTATTGTCAAAGTTGTAGTTTGCTTTCTATACCATGTATTTTGGCGACTCAGAATGGGTGTTGTATACCTATTTTGGGGGCGTCACATACGTGGTCAACAAGTAATAAAGTGAAAGTAGAGTATCGTTCCCACGAGGAATTATTTACCAAATATTAACCCTTAACCAAACTAATTTTATTTAAACAACCAATTTAAGATTATGAATTAAATTATCTAATTACACTAACTCTAATTACCACTAATTAAAAATCAGATTATGGAGATTTAAGATCACAACTTTACTTATTGCTTCATTTAAGTTAACACACTTCTCATCAATTATTTTTTATCCTGAATTGTTAATCAAGAACACTAAAGCAGATAAAACCACCTCTCGATGCATAATAGCCATACTTACTTAAATCCACAATTGATAGAATTAAAAAAGACACCCTAATTAACTAATACACTATATCTCTATGTGAATTACAATTAAAAAGGATTTAAAGCACAAGTTCTCTATAAGATTACATATGGCGTAAAGGCATATCTCTATCCTAAACACGAATCATGAATTCCATCTATGCAGAAATCACAAACACATGTTATCATGATCAGATCTAAATCTATACTTCATCTCTCGAGTTCATATAGATTATCACGGTAATTAATGGCTAATCAATTAAACAATTAAGTCCAAATCACAATAGACAATCCTCACGATAGAACCTAGTAATTGATAGCGAAGCATATTAAAATAAACTATACAATAAGATCCGTTGTAATTTCAAACAAAGAATTAGTTCATTGAATTAAAACTTAAGAATCCACACTTGAAATAATATTGAAAGACAAAAATAAGAGTAGAGTGAAGAATAAATCTGTTGTCAGCAAATCTCTATCTTCCTCAAGCTCCTGCTCTTGATCTTCAATGGTCTCCAAGTTGCTTCAATCTCCAAAACTAATAAGAACTAGGGTTTTTTCCCAATCTACTCTAATCTAATCTAATGGAATCCTCCAAAACTTCCCTCTAATCCTTGTAATTCTTCTCTTTTTATATGCCTCTTTATATGTCTTTAAATCCTCTTAGAAGTCCTTGAATCAAACAGCTCGAACCAATCCTTCTTGAACTCAAATTCTGACAAAATTCACTTTTTCTACGCATACCCAAGCCCCAGCTTGCTTGTTACCTTGCAAATAGAAAGCCCCGGCTTGCTATGCTACTATTTTTGAACTCAGGACCCCAAGCCCTGGCTTGGGTATAAGGCATAAAATGGCAAGCTCCGGCTTGGGTATAAGTTGTTAGTTATTTTTCTGCTGCTGTGTCCTCTGGTAAAACGGCCATAACTTTTGATCCAGGAGGATTTACGGGGCCTGACACCTATCAAATCGAAGATATCGACAAGCTCTACAACTTTTATTCTTTGAGAATTAAGAAATAACGAACGGATGAAAATCGAAATTGGACTGGAAGTAACTGCTATGCAAATGGCCACCCAAAATAGTGAAGTTCAACGTCCGTTGGTACAAATGTCATAACTCTTGCATCCAAACTCCGATTGAAATGATTCAAGATGTTCCAGAATGCTAAGAAGAAGCTCTACAATATAATCCAAGTTCCAAGCCAAGAATATGAAATGAACATAAAAGCCCAAATGATGTCCGAAATTTCTTTTCTTTGTATTTTCATACCAATAATCACTCACACAGCTCCCAAACATATAATCTACAAAATGAACACAAAATGCATGAAAAATAACTGATAAACATGAGATTAAGCAAATAATTCAAGTAATAGATACCGGATAAGTAGGTATAAAACCTACTTATCAAATACTCCCAAACTTAAACCGTTACTTGTCCCCAAGCAACAATACAAAACAACAATGCTATACAATGCAACTAATCTACATGCCTACAAATCCAGTAGTAATGACAGAAACAAGTCTATTCACCCGGCCTTAGAGAAATCAAGTAAACATGATAATACATCATATCAAAACAAATTAGTAATTTCCCAATCAATTATCAAATCTTAAACTGTTATCACTAATATAGTGCGTGTGTGCTCAACAACAATGCTAACCAATAAAATCAAATTTAACCTATAATAAGTCTCTTCGAAGGCATCATACAGTGTAAACTCAATAAATCCAAAAACAAGCTAGATCCAACTAAAATCAAACAATTACCAATATCGAGGGTCAACATGAGATACTTATGCTTCATTTTTCATCTACGGGGGCTTTTTGCTCTTATTTCCCATTTTATTCATCTTTTTCTCTTTTGGTTTAAATACACATAGCTATGTAATGTCTTATTCCCTTAGGCTTTTCAATGCTACCTTAACGAGCTTTCGACCAACGACTCCCAGACCATTAAGACCTTAGGGTGCTAGGTGTAAAGACAATCCCCTCGGGCTTACGTACTCAAGTAACAAAGGCCACAAAACTAGACAAGCACGCCACGGTGTTTATTCATACTTTCTTTTTTTTCTTTTTTTCTTTTTTCTTTTTTTTTAGCTTATATACCCCAAATATTCCCCCAAACTTAGGTTCTTATCTAATTTAGTCATCACTACTTATTCTTGTCATTCTTTCATTCAAACTAGCATTATCCTTTAGAGTCCCATTATGTATCAATTTAAACTCAATCAATCAACAAGTTATTTTTACTGTGTTATCCTTATTATACCAGTTTCAAACAGAAAAAGACTCAATTCATAACAAAAAATCACATCAAAGCTCTAATAGTGAGTACTATACGTGTCTACCCAATTCCAATCTCGTCATTGACCAAAACAAACTGTAAATATCAAACAACTGGACTCATGCAAGATGTACTATGTGAGACCCCAAATTTTATGAATAAAGATTTAAATTTCTCGAAATATTTTTTTGAATATTATGGTGTGGATTTGATATAATGTTATAGTTGTGGGTAGTATTTATAAATTTTGCAAAAGTATGCAAGTTGTTATAAAATATTCTTTTTATCGGGGAATATCCGTACGACGGCACAATCATTACTGGACCCCACAACGGAAGTATTGTCGTAGTTAGAAAATGACAGAATTATCTTTTTATAAAAATAACGGCAAAAGTGTTACCGTTAAAACCGTTGAACTACTCGGTAGTAAAAATATAAAGAATACCCGTGGTTGCATAAGTACACACAGTATTGATTATTGATGCTTACATAAGAAGTCACTCGGTTATACTCAATTATTACTACTGAGAATTCACGCATCATATCTCTCATATTATTGTCACAAGATCATCTCAGATAATATGTTATATTATTAAATCAATAATTGAGGGCGACAAAGTTATTCATATTATTATTTGCAATATTGACAATGTCTAGAAGTTCGTCAAGGAGAGGTTTGGTCACCTAATTCGCGCTAATAAGGAGAAATCCTTATCTGAAAGCCCCCTTTCACAGGAACGACACGGTTGTTAAATATTGTGAGTTATAATATTAATGATGAATAAGTTCATGTTGATTAAAGATGAAATTGATAATTCCATTGTGTGGGAATTATTAGTGTTAGTGGAAATTGACATTTATTTTGATGATAATTAATGTCTGAAAGTTATATTGATCAATCGGGTAATTCACCGGATAAATGAGCAATTAATTGCTATTAATTCATATGCTTATAACTATGTGTTCACATGTGTGTACTATTGATTCACATGATGTGACGCCCCCAAAATAGGTATACATCACCTATTCTGAGTCGCCAAATACATGGTACAGAATACAAATACAACCTTAAATATACAACATGAGCTGTGAGTTTTAATACAAATATTGTCTTCTAGACAGTATTCAAACTCAAAATAGTCCTCAATACATTTATTATCACACTATTTTAAAGAATAGTGAGGACTACTAATGCTATTCTCTGTACCGTCACTCCATTCCCCGACTAGTCCCTCTTTACGCTCTCATTTCTTTCAAGAGAACAATGAAAGCAAAAGGGTGAGCTCAACTAGCCCAAGAAGAAATATTATGACTAAGATAATGCGTAATAAATTATCGTTAGCCTTCAACAAAAGTTGTTAAACCGATACAATATAACAAACATCAAGTTTAATCTCAAATGAACAAGCAATCCATTAGAAGAGTCAAGTAGAGAATAAAATCAATTATCTTCTATGATTTAAAAGGTTTTCATCACTTTTATCGCTGAGACTCAGCTCAATAAATAATCCACATCATCCCTGCACTATGTCCAAAGATATTCATTAGTATCACAACCTCAAATTATCTATGCAATACGGGCCAAGGATATTCGTGTTTTCATCAATGGTCATGATCATATCAATAACTGTCCATCAATGCACTACGGGCCAATGAGGACTTTTTCCACATCATTTATAACATTACGGTTATGATTATACCGAATAATCCCTGGTCATAATCATACCAAGTCCATCTATGCACTACAGGCCATAGATGACTTTCAACATAATATTGACATGAGGATGATGACAATGACATAATAATTCAATAAAACAAGTTCAAGAATAAATTTTAAAGATTTATAAATTAATTTATCCATGAACCAATAACGTCCAAATTGTCAACATGGTACTGCTTTGTGGAGTAAAAATTCAAGAATGCTCAGAAGAATATTTGCATGAAAAGATACTGGATGAAGCGCAAATATCTAGGATATTCTACAAATTTCATGGAGTATAGAAGCCAAAACTTTAACCAACTGAGTATAATAGAGTATATGAAACTGCAAATGGATTTTCGCCTGCCATGCGGTAATCCACGTAGATAGATCATTTCCACAAGTTAATAAGGAATGAATACAAAGGATCATTCACCATGCATGCGATAATCCACTTAGACAGGTTATTCCAACAAAATAATAAAGAATGGAACCAGGTCATGCATAATCCGCATGCACGTGATGTTCCAATAGAATAATAAAGAATGGAACCAGTCATGCGTAATTGCATGCACAGGATGTTCCAAATGTAATAATAAAGAATGGAATAACAATGTGAATTCACTGTGCATGTGATAGATCAACATGATAGGTTATTCCAATGTAATAATAAAGAATGGAATAACATAAGAATTTCACCATGTATAATGTAGAGAATACTTACCAGATAGACAAAGTTATTCCAACATAATAATAAAGAATGGAATAACAACCCTTACAAGTATTGAAAGAAAATAACTCTCTTCATGAATACGAAAGAATAATACCCCTTACATTAAAAAAGAAGAGTATTCGACCGGGTAGGTGAGGATATACTTGAAGAAAACTTGCACTATTTTCTACGCTCAAAGCTTTCTTAAACTCTAAAAGAAATACGCCAAGATTATGAAGAAGAATTCTCAAATTTTTGGTGTATTTTTCAATTCTAACTAAGCATCCTATTTATAGGAGAATGAAAAGGATACTATGCAATAAAATATAATATATTCTATTTATAATTATATAATAAAACAAAATTTATAATATATATTATTTAAAATCTAATAAAATAAATAACTTTATAAAAGTATTCTATTTTATATAAAAAGATTTTACTATGCAAACACTATGTAGCACTATGCTAAAACACTATGCATAATAAAATATAATATATTCTATTTATAATCAAATAAAACAAAACTTTATAAAAAGTATTCTATTTTATATAAAAAATTTTCTGCAATTTTATTACATTTATAATAATAATAAAATAAAATTTATATATATATATATATATATATATAAACTTCCGTGACTTCCCAGATATTCCCCCACCATTTCTTTTTTCTCCGTTTTCTCTACGTGGGCCCCACCTTTATTATACCGAACAACTTTTAACCGATTATTTTGAAAAATGGGTAAATGGGGGTCCATAAAATAAGCAATATTTACGACAAATACTTCACAAAAATCCCCTCAATATTTTTAACAACATGTATCATCATTATTATAATTCGCAATATTTAACAACAACTGTGTCATTCTCGTGAAAGAGGGGCTTAATAAGGATTTCTCCCTATTGGCGCAAGCAATTAGGTGACCAAATCTCTCCTCGATGTAACTTCTAGACATCGTTAATATTGTAAATAATAATATTAATAACTTTGTCGTCTCAATTATTGATTTAATAATATATAAAATATTGACAATAATTGAATCAAATAACGTGAGATACTATGCAGCAATTATTGTAGCAATAATTAAACAAAACTGAGTGACTTCTCACGTAAGCATCAATAATCAATACCATGTGCTACTATGCAACCACGCGTATTATTGTACTTTTACTACTGGATAGCTCAACAGTTTTAAAGGTAAAACTTCTGCCGTTATTTTCATAAAAAGATATTTCTGTCGTTTTCTCATTCCGACAATAATTCTATTGTGGGGTTCACCAATAATTGTGTCGTCGTACGAATATTCCCTGTTAAAACGAATATTCCTCGACCAATCGAATATAATACAACAACTTGCATACTTTTCAAAATTTATAAATACTACCCACAACTATAACATTATCTCAAATCCACACCATAATATTCAAAAAAAATATTTCGAGAAAATTAAATCTTTATTCGTAAAATTTGGGGTTTTATAATCTTCTCTCCTTATGAAATTTCGCCCTCGAAATTTACATACATACCTGGTATGCCGAACAGATGAGGATACCTCGTCAGATTCTAACTCTTAAGGTATAACCTTTGAGCGTAGAATATATTCCAAGATTTAACAGATACATCTTCCTACGTTAAATTATCCGCTATCTCGTCCGGTTCTAAATCAATAATGTGGTTTGGGTCGTTCATATATTTACGTAACATCGATACGTGAAAAACGTTATGAACACGAGACATACTTAGCAATGCAGAAAGCGAGTCTATAGCCACAATTCCTACTCGCTCGATGATTTCAAATAGACCAATAAAGTCGAGGGTTGAGATTTTCTCTTCGTCGATTCTTGATTCTAGAATGACGCCTCTTGAACCTTCTTCTTCACCTTCATATGCTCTGAGTCTGTAGCTTGAGCGGCTTTAACTTTATCGATTAAAGTTGGTTCTAATCGTATATTCGCTATCTTCACGTAGGTTCGTATATTCGCACTCGTAAACGCATATGATCTTCTACTCAACGCGTCAGCTACCACGTTCGCTTTTTCCATGATGGTATTGAATGGTATTATCATAATCTTCAATAGCTCGAGCCAACGTCTTTGGCACGTTATACGTTCATTTTGGGTGAAGAAATACTTGAGGGTTTTAGAAATGGGTTTTGTCCTGGTGTCAATACAAAATTTGATTTCACGCTCTGGGTAGGCCAAGAAGTCTTTTAAATGCGCCAAGAAATTTATTAACGATAGAAATATCATTCAAAATCGTGACCCTCATCCAAGACTTGGATAAGACGTCACATTGATACCTATCAACTTGCCACCATTATTCATAACGCCCCCCTACGAAAAGTCGAGGGCTTGATGCAGCATTCCACACAAGGAAGTCATCAATAAAGGCTCGAGGCTCTTTACTTATGGCTTGATATAACAAATGATTGACTTTAGTGGTTCGATTGCTTGAATTCACACATAAAAGTTGGTTAGGAATATGAAAGCTAACAACCTTACGAAAATAATCAATTTTGGCATGATGAGTAGTTAACCAATCGATTCCTAAAATCACATCAAGGGAAAGTATTTTCTAAAGAGATAAGATCGACAGGTAACGTGAGGGTATCGATAAGAATCAAACAAGATTTATAAACAGTGGAGGTAACGAAGGTTTCTCCTAACGGAGTTTCAACAGATAAGTCAAAGTCTAATTTCTTAGGAGTCAAATTTAAACGTTAAGAGCAAGCAAGAGAGATAAAAGAATAGGTAGAACTGGTATCGAATAAGGTATAGACTTCGTAAGCGTTTATGATTAACTTACCCGTGATAACTTTGTTCGAGTTCCTCGACAAACGCTCTCACTTAAACTACCGGCTTTGACTTGTCTGAGACATCCTTTGGCATCATTATCCTAGCTGGACTTGACTTCACTACACGACAAAATTGAGCTAGGTGACCTTCTCTTCTGCAATTGAAACACGCTTTGGATTACTGCGTACAGTTTGGACGGATATGTCCTTCCGGGTCAAGATTTGAAACATACGAATGTGAACGGACGAATTGTTGAATTGTGATTTGGGGATGTAATCCTTTTAAGAGGGAAAGATGTGACAACCGTAATTTTGTAATTTAATTTTAAATATTTATTGGATTAAATAAATATTTTTCGATGAATTAATTAATAGATTAATTAATTAATTAATGAAGTTGTGATAGATTAATTTAATTATATGTGTTATATTTATTAAATTGATGTGGAGAATTTTATTATTCGATGTAATGTATTTATGTGAGCTTATTGAATCAAAAGAAATATTTAATAAGCCTTTGTTATTTTAATTAATTCAATTATTAATTAGAGATTTAATAATTGATATTATTATTAAATGAGAAAATTTAATTATGTGACTATGTGCATTATTGAGAAATTATTATATTTTATTTAAGTAAATTAAATAAGATATTGATTTATTTTATAAAGGAGTGTGACATTATTTAAACTATATGATAATATTTTATTAAATTAAATGATTTTGAATTATTTTCTTGCTAGTCAAACATGGCACTAAAGGAGGTTATGGGCGCTAACCCACGATCGGGTAACCGACCACCAATGCGCCGCCTTTTCAATTTATCATACGTCTTCTTCTTTTCTATTATTCTTCTAAGTCTGATAAAAACATCACACAGAGAGAGTTTGAGAGAATTGTTGAGAGAGATTGCTTGGTGTTTGAGAATTAATGAGGAAGGCTTTAATTCATCTCCTATTATTTTATCTACACTTGGGTAATCTCTTCAACCTAATTATTATTTTTACGTTTTTTAAGTTTTCATGAATATGGCCTAAGTTTTCTGTAAAGTTTCTATAGTTGGAAAGGGTAACAATTATGTGATTATGTGTTAATATATAAGATCATAGCATGTTTTATATATATTATATGGGTTCCCATATCTTCAGTTTCATGAAATTATACAGTAAAAGATTTTAGAGTATGTGATATGGCTATATGGCCTTATACGTATTTTTAGTATGTCAAACATAAATAGTTTTGCAAAATTTCCACTTGTATATGATTATGCATGATAAAATGAACAAAACGAAACTTGAATGGTTGGATTTGGCTTTATAACGAATCCGTAGCATTAAAATCCATGTTTTTGTTCAAGAACATCAAGAAAAGTCCAATTTGCATGCTTTAATTATGTGATTATGTGTTTTAATGGGTGAAAATCACTCCATAGATGTTAAGTATTGATTATTTATGAATTCTAGCATGTGGGTATGTCTAAATTGTAAAAATAAGTTGATTGAAATTTTAGTCGTGTTTCGCAATTTTCGCTAAAGTGCAGATCTCGAAACTGAGTCTCATGTACAAATACCAACTCCTAGTTCTTTTCCCGTATTGCATTGACGCCAAGTGTCGTCCAAATAAGAAGGCCACAATGACTTAAATACCAAGAGTTAAGATACAAAAGTGGCATGGCAAATACCATTTAGCAGATTGTCCAGAAAATGAAAATTTTTAATGTTCAAGTATAGAAATGAGTTAGTGACCTAGTCTAATGAACATAAAGACTTGTTAGACCTATAATGAGATGTTTAAATAAATTCTTAACATGTCCATAACACAATTACGTGTGGATTGAATGATCGAATGCATAATTAGTTTATTTTTCGTGAAGTCTTAATTTTACACTAAGTGTAATAATTGACTAAGTATGGTCATGAAATTGAGATTAGACAAAGAATAACTTATGATGTTTAGTACGTTATTATTGACTGGTATTGTGAACGTAATTGATATGTAGGATTTAATTCAAAGAACGAGTTTATTTAAGTGTAATCTACGCACGAGGCAAGTTTCTAAACCTTATCTTGTTACATTGAGCAAGTTTTCTAACTCTATGATTACATTGAGCAAGTTTCTTACCCTAAACTTTCATTGAGCAAGTTTCTAACCCTACTTGTTATCGTTATATAAGTTGATTAATTCATCTTTCGATATTGAGCAAGTTCTCATTTTATTGATCAAGCCCATGCATGTATATTAAAGTTTATTAATCTTCAAGCATGATGTTGTTATACAATAATTATTCTATTGTATACCTTTTTAGATGTTATTCAAGTTAAATATTCATTCACTGTTAAACCTTGTTAGACTAGCGAACCCTTATTGATTCGACTAGTCCATAGTTGATGAGCGTTCTAAATTTCAGAACCCCTTGATGAATTATCTAAACCAAACTTTCTTTGGTGTGGACTCGAATGTCAAACTGAGATGAACAACCCTGTATAGGGGATTATTTACGCTTTAGCGTTAAGATATTGTGCACAGTATGGTACTAAGGGCTGATCCCCCTAAGTACGAGAAGAAGAGTCCATAGTCTTATGACTGTTAAAAATTTCAAGTAAAAATACTTGACAACCTAAGACATAGTTCAAGGTCTTATGACCCTCAGAATTTCTTTTGATTCTTGTTATTCATTCTTGATTCAAAAGTTGAGCTTTATATCAGAAGTTATTATTTCTCTCGCATGTTATTATTCATTATTATATTGTTATACTTGTGGGCAATCGTGCTCACTCTTGCGTAATAATAACATTGCAGTTAAGAACGAAAGGGCAAACGAACCTTCCACTAGTAAGGGCAAGGGCAAGCTTAGCAAGTAATGAAGATTATTTATTTATGTGATTATGTAATGATAGTTAGACTTTATGTTACTTAAGACTTATTTGTTTATGTTTTCCGCATAGATGTTTTAAGGTTAAAGTAACCAGGGATTTATTTATTATTCAGTTGACGTAACCCCATAAGGGGAGAGATTTATTATTTATTCTATCTATTGCATGGTTTGAAATTTATTTATGGGTAGATAGATAGATGATGCTTCAGACAAATGAACACCAAATCTGTGGAAACCAAGTACCGATTTGGGGGTGTCACAGGTTGGTATCAAAGCTGTAAGGTTATGAACCTTAGGTGGGGGGAACAACCTTAGGTAGTAGCCTTGTAGGAGATTGAGAACATAGTAGTGGTTGACTCTTATCGAGTTATAAGAAATGAATTTCTAAATTCATTGAAGATAATAAAAGACTTTATGTGCTTATGCGTTAATCTATGTGTTCACTAGCACGAATTAGTAACTAAAACTTAAAATTTTGTTGTTAGGATGTCGGATGTTGGAGGAGCTAGTCGAGCTGGGGAGGAGGAACCCCGATTACCTATAGAGGAGGAGCCCCGAGACATTCATGTCGTCAGGGAACAACTTGTACAAAGAGAGTCATCTCCGTTGATCACTGTTGCTGGTCAGGAGCATGAGCCGGAGACTGATCCAGAGGAGGATCCTGAGGAAGAGGAAGAAGAAGAAGAGGAGTTCCCACCGAACTCCATTGATGCAGAGATGTATGATGCACTCTATGATCGTAACATAGAGTTGCAGGATACTATTCGGATCCGACCGAAGAAAGCTGTTAGTCGCCAGATTACTATTGAGCAGAGGGATAGAGAGATTGTGACTCTTCACACATGTTTAGGAAACGTGGAGTGGGATCTGGTTCACAAGAAGGGTCAGACCGAGGATAAGTTCGCAGAAATAGAGAAGTTGAAGAAGGATCTGAAAGAGAATTCAGAGAGGCTTGCCATAGCAGAGGAGGGCTGGGTACGAGAGTCACGTCGTGCTGATCTTGCAGAAGATGATCGTCGTGTGAAGAAGGCTAAACTTGAGGAGACGTACTCTACATTTCATAATGCAATGGATGCGGTCCAAGATCGAGTCAGGAAGTATCCAATCCAGTTTGAGGATCTACCATCATATATGCTAGATCGTAGAATGATGTGCCGCATCATGGAGGAGGAACGTAGCAAGGCTATCCAGCGCCTCAATAGACAGTGATAGTATTAGTATAATTATGTGAAACTATTTGATAGTTAATGAAGTAAATTCTGATATGTTCATAAATAAAGGAATATTGTGATGTTTTAAATCCTGTAGATTCTTTATCTCGGGATAGTTGATGTAAATAGCAGTGATGCTATCTTATGATGTAAAGACTTTTGAATTAAATGAAATGTCAAAGTTTATTTGAAGTAATGTGTTAAGTGAGTTATGATTAAATGTTTAGTTAAGTCTTAAATGTTTTAGAGATTGAGTAAAGATCTAATATGCATATATTCTTAACAGAAATATGTCGCCTAAAAGACAAAATCGTCAGCAAGCCCAGGAAGGGTCAACAAACAATAACAACAACGCCAATGCTAACTCCGTTCAGCAATTGGTAAACCTTTTAGCTGGAACACTTAATAGTCAACCCCAAGCTCCACCAAATACTTCGTTTAAGGACTTCAAGGCGGTGGGACCACCAGAGTTTAAGGGTTCCATAAACCCAATCGAAGCTCAGACACTGGGTAATGGAGATGGAGAAGGTGTTCGATGTTGCTAGGGTAAGGAAGATCGGGAAGACCGCTTATGCAACGCTTATTCTCGAAGTCCATGACCCATTATTGGTGGCAGTGCAAACAAAGTGAGAGGAGGTGAAGGTGTAATATCCCGGAAAGATTCAAAAAATGTTCTTGAGATGTACTTTCCTAAGCAAGTTCACAAAATCGGATGGAAGTCCAGGTTTTAGAGTTGAAGCAGGAAGTATATTAGTAGTATGATACTGGCAAGGTTTAACGAGTTGGCTAGGTTCGCCACATACCAAGTGCACAATCGATGAGAGGAAGGCAAGATGATTTGAGCAGGATCAAGCCCTGGTTGTATAGCAAAGTGTCAATGTTCCAATTGAACACTTTTATGGAGTGTTAGAGAATGCCATACTTCTTTGAGGGTGGAAGTGATGCGAAGTGAAGTATAATCAGGAGCGAAGAAGAAGAAGAGTGAGAAGGAAGGTAATAACAAGACCGGTGGGAGTAAAGACCGGGGTATCACAATCAAGAGGAAGTGGTCCAAAATTCACCGGTAGGAAGTCAACAAGAGAGCAGTAAAAAGAAGATTGAATCATGCCCAACCTGCAGAAAAATGCATTTGGCGTTTGTCGAAGGGAAGCGAGTGTGCTACAATTGTGGTCGAAAGCCACATAGCACCAAACCTATACGAACTCAAAAAGGGTGCATGCTTCACATGTGGATCAAAGGACCATCTTGCAAGAGATTTTCCTAAGAAGGGATCGGAGGGACGAAGTTCAGAGGAAACAGAGGAAATCTTGGTGGGAAGCACTCTAACCATTTCAGGACCAACCGCAACCAATAGACCAACAAATGTAACGCTCAACATGATAAAGGCAGGACGCAGTACGATCTCATGATGTGGTGTCAAGTATCATTAGATCGATCAATAAAGTTAATGCTTATGTGTTATTTGATTCGGGTGCTACTTGCTCATTTATATCCGATGACTTCGCTAAGAACTTAGAATTGTTTAAGGACGAGTTAGAATACCCCATGAACATAGAAATTATGAATAGAGAAATTATCCTTGTTAAGTATCTCGCACAAGAAGCGTAGAGTAGATATTAAGGGTAATATCATGAACGTAGACCTTATCCCTATTTGACTTGGAGAATTTGATGTTATTTTGGGTATGGATTGGTTATCCAATTATGGGCGGTAATTGATCGCCAGAAGAAGCGATAACCTTACGACTCGCCAAAGGTTGTGTTTTATAGTAGCAAGTCGCCTAGACAAGCAAGTTGTCTGACGATGATGCAGGCCAGGAGATTGTTAAGACAAGGTTGTGTAGGATATCTAGCTTACATAATCGATAGTCGTAAAGAGAATCCGAAAATAGATGAGATTCCGGTAGTGAGAGATTTCGCAGACGTATTTCTGGACGATTTGTTGGGACTTCCTCCAAACAGAGCAATTGAATTTGTGTTCGATTTGGCTCCAGGAATGGCCCCAATATCGAAGGCACCGTACTGAATGGCACCGATAGAGATGAAAGAATTGATGGTCCAACTACAAGAATTACTAGACAAGAAGTATATTCAACCAAGCGTATCACCGTGGGGAGCACCGGTTTTATTTGTGAAGAAGAAGGATGGGATAATGCCACTCTGCATAGACTACAGAGAACTGAATAAGGTCACGATTAAGAATAGGTATCCATTACCGTGAATCGATGACTTATTCGATCAGTTAAAGGGAGAAAGATACTTTTCAAAGATAGATTTGAGAAATGGTTATCATCAACTGAAGGTGAGACCAGAGGATGTACCGAAGACAGCGTTTAGAACATGATACGGTCACTACGAATTTTTGGTAATGTCATTTGGTCTAATGAATGCTCCTGCAGCATTTATGGGCTTAATGAATGGAGTGTTCAAGCCGTTTTTGGACAAATTCGTGGTGGTATTTATAGATGACATTTTGGTATATTTGAAAACCAAGGAAGAAACGAAGAGCATTTGAGGTTGACATTAGAGACATTGAGAAGAGAGAAGTTGTATGCTAAATTTTCGATATGTGAATTTTGGATTGAAAGAGCACAATTTCTTGGACATGTGATTGATAGAGACAAAATTTTGGTGGATCCCTCCAAAGTCAAAGCTGTGATTAATTGGGACTAGCCGAAGACGCCGTCGGAAGTAAGAAGTTTTCTTGGATTAGCGGGTTATTACAGAAGATTCATTCAGGATTTTTCCAAGATCGCAACTCCACTAACGAATTTGACAAGGAAATCGGTGAAATTTGTTTGGACGGAGAAGTGTGAGGAAAGTTTTCAAGAATTAAAGAAGAGGTTAAGTTCAGCACCTATGTTATCTCTTTCGGATGATACAGGAAATTTTATGGTATATAGTGATGCGTCGCATAAAGGACTTGGCTGTGTGCTTATGCGAGATCAGAGAGTCATCAATGCATACGCCACGACAACAATGAAGGATTATGAGAAGGGTATCAGACCCATGACTTGGAGTTAATTGCAGTGGTTTTGCTTTGAAAACTGGAGGCACTATCTCTATGGGGAGAAGTGTGAAATATATCTGCACCACAAGAGTCTCAAATATATTTTTACACAAAAAGACTTGAATATGCGCCAAAGAAGGTGGTTAGAGTTAATTAAGGACTACGATTGTGAGATTCTATACCATCCGGGTAAGGAAAATGTGGTGGCCGACGCCCTAAGTAGAAAAGGTCGGGAGAAATTGATGATGTTGACCGCTCAGGAAGAGCTAATTTTAGCAATGAAGAAGCTAGAAATGGAAGTGAAGTATCCTATGGAGATTGACGAGAAGCTTTTCCAGATGCAAGCTGGTACAACTTTACTGGATAAAGTTAAGGAGGCTCAACTTCAGGACGAAGAATGTGAGAAAGTGAAGAAGAAGATATCTGAAGGGACTGAACCTATATTCAAAATAGACAGTGAGGGACTACTAAGATTTGAGAGCAGAATTTAGGTATCGCCAGTACCAGAGATTAAGGAAGAAATTTTGAGTGAGGCTCACAACTCAAGATATTCGATTCACCCTGGTAGCACCAAGATGTACCAAGATCTTCGACAACACTTTTGGTGGCCAAATTTGAAACGAGAGGTTGCAGAGTGTGTTGCCAAGTGCCTAACATGTTAGAAAGTGAAAGCAGAACATCAAAGACCGAGTGGGTTGCTACAACCTTTAGAGATTCCAGAATGGAAATGGGAACATATTACGATGGATTTCGTGGTTGGCCTACCGACGACTCAGAAAGGCTACGACGCAGTATGGGTTATTGTTGACCGATTGACGAAATCCGCACACTTCCTTCCGATTAGAATCAGATTCAACCTAGATCAGTTGGCAAGGTTATATGTGAAAGAGATTGTTTCAAGGCACGGAGTTCCGGTGTCAATTATTTCTGATAGAGATCCGCATTTTACATCGAACTTCTGGAAACGTCTATAGGAATGCATGGGTACACGAGCCATGAATGAGCATGAGATATCACCCTCGCATGATGGGAGAGTGAAAGAACAATTTAGACATTGGAAGATATGTTAAGAGCTTGTATAATGGATTTTAAAGGAAATTTGGATGACCATCTACCGCTCATAGAGTTCGGCTACAACAATAGTTACCACGCTAGTATTTGCATGCCACCATATGAAGCACTATACGGCAGAAAGTGTAGAACTCCACTATATTGGGATGAAGTGGTGAAAGACAATTACTAGGCAGGAATTGGTACAACAAACAAAGCAGAAATAGTCAAAGTGATCCGAGCAAGATTGACAAAAGAATTTCAAGATGTAGAAGAAATATCGCCGATCCACACCGTAAGAATGTTGAGTTGAACCGGTAGTTATGTGTTCTTAAAGGTCTCTCCTTGGAAGGAAAGATCGATTCGGAAAGAAAGGAAAATGAGCCCAAGATTCATTGGACCCTTTGAAGTTTTGAGAAGGGTCGGAGAAGTTGCTTATGAGGTAGCCTTACCTCCATCTCTAGAGAATGTCCATAATGTTTTCCATGTCTCAGTCCTACGACCCTACAAACCCGATTACAAGCACGTGATTGAATATGAACCCCTACATTTCGACAAAGACTTGTCTTATGAAGAAATTCCTGTTCAAATTATCGACCGAAAAGAACAAGTTCTAAGAAAGAAAGTAATACCTTCTGTTAAGGTAATTTGGAGGAAACACAACGCTGAAGAAGCTACGTGGGAACTCGAAGAGAATATGATGAAAAATTATCCTCATTTGTTTATTTAAATTAGTATAATCGATTCTGGGGACAGAATCTTTGTAAGGGGGGAGAATGTAATGGAACGAATTATTGAATTGTGATTCTGGGGATAGAATCCTTTTAAGAGGGGAAAGATGTGACAACCGTAATTTTGTAATTTAATTTTAAATATTTATTGGATTAAATAAATATTTTTCGATGAATTAATTAATAGATTAATTAATTAATTGATGAAGTTGTGATAGATTAATTTAATTATATGTGTTATATTTATTAAATTGATGTGGAGAATTTTATTATTCGATGTAACGTATTTATGTGAGCTTATTGAATCAAAAGAAATATTTAATAAGCCTTTGTTATTTTAATTAATTTAATTATTAATTAGAGATTTAATAATTGATATTATTATTAAATGAGAAAATTTAATTATGTGACTATGTGCATTATTGAGAAATTATTATATTTTATTTAAGTAAATTAAATAAAATATTGATTTATTTTATAAAGGAGTGTGACATTATTTAAACTATATGATAATGTTTTATTAAATTAAATGGTTTTTGAATTATTTTCTTGCTAGCCAAACATGGCACTAAGGGAGGTTATGGGCAGTTAACCCATGATTGAGTAACTGACCACCAATGTGTCAGTTCCTTTTCTATTTATCATAGTCTTTTTCTTTTCTATTATTCTTCTAAGTCTGATAAAAACATCACACAGAGAGAGTTTGAGAGAATTGTTGAGAGAGATTGCTTGGTGTTTGAGAATTATTGAGGAAGGCTTTAATTCATATCCTATTATTTTATCTACGCTTGGGTAATCTCTTCAACCCAATTATTATTTTTACGTTTTTTAAGTTTTCATGAATATGGCCTAAGTTTTCTGTAAAGTTTCTGTAGTTGGAAAGGGTAACAATTACGTGATTATGGGTTAATATATAAGATCATAGCATGTTTTATATATATTATATGGGTTCCCATATCTTCAGTTTTATGAAATTATACAGTAAAAGATTTCAGAGTATGTGATATGGCCATATGGCCTTATACGTGTTTTTAGTATGTCAAACATAAATGGTTTTGCAAAATTTCCACTTGTATATGATTATGCATGATAAAATGAACAAAACAAAACTTGAATGGTTGGATTTGGCTTTATAACGAATCTGTAGCATTAAAATCCATGTTTTTATTCAAGAACAGTCCAATTTGCATGCTTTAATTCTATTATTATGTATTTTAATGGGTGAAAATCACTCCATAGATGTTAAGTATTGAATTTTTATAAATTCTAGCATGTGGGTATGTCTAAATTCGTGTAAGAATAAGTTGATTGGAAATTTTTAGTCGTGTTCTGCAATTTTAATAATTGCGAAACTAGAATCTGAGTCTCAGCCAGCATATTTCAACTCCTAGTTCTTTCCAGTGTGCATGGCCTTAATGTCCAAATTACAGCCTAAGAGTTAAGATAAAAAAGTGGTATAAATACCACTTTAGCGATCGTCAGAAAATGCAAATTTTAATGTTCAAGTATAGAAATGAGTTAGTGACCTAGTCTAATGAACATAAAGACTTGTTAGACCTATAATGAGATGTTTAAATAAATTCTTAACATGTCCATAACACAATTACGTGTGGATTGAATGATCGAATGCATAATTAGTTTATTTTTCGTGAAGTCTTAATTTTACACTAAGTGTAATAATTGACTAAGTATGGTCATGAAATCGAGATTAGACAAAGAATAACTTATGATGTTTAGAAAACGTTATTATTGGATCGGTATTGTGAACGAATTGATATGTAGGATTTAATTCAAAGAACGAGTTTGTTTAAGTGTAATCTACGCACGAGGCAAGTTTCTAAACCTTATCTTGTTACATTGAGCAAGTTTTCTAACTCTACAGTTACATTGAGCAAGTTTCTTACCCAAAACTTTCGTTGAGCAAGTTTCCTAACCCTACTTGTTATCTTTATATAAGTTGATTAATTCATCTTTCGATATTGAGCAAGTTCTCATTTTTATTGATCAAGCCTGTCATGTATATTAAAGTTTATTAATCTTCAAGCATGATGTTGTTATACAATAATTATTCTATTGTATACCTTTTTAGATGTTATTCAAGTTAAATAATACCACTTACCTTAAAAAGAAGAGTATTCCGACGGGTAGGGCGGGGATATACTTGAAGAAAACTTGCACTATTTTCTACGCTCAAAGCTTTCTTAAACTCGAAAGAAATACGCTCAAGATTATAGAAGAAGAATTTTCTAAATTTCTGGTGTGTTTTTCAATTCTAACTAAGCATCCTATTTATAGGAGAATGAAAAGGATACTATGCAATAAAATATAATATATTATATTTATAATTATATAATAAAACAAAATTTATAATATATATATATATATTATTTAAAATCTAATAAAATAAATAACTTTATAAAAGTATTCTTTTTATATATAAAAGATTTTACTATGCAAATACTATGTAGGCACTATGCAAATACTATACATAATAAAATATAATATATTCTATTTATAATCAAATAAAACAAAACTTTATAAAAAGTATTCTATTTTATATAAAAGTTTTCGTTTTATTACATTTATAATAATAATAAAATAAAATTTATATATATAATATATATATATATAAACTTATGTGACTTCCCAGATTCTCCCCCACCATTTATCAATTTTCTTCCGTGGGACCCACATATGGGCCCCCACCTTTATTATACCGAACAACTTTTTACTGATTATTTTGAAAAATGGGTAAATGGGGGTCCATAAAATAAGCAATATTTACGACAAATACTTCATAAAAATCCCCTCAATATTTTTAACAACATGTATCATCATTATTATAATTCGCAATATTTAACAACCAGGTCATTCCCAGGAAAGAGGGGGATTTCCAATAAGGATTTCTCCCTATTGGCGCGCAATTAGGTGACCAAACCTCTCTTTGACAGAACTTCTAGACATCGTTAATATTGTAAATAATAATATTAATAACTTTGTCGTCTCAATTATTGATTTAATAATATATATAAATATTGACAATAATTAAATCAAATAACGTGAGATACTATAAAGCAATTACTGTAGCAATAATTGAACAAAATTGAGTGACTTCTCACGTAAGCATCAATAATCAATATCATGTGCTACTATGCAACTAATGCCAGCGTATTATTGTACTTCTACTTTGGATAGCTCAACAGCTTTTAACGGTAAAACTTCACGCCGTTATTTTCATAAAAAGATATTTCGCATCGTTTTTCATTCGACAATAATTACATTGTGGGGTCCACTAATGATTGTGTCGTCGCATTTAATATTCCCCTGTTAAAACTAATATTCCCGGACCAATCGAATATAATACAACAACTTGCATACTTTGCAAAATTTATAAATACTACCCACAACTATAACATTATCTCAAATCCACACCATAATATTCAAAAAAAATATTTCGAGAAAATTAAATCTTTATTCGTAAAATTTGGGATTTTATAATCTTCCCTCCTTATGAAATTTCGCCCTCGAAATTTACATACGTACCTGGTATGCCGAACAGATGAGGATACCTCGTCAGATTCTAACTCTTAAGGTATAACCTTTGAGCGTAGAATATATTCCAAGATTTAACAGATACATCTTCCTACGTTAAATTATCCGCTATCTCGTCCGGTTCTAAATCAATAATGTGGTTTGGGTCGTTCATATATTTACGTAACATCGATACGTGAAAAAGTTATGAACACGAGACATACTTAGCGGTAAAGCGAGTCTATAGGCCACAATTCCTACTCGTTCGATGATTTCAAATAGACCAATAAAGTCGAGGGTTGAGATTTTCTCTCTTCGTCGATTCTTGATTCTAGAATGACGCCCTCTTGAACCTTCTTCTTCACCTTCATATGCTCTGAGTCTGTAGCTTGAGCGGCTTTAACTTTATCGATTAAAGTTGGTTCTAATCGTATATTCGCTATCTTCACGTAGGTTCGTATATTCGCACTCTCAAATGGCGATATGATCTTCTACTCAACGCGTCAGCTACCACGTTCGCTTTTTCCATGATGGTATTGAATGGGGGTCCATAAAATAAGCAATATTTACAACATGTATCATCATTATTATAATTCGCAATATTTAACAACTGTGTCATTCCAGGAAGAGGGGATTTCAATAAGGATTTCTCCTATCAGCGCCATGCAATTAGGTGACCAAACCTCTCTTTGACAGAACTTCTAGACATCGTTAATATTGTAAATAATAATATTAATAACTTTGTCGTCTCAATTATTGATTTAATAATATATATAAATATTGACAATAATTAAATTAAATAACGTGAGATACTATAAAGCAATTACTGTAGCAATAATTGAACAAAATTGAGTGACTTCTCACGTAAGCATCAATAATCAATATCATGTGCTACTATGCAACCACGCGTATTATTGTACTTCTACTACTGGATAGCTCAACGGTTTTAACGGTAAAACTTCTGCCGTTATTTTCATAAAAAGATATTTCTGTCGTTTTCTCATTCTGACAATAATTCTGTTGTGGGGTCCACCAATGATTGTGTCGTCGTACGAATATTCCCTGTTAAAACGAATATTCCCCGACCAATCGAATATAATACAACAACTTGCATACTTTGCAAAATTTATAAATACTACCCACAACTATAACATTATCTCAAATCCACACCATAATATTCAAAAAAAATATTTCGAGAAAATTAAATCTTTATTCGTAAAATTTGGGATTTTATAATCTTCCCTCCTTATGAAATTTCGCCCTCGAAATTTACATACGATACTGGTATCTTAGAATGATGAGGATACCTCACGATTCTAACTCTTAAGGTATAACCTTTGAGCGTAGAATATATTCCAAGATTTAATGAGATACATCTTCCTACGTTAAATTATCCGCTATCTCGTCCGGTTCTAAATCAATAATGTGGTTTGGGTCGTTCATATATTTACGTAACATCGATACGTGAAAAACGCTATGAACACGAGACATACTTAGCGGTAAAGCGAGTCTATAGGCCACAATTCCTACTCGTTCGATGATTTCAAATAGACCAATAAAGTCGAGGGTTGAGATTTTCTCTCTTCGTCGATTCTTGATTCTAGAATGACGCCCTCTTGAACCTTCTTCTTCACCTTCATATGCTCTGAGTCTGTAGCTTGAGCGGCTTTAACTTTATCGATTAAAGTTGGTTCTAATCGTATATTCGCTATCTTCACGTAGGTTCGTATATTCGCACTCGTAAACGCATATGATCTTCTACTCAACGCGTCAGCTACCACGTTCGCTTTTTCCATGATGGTATTGAATGGTATTATCATAATCTTCAATAGCTCGAGCCAACGTCTTTGGCACGTTATACGTTCATTTTGGGTGAAGAAATACTTGAGGGTTTTAGAAATGGGTTTTGTACTGGTGTCAATACAAAATTTGATTTCACGCTCTGGGTAGGCCAAGAAGTCTTCAGAAATGCGTCAAGAAATTTATTAACGATAGAAATATTATTCAAAACTGTGACCCTCATCCAAGACTTGGATAGCACGTCACATTGATACCTATCAACTTGCCACCATTATTCACAACGTCCCCTACGAAAAGTCGGGCTTCGGTGCATTCCACACAAGGAAGTCATCAAATAAAGGCTCGAGGCTCTTTACTTATGGCTTGATATAACAGTGATTGACTTTAGTGGTTCGATTGCTTGAATTCACATAACAGGTTGGTTAGGAATATGAAAGCTAACAACCTTACGAAAATAATCAATTTTGGCATGATGAGTAGTTAACCAATCGATTCCTAAAATCACATCAAGGGAAAGTATTTTCTAAAGAGATAAGATCGACAGGTAACGTGAGGGTATCGATAAGAATCAAACAAGATTTATAAAAAAGGATGGTAACGAAGGTTTCTCTAAATCTGAGTTTCAACAGAGATAAGTCAAAGTCTAATTTCTTAGAGTCAAATTTAAGCGTTAAGAGCAAGCAAGAGAGATAAAAGAACAGTAGAGGCGGTATCGAATAAGGTATAGACTTCGTAAGCGTTTATGATTAACTTACCCGTGATAACTTTGTTCGAGTTCCTCGACAAACGCTCTCACTTAAACTACCGGCTTTGACTTGTCTGAGACATCCTTTGGCATCATTATCCCAGCTAGACTTGACTTCACTATACGACAAAATTGAGCTAGGTGACCTTCTCTTCTGCAATTGAAACACGCTTTGGATTGTTGTGTACAGTTTGGACGGATATGTCCTTCCTGTCCGCATTTGAAACATACGACCTGTAACGGGACGAATTGTTGAATTATGATTTTGGGGACAGAATCTTTTTAAGAGGGGAAAGATGTGACAACCGTAATTTTGTAATTTAATTTTAAATATTTATTGGATTAAATAAATATTTTTCGATGAATTAATTAATAGATTAATTAATTAATTAATGAAGTTGTGATAGATTAATTTAATTATATGTGTTATATTTATTAAATTGATGTGGAGAATTTTATTATTCGATGTACGTATTTATGTGAGCTTATTGAATCAAAAGAAATATTTAATAAGCCTTTGTTATTTTAATTAATTTAATTATTAATTAGAGATTTAATAATTGATATTATTATTAAATGAGAAAATTTAATTATGTGACTATGTGCATTATTGAGAAATTATTATATTTTATTTAAGTAAATTAAATAAGATATTGATTTATTTTATAAAGGAGTGTGACATTATTTAAACTATATGATAATATTTTATTAAATTAAATGATTTTTGAATTATTTTCTTGCTAGTCAAACATGGCACTAAGGGAGGTTATGGGCAGTTAACCCATGACTGGGTAACTGACCACCAATGCGTCAGTTCCTTTTCAATTTATCATACGTCTTCTTCTTTTCTATTATTCTTCTAAGTCTGATAAAAATATCACACAGAGAGAGTTTGAGAGAATTGTTGAGAGAGATTGCTTGGTGTTTGAGAATTATTGAGGAAGGCTTTAATTCATCTCCTATTATTTTATCTACGCTTGGGTAATCTCTTCAATCCAATTATTATTTTTACGTTTTTTAAGTTTTCATGAATATGGCCTAAGTTTTCTGTAAAGTTTCTGTAGTTGGAAAGGGTAACAATTATGTGATTATGTGTTAATATATAAGATCATAGCATGTTTTATATATATATTATATGGGTTCCCATATCTTCAATTTCATGAAATTATACAGTAAAAGATTTTAGAGTATGTGATATGGCAATATGGCCTTATACGTATTTTTAGTATGTCATACATAAATAGTTTTGCAAAATTTCCACTTGTATATGATTATGCATGATAAAATGAACAAAACAAAACTTAAATGGTTGGATTTGGCTTTATAACGAATCCGTAGCATTAAAATCCATGTTTTTGTTCAAGAACATCAAGAAAAGTCCAATTTGCATGCTTTAATTATGTGATTATGTGTTTTAATGGGTGAAAATCACTCCATAGCTGTTAAGTATTGATTATTTATGAATTCTAGCATGTGGGTATGTCTAAATTCGTGTAAAAATAAGTTGATTGGAAATTTTTAGTCGTGTTCTGCAATTTTCGCGAATTGCAGAACCGAAACTGAGTCTCATGGCTGTGGCGCCAACTCCTAGTTCTTTTCTCGTATACAGCATTATGTCCAAATTCATAGCAATACTATACAGTATGTCTGCAGCGCCAAGAAACGAGACAAAAGTGGCACCATAAATACCACTTAGCAGATTGTCCAGAAAATGAAAATTTTTAATGTTCAAGTATAGAAATGAGTTAGTGACCTAGTCTAATGAACATAAAGACTTGTTAGACCTATAATGAGATGTTTAAATAAATTCTTAACATGTCCATAACACAATTACGTGTGGATTGAATGATCGAATGCATAATTAGTTTATTTTCGTGAAGTCTTAATTTTACACTAAGTGTAATAATTGACTAAGTATGGTCATGAAATCGAGATTAGACAAAGAATAACTTATGATGTTTAGTACGTTATTATTGACTGGTATTGTGAACGTAATTGATATGTAGGATTTAATTCAAAGAACGAGTTTGTTTAAGTGTAATCTACGCACGAGGCAACTTTCTAAACCTTATCTTGTTACATTGAGCAAGTTTTCTAACTCTACAGTTACATTGAGCAAGTTTCTTACCCTAAACTTTCATTGAGCAAGTTTCCTAACCCTACTTGTTATCGTTATATAAGTTGATTAATTCATCTTTCGATATTGAGCAAGTTCTCATTTTTATTGATCAAGCCTGTCAAGTATATTGAAGTTTATTAATCTTCAAGCATGATGTTGTTATACAATAATTATTCTATTGTATACCTTTTTAGATGTTATTCAAGTTAAATATCCATTCACTGTTAAACCTTGTTAGACTAGCGAACCCTTATTGATTCGACTAGTCCATAGTTGATGAGCGTTCTAAATTTCAGAACCCCTTGATGAATTATCCAAACCAAACTTTCTTTGGTGTGGACTCGAATGTCAAACTGAGATGAACAACCCTGTATAGGGGATTATTTACGCTTTAGCGTTAAGATATTAATGTGCATGTGATGGTACTAAGGGTTGATCCCCCTAAGTACGAGAAGAAGAGTCCATAGTCTTATGACTGTTAAAGGTTTCAAATAAAAATACTTGACAACCTAGGACATAGTTCAAGGTCTTATTACCCTCAGAATTTCTTTTGATTCTTGTTATTCATTCTTGATTCAAAAGTTGAGCTTTATATCAGAAGTTATTATTTCTCTCGCATGTTATTATTCGTTGTTATATTGTTATACTTGTGGGCAATCGTGCTCACTCTTGCGTAATAATAACATTGTAGTTAAGAACGAAAGAGAAGACGAACCTTCCACTAGTAAGGGCAAGGGCAAGCTTAGCAAGTAATGAAGATTATTTATTTATGTGATTATGTAATGATAGTTAGACTTGATGTTACTTAAGACTTATTTGTTTATGTTTTCCGTACAGATGTTTTAAGGTTAGAGTAACCTGGGATTTATTTATTATTCAGTTGACGTAACCCCATAAGGGGAGAGATTTATTATTTATTCTATCTATTGCATGGTTTGAAATTTATTTATGGGTAGATAGATAGATGATGCTTGTCTGATGAACACCAAATCTCGTGGAAGCGGAAGTCACGGATTGGGGGTGTCACCTGACCGGTGGTCGTTCTTCTTCCTTTGAAAGGTCTTTGTCGGTGTCATTGTCTTTCCATCATTATTGAACCTTTTCTTCTTGAAATTTCCACTTCTATTATCTTGGCCATGATTACCACCGAAGTGATTACCATTCTTGGCATGATAATTTCCCCCACGATGGTTATCATTGTTCCGATGGTCGTTGCCACTGGTACGATTATTATCGTGTTGTTGGTCGTTGCCTTTTGGTTGTGCTGACTCATTATCGCGCTCCAATAACTGAGCCATATTCAAAACATCTGAATATAAACAAAGTTTGTGAGAAATGAGGTATTGATGTATTTCGGGTTTCAAACCCCGCAGAAACATTCGCGTCATTCTCTCCTCATTATCTACCAAATGGGATGCAAACCGGGATAACTCCACAAACTTAGCCTCGTACTGCGACACGGTCATATTATTTTGCTCCAGCTTGATGAATTCCACCTCCTTCATGTGACGAATACTTTCAGGAAAGTACTTGTCATTGAATAATTCTTAGAACTTATCCCAAGTCATCTTGGTCACGGGGCAGTTGAGTACGCTTTCTGATTCCCACCAAGAATCGCCTCTGCCGCCATAACATGAAGGTGCCAAAGGGAACCTTTGCTCTCGGAGCATCCCAAGACATCAAATATCTTGGTGATCTCGCTTTAACCACGATCCGCCTTAAGTGGTTACGGCTTTCCCAAAAACTCCAATGGTCCCAGCTCCTTGAGGCGCTTAGCGATGACCGGTAGATGAGTTGCCATTGTTTCCACCTATATTTTGAACAGGAGTCTCTCTGAACATCCCGTCGTTCATTATTTGATCGGTGTTATTGTTTACCTAAGGATTATTGTCTTCCTGTTGTACATTATCCTGGGTATTGATCGTTGGTGACTCAACGGTCTCATGTGCTTCATTGCTGATCTCAACATTTTCAGATCCCATTTTCAAACACTGTCACAAAACAAGGGTTAATTGACATATCACATATTATCCCTATACTCTGACCAACCAATTAAATAACAAGCAAACTTAGGTAGGTCATACTAGCGAAGGAATTCCCCGTCTCTCCCCTCCTAGTTTTTATCTCACATCTCAGTCAGGGATCATATCCCTAAGCTTTGATACTAAATGTGACGCCCCCAAAATAGGTATACATCACCTATTCTGAGTCGCCAAATACATGGTACAGAATACAAATACAACCTTAAATATACAACATGAGCTGTGAGTTTTAATATAAATATTGTCTTCTAGACAGTATTCAAACTCAAAATAAGTCCTCAATACATTTATTATCACACTATTTTATAGAATAGTGAGGACTACTAATGCTATTCTCTGGACCGTCACTCCATTCCCCGACTAGTCCCTGCTACGTTCTCATTTCCGGAAGAGAACAATGAAAGCAAAAGGGTGAGCTCAACTAGCCCAGTAAGAAATATTATGACTAAGATAATGCAGAATAAATTATCGTTAGCCTTCAACGGTGTTAAATTGATACAATATAACAAACATCAAGTTTAACTGCAGCGGAACAAGCAATTCATTAGGAGAGTCAAGTAGAGAATAAAATCTATTATCTTCTATGATTTAAAAGGTTTTTCATCACTATTATCGCTGAGACTAAGCTCAATAAATAATCCACATCATCCCTGCACTACGGTCAAGGATATTCATTAGTATCATAACCATAAATTATCCATGCACTACGGGCCAAGGATATTCATGTTTTCATCAATGGTCATGATCTTGCCAACAACTGTCTATCAATGCACTATGGGCCAATGAGGACTTTTACCACATCATTTATAACATTACGGTCATGATTATACCGAATAATCCCTGGTCATAATCATACCAAGTCCATCTATGCACTACAGGCCACAAATGACTTTCAACATAATATCAATGTGAAACCCCAAATTTTACTAATAAAGATTTAATTTTCTCAAAATATTTTTTTTCAAAATTATGGTGTGGATTTGAGATAATGTTATAGTTGTGGGTAATATTTATAAATTTTGAAAAGTATGCAAGTTGTTGTATAATATTCGATTAATTGGGAATATTCTTTTTTGGGGGAATATCCATACGATGATACAATCATTGGTGGATCCCACAACGGAATTATCTTAGGATTGAGAAAGCGACAAAAATATTTTTATAAAAATAACGGCGGAAGTTTTAATTAAAAAGCTGTTGAACTACTCGGTAGTAAAAAGTACGATGAATCTGGCGTGATTGCGTAGTAGCACGGTACGGTATTGATTATTGATGCTTACGTGAGAAGTCACCGGTTTTGTTCAATTATTGCTACAAAGAATTGTGTGATAAGTATCTCACATTATTTGATTCAATTATTGTCGATATTTTATATATTATTAAATCAATAATGAGATAACAAAGTTATTAGTATTATTATTTGCAATATTAACGATGTCTAGAAGTTCTGCCAAAGAGAGGTTTGGTCACCTAATTGCGTGCCAATAGGGAGAAATCTTTATTGGAAAGCCCCATCTTTCATGGGAACGACCTGGTCGATTAATATTGTGAATTATAATAAAGGTGATAAGTTTTGTTTTATTATTATTATAAATGTAATAAAACAGAAAATTTTTTATATAAAACAGAATACTTTTTATAAAGTTTTGTTTTATTTGATTATAAATAGATATATTATATTTTATTATGCATAGTGTTTGCATGGTAAAATCTTTTTATATAAAACAGAATACTTTTTATAAAGTTTTTTTTTATTTAATTATAAATAAAATATAATATATTTTATTATGCATAGTGTTTGCATAGTGCATGCATAGTATTTGCATAGTAAAAAAATTTTATATAAAATAGAATACTTTTATAAAGTTATTTGTTTTATTAGATTATAAATAGAATATATTATATTTTATTATGCATAGTGTTTGCATAGTGCTCTGCATAGTATTTGCATAGTAAAATCTTTTTATATAAAATGTAATACTTTTATAAAGTTATTTATTTTATTAGATTATAAATAGAATATATTATATTTTATTATGCATAGTGCTCAGATAGTGTTTGCATAGTAAAATCTTTTTATATAAAATGTAATACTTTTATAAAGTTATTTGTTTTATTAGATTATAAATAGAATATATTATATTTTATTATGCATAAGGCTCTGCATAGTGTTTGCATAGTAAAATCTTTTTATATAAAAAGCAGAATACTTTTATAAAGTTATTTTTTTTATTAGATTATAAATAGAATATATTATATTTTATTTAAAAGATTTTATTTTATTAGAATATTTTATTAATATTGCATAGTAAATCAATATGGACCGTCCGTTTAAAAGTAAATCAATCTGGACCGTTCATGAATTAGTTATTATTCAGTCCATTCTCCTATAAATAGAAGCTCATTCCTTCATTATTTCTTACGAATTCAATAAAACTCTAGAGAGAGAAAGAAGAAAAGTATTCTGCTACTTCACTACTCCTATATCAAGTTTCTTCTAAGGTAATAAGAGTGTAGCTGGGTCGAGCGGGGATAACAGGGGAATAGAACGGTGGTCTATAGCTGTTGAGGTTCTCCCTAAATAGTATAGAAATAATTTTATTGAGTGAAGTGAACCCAACAAATAGGGTGTGTCGTATTGTATACGTCATTTGATATTTAATTTTGGTGAATCAAATAGGGTGAAGTGAACCCAACTTTGGAAGGGTGTTTTGCCACTATCATACAAGATGTCTAATGACATACAACCTTGTGTTATCATAAGACAGGGTTGTACACATCCCCGGGTGAGTATATCTACTGAAAGCACTACCTATATGATCTTGGAGTTTATTTGAAATATAATTTTCACTTGGAGACAGTGGAGATAATTATATGTCAAGAGAAGACTCACCATTGGAAAGAAGATGATAGTAATCTTCTTGTTTTTCTTTGGGGTTTATTGGGTCAACCAAGGATAATTCTGTGGACATATGATATCTATCATAACCTAGACGCATGGTCTCCCATGTACGAAGGTTTCCTTAAGCACTTCCTAAAGATTTTAATTTCTAAAACAGTTATTAACTGTACCTTTATGTAAGGTGTAATTATGACATGAGTCAGAGTTGGTATATATATTTGTATTTAAACTCACAATATACATGTCGTCGTATTTTGCATGACAGTTGTATAAATGAAGTTGTCAGTAGTGTATTTTCTGGCGACTCAAGATGGGTGATGTATACCTATATTGGGGGCGTCACATTTGGTATCAGAGCTTAGGGATATGGTCGCTGGCGGAGATATGAGTCTAGAAGTGGGAGGGGAGAGACGAGTAATATGACGTCCCCAAAATAGGTATGCATCACCTATCTTGAGTCGCCAAATACATGGTACTAAATTTAAATACAACTTGATTATACAACAGTCGTGTAAAATACGACGAAATACATGATGTGAGTTTTAATACAAATATTGTCATCTAGACAATATCCACACTCAATTTAGTCCTCATTACATTTATTATCACACTATTTAATGAGAATAGTGAGGACTACTAAGACACCATCTCGGACCATCACTCCATTCCCCGACTAGTCCATTGCCACGTTCTCATTTCTCAAGAGAATAAAGTGAAAGAAAGGGTGAGCTCAACTAGTAAAGAAGAAATATTATGACTAAGATAATGCGAATAAATTATCATTAGTCCTCAACAGATGTTAAACCGATAAAATACAATAGACATCAAGTTTAACTGCTATAATGAACATGCAATCCATTAAAAGAGTCAAGTAGAGAATAAAATCTACTATCTTTTATGATTTAAAAGGTTTTTCATCACTTTTATCATCGAGACTCGATTTTTAATAAATAATCCACATCATCCCCCGCACTGACGCCAAGGATATTCATTAGGGTCACGACCACAAATTATCCATGCACTACGGGCCAAGGATATTTGTGTATTCATCATTGGTCATGATCATGCCAACAACTGTCCATCAATGCACTTTGGGCCAATGACTTTTACCACATCATTTGTAACATTACGGTCATGATTACACCAAATAATCCCTGGTCATAATCATACCAAGTCCATCTATGCACTACAGGCCACAGATGACTTTCAAAAATAATATAAACATGAGGATGATGACAATGATATAAGAATTCAATAAAAAAAGTTCAAGAATTAATTTATTCAAGAACTAATAAATTCAAGAACTAATAACGTCCAAATTGTCAACATGATACTTCTTTGTAAAGTAAAATTCAAGAATGCTCAGAAGAATGTTTCCATGAAAAGATATTGGATGAAGCGCAAATATCAAGAATATTCCACTAATTTCATTGAGTGTAGAAGTCAAAACTTTAACCAACTGAGTATAATAAAGAATGGAATAACAAAAGAAATCACCATGCATGCGGTGCTTCATGACAGACAAAGTTATTCCATCGAATAATAAATAACGGAACCGAAGTCAAGGCGTAATACGCACCGCAAGCGTGATATTCCAACAGAATAATAAAGAATGGAATACAAATGAAATCACCATGCATGCGGTACTTAGCATAGATAAAGTTATTCAATTGAATACTAAATGGCGGAATCAAAGTCAGGTGAAATTCACACCAAGAGGATGTTCTAACATAAAAATAAAGACGGAACCAGGTCCGGCGTAAAGAAAGCATACATAAGATATTCCAAATGAATAATAATAAAGCGAGAACCGAGTCCGGCAGAAAGCATGCATACAAGATATTCCAATGTAATAATAAAGAATGGAATCTGAGAAGAATTTCACCAAGTATAGGTAGTGGCAGCGATACAAAGTTATTCCAATGAATAATAAAGATGGAATAATAGAAGTTCTCTTCATAAATACAAAAGAAATAATACCCCACTAGTAGTAAAAGAAACTTGATATCGAGAGTAGTGAAGTAGCGAGAATACTTTTCTTCTCTCTCTCTATAGTTTCTCTCTATAGTTTAAATTGAATTCTTAAGAAATAATGAAGGAATGAGCTTCTATTTATAGAAGAATGGAATGAATAGTAACCAATCTATGAACGGTCCAGATTGATTTACTTTAATTGGACGGTCCATATTTAAAACAAAATCTTTTAAATAAAATATAATATATTCTATTTATAATCTAATAAAACGAATAACTTTTAAAAAGATTTTACTATGCAAACACTATACAAACACTATGCAAACACTATGCATAATAAAATATAATATATTCTAATTATTGTCTAATAAAATGGATAACTTTATAAAAGTATTCTGTTTTATATAAAAAGATTTTACTATTAGCCTAATAAAACGAATAACTTTATAAAAGTATTCTGTTTTATATAAAAAGTTTTTCTATTTTATTACGTTAATAATATGAATAAAACAAAACGTCATCATCATTATTATTATTCACACTATTAATCGACCAGGTTGTTCCCAGGAAAGAGGGGGCTTTCCAATAAGGATTTCTCCCTATTGGCGCGCAATTAGGTGACCAAACCTCTCCTTGGCAGAACTTTTAGACATCGTTAATAATGCAAATAATAATATTAACAACTTCGTCATCTCAATTATTGATTTAATAACATATAAAATATCAACAAAATTGAATCAAACTGAGTGACTTCTCACATAAGCATTAATAATCAATATTGTGTACTACTATGCAACCACGCATATTATTGTACTTTTACTACCGAGTAGCTCAACAGTATCAATGGTAAAACTTCCGCCGTTATTTTTATAAAAATATTTTTATCGTTTTCTCAATCTGACAATAATTCTGTTGTGGGGTCCACCAATGATTGTGCCGTCGTACGAATATTCCTTAACCAATAGAATATTATATAACAACTTGTGTACTTTGCAAAATTTATAAATATTACCCACATCTATAACATTATATCAAATTTATTCCATAATATTCAAAAATGATATTTATAGAAAATTCATTTTTATTCCTAAAAGTTGGGGTCTTACAATCTCCCCTTCTTATGAAATTTCCCTCGAAAATTAGAGATGCGATACTGGTATGTCGAAGAGGTAAGGATACCTTGATTTCATTTCAGATTCTAACTCCTAGGTCATTTCCTCAACATCGTGGTTCCTCCATAACACTTTGACTTGAGGAATAACCTTGGAGCGTAGAATATGTTCCTTCTTATCCAAGATTTGAACAGGAACCTCTTCATACGTTAAATCTTCCGCTATTTCGTCCGGTTCTAACTCAATAATATGGTTCGAGTCTTTCACATATTTACGTAACATGGATATATGAAAAATGTTATGAACACGACACATACTTGGCGATAAAGCAAGTCTATAGGCTACAGTCCCTACTCGATCAAGGATTAAAAATGGGCCAATGAATCGAGGATTGAGCTTTCCTCTCTTTCCAAATCTCGTAACTCCTTTTCATGGAGCAACACGTAACAACACATTATCTCCAATATCGAATTCCACATCCTTTCGATGAAGATCAGCATAACTCTTTTGTCGGCCTTGTGAGGTTTTTATACATTGTCGGATCGTTTGAATCTTTTCCGTAGTCATACGTACCAACTCCGGTCCCCTACGTTGCTTCACCCACCTCATCCCAGCATACTGGAGAACGACACTTTTTTCCATACAACGCCTCGAATGGAGCCATGCCAATACTTGCTTGATAACTGTTGTTGTAGGAAAACTCCACCAATGGTAAGAACTTGTCCCAACTTCCCTTGAAGTCAAGGGACACGAGTCTTAATAAATCTTCAAGAGTTTGAATAGTCTCTCTCGATTGTCCGTCAAATACGAGGATGATAATCGAACTAAATCGTAAATCTGTGCCCATAGCTTTTTGCAAACTAACCCAAAATTGTGAAGTGAATCTTGGGTCTCGATCAGAAACTATGGATACTGGCATACCATGCAGTCTTACAATCTCGTTTATGTTCATACGAGCAAGACGTTCAAGTGTATAAGTTTCTCGTATTGGTAAGAAATGAGCAGACTTGGTCAATCTATCAACAATGACCCAAATTGCATCTATGCCTTGGGAAGACCAGTAACGAAATCCATAGTAATGTGCTCCCACGTCCATTCTGGAATTTCAAGTGGTTGGAATGGACCTTTTGGTACTTGATGCTACGCTTTGACTCATTGACAAGTTAGACGCCTTGAGATAAACAGCGCTATCTATCTCTTCATATTGCTCCACCAAAATGTATGACGAAGATCACGATACATTTTGGTACTCCCAAGATGGATTGCAAACGGTGTGTTGTGCGCCTCCATCATGATTTTATACTTTAAATCAAGGTCGTTAGGAACACAAAGTCTAGAGTTGACTTGAAGTATTCCTTCTTCATCGATTCTTGCTTCCGGCATAGCACCTTCTTGTACTTTCTTCCTCATATGCATCAGCTCCATGTCTATAGCTTGAGCAGCTTTAACTTTATCGATTAAAGTCGTTCTACTCGTATATTCGCCATCATCACATGGGTCCCTGGAGTCTTTAATTCTATCTCCATCCTTGGCAAGTCATACAAGATGGGCCTTTGCGTTGACAATATCGCACTTGTACCCGCATATGATCTTCTACTCAATGCGTCAGCTACCACGTTTTCTTTTCCAGGATGGTATTGGATGGTATGATCATAATCTTTCAACAGTTCAAGCCAACATCGTTGTCGCATGTTGAGTTCCTTTTGAGTGAAGAAATATTTGAGGCTTTTATGATCCGTAAAGATCTCCACTTTCTCCCCATACAAGTAATGCCTCCAAATTTTAAGTGCGAAGACAACAGCTGCCAACTCTAGATCATGAGTAGGATAATTCCTCTCATATTCTTTGAGTTGTCAAGAGGCATAGGCTATGACTTTCCCATGTTGCATGAGAACACATCCTAACCCCTTGCCTGAAGCATCACTATAGATGACAAATCCTCCGAGCGGATGGTATTGTCGAACAGCAGTCTTTGAAATGAGTCTTCTTTTGAGTTCTTGAAAACTCTTCTCACATTCCTCATTCCAATCGAATTTTGTATCTTTCAAAAGTCAATTTGAGTTAAGGGAGTAGCGATTCGAGAAAACCCTTCTACGAATCTCCGATAATAACCATTAAGCAAGACGAAGAGCTACGTGATTTTGGTCATCGATTTAGGTTACTCCCGACTTTGAATGGCTTCAATCTTTGCCGGGTCAACAGATATTCCATGACTTGATACCATGTGCCCAAGGAATACTACTTCTTCAAGCCAGAACTCGCATTTCTTCAACTTGGCATAAAGCTTATATTCACAAAGCTTTTGGAGTATCAGCCTCAAGTGTTGCCCATGATCTTCACGGCTTTTGGAATAAATAAAGATGTCATCAATAAAGACGACCACAAAGTGATCCAAATATTCCTTGAATACTCGGTTCGTCATATCCATGAAGGCAGCAGGAGCATTAGTCAATCCAAAAGACATGACTAGGAATTCATAATGCCCATACCGAGTTCTGAAAGCCGTCTTTGGAATGTCATCGGTTCTAATCTTCAATTGGTGATATCCGGAACGAAGATCAATCTTTGAAAAGAATTTGGCGCCTTGTAAATGGTCAAATAGGTCATCAATACCTGGCAATGGGTACCTATTTTTGATGGTGACATGATTCAACTCCCGATAATTAATACAAAGTCGCATACTCCCATCTTTCTTCTTCACGAATAGAACACGAGCACCCCAAGGAGAAGTACTAGAACGAATAAAGCCAATGTCTAACCATTCCTGCAATTGGGTCTTTAACTCCTAAAGTTCAATAGGAGCCATTCGATATGGGGCTTTGGAAATAGGTTTTGTACCAGGTTCAAGGTCGATACAAAATTCAATTTCACGCTCTGGGGGTAGGCCAGGAAGTTCTTCGAGGGGAATACGTCGGAAATTCATTAACAATAGAAATATCATTCAAAAGCGGCGTATTTTTGTTTAGATCCGTGACATGAAATTTGAGAAAGCTTGACATCCGTTTTTCAATAAACGAATAGCTTTATGGCTTAAGATGACAGTGATTGATTTTAATGGTTTGGTTGCTTGAATTCGCATAATAGGTTGATTAGGAATATAAAAGCTAACAACCTTACGAAAATAATCAATTTTTGCATGATGAGTAGTTAACCAATCAATCCCTAGAATTACGTCAAATGCAAGTATTTTCAATAAAATAAGGTCGACAGGTAATGTAAGGGTACCGATTTGAACCAAACAAGTATTATAAACAGTGGATGTAATGACGGTTTCTCCCAACGGAGTTTCAACAAATAAGTCAAAGTCTAATTTCTCCGGAGTCAAATTTAAACGTTGAGCGCAAGTAGGAGAAATAAAAGAATGGGTAGAACCGGTATCAAATAAGGTATATACTTCACTAGAATTTATGATAAGCTTACCCGTGATGACCTCGTTCGGGTTCCTTGCTTTTCGGGAGGTCACGACAAACGCTCTCCTTGAACAACCGGTTTTGTCTTTATGCAGGGATGACTTTTCTTGCCTCCATCCCAATTTGGACTTGTCTTGATTGCACGACAAAATTGGGCCAGCTGTCCTTCTCTTCCACAATTATAACATGCTTTGGAGGGCATCGCACAGTTTGGACTGATGTGTCCCTCCCCTCCACATTTGAAGCATATGATAGGTGGTCGTTCTCCTTCCTTAACGACAGGTGCTGATGTTGACGTCTTTCCATCATTGTTAAATCTTCTTTTCTTGAAATGTCCATTCTTATTGTTTTGACTATGATTACCACCGAAGTGGTTACCATTTCTGGCATGTTGATTCCCTCCACACTTATTGTCACCGCTTCGATGACTGCTATCACTAGTATTATAATTTTGTCCGATGCTCTCTTTTGGTTGGGTTGACTCATTATCGCGCTCCAATAACTGAGCCTTATTAACAACATCTGAATACAAACACAGTTTATGAGAGATAAGATATTGACGTATCTCTGGTTTCAAACCTCTTAGAAACATTCGCGTCATTCTCTCCTCAATATCAACCAAATGGGACGTAAACCGGACAAATTTCGGCAAACTTGGCCCGTCTTGTGACACGGTCATGTTGTTTTGTTCCGATTTAATGAACTCTACCTCTTTCATGTGACGAATACTTTCGGAAAGTACTTGTCGTTGAACAGATTCTTGAAACTTCTCCCAAGACATCTTGGTGCGGCGAGTTGAGTACGCTTTCTGATTTCCACCGAGAATCTGCCCCGCTCGCAACATGAAAATGGCAAAGGGAACCTTTTGCTCCTCGGAGCAACCCAAGACATCAAATATCTTGTTGATCTGCTTTATCTATGTCTCCGCCTTAAGTGGCTTTGGCTCTCCAAAAAACTCCGGTGGTCCCAGCTCCTTGAACTGTTTGGCGGTGACCGTCCGAGAGTTACCAGTGTTTCCACCTGCATTTTGGACAGGAGCCGCTCTTTCCTGATGTTGCATGAATTACATGAAGCCTCAGAACATTCCATCATTCATCATTTGGTCAGTGTAGTTGTTTGCATTAGGATTGTCGCCTTCCTCGATGCACATTATCCCGATTATTGATGTGGAGACTCAGCAGGTCTCTCGTGCTCCATTGATGTTCTCAACATTCGGATGCCATTTTCAAATATTGCCACAAAACAAGGGTTAATTAACATATCACATATTATCCCTATACTACTCGTGACCAATTAAATACCAAATAAACTTAGGTAGGTCATACTAGAGAAGGAATTCCCCGTCTCTCCCTCCTAGTTCTTATCTCACATCTCAGCCAGGGATCATATCCCTAAGCTTTGATACCAACTGTGACGCCCCCAAAAAAGGTATACATCACCCATCTTGAGTTGCCAAATACATGGTACTAAATTCAAATACAACTTGATTATACAACAATTAATGTAAAATACGACAAAATACATGTTGTGAGTTTTAATACAAATATTGTCATCTAGACAATATCCACACTCAATTTAGTCCTCATTACATTTATTATTACACTATTTAACATAATAGTGAGGACTACTAAGACACCATATCGGACCATCACTCCGTTCCCTGACTAGTCCATTGCCACGTTCTCATTTCAAGAGAAACGGTGAAAGAAAGGGTGAGCTCAACTAGCCCAAGAAGAAATATTATGACTAAGATAATGCAGAATAAATTATCATTAGTCCTCAACAAAGGTTAAACCGATAAAATACAATAGACATCAAGTTTAAGCTGCAAGTGAACATGCAATCCATTAAAAGAGTCAAGTAGAGAATAAAATCTACTATCTTTTATGATTTAAAAGGTTTTTCATCACTTTTATCAATCGAGACTCAAATTTTAATAAATAATCCACATCATCCCTCGCACTTTCTGACCAAGGATATTCATTAGGTCACGACCACAAATTATCCATGCACTACGGGCCAAGGATATTTGTGTATTCATCAATGGTCATGATCATGCCAACAACTGTCCATCAATGCACTTCGGGCCAATGACTTTTACCACATCATTTGTAACATTACGGTCATGATTACACCAAATAATTCCTGGTCATAATCATACCAAGTTCATCTATGCACTACAGGCCACAGATGACTTTCAAAAATAATATAAACATGAGGATGATGACAATAATATAAGAATTCAATAAAAAAAGTTCAAGAATTAATTTATTCAGGAACTAATAACGTCCAAATTGTCAACATGATACTTCTTTGTAAAGTAAAATTCAAGAATGCTTAGAAGAATGTTTTCATGAAAAGATATTGGATGAAGCGCAAATATCAAGAATATTTCACTAATTTCATGGAGTGTAGAAGTCAAAACTTTAACCAACTGAGTATAATAAAGAATGGAATAACAAAAGAAATCCCATGCATGCGGTGATTGCCGCGCAGACGAGTTATTCCATCGAATAATAAATAACGGAACCGAGTCAAAGCGAATACGCATGCCAAGCGGATATTCCAATGAATAATAAAGAATGGAATACAACAGAAATCACCATGCATGCAGATTGCAGATGAAAAGTTATTCCAATGTAATACTAAATGACGGAACCGTGTCGGTGAAATTCACACGACAGGATGTTCCAACATAAAAAATAAAAAGATTTTAACCAGTGGCGTAAAAGCCTGAACAGGATATTCCAATGAATAATAATAAAGGCGGAACCAGTCCCTACAGAAAAGCATGATGCAGTGATATTCCAAATGAATAATAAAGAATGGAATATGTAAGAATTTCACCAAGTATAGGGTAGCAGCACAGATACAAAAGTTATTCCAAATGTAATAATAAAGATGGAATAATAGAAGTTCTCTTCATGAATACAAAAGAAATAATACCCTTACCATAAAAGAAACTTGATATCGAGTAGTGAAGTAGCGAGAATACTTTTCTTCTCTCTCTATAGTTTTCTCTCTATAGTTTTAGTGAATTGTAAGAAATAATAAAGGAATGAGCTTCTATTTATAGAAGAATGGAATGAATAGTAACCAATCCATTTAACGGTCATTTATTTACTTTAATCGACGGTCCATATTTAAAGCAAAATCTTTTAAATAAAATATAATATATTCTATTTATAATCTAATAAAACGAATAACTTTTAAAAAGATTTTACTAAACAAAACACTATGCAAGTACTATGCAAACACTATGCATAATAAAATATAATATATTTTAATTATTATCTAATAAAATGGATAACTTTATAAAAGTATTCTATTTTATATAAAAAGATTTTACTATTAGCCTAATAAAACGAATAACTTTATAAAAGTATTCTGTTTTATATAAAAAGTTTTTCTGTTTTATTACGTTAATAATACGAATAAGATAAAATGTCATCATTATTATTATTCACACTATTAATCGACCAGGTCGTTCCCAGGAAAGAGAGGGTTTTTCAATAAGAATTTCTCCCTATTGGCGCGCAATTAGGTGACCAAACCTCTCCTTAACAGAACTTCTAGACATCGTTAATAATGCAAATAATAATATTAACAACTTCGTCATCTCAATTATTGATTTAATAAAATATAAAATATCGACAATAATTGAATCAAACCGAAAGTGACTTCTCACATAAGCATTAATAATCAATACTGGTGTGCTACTTATGCAACCACGCCATTCATCGTGCTTTTTACTAATGAAGTAGTTCAACAAGATCAACGGTAAAACTTCCGTCATTATTTTCATAAAAATATTTTTATCTTTTTCTCAATCAACTAATAATTACATTGTGGGGTCCACCAATGATGATTAATGTCGTCGCATCGAATATTCCCCGACCAATCGAATATTATATAACAACTTGTGTACTTTTGCAAAATTTATAAATATTACCCACAACTATAACATTATATCAAATTTATTCCATAATATTCAAAAATGATATTTATAGAAAATTTATTTTTATTCATAAAAGTTGGGGTCTTACAAGTAATATACTTCGCTAGTGTGTGACTTACCTAAGATGAAATTGTTTACTTGATAAGTTGACAAATTATGATATGCCAATTAACCTTTGTTTTGAAGGTATATTTTAGAATGATATCTGAAATACAGAAGATGAGCAATAGGAAAATTATGATACAGAGGAAATAACCGGGAAGGTATAATCCGAAAAGAAAGCAAGGTATTCTAATTTCTTCGAATATCAGGTACGTACGTAAATTTTGAGGGCGAAATTTCATAAGGAGGGGAGATTGTAAAACCCCAAATTTTATGAATAAAGATTTAATTTTCTCAAAATATTTTTTTCAAAATTATGGTGTGGATTTGAGATAATGTTATAGTTGTGGGTAGTATTTATAAATTTTGAAAAGTATGCAAGTTGTTGTATAATATTTGATTGGTCGGGGAATATTCTTTTTGTCGAGAATATCCATACGACGGTACAATCATTGGTGGACCCCACAACGGAATTATTGTCGGATTGAGAAAACGACAAAAATATTTTTATGAAAATAACGGCGGAAGTTTTACCGTTAAAACTGCTGAACTACTCGGTAGTAAAAAGTACAAGAATACGCATGGTTGCATAGTAGCACACTCTGATCGATTATTGATGCTTACGTGAGAAGTCACTCAATTTTGTTCAATTATTACTACAGTAATTGTTGTATAGTATCTCACGTTATTTGATTCAATTATTCTCGATATTGTATATATTATTAAATCAATAATTGAGATAACAAAGTTATTAGTATTATTATTTGCAATATTAACGATGTCTAGAAGTTCGCCAAGGAGAGGTTTGGTCACCTAATCATGCGCTAACAGGAGAAATCCTTATGGAAAGCCCTCTTTCCGGAGAACGAATTCGGTCGATTAATATTGAGAATTATAATAAAGGTGATAAGTTTTGTTTTATTATTATTATAAATGTAATAAAAATGAAAACTTTTTATATAAAACAAAATACTTTTTATAAAGTTTTGTTTTATTTGATTATAAATAGAATATATTATATTTTATTATGCATAGTATTTGTATAGTAAAAATCTTTTATATAAAAAGCAGAATACTTTTTATAAAATTTTGTTTTATTTGATTATAAATAGAATATAATATATTTTATTATGCATAGTATTTACATAATGTCTCTATATAGTATTTGCATAGTAAAATCTTTTTATATAAAATAAAATACTTTTATAAAGTTATTTGTTTTATTAGATTATAAATAGAATATATTATATTTTATTATGCATAGTGTCTCTAGATAGTAAAATATTTTTATATAAAATGTAATACTTTTATAAAGTTATTTATTTTATTAGATTATAAATAAAATATATTATATTTTATTACATATAGTGTTTGCATAAGGTTCAGATAGTGTTTGTATAGTAAAATCTTTTATATAAAATAGAATACTTTTATAAAGTTATTTGTTTTATTAGATTATAAATAGAATATATTATATTTTATTTAAAAGATTTTATTTTATTAGAATATTTTATTAATCTTTGCGTATAGTAAATCAATATGGACCGTCAGTTTAAAAGTAAATCAATCTGGACGTTCATGAATTAGTTACTATTCAGGTCCATTCTCCTATAAATAGAAGCTCATTCCTTCATTATTTCTTACGAATTCACTGAAACTCTAGAGAGAGAAACTATAGAGAGAAAGAAGAAAAGTATTCTGTTATTTCACTACTCCTATATCCAGTTTCTTCTAAGGTAATAAGAGTGTAGCTGGGTCGAGCGGGGATAATAGGGGAATAGAACGGTGGTCTATAGCTGTTGAGGTTCTCCCTAAATAGTATGGAAATAATTTTATTTAGAACTCTAGATAAGTGTGTCGTATTGTATAAGTTATTTGATATTTAATTTTGGTGAACCGAATAGGGTGAAGTGAACCCAACTTTGGAAGGGTGTTTTGCCACTATCATACAAGATGTCTAATGACATACAACCTTGTGTTATTATAAGACAGGGTTGTGCACATCCACTGGCTGAGTATATCTACGAGCACTACCTATATGATCTTGGAGTTTATTTGAAATATAATTTTCACTTGGAGACAGTAGAGATAGTTATATGTCAAGAGAAGACTCACCATTGGAAAGAAGATGATAGTAATCTTTTCGTTTTTCTTTGGGGTTTATTGGGTCAACCAAGGATAATTCTGTAGACATATGATATCTATCATAACCTAGACGCATGGCCTCCCATGTACGAAGGTTTCCTTGAGCACTTTCCAAAGATTTTAATTTGTAAAACAGTTATTAATTGTACCTTTATGTAAGGTGTAATTGTGACATGAGTCAGAGTTGGAATATATATTTGTATTTAAACTCATAGTATACATGTCGTCGTATTTTGCACGACAGTTGTATAAATGAAGTTGTCAGTAGTGTATTTTCTGGCGACTCAAAATGGGTGATGTATACCTATTTTAGGGGCGTTACAATCAACATGAGGATGATGACAATGAAATAATAATTTAATAAAACAAGTTCAAGAATAAATTTTAAAGATTTATAAATTAATTTATCCATGAACCAATAACGTCCAAATTGTCAACATGGTACTTCTTTGTGGAGTAAAAATTTAAGAATGCTCAAAAGAATATTTCCATGAAAAGATACTGGATTAAGCGCAAATATCCAGGATAATCTACTAATTTCATGGAGTATAGAAGCCAAAACTTTAACCAACTGAGTATAATAGAATATATGAAACTGCAAATGGATTTTCGCTCGCCATGCAGTAATCCACGTAGACAGATTATTTTCACAAGTTAATAAGGAATGAATACAAAGGATCATTCACCATGCATGCGGTAATCCACATAGACAGGTTATTCCAACAGAGTAATAAAGAATGGAACCAGGTCATGCGTAATCCGCACAGACAGGATATTCCAACAGAATAATAAAGAATGGAACCAGGTCATGCGTAATCCACACAGACATGATGTTCCAACAGAATAATAAAGAATGAAACCAGTCGCGCGAATCCGCAAAGCGGTATGTTCAACAGAATAATAAAGAATGGAATAACAACAGAATTCACGGGCATGCGATAGATCAGCATGCATAAAGTTATTCCAACGAGAATAATAAAGAATGGAATAATGAGAAGAATTTCACCATGTATGCGGTGATTAGCAGATGAGGCAAAAGTTATTCCAACATAATAATAAAGAATGGAATAACAACCCTTACAGTATTGAAAGAAAATAACTCTCTTCATGAATATGAAAGAATAATACCCCTTACCTTAAAAAGAAGAATATTCCGACGGGTAGGGCGGGGATATACTTGAAGAAAACTTGCACTATTTTCTACGCTCAAAGCTTTCTTAAACTCTAAAGAAATACGCTCAAGATTATAGAAGAAGAATTCTCTAAATTTCTGGTGCGTTTTTCAATTCTAACTAAGCATCCTATTTATAGAAGAATGGAAAAGATACTATGCAATAAAATATAATATATTCTATTTATAATTATATAATAAAACAAAATTTATAAAATATATATATATATATATATTATTTAAAATCTAATAAAACAAATAAATTTATAAAAGTATTACATTTTATATAAAAAGATTTTACTATGCAAACATTATGCGAGCACTATGCATGCAGCACTATACAAATACTATGCATAATAAAATATAATATATTCTATTTATAATCAAATAAAACAAAACTTTATAAAAAGTATTACATTTTTATATAAAAAAAAGTTTGTTTTATTATATTTATAATAATAATAAAATATAATTTATATATATATATATATATATATATATATATATAAACTTAGTGACTTCCTAGATTCCCCCCCCATTTCTCAATTTTTTAGTGGGCCCCTACATGTGGGCCCCCACCTTTATTATCTTAGAACAACTTTTCACCGATTATTTTGAAAAATTGGTAAATGGGGGTCCATAAAATAAGAAACATTTTCGACAAATACTTCATAAAAATCCCTCAATATTTTTAACAACATATATCATCATTATTATAATTCACAATATTTAACAACTGTGTCGCTCCCAGGAAAGAGGGGCTTTCAATAAGGATTTCTCCCTATTGGCATGCAAATTAGGTGACCAAACCTCTCCTTGACAAAACTTCTAGAACATCGTTAATATTGCAAATAATAATATTAATAACTTTGTCGTCTCAATTATTGATTTAATAATATATAAAATATTGACAATAATTGAATCAAATAACGTGAGATACTTACGCAAGCAATTACTATAGCAATAATTGAACAAAACTGGTGACTTCTCACGTAAGCATCAATAATCAATACCGCAGTGCTCTTCTTATGCAACCACGCGCCAGACATACTTTACTCTTTGGGTAGCTCAAGCGGTTTTAACGGTAAAACTCCATAGTTATTTTCATAAAAAGATATTTCTGTCATTTTCTCATTCCGACAATAATTTTGTTGTGGGGTCCACCAATGATTATGTCATCGCACGAATATTCCCTGTTAAAACGAATATTCCCCGACCAATCGAATATAATACAACAACTTGAATACTTTCCAAAATTTATAAATACTACCCACAACTATAACATTATCTCAAATCCACACCATAATATTCAAAAAAATAGTTCAAGAAAATTAAATCTTTATTCGTAAAATTTGGGGTTTTACACATGATTTACTATTAGGGGAGTTGGTACAAGATTGATAATACTTGCATGATTAAGTTAAAAATAGAGGTATAGATGAAGGTACTATACTATAATTAATTTTTTCACATGTTTAGAACTATTGAGTCACATGATTTACTATTGATTCACATGATTTACTATTAAGGGAGGTGGTGCAAGTTTGATAATACTTGCAGGACTAAATTAAAAATGAAGAACAAGAGAAAGGTATTATACTGTAATATTTTGAGCCCCAAAATGTGCAATTATTGAAACTATATTTTCCTATAAATAGCTCATTCTTCATTATTTTTCACCAATTCACTAAAGCTATAGGGTAATTATTATAGAGAGAAATTATAAAGAGAAATAAGAAGAGAAGTCTGCTACCTCACTATTCCAGTATCCAGTTTCTTCTAATATAAGGGGTATTATTCTTTCGTATTCATGAAGAGAGTTACTTTCTTTCAATACTCGTAAGGGTTGTTATTCCATTCTTTATTATTATGTTAGAATAACCTGTCTACGCGAAGTACCGCATACATGGTAAAATTCTTCTATTATTCCATTCTTTATTATTCTGTTGGAATAACCTGTCTGTGTGGTCTATCGCATGCCTGGTGAATTCTTCTGTTATTTTATTCTTTATTATTCTGTTGGAATAACCTGTCTGTGCGGTCTATCTCATGCCTGGTGAATTCTGTTGTTATTCCATTCTTTATTATTCTGTTGGAATATCATGTCTGTGCAGATTACGCATGACCTGGTTCCGTTCTTTATTATTCTGTTGGAATATCCTGTCTGTTCGGATTACGCATGACCTAGTTCCATTCTTTATTATTCTATTGGGAATAACCTGTCTGTGCGGTCTATCGCATGCATGGTGAATTCTTCTGTTATTCCATTCTTTATTATTCTGTTGGAATAACCTATCTATGTGGATTACCACATGCATGGTGAATGATCCTTTGTATTCATTCTTTATTAAATTATGGAAATGGTCTATCTACGTGGATTACCGCATGGCGGGTGAAAATCCATTTGCAGTTTTGTATATTTTATTATACTCATCTGGGATATCATTTCTTTTGTACTCGTCATGGAATATGATTTTCTTTGGTATTTTTTTTACGAGTTACTATTCATGGATTACTATTCACCCAGATACTATTCACTCTGGTATTATTCACTCGGGTATTTGGGGCACTTTTCGTTCCGGAGGACTATTCATGAGTTACTATTCACCCAATTACTATTCACTCTAGTATCATTCACTCGGGTATTCGGGACACTTTTCTTGTCGGAGTACTATTCACGAGGTACTATTCCCGAAGTACTATTCACGGGGTACTATTCACCTGAAAAATATATTTCTTTTCTGTTCAAATTAGTTTTGGTACATGAATATTATTCTTGAATTTTACTCCACAAAGCAGTATCATGTTGACAATTTGGACGTTATTGATTTCTGGATAAATTAAATTATAAATCTTTAAAATTTATCCTTGACTCTTCTAATGGATTGCTTATTTTCGCTACAGTTGTTGATCTAAAACTTGTTGTTTATTGTATTCTATCAGTTGTTATACTGTTGAAGGCTAAGGATAATTTATTCTGCATTATCTTAGTCATAATATTTCTTACTGGGCTAGTTGAGCTCACCTTTTCTTTCATTGTTCTCTTCAGGAAATGAGAATATAGCTGGGACGAGTCGGGGAATGGAGTGATGGTCCAGGATAAATGGCTTTAGTAGTCCTCACTATTCTACGGAATAATGTGATAATAATTATAATGAGGACTCCATTGAGTGTAGATATTATCTAGATGACAATATTCTTGTTTAAACTCTCAGCTATGTTTTGTCATATTTTACACGACTGTTGTATAATTAAGTTGTATTTCAATTTATGTACCATGTATTTGGCGACTCAAGATGGGTGATGTATACCTATTTTGGGGGCATCACAATTGGTATCAAAGCTTAGGGATATGATCCATAGCTGAGATGTGAGACAAGAACAAGGAGGGGAGAGACGGGGAATTCCTTCGCTAGTATGACCTACCTAAGTTTATTTGGTATTTAATTGGTCGGTCAGAGTATTGGGATAATATGTGACATGTTAATTAACCCTTGTTTTGTGACAGTGTTTGAGAATGGCATCTGAAAATGTTGAGATAAGCAATGAAGCACATGAGACCGTTGAGTCACCAATGATCAATACCCAGGATAATGTGCAACAGGAAGACAATAATCCTCAAGTAAACAACAACACCGATCAGATGATGAACGATGGGATGTTAAGAGGTTTTATGCAATTCATGCAACATCAGGCGAGAGAGACTCCTGTTCAAAATACAGGTGGAAACAATGGCAACCCACTACCGGTCACCGCGCTAAGCGATTCAAGGAGCTGGGACCCATGGGAGTTTTGGGAAAGCCAGAAACACTTAAGGTAGAGACGTGGTTAAAGCAAATCACCAAGATATTTGATGTCTTGGGATTCTCCTAGGAGTAAAAGGTTCACTTTTCCACCTTTATGTTGCGTGAAGAAGCGCAGATTCTTTGGTGGGAATCAGTAAAAGCGATACCTAACTTTGACGCACTCAAGATGTCTTGAGAGAAGTTCCAAGAGCTGTTCAGCGACAAGTACTTTCCCGAGAGTATTCGTCACATGAAGGAGGTGGAGTTTATCAGGTTGGAGTAAAACAATATGACCGTATCGCAATACGAGGCTAAATTTGCGGAGTTATCCTGGTTTGCATCCCATTTGGTCAATAATGAAGAACGAATGACGCGAATGTTTCTAAGAGGTTTGAAATCCGATATACGTCAATACCTCATTTCTCATAAACTTTGTTTATATTCAGATGTTGTGAACAGGGCTCAGTTATTGGAGCACGATAATGAGTCAACACAACTAAAAGGCAACGACCAACAACATGATAATAATCGTACCAGTGGCAACAGCCATCGGAACAATGATAACCATCGTGGGGGAAATTATCATGCCAAGACTGGTAACCACTTCGATGGTAATCATGGCCAAGATAATAGGAGTGGAATTTTAAGAAGAAAAGGTTCAATAACGATGAAAAGATTGCAGCACCAACACCCGTATTCAAGGAAGGAGAACGACCACCAATTGTATGCTTCAAATGCGGAGGGGAGAGACATATCAGTCCAAGTTGCACGATGCAGTCCAAAGCATGTTACAATTATGGAAAAGAAGGTCACCTAGCCCGATTTTGTCGTGCACCAAAGTCAAGTCCAGCTGGGACGGTGGCACCAAAGGCGGATACGGACAAAACAAAGTCGGTGGTTTGAAGAAGCGTTTTTGTGACTTCTCAAAAGCGAGTAACTAACGACGAAGTTAAGCGGGTTAGTTAATTATAAATTCTTCTTGAAGTCTATACCTTATTAGATACCTGGGTTCTACCCATTCTTTAATCTCTCTTGCTTGCGCTCAACGTTTAAATTTAACTCTAGAGAAGTTAGACTTTGACTTATCGATTGAAACTTCGTTAGTAGAAACCTTCATTTCATGTGCTATCCAAGTCTTGGATGAGAGACACAGTTTTGAATGATATTTCTATTGTTAATAAATTTCCTGACGTATTCCTGAAGAACTTCTTAGCCTACCCCTAGAGCGTGAAATCGAATTTTGTATTGACCCCAGTACAAAACCCATTTCTAAAACCCTCAAATATTTTTCTTCACCCAAAACGAACGTAACATACGCCAAAGATGTTGGCTCGAGCTGTTGAAGATTACGACTATACCATTCAATATCATTGTGGAAGAGCGAACGTGGTAGCTGACGCGTTGAGTAGAAGATCGTATGCGTTTATGAGTGTGATGTTGTTAACACAAAAACCTATTTCGTATAACTTACAAATGATGAAGATAGAGTTAAAGACTCTAAGGACCCACGTGATGATGTCAAATAATATGAGTAGAATCGACGTTAACCGATAAAGTTAAAATCGCTCAAGCTACACACCCGAAGCTGATGAATGTGAAGAAGAAGGTTCAAGAGGGCGTTATTCTAAAATCAAGAATCGATGAATAGAGGAAATCTCAACCCTCGATTTAATTGGCCCATTTGAAATCCTCGATCGAGTAGGAATTGTGGCCTATAGACTCGCTTTACCGCCAAGTATGTCGCGTGTTCATAACGTTTTTTTTTTCGTATCGATCTTACGTAAATATGTGGATGACCCGAACCACATTATTGAATTGGAACTAGATGAGATAGCAGAAGATTTAACGTATGAGGAGATACGTGTTAAAATCTTGGATAAGAAGGATCACATTCGATACTCAAAGGTTATACCTCAAGAGTTAGAATCTAAAATGAAGTCAAGGTATCCTCACCTATTCAGCATACCAGGTACGTACATAAATTTCGAGGGCAAAATTTCATAAGGAGAGGAGATTGTGAGACCCCAAATTTTATGAATAAAGATTTATATTTCTCAAAATATTTTTTTGAATATTATGGTGTGGATTTGATATAATGTTATAGTTGTGGGTAGTATTTATAAATTTTTCAAAGTATGCAAGTTGTTATAAAATATTCTTTTTGTCGGGGAATATCGAAGATGACAAGACAATCATTGGTGGAACCATTAACGGAAGTATTATTAGTCGTAGTTAGAAAAGCAGCGTAATTATCTTTTATAAAAATAACTACAAAGTGTGTTACGAATTAAAGCTGTTGAACTACTCGGTAGTAAAAGTACGAGAATATGTACGCATGGTTGCATAGTAGCAACACGGTATTGATTATTGATGCTTACGTAAGAAGTCACTCAGTTATACTCAATTATTGTTACAGTAATTGCTGCATCATATCTCTCATATTATTGATTCAATTATTGTCACAGTATAATCTGTATAATATGTTATATTATTAAATCAATAATTGAGATGACAAAGTTATTCATATTATTATTTGCAATATTGATAATGTCTAGAAGTTCTGTCAAGGAGAGGCTTGGTCACCTAATTGCGAGCCAATAAGGAGAAATTCTTATCGGAAAGCCCCCTCTTTCCTAGGAACGACCTGGTTGTTAAATATTGTGAGTTATAATATTAATGATGAATAAGTTCGTGTTGATTAAAGATAAAATTGATAATTCCATTGTGTGGGAATTATTAGTGTTAGTGGAAATTGACATTTATTTTGATGATAATTGATGTCTGAAAGTTATATTGATCAATCGGGTAATTCACCGGATAAATGAGCAATTAATTGCTATTAATTCACATGTTTATAACTATGTGTTCACATGTGTGTACTATTGATTCACATGATTTACTATTAGGGGAGGTGGTGCAAGATTGATAATACTTGCATGACTAAGTTAAAAATAGAGGTATAGATGAAGGTACTATACTATAATTAATTTTTTCACATGTTTAGAACTATTGAGTCACATGATTTACTATTGATTCACATGATTTACTATTAGGGGAGGTGGTGCAAGTTTGATAATACTTGCAGGACTAAATTAAAAATAAAGAAAAAGAGAAAGGTATTATACTGTAATATTTTGAGCCCCAAAATGTGCAATTATTGAAACTATATTTTCCTATAAATAGAAGCTCATTCCTTCATTATTTTTCATAAATTCACTAAAGCTATAGAGCAATTATTATAGAGAGAAATTATAGAGAGAAAGAAGAAGAGAAGTCTGCTTTACCTCATTATTCCAAAGATCCAGATTTTTCTAAGGTAAGGGTATTATTCTTTCGTATTCATGAAGAAAGTTACTTTCTTTCAATACTCGTAAGGGTTGTTATTCCATTTTTTATTATTATGTTAGAATAACCTGTCTATGGGAAGTACCGCATACATGGTGAAATTCTTACGTTATTCCATTCTTTATTATTACATTTGAATAACTTTCTGCATCTTGATCTATCGCATGCCCTCGTGAATTCTTCTATTATTTCATTCTTTATTATTTTGTTGGAATAAACCGTATGCATAAATTCTATCTCATGCCTCGTGAATTTCGTTGTTATTCCATTCTTTATTATTCTCGTTGGAATATCACGTATGCATGCGGATTACGCATGACCTGGTTCCGATTCTTTATTATTACGTTGGAATATCATGTCTACATGCGGATTACGATAACACGGGTTCCATTCTTTATTATTACATTTGGAATATTACATGCGTGCAAATTACGCATGACTGGTTCCATTCTTTATTATTACATTGGGAATAACCTCACATGCATGCGATCTATCGCATGTATGGTGAATTCTTACGTTATTCCATTCTTTATTATTACATTGGAATAACTTTTTGTCTATGTGGATTACCGCATGCATGGTGAATGATCCTTTGTATTCATTCTTTATTAAATTATGGAAATGATCTATCTATGTGGATTACCGCATGGCGAGTGAAAATCTATTTGCAATTTCGTATATTCTATTGTACTCATCTGGGATATCATTTCTTTTGTACTCGTCATGGAATATCATTTTCTTTGGTATTTTTTTTTACGAGTTACTATTCATGGGTTACTTATTCACCCTGTTCATTATTCACTCTGGTATTATTCACTTTCGGGTATTGGGGCACTTTTTTAGATGTGGGAGTACTATTCAAGAGTTACTATTCACGGGTTACTTTCACCCAATTACTATTCACTCTAGTATCATTCACTCGGGTATTCGGGACACTTTTCGTGTCAGGGTACTATTCACGGGGTACTATTCCCAAAGTACTATTCACCCAAGAAATATATTTCTTTTGTGTCCAAATTATTTTTGGTACCTAAATATTATTCTTGAATTTTACTCCACAAAGCAGTATCATGTTGACAATTTGGACGTTATTGATTTCTGGATAAATTAAATTATAAATCTTTAAAATTTATCCTTGAACTTGTTTTATTGAATTATTATGTCATTGTCATCATCCTCATGCTTATATTGTGATTAAAGTCATCTTTGGCTTACGTGCATAGATGGACTTGGTATGATTATGACCAGGGATTATTCGGTATACTCATGACCGTAATGTGACGAATGATGTGGTAAAAGTCCTCATTGGCCTGTAATTCATTGATAGACAGTTGTTGGTATGATTATGACCAGGGATTATTCAGAATAATCATGACCATTGATGATTACATGAATATCCTTGGCCGTGGTGCAGGGACGATTCGATTTTATTTATTAAGTTGAGTCTCAGCGATAAAGTTGATGAAAAACTTTTTAAATCATAGAAGATAGTAGATTTTATGCTCTACTTGACTTTTCTAATGGATTGCTTATTTCCGCTGCAGTTGTTGATCTAAAACTTGTTGTCTATTGTATTCTATCAGTTTTTATACTGTTGAAGGCTAAGGATAATTTATTCTGCATTATCGTAGTCATAATATTTCTTACTGGGCTAGTTGAGCTCACCCTTTCTTTCATTGTTCTCTTCAGGAAATGAGAATATAGCTGGGACGAGTCGGGAAATGGAGTGATGGTCCAGGATAAATGGCTTTAGTAGTCCTCACTATTCTACGGAATAATATGATAATAATTGTAATGAGGACTCCATTGAGTGTGGATATTGTCTAGATGACAATATTCTTGTTTAAACTCTCAGCTATGTTTTGTCGTATTTTACACGACTGTTGTATAATTAAGTTCTATTTGAATTTATGTACCATATATTTGGCGACTCAAGATGGATGATGTATACCTGTTTTGGGGGCGTCACATACTAAATGCTATATAAACATAGTAAACTAACTATTAATTTTTCAATTTTTCAATTTTTCAATTTTTAAATTTTTCAATTTTTTTTAATTTTTTTATTTTAAAAAAACGGAATGCAAAAACTAAATGTAACTATACGAACTACAATGTAAATAATTAACTATATGCAATACGACACTAAAATGCCCCCAAACTTAAACTAGACATTGTCCTCAATGGTTGAAATAGAAAAAAGTAAAGCAGAGGACTTCCCTGAAAATATAGCAATCCTCCTCCTTGTCTGCTAAGTTTGGAGAATAGGCTAGGCATATGGAACAAATTGGGCACCACACTTGAATTGGGCTTGAATAACCTTTTCATAATCTTTTGCCTGTCCATTGAACCTCCAATACCTGCAAAGAAGAGAGACAACATGGATTAGAATAGCACTTTAGATTATAAGAGAACTTAATAAGCAAAGTAATTCCTATCTACTAAATAAACTAGTAAAGTATATAAATATAAAAATTCTTGGGTTGCCTCCCAGTCAGCTCTTGATTTACAGTCTTTCAACCTGACTTTGTCTGGTAACGCTATCCAATCCCTCTTCGATAGTTAAGGAACCCTCCATCCATCGGAAACAATGTAACTTTTGGTAGGTTCCCATTTGTGATGGCTTTCGAATTAAAGTCACCTAGCATGCTTTGTTTAAATAAGTGTCCAATTGAGAATGTTGAATAACTAGGTGTTTTTCCGTCCGTTGAGTTTATGATTAGATTGAGGCTTTGAGGCTTGGCAAGCACAATGGGCTCTTCTTCTATCTTCTCCTCCTCATCCCACCATGGCTTCACATTTGTACTAGCTTTCATGTCAAAAAGAGCCTTGTCGACGACATGACTACCAAGTGGGCACGGTTTTGCAAATCTAACTGGACCCTTGATCTTTGGCGGAGAAGGAACTTAGGGCACTAATAACATTGGCTCATCCTCGTTGGTTCTCACAGTTAGTTCTTCACCAACCTTATTTTCATTATCCCCACTTGTCTCCTCTTTTTCACCATCTCCTATCTCATCCAGTTGTAGATTTGGTTCGGGTACTTCGCCAATCTCGGAATCCTCATCATAACACCAATTGTTTTGAGGATAGTTGTTCAAGGCTTTGAGCATTTGATCCATCTGGCTTAGCAGATTCTGAATTGACAGCTCTTGATTAATCCTCCTCTCCTCATTTGATGCTACGAACTTGGACAACAATTCCTCCGACCTTGAATTATCTGTCTCAGTTTTGGAATCCATGTACTGAGGACCATGGGTTGAAGTAATGATGAGTTGTTCCATCTGGTTCTAAAAATTATGGCTCGATATTTCTTGACTCATCATCTTCTCCTCTTGGTTTGCTATGATTTTTAACAGTAATTCCTCCAAATTTAACTTTTCTTTTTGTAGCAATGGAGGTTGACATAAGAATTTCGAAGTGTATGTTGGATTTGGAGCAGAGTATTGATCTTGATAGTTATAGCTCCATGGTGCATCTGGGTGATACCCCCAAACTTTATTATAATTGGCATATGCACAATCGTTAAGGTAGTCACCACCATACTGTACTGACCCAAGACTGATGGTGCATTGATTACTCGGGTGATTGCCAGCATAATAATTGTAAGTAACTGCTATCCTTCGATTACGTTAGGCTGCAACAACGTCCAACCTCCTCGAAAGTGTCTCAAGTTGTGCTGATAATGCAGAAAATACATTGAATCCATCAATCCTCGTGTCCCTTGGTTGAGTCATATTCGAATATGGCCTTTGATAATTGCATCCAACCATGGTACCTGAAAAGAGAGAAAAATAGGAAGGTAATAAAATTAAAAAAAAATGTTTAAATTAAGACTAATTTGATTGAAGCTAATATTGGCAAAAATATATTAACTAATTCCCCGGCAACGGCGCCAAAAACTTGTTGGGTAAAATCTAATAATGCACAACACGCAAGTATACGTGATCAACAAGTAATAAAGTGAAAGTAGAGTATCGTTCCCACGAGGAATTATTAATATAAATTACCAAATATTAACCCTTAACCAAACTAATTTTATTTAAACAACCAATTTAAGATTATGAATTAAATTATCTAATTACACTAATTCTAATTACCATAAATTAAAAATCAGATTATGGAGATTTAAGATCACAACTTCACTTATTGCTTCATTTAAGTTAACACACTTCTCATCAATTATTTTCTATCCTAAATTGTTAATCAATAACACTAAAGCAGATAAAACCACCTCTCGATGCATAATACCCATACTTACTTAAATCCACAATTGATAGAATTAAGCAAGACACCCTAATTAACTAATCCACTATATCTCTATGTGAATTACAATTAAAAAGAATTTAAAGCACAAGTTCTCTATAAGATTACATATGGCGTAAAAGGCATATCTACATCCTAAAACACGAATCATGAATTCCATCTATGCAGAAATCACAAACACATGCTATCATGATCAGATCTAAATCTATACTTCATCTCTCGAGTTCATATAGATTATCACGGTAATTAATGGCCAATCAATTAAACAATTAAGTCCAAATCACAATAGACAATCCTCATAATAGAACATAGTAATTGATAGCGAAGCATATTAAAATAAACTACACAATAAGATCCATTGTAATCTCAAACAAAGAATTAGTTCATTGAATTAAAACTTAAGAATCCACACTTGAAATAACATTGAAAGACAAAAATAAGAGTCGAGTGAAGAATAAATCTGTTGTCAGCAAATCTCCATCTTCCTCAAGCTCCTACTCTTTATCTTCAATGGTCTCCAAGTTGCTTCAATCTCCAAAACTAATAAGAACTAGGGTTTTTTCCCAATCTACTCTAATCTAATCTAATGGAATCCTCCAAAACTTCCCTCTAATCCTTGTAATTCTCCTCCTTTTATATGCCTTTAAATCCTCTTAGAAGTCCTTGAATCAAACAGCTCGAACCAATCCTTTTTGAACTCAAATTCTGATAAAATTCGCTTTTTCTACGCGTACCCAAGCCCCAGCTTGCTTGTTACCTTGAAAACAGCAAGCCCCGGCTTGCTATGTTGTTGTTTTTGAACTCAGGATCCCAAGCCCCGACTTGGGTATAAGGCATAAAATGGCAAGCCCCGGCTTGGGTATAAGCTGTTAGGTGTTTTTCTACTGTAGTGTCCTCTGGTAAAACGGCCATAACTTTTGATCCGGGAGGATTTACGGGGCCTGCCACCTATCAAATCGAAGCTATCGACGAGCTCTACAACTTTAATTCTTTGAGAATTGAGAAATAACGAATGAATGAAGGTCTAAATTGGAATGGAAATGACTGTTATGCAAATGGCCACCCAAAATAGTGAAGTTCAACGTCTGTTGGTACAAATGTCATAACTCTTGCATCCGAACTCCGATTGAAATGATTCAAGATATTTCGGAAAGCTAAGAAGAAGATCTACAATATAATCCAAGTTCCAATCCAAGAACATAAAATGAACATGAAAGCCCAAATGATGTCCGAAATTGCTTTTCTTTGCATTTTCATACCAATAATCACTCACACAGCTCCCAAACATATAATCTACAAAATGAACACAAAATGCATGAAACGTAACTGATAAACATGAGATTAAGCAAATCATTCAAGTAATAGATACTGGATAAGTAGGTATAAAACCTACTTATCACACATGATAAGATTGTTGATCATGATCCAAAGGTTTAGTTTAAAGCTTATTTTGGCACTCATTCAAAGGCTGATAATGTTGAGAATAACATGTTTGAATGCTTCAATGCTTGGATTATCAAAGCTATGTACATTATTACTAACTTACTATAAATTGTATTATTGTAATGTTCTTGCAATATAATCAAGTTACACAAGTCAAATGTCAGTTACACATACTCTTATACCAATATTGTCTAGGTACATGCCAGTTCTAACAATGTTTCAGGAAATTCATGATCAATTCATGATTAGATTGCATCAGAAAATGGATGTTATGCTTAAGTTAGAGGATTTAATTTGTCCAAGAATTAAGAAAAAACTTGATGCAACATTGTGATCCACTTTAGGATGGAAAAATCTCATTCCAAGTCAAGGAAAGAGGTAGAGCATTTACTGTGAATCTTAAGGATATAACTTGTGCTTGTAGAGTGTGAGACCTTACTAGCATCTCATGTTGTCTCAGCAATTTAATCAATTTATCAAAATCCAATAGACAATGTAGCCACTGGTATAGTAGATATACTTACCTCAAGACTTATAGTCATACTTTTGAAGTGTTAAATGGTGAAGATTTCCGGGAATTCACATACTGTGACATTATGGGGCCTCCACCAATACCAAAGAAACTAAGAGGCAAACCAAAGAGGCTGAGAAGAAGAGAAGGTTAGGAAGACAAAGAAAATAATGGTCAAGTGAAGAGGGTGAGTAGAGTAGGAAGGAAAATGCATTGTAGCATTTGTAGAAAGTCTGATCATAGAAGGAACCAATGCCCAGTTAAAGTGACAAATGCAGAGCCCACAAGAGAGAAAGTTGAAGAGCCAACTGATATATTTAATCAAGAACCCATTGCACATCCTACTGCACTGTCTGGTATAGTAATTAAAGAGGGAGACCAATTCAACAAAGCAAAGGAACCAACACCTAATGTAAGTTTCCATTTAGCATGTTCATTATATTTACTCAGAATTATAAAGACTAACTATGATGATATATATATATATATATATATATATATATATATATATATATTACAATACACAAGTAAAGGAAAAGAAAAGGTGGGATGCTCTAATGAAAAAGGGAAAGATAGACCTCCACAAGCATTTATGTTTATAAGTAAAGGCATACCTATATTGGTCTACTTTCCATGTTATCATTTAATTGCTCAATTAATTTGAGAGCTTTTATATTTTGTAGATGCTAACTCCGCGTGTGATAAATACTACTGAAGCACACCTTAGTGGAATGGGCTTCCAAACACCACCAAATGAAACACACCTTAGTGGAATGGGCTTCTAAACACTAAGTTTAAGCTCAGTTTCTTCCAAAATTCAAACCAGAAGAGGGGAAAAAGGAAGATAAATGTTGGAAGCTAAGAATCTACACGAGGGACATACAAAATTCTAAGGAAGAAGGATGGAGCAAAGTTAGATAAAAATTAGGATTCTTATCTTTTGGGACTGATTTTTGGGATATTAAGTTATTAAGTTTCTTATCTTTTAGGACTGATTATGGTATTTTGTATGTAATTATGCTACTGAATGATGGTCAAGATTATATTTTTTGGAAGATTGAATTATGGTTTTATGTTTAACTATGTATTCTTATTGTTGGTGAATACATTTTGATTCTGTAATGCTAGATAATACATTTTGGTTATGTGATTTTGGTGAATGCATTTTGGTTGTATGTTGGTTACTATGTATTCTTACAAAGATTGAATGCTTGGAATATGTAATGGTCTGTTATGGTTCAAGACACCCACTTATGAACATATGTTATTTTGGTTAAAGCAAGGATGTTATGTAAAAGCTCTGTATTTTGAACTGCTCTATAATCAAGGGTGTTTATGGTTCATGCTCTGCTTCTGTATTTTCCTTGTTGTCTTAATAACTTGTTTGTTAGGCGCATAGGTTGGTCTCATATTCATTATGAGTCTATTGCTGCATTCATTTCTTGGTGCCACATTAAACATGGAGTCGTAATAAACCAAATATCAATTCAATGCTCTGCTTCAACAAATTAGCATTCAATTCAATACTACTCACATTTTAAGCCAAATCAACATTCAATACATACTTGTCAACCATCAAAACAAACATTAAGCATTCAATACATACTTGCCAAAATAACTTTCAATACATACTTTAATCCTTTACTACATTCAAATATACAGATCTACACATTTGGTTGCAATACAATGAAAAAAAATCCAATAAACTACTAAACCAATCCATAATTTCTTCTCCATCGAACTTTGTTTGTCAATTTTCTTCCTCAACTGCTACCATTGTCTTTGCAGCACCAAAACCTCTTTTTCTTCATTGTTTATCTCACCTTTTCTCATCAATGTGTTCCCAGTTTCTATCTTCTTTATTACTTCCATTAAACTTTCAATTTTTTCATTGCTTCTTTCTATCTTTCCTTATAGGTGCAATATCACTTCCCTTGATTTTTATGTAAATGGAGGATCACACCATTTTAAGAACCTACAACACAACATGTTATCCTGTAACCAATTGCACACAAATTCATCCATCAAGCCCATAACAGATATGCTTTTACAACATACAACAAATATATGCTTTTACCAAGGATGAAATTGGGTATTTAGGTCAGTAAAAACGTAACAATATTCCATTTCACTCTATATATCAGTAACTTTTTCTAGAATAAGTTGAAGTTGTTGAATCTTAGACTCCCATAGTATATACAGTAAAGTAAGTGGATAGTTTAAAATGTTTACAATTTATAAAAATTGTAACTTCTAGTCATGTGTTAGTGATCTAAGTGTGTAACAGTAAGATAGTCATCCTCTCTTTGAAATCATCAACTTTTAAAATCTTCAAATAACTTATCAAACATCTAATACTCAAATATTTAACACCAGATAAACTTTTGGTGTTGTTAAATATTACAACAAACATTAGGTCTCTAAAGCCCAGCTAGAAGAAATTAGGTCACATATCTTGAAACGAGAACAACCTATGAACCTTCTTCCCGGATCAGCAGTTCCCTCTTTCCAAGCTACCCACATCGGTGCGACAATCCCACATCGGCATGTCACTGGAGTTTTGAGTATTTCCCAATCTTCGACGTGATTTGTGAAACTATTTTCGCTGGAGCTCATGTTAGTTTCACTTTTAATTGTCTTCTTTTTCTTCGTCGATCTATGTGGATGAATGAGGAGTTGGAATCGATTTGAGAATGATTTTGAGGAGAAAGTGTTTTGATTCCTTTCTTCAATTTCTCTTCATTGTCGGTCTACCTGATGCTGAAGAACAAATGATTTGAGAATGATTTCGGGGATTTAGAGATGATTTGGGAATGATTTTGGGGATTTAGATATTTAGGGATCTAGGAATTTAATCCACATAATATATTTAATCGGTTGCCAATATTGCCACGTCATTTCTCTGTTAACAGACATAGACGGCAAAATCATTTTTTGTAAATAATGTATAGTTCAATGAGTTGACCGTAAAAAAATTCATTTCAGTAATGTATTTGTAAATCGAAGTTGAGTAAAATGAGAAAAAGTGTATTTAACCCTATTTTTAGTGAACAAATTTGTTGGTGTGAACGTTCACCCCCAGGGGCTAAATTCAAGATTTCAGAGGTCCCAATCCCATCGTATGGAGCCACCTATCGAGTACCGCTTTGAACAGAAGGTCCCCCTGGCCCCTCCTGTTCCTTTCCCAAGTGATTGTGTCATTCTTTAGTAAGCGGTGACCATAACATCTTTTTGTCAAAGCAATTATGGTACTTTTTGCACAATTTATACATTTTAGAGGGAAAGTTATACAAAAAATCAAAATTCAAGGATCAAATTTGGAAAAAACAACAACAAATCGAACTTTTGCATTTTAGTCCAGAGTTCTACCTTACAATGGTATCGTGAAGCCATCAATTTTATTCACAAAAATTATAACTAAACCGAACATCCGCCATCTTCCCACTTTGTGCGATTGATCGAGCGAGAACTACAAATGAAGAGGAATTTGGGAAGATTATTAGGGCGAGCTTTTCTTTGTAAAATATTGGAACCCTACGCTGCAAATACATATATATCTTGTCGCCTCTTATTCGTTTCTTCAACAAGACAATCCGACGCTTTTGCTGAAATCAATTCATTCAAAGCTACCCCTTCTTTGCAGGCCTCACCATGGACCCAATTTGGAGGTTAGCCTTTTTCTATGTTTCACTATTAGGTTGCATAAACATTCGGCTTTGTTTGTGAATTTAGGTATGAATTTATTGTGGAGATTGTATTTTATAACAGAAATGGTAGCTTGTGTGGTGCTTTTTGTTGATGAGCTGTGATTTTTTCTTTGTTTAGCACTTTGTTGAAATTTGTTGATTGAATAGAAAATTGGATAAATTTAACTTTGCCAGTTGATTATTCTTTTTGGAAAGGATGAATCATGTAGGATTTGCATTATTTTTTAAATAAATGAAGAAGCTAAAGTATGATTTATGTAGGATTTAAATTATTTTGTAACTAAATGAAGAAGCTAAAGTATGATTTATGAATGTAAATTCTTATGTTTGAGGGTGATTCTATGTCAATTGATGATAAAATGGATGGAGGTGAAGAAGAAAACTAAGAATGAAGAGGAGATTTACCATTTAAACATTTCAAAATTATAGCTTAATGTGGACATATAATCATATGTTCCTACTAATGCTCAGTATTTTACCTTATACTCTTCAGAAGAAGAGAGTGCCATTTTCTTTGTAAATTGAAAAATAATTTACGAAGAAAATGTTACTTTTTTTCCTGACAGAGTACTAATTTCTTCCATTATTTTGATAATATCATCATTAATGCTGTTTGTTACTTTTGTTAAGATGTGGAGGGTACCTTCTTAATAAGTCAAAACCTGTGGTGGCAGTTGCACTGTAGTTTTTCTGTATTTAAGGATATTTAGCTGCTCCTATGGTCTTATTGTGACATAATTTTGGGCAGGGCAGAGAAGGAACATGTTTATTCAAACACAACCGACTCCCAATCCTTTGTCACTCATGTTCTACCCTGGGAAGCCAGTAATGGAAGTTGGGAGTTCAGACTTTCCGAATGCTCGTTCAGCCATGAATGCACCACTGGCGAAGGCCCTCTATGGAATCGACGGTGAGCGTGTGATGTATATTATTAGTTTTTATCTGTGAAAGATGCCGGTGGTTGTGATGGACATGTGGCACGATTCCTTTACTGTTCTTATATAACTGCTGGATTTTCAATGCCTGTTATTGGATCAGTTATGTATAGTCATCTTTTTCCTTTTCCTCTTGTTGTCTTTGAATCAAAGTTTAACTTGAAAGAATATCCACTCAGTGGGTCACACATACTGATGCATAAACTTCTGTTTTAAAATGTGACAACATGGGAAATTATTGATATCCTGCAATTGTTGAGAAATAGAAAGTTAACATCTGTGTAAAATTTCCAATATATGGAAAGAAAACTTCTTGTGTGAAAGCATTATGCAAGTGAAAGAAGAAGTTAGTCACTAAAAACATAGACAAGGTTCATGGATTAAATATAGGATACACAATTCGTCACCTATGGACTCAAACTTATCTCCAATTCGCGGACTGTGTACAAAATGAATTCACAAACTCATTTTCTGTGAGTGTGAATTTGATGTATAAAATCATGATTTCAATGTATACAATTTGTCAAATTCACATCACAGAGTTAGCGTAGAAGACACACTCTTTTGTTTAATAGAATATTGAAATTCATGTAAAAGCCAAAGGTGTATAAGCCAATTAACCAACTTCAATTCTTGATCTTGCCCATTTAGCCAATTAAAAGTCGCACATTCATGAGAACTGTAGGCGTATTTGCTTCCCCTACCTTGTTGTTGGGTAAAATCTAGTTACGCTCAGCACACAAGTATATGTGGTTAATAAGTAATAAAGTGTAAGTAGAGTATCGTTCTCACGAGAAATTATTAATACAAATTACCAAATACTAACTCTTAACCAAACTAATTTTATTTAAACAATCAATTTAAGGTTATGAATTAAATTATTTAATTAAACTAATTCTAATTACCACTAGTTAAAAATCAGATTATGGAGATTTAAGATCACAATTTCACTTATTGTTTCACTTAAATTTATATAATTCTTATCAATTATGCTCACTATTTTGAATTGTTAATCAAGAACACATAAATAAATATGACCATCTCTCAATGCATCATACTCAAATCAACTTAAATCCACAGATGATAGAATTAAGAAGAACACCCTAATTAACTAATTCACTATATCTCTATGTGAATTACAGTTAAAGAGGATTTTAAGCGCAAGTTCTCTATCAGATTACATGCGATGTATAGGTATATCTTTATCCTAGAAGTCATGCAGAAAACACAATCACATGCTATTATGATCAGATCTAAATCTATAATCCATCTCTCGAGTTCATATAGATTATCACGGTAATTGTTAGCTAGGCAATTAAGCAATAAGCATAAACCATAATAGACAATCCAAGAATAATCACAATAATTAATAGAGAAGCATATTAAAATAAACTACGCAACAAGCTCCATTGTAATCTTAAACAAGAATTCATGATTATTGAATTAAAACCAAGAATCCATAATTGAATAAACATTAAAAAATAAAAATAAGAGTAGAGAAAAGAATAAAATCTGTTAGCAAATATCATGCTCCCTCTTGCTCTTGCTCTTGATCTTGGTCTCCAAGTTGTTTTAATCTCTAAATCTAATAAAAACTAGGGTTTTGTCCTAATCTAATGAAAATCTAATATAATGGAATCATCCCCCCTTAATCCTTATGATTCTCCTCCTTTTATATGTCTTTTCATGTGTCTTTTAGAGTCCTTAAAGTCCTTGAAACAAACAGCCCAAACTAATCCTTCTTGAACTCAACTGCTGAAAACTCTTTTTCTTCCCAACAAGCCCGCCCCGGTGGGCTTTATACACTAAGAATTGCCGCCTCGGCTGGCTTTTTGCTCTCGAAATTACAGAAATGCCACTAAGCTTCATTTTTCATGTTTTGACCTTCCGAAGCCATTTCTTACAGCACAAACACAAAAATAAGTAACAAAACACTAAAAAAACTTAAAGTTAACAAAGAATTAAGCATTAACGGTGTCCAATTCGTAGGTATAAAACCCACTCATCACTTGTATTGGGAAAGTAATTTCCTTGGTGTTGACATATGAATGGCCTTGCTTCCATGTATTTGCGAATATCTACTAATATCTAGTAACTGCACGAACATATATGGGTCATGAATAATGTATGAGTTGTATTGTGATTATTAGATTGAAATGACGTTTTCATATATAGAATTGCTAAACTTAAAACTTTTCCACGCCTTATACCTTGTAGAGAGAGTTGTTCATCTTTTGCTTTACTGCAAGATAGAATTAATTTCTTGCTTCTCTTTATGCCTTTGCCATGGGTGCCTTTAGTGGTATTTTTGTATATGATCTTTGTAAAGATTGAAGTGCTACTCTTTCTTGAGTGTTTTTTTTAAAAAGAAAATATTTCTTGAGCTACATTTTTCGTATATGGTCTCTTGTGTCCCCTTTGTGTGTATGCTCTTTATTCTTCTAATAAATTTTTTTTTAACTATTTAAAAAGAAAAAATGAGTTACCATTTTGGTATTCTTTGAACATGGTACTGTATAACGTTTCTTTAAAAGTGTTGTGATGCAGAACTGAAAAAGAAGACTAATGGAAATTTCAAGTGCTTATTAGTAAATTATTTGTTATTGATGAATAAATTGATTGTAAATAGGTCAGGAATATATGGAATATTTAAATATTTTATTAATAGATCTTTTAATTATAATAACTAATAATTAGGAGTTTATTTCCTTGTTGAATTTGTTTTCGTAGTAATACTAAAATTTGGGTTTTCTATTTCCTATATAAAGTGATGTAATCCCCCATCAATATAGAGTTGAACATTGACTTAGACGTTGAAACTTTATGTTATTGAGACCTTTGGCGTCGTTCCTTTCCTATTTTTTCCCTTCCCTAATTCCTTCTAAACCGTGTCATATATCAGGTTGACAAAGTGATCCCTATAGGTTGAGAGAAAGAGAGAGAACAACAAGTTCTTTTGTTGTTGAGATTGCTGCATATTTCACTCCGGTAATTGTTTCCATGATCTGAGGTCCCATTTATGAATTCTCTTGAGCTCTTTCTCTTTGTGAGGTTGATGTATATGGCTTTGGGGGACAGTTTTTTTTCTAATTTTTTTACCACCCCCCGCGCGGGGTGGGGGTCAGGGCTAGCCTGGTTCTACATTTTGAATATACCTGACCTTGAAGGACTAAGATCCTGAGTCCGGATTTTTTATCTCCACCATTATAACCTACCATCAAATTATCTAGAAAAGTAACTTAGCTGTTCATAACATTTGATTAATGATATTGGTGTGACTTCTAAACATGACTTCAGAGATCTGCACAGCTTGCGTCTTGACCATCTTCATATCTGTAGATTATGAATGTAAGATAAAGATATGTAACGTTGACCTATGCACGTGTATTGGGTGTTGGTATGTATCTAAGTTTGCTATTAAATTACTGGTCCCATGAATAAATTTTCATATGATTCTTAAGAAGTTTCTATATCTTTTAAATGTAGACGTGTTCTCAATGTACAAAATCTTTAAGTTAGGAATTTAACTCATCCAGAGGAACCATACAATGAAAGAAATACGCAAAATGGTTTTAGGTAGCTGTATAGTAAACTTGAATATGCTTACAAATAGGGCATTACATACCCTTACACAGGTGTCTTGTGCCTGCAAGTTTACATGTAACATAGTTCAGAAGCAAACTGATTTTGGCAGTTCTTTTCTTTCCTCAACCTTCCGATATTTGGGGCATCTGTCATATTTGATAATTTCCATCGTGGGTATTTTCTTGAACACCTGCCATGTTTTGATTGTTTGTGTGTTCTTTTGGTTTTGGTCATCATTTTAGTTACTTAAAAAAATTCAGCAATACTCTCTCTCTCTCTCTCTCTCTCTCTCTCTCAGTCACACATACAAACACTATACTCCAATTTTGTTAAGTGTAAGCAATACCTTCGGAAAAAAAAATCATGGCTGGACTAACTTGACATTTTGCTGGTGCAGGAGTTACTCGGGTCTTCTTCGGATCAGATTTTGTTACTGTAACAAAATCAGAAGATGTTTCTTGGGATTTTCTGAAACCTGAAATCTTTGCAGCAATCATGGACTTCTACTCTTCTGGCCAGCCTTTGTTTCTGGACTCAGCTACTGCTGCTGCCAAGGACACAGCTATCAATGAAGTTACTTTTCAAACTTTCCTTGTTTCCTGATTAATGATTACTTTCTTTTGTTCTTTTTCTTTTTAAATGTTATGACCAATAAGCTTGACATCTGTTAAATGGATATGACAAGGTGAAGCTTCCATTATATAAACCAGTTGAGATCATTTGATATTATACTGTTTCCCTAGGAAGTGGAAGTTGAAAACGCACAAGTTACTTCTGCGTGCTAATTTTTTAATCATTTCATCTAATCTATTCTTTTTTTGTTATCTTATTCACGTTTCATGTGATGAATTAAAATATATGCTAAATTGTTTATGCTTTTTCATTGTCGTTTCTTGGGGAGTTGTTTTGTGTCATAGCTGTTTTTTGGATGACTATTAATCTGACCACCTAGTAACTTGCACTTTGTTGTTGTTGCTTGTTTTTGATTGGAGAAAACTCTTAACTGATATATAAGATCTTTTGTATTATTTTGGGCAAGTTCTATAAACCTGTGGTATGACCATTACTCATCCTTGATTTGCAGGATGATTCAGAAACTGTTGCAATGATCAAAGAACTGTTGGAGACTCGAATTCGACCAGCTGTGCAAGATGATGGTGGGGACATTGAGTACAGAGGATTTGAGCCGTATGTTTTAATCTCTCTGTTCAATAATACCTGTCGAGTATTGAGTATAGAATTGCTTAGCTAATTAAAAGTAAGTGTTTTCTTTCCTCAGAGAATCTGGAATAGTTAAACTAAGAATGCAAGGAGCATGTAGTGGTTGCCCTAGCTCATCTGTCACTCTGAAGTCTGGCATTGAAAACATGTTGATGCATTATGTACCTGAGGTAAAGGCCGCTATCTAAATCTCCAAAGCACTTCTGTTTCCCACTCGCATCCTTCCAATGGTGTTTCCTGTTTTTTCTTTCGTTCGTTTTCAAAATAGTAGAGGAACCCGAAGCTGTGGGATGTAAAAATACATTGGTAGGGGAGTGTTCCGCTAAGATCATTATAGGTTGACACTTTGTAATATTTTGAGACAGATCAAGTTCGACACTGACTGTTACTTATTTCTTGCATAATAGTACGTCTGCCATCATAGTTTGTCGTAACTTTTCGATTAGTCTTTTTTGTAGCACAGTGGGGAGAGAGAGAAATATTGGAAAAGGAGAACGAGTGAAGAAGAAAAAAAAACAAAAAAGAAGTAGAGAGAGGAAAGAGAAGGAAAGAAATAATAGAGAATAGGGAGAGGGGAAGATACAATCATCAATACTCAAATCTCAGTTATTAAACTATATTGATTAATACCTATGGCCTTTTTTGTTGTGTGTGTGTGTGTGTCACTCTTAACTGTTCTGAAATCTGGGAGGTCTTACTTGGTGGTTTTGGTGTTCTGTGTTCTTCTGTTTCCTTTTTTTTCCCACTTGGGGTGGGAGGTTATAAGAAACCATTGTAGTGTGATATCCTTTGCACCTTACGCCATGTGTTTTTCACTCTGACAATGGTAGGTCCAAACGTGTGAGACCTGTCTGGTTTCCATGCACCTTTGGAGAAGATTATCATTTTGAGATGACCTTCAATTATTACAGTATTACTCCCCCCATGCAGTAAAGAAAGTTCGACTTTTTTCATTTTCCCCTGAACTAATTATGGTTTGCATGGGACATAAATAGACATGATTTTTTTCCAAAAAGAGTTCCTAATTGTAAATTTTAGTCTTTCAAGTTTGCTATGAAAAAATTATGTCTAATTGTGTCATATGCTAACCTTAATATTCAAAAGGGAGAAAAAGTAGGACTCTCTCTTCTGGATGGAGAGAGATTATTAATGGAACAAGGGGTGTATAAATTTTTATTGCATGTGCAATGAACGCTCTGGTGCATTTGGATAGGGATTTGGTTATTCCTTGATTAATTTCAGCTTCCACCCCTGCTTCCTTTTAGAATGACATTGTCATATACCTTACTATTGATGTATATAGTTGCTTCTGTAATGCCATGCCCGTATACCAAGACTATGTTTATTTGCAAAAATGATGGATGGGGTAGGACTATTTATCCATGATTAGTCCGTTATTTAATCTTATGGACTATATGTAGTCATTTCTAAGGCCATTTGATGAGGGATTATAATCCGAAGTGGAAAGGTGGTATTATATAATCCCCATTTTGAGTTATCAAATAACCTTCGAAATGATCAAATAGTCCAGGGATTAAAATAATGGACTAATCATGTGATAAAATAGTCCGGAGTGGAAAAAAATTAGTAAAGATAGTCCCATCTCACCATCATTTTTGCAAACAAACAAAGCTCTCGTTTATAGTAGTCTTCTTCATGTATATATGTTTGGATTCTTCTGGTCTTTCTTGTTGAAACCTCGCAGGTGAAGTAATTGTACGGTTCTGTCTATGCACTTCTGTAGAATATTGTGGATTTATTTCACTTTACTTGTGATTCCTTGCCTGTTTTTACATATTCGTTGAAGTAATAATCTAAAGGGAGGCTTATTTTTTGAGAAATTCTGTGCATAAACACTATTACCCTGTGTATTGAATAGTAAAGAAATGATGGAAAAAGTTAATAAACCTTATCAGTAATTAAATCGTAGGACTCACATACCGCTTTTTTCTCTGTTTGTGCATAACTTTTTTTGTACGTAGAACTACTCATGTTTTTATATCTGGTTTTCCTGGCTAAAGCCAATTTTTATGTAATTATTAAATTACTATTTTTCCCAGGTTAAAGCTGTGGAACAAGAGTTTGATGCCGAAGATGAAGATGCAGAATTAACTGCCCAGACAGAATAGTTGAGTTGGTTCTTTTTTCGGCTACCCAATTCGTTGGCTCCACGGGCAATGAAGAAAATAATGTTTTGGTTTTTGTTTTCTTGTATCTAGCGGTTATAGTTTATGCAGGTGTAAGCTAATTACGATACATGTAAAAATCTTTTAGGATAAATCATGCACTAGATTATATATTATGTTCCATTAGAAGAAATAAAATTAGTCCTGTGCCCGAAAACAGAAGAATAGATTTCAACCTAAAGCTTCCTTGGTTTGTTATGTATTCTCCTTCGAAAGGGGAGCTGCACAAGTGGGCGAAACTGAACAAATATCTACCTGAACTTTAAAATTTTGCACTTTCATTAGTACATTTGAATAATGATAGTTTGTAGAGAGCATTTTTTTTTAAACATTTGTATGATTTATATTTATGGAGCAGAGCTTATGGGCTTTCACTTGATTCGTGATAAAATAATGTTTGTTATAACAAGCATGGATTTTTGTGTTTTAAAGGGTACGCGCTTGTTAAAAAATGGTCAGTTTTGATTTAAAGGGTACATTGCAAAATGAAAGTTGTACTCTTTTATATGCTTTCTCTTAATATAAGTTATTTTAAAATTGTGCATAAGTATTAAAAAAATAATTGTATAATATTAAATATAATATTAATTATCTATATTATCCTTATGTTGAAAAAAAAATGTTATTTATTGAGATCGAAGTTATATTTAATATTTGGGATAATATTGGAAATTAATCCATTAATGTTTACTTGAAATTCTCAAATCATATATTAAGAGTTAAAAACTTTTCTCTAAAACGGCTTATAGTATGTGGCGGAGGGAGTATTTTGTGTAATTATGTACTCCTTTTGTCCTATAATCGAACTTAGAAAATCGAAGGATATATTTTGTCTTTTAATTTATTTGGGGGAAAGGAATTGTTTCGTTATATAAGTTAATCTTTGCGAAATATTAATAGCTAGGATCGTGGTCATGTGACACAAAATTTAAATTAGGGGTTTTGAATTCGAATCCTGTAATTGGACATTTTTTTGAAAAAAAAATTATAACAGGTTCACGTCAGCAGGTAAATGCCCATGTGGCACCTAAAAATCCAAATTTTCGCATAAAAAAAGGACTCGATTTGCGTTTACCAAAAGAAAGACTCAATACCCAAAAATACTTAAAATTTAGTGGCCACATTTGCATTTTACGCGTAAAAAATATGACTTTCGGGTTTTCTAGAGTCTTCAAAATCTTTTTATATCTTCACAAAAATTGTAACTCTAAAAAATATACACGAAATAGGCTCAAAAATCACTCGATTCAAAGTTAATATGACTGAGTTACGAGTTTTCAAAAAAATGACTGAAAAAAGTGACGGGGATCAAAACATGTTACGATTTTAAGCAATTTAAGGCCTGAAGATGACGTCAAATAACTTTTTTTCATTCTTCACAATTGTAGAGGACGAAAAGTGAAGAAATAAACTTTGGATTCACTGGATTCTGATATCATAGAAATTAATTATGATTTTTCTAAAGGATACAGTGTGTATAAGTTTTCACAACAAAATCGTCGCTATAGATCCTATAGCGACGATTTTCACTGTCATTATACATCTATAGTGCCACTTTTGTTGTGAAAATATCAAAAAATATTATGAAAATATCAATTTACATTCAACTAATCACACTAGAATAAGATTATGGTTAACCTTCACTCTTTAATATGGCTGTAAAATGAACAAACAATTCAGGCTCAATTCGTACTTGCTCGACTAAAAGTTCGATTCGAGCTCGACTCGAAATATAATTGATTCAAATATGAGCAAATTTTAAAATTCGATAAATTACTCGAACATTCTCAAATTATAATTTTCTATTGATACTCAGATCGTATTCATTCAAAAAGTTCAAACTACTCGGGTTCGATTCATGATTGTACTCAACTCGGTAGCTAAACAAGCCTCAATGAAATCTTATTTTATACTTGATAAATTTTGTGAACAAAATCTGAACTCCTCAATACTCGGCTCGACTCGGTTCATTTACACCCCTTACTCTTTAAATATAACAAGAAAATAATATATGAGTTACCAAAACTCTAATAGACTCTTCAATTTTAATTTAATCAATTATTTAATTATCTATTAATAGAATTTAACTTTCTAAATGAAATAAAGAAGAAAGAAAAAAAAATTAGGAACTTACCTTTTCCAATTCATAACTATAATAGAATTAAAAAAAGGGAATTGATATTTTCATAAGCTAATTTGATATTTCCACAAGTGAGTCTCATTTTTAACTAAACCAACTATGCGACGCCCCCAAAATAGGTATACACAACTCATTCTGAGTCGTCAAATACATGGTACATAATTTAAATACAAAACTTGCTTATACAATACGACAAAAACGTAGCTGGAAGTTTTAACACAAATATTGTCTCGTAGACAATATTCAAACTCAAATGGAGTCCTCATTATAATTATTATCACACTATTTTATAAAATAATGAGGACTACTACAGCCGCCATCTCGGACCGTCACTCCATTCCCCGACTAGTCCCAGCTACGTTCTCATTTCTTGAAGAGAACAATGAAAGCAAAGGGTGAGCTCAACTAGCCCAGTAAGAAATATTATGACTAAGATAATGCAGAATAAATTATCATTAGCCTTCAACAGTGTTAAACTGATAGAATATAATAGACAACAAGTTTAACTGCAGCGAAACAAACAATTCATTAAAAGAGTCAAGTAGAGCATGATATCTACTATCTTCTATGATTTAAAAGTTCATCATCAATATTTTATCGATGTAACACAGCTCAATAAATAATCCACATCACTGAATAATCCATGCACTACGGGCTAAGGATATTCATTAGTATCGCATCCACGAATTATCCATGCACTACGGGCCAAGGATATTCGTTATTATCACCAATGGTCATGTTCATGTCAACAACTGTTCATCAATGCACTACGGGCCAATGAGGACTTTTACCACATTATTTATAATATTACGGGTTATGATTATACCGATACATAAATTTTGGTCATAATCATACCAACAACTGTCCATCAATGCACTACGGGCCAATGAGAACTTTTACCACATCATAAGCATGAGGATAATGACAATGATATAAGAATTTTAAAGATTTATAATTCAATTTATCCAGAATTTAATAATGTCCAAATTATCAACATGATACTGCTTTGTGGAGTAAAATTCAAGAATAATATTGTATCAAGAATAATTTGGACAAAAAAATCAATTTTTGTCATGAATAGTATCCCGGGTGAATAGTACTTCGTGAATAGTATCCCGATATGAAAAGATTAAAATTTAACAAGAATGTTCAGAAAAATATTCTTGTGAAAAGATACTAGATGAAGCACAAATTTTAAGGATATTCTACTAATTTTAAGGAGTATAGAAGCAATACTTATCAAAATGAGTGTAGAATTCGGAATCTGAAACTAAATAATATTATTTACATACTACAAAGTATGGAAGAAAATATTATTTCTTACGAATATTGAACAAAAATAATATCCCTTACCTTAGTAGGAGAGTAATTTCGACTGGTATAGTGGAGATATTTTTGAATAAACTTGTACTATTTTCTACACTCAAAGCTTCCTTAACTCAAAAGAAATACGCTCAATATTATAGAAGAAGAATTCTCTGATTCTGGAGTAATTTTCATTTCTAACATAAGCATCCTATTTATAGGAGAATGGCAGGATACTATTTAAGAAAATAATCATGGACTGCACGGGGAAAAAATTTCGGGCGCAATTTTATCAGCACACCATTTGATCAACCAATAAGAGAGTGCCCTCCTGAAGAGGTAATTGAAGTTTGGGAGATATGGACCAATGAGAGGGCGCCCTTAATAACAAGTTAGTGCATTGTAACTGAATTAATTGAAAAGTTGGACAAAAATCTCATATCCCACCAATCAGAAGATTACCTTCTCTGAAGGTAATTGTTATACGTAAAAATTACGTAACCTTTTAAAAAAACTAAATGGGCAAACATCAATTTAAAAGGATAATTGAACAAACATCTTCCACTCATCAATTATTATTCTTATCCTTAATCAACACGAACTTATTCATCATTAATATTATAACTCACAATATTAACAACCAAATTATTCCCAGGAAAGAGGGGGTTTTCGATAAAGGCTTCTCCTTATTGACGCGCAATTAGGTGACCAAACCTCTTTTCTCGACAGAATTTTCTAGACATTTGTCAATAATATAAATAATAATATGAATAACTTTGTCGTCTCAATTATTGATTTAATAATATAAAATATTATGCAGATGATACTGTGACAATAATTGAATCAATAATATGAGATATTATGTGTAAGACCCCAACTTATTATAAATAAAATTAAATTTTCTCTATTTATTATTTTGAAATAGTAAGGGTTGATTTGATTAATGTGGTTAGTTATGGATAAAATGCGCAAATATTTCAAATATGCAAGTGGTTATAAAATATTCATTTTTATCGGAGAATATTCGTTGGTTGTGGAATATTCTTACCGTCAAGGAGAATATTAAATGCGAATGGTATGACACCTTGTGTGGGCCCCATAACTGAAAAGCGATTGGATGAAGAAAATGACAAGTATAAGTTGTTTATAAATAACGGCGTAGTTGTTACCGTTAATACTGTTGAAATACTCGGTGGTTAAAAAAAATACAGCAGCACATGGTATTGCACTAATTATTGATTCTTACGTAAGAAGGCACTACTCAATAATTGTTACAGTAATTATTGTTCAGTATTTTACAGTAATTATTGATTCTTACGTAAGAAGGCACTATGTTGTTTTCCATTATCGGAGCAATAATTCATATTATCTGAATAATATTATTTGATAGCAATATTGGCAATATCTAGAAAGTTCTGTCTAAGGAAAGGTTGGTCATCTAATTGCGCACCAGTAAGGAGAAATCCTTATTGGAAAGCCCCCTCTTTCTTGGAAACTGTCTGGTTGTCAGTATTGTGATTCTGTAATATTATTTGTGAATAATTAATTATTAATTTATATGATGAGGAAAATATTAATTTTATGTGGATATAGATGGAGAAAATTTTTAATGTGACAATTGTTGAAAATTAATATTTTATCTTTTTCTGATAAAATAATTTATTTAAATATATTATTATATTTTAATAATAGAATAATGGTGATATTTTTACAATGAATATGGGATATATGAGGAGGAAGAGTATTTTTATTGCAATAAATGTTAAAAACATGTTAAACATGTCGGTGGACCCCATTTCTTGACTGAAATTTGATTATAGCCTGTAAAATCGCCCGTTTGTGGATTTCGGTCAATTTCTGTTTGAAATTTGGAAAAACTTTCTTCTGCAAAGTTGTAGATAATGAAATTTCCTATGAAAAAGACATGAGGTTCGAATTTTTTCTGATAAAAGGGCTATTTATTATGAATTATTGAAGTTCTGAAGTTTCGAAATAATTATTTTTTAAAAGTTTTAAATTTGTTTTAAAAGAAAAACATTTTTGATATGTTTGGTGGGCTTATTTGTTGTCAAGCATGGCTGAATTCAGATCTTAGAATGTGTGCGTAGGAATTTATATATAATATATTAATATTATATTAAATTTTCTGCTTTGGTGTTCTAAGCATTTTCCTATAAATAGGGTGCTTAGGTTAGAATTGAAAATCACACCAGAAACTAAAATTTTCTCTCTTTCTCTCTCGATATATTGAACGTATTCTTGTGAGTATTTTGATACTTTGAGTGTTGTTATACGGTGCAAGTTCCCTTCAGCACTATATTCAGTATTCCAGCCAGAATTACTATTCTTTCGAGGTAAGGGATATTTTTTTTTTAAAATAATATTATTTCTTTCAATATCATTATGCCGAAGTATTGATCTGAACTTTTAATCAAATTTAGAACTTTTTGTGTCGGGGTTACTATTCACGTATACGGCACTATTCACAGAAAAATTAAATTTTTATTTTTCGTCCAAAATATCTATTATGGATACTAGCTTTGATTGTATCCATGTTTTGATCATTCTTGAATTTTGCTCCACTATGATTATTTATGAGGTATTTTTAGACATGGATAAACCGAAATACGAATCCTTAATATTTATTCTTTTGTTTCGCTGGATTCGTTTTTTTAAAAATATTTTTCATCATCCTCAGTTCTAAATGATGATATAACTGAATATCTTTGGCCTGTAGTGCAAAGATTAATGATTTTATGATGAATATCTTTTGCCCGTAGTGCAAAGATGAACATGTGTTGAGATGAACATGACCAACTGATGGATATCTTTGGTCTGTAGTGCAAAGATGAATATTTGATTTATGATGTATATTGATTGATGTTACAGGATAAAATATTGATGATGGACTTTTAAATTCATAGATAATAGTAGATTTCACTCTCTACATAACTCGCTATGAATTATTATTTCATTGCGAATATTGATCCGAAACTTGTTGTCTCATTATATTCTCTCGATTTTTCCTTGTTGAAGACTAACGATAATTTGTTTTATATTATCTTAGTCATAATGTTCTTTCTTGGGCTAGTTGAGCTCACCTTTTTCTTTTTGTTCCATTTTTCTTCCGAGGAGGCGAGAATGTAAATGAAAGTACTTAGTAGGGGTATGGAATGATGGTTCTAGAAGTTGTTTTAGTAGTCCTCACCATTTTTTGTAAAATAATGTATCAATAATTGTAATGAGGACTTATATGGATGTGGATATTGTCTAGAAGACAATATTTGTATTTAAACTCACAGTTTAAGTGTTGTCGTATTTTGCACGATAATTGTATTAATAAAGTTGTAGTTGTTTCTGTACCATGTATTTGACAACTCAGAATGGGTGATGTATACCTATTTTGGGGGCGTCACATTATGCAACAACTACTGTTACAATAATTGAATAAAACTGAGTGACTTCCCACGTAAGCATCAATAATCAAAGATACAGTACAATATCGTGTGCTACTATGCAACCACGCGTATTACTGTATTTTTAACACCGGATATTTCAACAGTTAACGGTAAAACTTTCGTCGTTATTTTTATAAAAAGATATTTCTGTCGTTTTCTAACTCCGACAGTAATTCCGTTGTGAGGTCCACCAATGATTGTGACGTCGTACGAATATTTCCCGACCAAACGAATATTTTATAACAACTTGTTTACTTTGAAAAATTTATAAATATTACCCACAACTATAACATTATATCAAATCTACACCATATTACTCAAAATGATATTTAGAGAAATTAATCTTTATTCATAAAAGTTGGGGTCTTACAAACTCTTTGTACGGTAAACAAACTATATGATTTAGTTTTTATGTCCAAATTGCTTTCACTTGATAAATAACTAAACATTTAATTGCTTAAATTTGATTAGTAGTGTTACTCAATTGAAGACAATTTTTATTTATTTAATTTTATGATACTAATAATATTATTAATAATTAGAAAATTGTTAGAAAATAAGTGAGAAAAATTATTTACACATAAAAATTAGGATCTAAGAGTAAGACCCCAACTTATTATAAATAAAATTGAATTTCCTCTATTCATTATCTTGAAATAATAAGGGGTTAATTTGATATAATGATTTGGTTATGGTGAAATGTGCAAATTTTGCAAAATAAGCAAGTGGTTATAAAATATTCATCATTATTTCGAGGAATATTTGTTTGGTCGTGGAATATTCTTACTATTATGGGGAATATTAGTATAATTGGTAGCTTGACTATTTATGGGCCCCTATAATGTAATAAGCATCGGATGAAAAAATGACAAGTTTGAGTTTTTATAAATAAGCAGCGTAATTTTTATCGTTAACACTTCTTTGATTACCCGGTGGTTAAAATAGTAATACGTCTGGGTCGCATAAAGAAGACACCTGATGTATTGTACATGATATTTTGAATTATTGATTCTTATGTAAAAAGGCACTACTTAATAATTGTTACAGTAATTACTGTTCAATATTTTATTTTATTGATTCAATAATTGTTGCTTTGATATTTTATATTATTGTTGTTTCAATAATTGTCACTGCACAATATTTCCCATTATCAGATCAATAATTTATATTATTTGAATAATATTATTAGATAGCATTGTTGGCAATGTCTAAGGAAGTTCTGTCTAGGAAAGGTGTTTGGTCACCTGATTGCGCACCAGTAAGGAGAAATCATTATCGGAAAGCCCCCTCTTTCCTGGGAAGGACCTGATTGTCATAATTGTGATTCTGTAATATTATTTGTGAATAATTAATTATTGATTTATATGATAAGAAAATATTTATTTTATGTGGATATAAATGAAGGATAAGGAAATATTTATTTTATGTGATTCTAAATAAAGAAATTAATGTTGGGGTGTTTTATTAGTATTTTATCAGAATAGAGGTGTTGAAAATCGTCCGTATGTGGATTTCGGTCATTTTTCGTTTAGAATTTGGAAAAACTTAAATCTACAAAGTTGTAGAGAATTTAATTTTCTATGGAATGGATATAAAATTCGTATTTTTCTGATAAAAGGGCTATTTATTATGAATTATTGAAGTTTTTGATTATTGTTTAAATGGTAAAATATATTGAAAATTTCTAGAATGGGTGGGCCCCACTTTTGGTTGGTGAGAAATGTGTTAAAATTTTATTTCAAAAGTGGTGGGCATGAATAGTAACAAGTAAAGCCATCATGTAAGACCCCATCTTATTATGAATAAAAAATTAAATTTTCTCTATTTATTATCTTGAAATAATAAGGAGTTAATTTGATATAATACTTTGGTTATGGGTGAAATGTGCAAATTTTACAAAATAAGCAAGTAGTTATAAAATATTCATTTTTTGTTTGGGAATATTCGTTTGGTCGTGGAATATTCTTGTTGTGGGGAATATTAAATGATTTGCACCTTTGACCCATTCGTGGGCCTCATAATGTAATAATATGGTGGGAAGAAGAAAGCGACAAGTTTGAGTTTTTATAAATAACGGCGTAGTTATTGTTGAATTAACCTTTGTTGGAATACCCGATGGTTAAAATATAGTAATACGCTGTGGTGGTTGTAAAGATAGCATTACAATATTGCATGTATTTTGAATTATTTATTCTTACGTGAAAGGCACTACTCAATAATTGTTACTGATAATTAATTTTTAATATTTTATTTTATGAAAATTCTAAGCGGACATTGGTTTGGCGGTAGGTCTTGCTGACGATCCAATTTTTTTTTTTTAAATGTCTCCCGAATAATTTATAAGATTTATTGGGCTGGAATTTTATAGAATAAAGTGTTTTGGATGTCATTTGGATACATGTAAAAAAATATATGCATGCAGACATGTAAAAAAATATGCATGCATGGACATATTTTTTACATGTATCCAAATGACATCCAAAACACTTTATTCTCAGTAAAAATTCCGGCCCAATAAATCTTATAAATTATTTGGGAGACATTTAAAAAAAAATTGGATTGGACCGCAGCAAGAGAGCCGTCGCCAAACCAATGTCAAACATAGAATTACTCTTTATTTTATTGATTCAATAATTGCTGCGTTGATATTTTATATTATTGTTGTTTCAATAATTATCACTGCACTGTATTTCCCATTATTAGATCAATAATTCATATTATTTGAATAATATTATTAGATAGCATTATTGACAATGTCTAAAAAGTTCTGTCAAGGAGAGGTTAGGTCATCTAATTGCGCGCCAGTAAGGAGAAATCCTTATTGGAAAGCCCCCTCTTTCCTGTGAACGGCCTGGTTGTCATAATTATTATTCTGTAATATTATTTGTGAATAATTAATTATTGATTTATACGATAAGAAAATATATATTTTATATAAATGATGGATTTATTTATTTTATGTGATTATAATTGAAGGAGTTAATGTTGAGGTGTTTTATCTGTATTTTTGTCAGAATGGAGGTATTAAAAATCAAATCAATATTTTTACGATATATTGCGTGAGTTATAATTTTTAATCTGACCGTTGGATCATTGTAATTTTTGAATATGTTATACATATATAAGTTGACTATATGTCCACAAATTTTGAACCGTTAGAAATGAACGAATGATTTGTTATGAATTTTAAGAGGTGACTGCTTCAGAAATTAGGGTTATAAATGATTTTGGTGGAAAATTCTAGAATTGAGTAGACCCCACTTGTGGTTGGTGAAGAAATGTCTTTGAATTTTATTTCAAATGTGGTGGGTGGCAATAGTAGCGAGTAAAAAGCCATCGTAAAGCAAAGTCAAGTCTGCTCTACGGGCTAACATTTTCCTATAAATAGGTGCAAGATGTATATTGATTGATGTTACAAGTTTGAGTTTGAGGTATTGAAAATCATGCGTTTGTGGAATTCGAATATTTTCGGTTGGAATTTGGAAAAACTTAAAGCTACAAAGTTGTAGAGAATTCGATTTCATATGGAATGGATATAAAATTCGTATTTTTCTGATAAAAGGGCTATTTATTATGAATTATTGAAGTTTTTGATTATTGTTTAAAATGATAAAACATTTTAAAATTTTCTAAAATTGGTGGGCCCCACTTTTGGTTGGTGAAAAATGTGCTCAAATTTTATTTCAAATGTGGTGGGTGGCAATAGTAGCGAATGCTAATCAGTGTGTAGTGTGTCAAGTCTGCTTGACGTCTTAGCATTTTCCTATAAATATGTGCTTATGTTAGAATTGAAAATCACACCAGAAACATAGCTTTCTCTCTTTCTCTCTCTATATTATCGAGCATATTTTATGAGTAGTTAGATACTTTGAGAGTTGTTATCCAGTACAAGTTTCATTCAGCATCACATCCGACCTTTCATTCCGAAGTACTGTTTCTTTGAGGTAAGGGATGTTATTTTCTTCGTAAATGATATTATTTTCTTCAATATCATTGTGCTAAAATATTGATATGAATTTTATTGTAGAATTTTTATCTTTTTGTGTCGGGGTTACTATTCACGTATACGGTTTTATTCACGATATATTACTATTCACGAATCATTTAAGACTATTCATTAGAAAAATAAAATTTTATCTTTTTCGTCCCAGATGTCTATTATGGTTACTATCTTTGATTGTATCCATGTTTTGATCTTCATTCTTGAATTTTACTCCATTATTGTTTATTATAGAGTGTTTTTGAACTTGGATTATCTAAAGTACGAATCCCTAATCTTTATCCTTTTATCTCACTGGATTCGTTCTCTAAAATATTTTTCATCATCCTCAGTCCTTAATGATGATACTTGATGAATATCTTTGACCTGTAGTGCAAAGATGAATGATTACCTGATGAATATCTTTGACCCGTAGTGCAAAGATGAATAGGTGTTGAGATGAACATGACTAACTGGTGATACAAATGAATATATTTATCCCGTAGTCCAAAGATGAATATTTAATTCAAGATGTGTATTGATTGATGTTACAGGGATAAAATATTGATGATGGACTTTTAAATTCATAGATGATAGTAGATTTCATTCTAAATAGTGTGTCAATAATTGTAATGAGGACTTTATCTGGGTGTGGATATTGTCTAGAAGACAATATTTGTATTTAAACTCACAATATGTGTTGTCGTATTTTGCACGACAATTGTAATAATAAAGTTGTAGTTATTTTCTGTACCATGTATTTGGCGACTCAAAATGGGTGATGTATACCTATTTTGGGGGCATCATAGTTGGTATCAGAGCTTAGGGATATGGTCTTTGGCGGAGATCGGGGAATAGAACTAGGAGGGGAGAGACGAGTAAATCCTTCGCTAGTGTGTCCTACCTAAGCTTATCTGTTGGTCGGTCATAATATAGGGATATTATGTGATATTTTAATTTGTTTAATTATACCTTGTTTTATGACAGTATTTAAGAAGCAGTTGAGAATGTTAACAATGGAGTGTATGAGACTGTGGAAACACCTTTAGTTACCAATCAGGAGAACGTGCAACAGGAAGGCAATATTTGTAAGACCCCAACTTATTATAAATAAAATTGAATTTTCCTTTATTCATTATTCTAAATTAATAAGGGTTAATTTGATATAATTCTTTGGTTATGGGTGAAATGTGCAAAGTTTACAAAATAAGCAAGTGGTTATAAAATATTCATTATTGTTTGGGAATATTCGTTTGGTCGCGTGGAATATTCTTTTTTTGTCGGGAATCTCGCATGCGACGGCCGTGTGATCATTGGTGGGCCCCATAACGAAAAAAACGGTTGGATGAAGGAAAGCGACAAAGATTGAGTTTTATAAATAACGACGTAAAATTGTTAACCTTTGTTGGGTTACACGGTGGTTAAAATACTGATGTACGCGTGTGGTCGCATACGATGGCACCGCGGTATACATGTATTATTGAATTATTGATCCTTACGTGAAGAAGGCACTACTCAATAATTATTTACAGAGAATTCCGTTCAATATTATATTTTATTGATTCAATAATTCTTTGTGTTGATATTTTGTATTCTTTGTTGTTTCAATAATTGTCATTACACAAGATTTTCCATTATCAAATCAATAATTCATATTATTTGAATAATATTATCGATAACATTATTGGCAATGTCTAGAAAGTTACATAAGGAGAGGTTTGGTCACCTAATTGCGCCAAGAAGAGAGAAATCCTTATTGAAAGCCCCTCTTTTCCAGGAGCGACACTGGTTGTCGATCTTGTGATTATTCGTAATATTATTTTTAAATAAGTAATTATTGATTATTATGATAAAGAAAATATTTATTTTATGTGGATATAGATGGAGAAAATTTTAATGTGACAATTGTTGAAGATTAATATTTTATCTTTTTTACGATAAAATAATTCATTTAAATATATTATTTTAATAATATATTAATTAACGGTGATATTTTTATAATGAATGTGGGATATATGAGTATATGAGGAGGTAGAGTATTTTGTGGCATTAAATGTTTAATATATGTTTTGTGTGTGGTGGACACAATTCTCGATAGAAAATTGATTATAGATTGTAAAATCGTCTGTTTGTGAATTTCGGTCAATTTACATTTGGAATTTGGAAAAATTTTCTTCTCGCAAAGTTGTAGAGAATAGAATTTCCCATGGAAAGCCAAGTTTAATTTTTCGATATAAGCGAGCTATTTTCTACTTAATTATTGAAGTTTTAGAAGATAAAATAATTTTATTAAATAATGGGTGGGACCCACTCTTGTTTGAACATGTGGTCTTTGGAAATTGGGTCAAGGTTGGTGGTGGGTGAAGTGTTCAAATGGCATGCGAGAAATGTAATTTTAAATAATAATAATTTATTAATTTAGTCTCTTTCATGCTCTAACATTTTCCTATAAATAGAGGGCTAAGTTAGAATTGAAAATCACACCGAAACAAAGTTTTCTCTCTCTTCTCTCTAAATTATCGAAGCGTATTCTTGTGAGTATACTTTGAGTGTTGCTATACTGGTATGGTTTTTCACAAGACTATATCTAGAAATTCAATGTAAATACGGTTATTTTGAGGTAAGGGTATTATTTTCTTCTTAAATGATATTTTTTTCAATATCATTATGCCAAGTATTGGTGAACTTTTTATCAAATTTGGAACTTGTTGTGTTGGGGTTACTATTCACGATATCAAGACTATTCACGATATACGACTTTATTCACGAATCGACCTAATTATTCATAGAAAAATAAAAATTTTTCTTTTTGTCCAAAATATCTAATCTCGGATACTAGCTTTGATTGTATCCATGTTTTGATCATTCTTGAATTTTACACCAATATGATTATTTTGAAATATTTTTGGACATGGATAAAACAAAGTACGAATCCTTAATCCTTAATCCTTGTCATTTTGTTTCCATTGGATTCGTTTCTTTAAAATGTTTTCATCATCCTCGGTCCTAAATGATGATATAAATGAATATCTTTGGCACGTAGTGCAAAAGATGAACGATTAATCGATGAATATCTTTGGCACTGTAGTGCAAAAAGATGAGCAGTGTTGAGATGAACATGACCAATTGGTGATATAAATGAATATCTTTGGCTGTAGTGCAAAGATGATTAAAGATGTATATTGATTGTTATTACAGGATAAACTATTGATGATGGACTTTTAAACCTTAGAAGGCGGTAGAATTCTTTCTACGTGACTCTTCTAATGGATTCTTTATTTCATTGCATTTGTTGATCTAAAACTTGTTGTCTATTGTATTCTATTAGATTTTTATCTGTTGAAGACTAACGATAATTTGTTTGTATATTATCTTAGTCATAATATTCTTTTATTGGGCTAGTTGAGCTCACCCTTTTCCTTTTGTTCCATTTTTCTTCTCGGGAGGTGAGAACATAGCGAGGATCGAGTCTGGGGTATGGAGTGATGGTTCTAGGAAGATGTTTTATTGTCCTCACTATTTACGTAAAATAGTGTATGAATAATTAATGAGGACTTATTTGGGTGTGTATATTGTTTAGAAGACAATATTTGTATTCAAACTCACAGTTGTATTGTCGTATTCTACACGACATCTGTATTGTCAAAGTTGTAGTTTGCTTTCTATACCATGTATTTTGGCGACTCAGAATAGGTGTTGTATACCTATTTTGGGGGCGTCACAATATTCCTCTTGTAAACAACACTAACGAGCAAACGATGAATGATGGGATGTTTAGAAATTTTTTGCAGTTCATGCAAAATCATACGAGGGAGACTCGTGTACAAAATTCGGGTGAAAATGATAACAACGCGCAGTTTGTCACAGCCAAGCAGTTCAGGGAGTTGGGACCACTAGAATTCTTTGGAGAGCTGGATCTGATTAAGACGGAAACGTGGGTCAAGCAAATTACCAAGATATTCGATGTCTTGGGATGTACGAAAAAACAAAAGGTTCCATTCGCCACCTTTATGTTCCGTGGTGTGGTGAGACATTGGTGGGAATCGTGAAGCGCACCACCAAACCGCACTCAACATATCTTACGAAAGATTTCAGAATCGTTCAATGACAAGTACTTTCCACGAAAGTATCTGGCTATATGAAGGAGGTAGAGTTTATTAGATTGGAACAGAACAACATGACGGTGTCCCAGTACGAGGCGAAGTTTGCAAAGTTCGCAAAGTTATCCAGGTTTGAACCTCATTTGGTGGAGAATGAGGAATGAATGACGCGAATATTTTTGCGAGGTTTGAAACCCGAAATACGTCAATACCTTATATCTCACAAATTTTCTCTGTATTCAGATGTTGTCAACAGGGATCAATTATTAGAGTGAGATAGTGAGTATGTTCAACCGAGGACCACAACTGTGGTCATACTGGGTGGGTGACAAGATCATCGGAGCGATGATAACCAAATGAGGAGGAAAAATCTGAGACAAAAGCGGTAACCACTTGGGTGGTAATCGTGGTCATGATAATAGGAGAAGTGAGTCAAGTGGAAATTTCAAAAAGAGGAGATTCAACAATGATGGGAAGACATCGAAGAAGACCAAAGACCGAAGACAAATCACGGGGAGGAGAAAACCGCCAGCGATTAGATGTTCTGAGATCACGGAGATGAGGGACACATAAGTCCAAACTGTTCACAGCCTTCCAAGGTGTGTTTCAATTATGGAAAAGACGGCCATATAGCTCGATTTTGTCCTGTAGCGAAATCAAGTCCAGCAGGGACGGTGGCACCAAAGGCGAATGCAGACAAAACAAAGTCGGCGGTTTTTGGAAGAGCGTTTGTCGTGACTGCCCAAAACGCGAGGAACCCAAACGAAGGTATCACGGGTTAGTTAATTATAAATTCTTGCAAAATCTATACCTTATTAGATACCGGTTCTACCCATTCTTTTATCTCCCCTGCTTGTGCTCAACGTTTAAACTTGACTCCGAAGAAATTAGACTTTGACTTATCTATGGAGACTCCGTTAGGAGAAACTTTTATCATATCCACTGTTTATAAATTTTGTTTGATCCAAGTTGGCACAGTCACGTTACCTATTGATCTTATCTCTTTAAAGATACTTGCATTTGACGTGATTTTAGGGATTGATTGGTTAACTACTCATCATGCCAAAATTGATTATTTTCATAAGGTTGTTAGTTTTCATATTCCTAACCAACCTGTTATGCGAATTCAAGCAACCAAAACATTGAAGTCAAACATTTTCATATCAAGCAATAAAGCCATTCGTTTATTGAAAAACGGATGTCAAGCTTTCTTAGCCCATTTCATGGATTTAAACAAAAATACGTCAGATTTGAATGATATTTATGTTGTTAGTAAATCTCCTGACGTATTTCCTGAAGAATTTCCTGGCCTACCCCCAGAGTGTGATATTAAATTTTGTATCGACTTTGAACCCGGTACAAAACCCATTTCTAAATTCTCATATCAAATGGCTCCTATTGAACTTCAGTAGTTAAAAACCCAAGTACAAGAGTTGGTACCCGAGCCTCTATTTGGTGACTTCCTTTGTGGAATGCACCAAAGCCAGACTCTCCGTAGGGGACTCTATATTTGTGTGGTGGTAAAACGATAGGTGCCATTGTGACGTTATCCAAGATTGGGATATGAATTACAGTTGAGAGCAACCGAAGTAGGTGACCAAAATACGTAGCTTTCTGGGCGTAGCTGGTTATTATAGGAGATTCGTGGAAGGATTTTCTCGAATCGCTACTCCGTTAACTTAGCTGACTCAGAAAGATACAAAATTCGTATGGAGCGAGGAATGCGAGAAGATTTTCCAAGAGCTCAAGAGGCGACTCATTTCGGCACCTGTTCTGACCATACCATCTTGGAAAAGCGAACTTGGTAGCTGACGCGTTGAGTAGAAGATCGTATGCGAGTATGAGTGCGATATTATCGAACACAAAGACCTATTTTGTATAACTTACAAAGGATAAAGATAGAGTTAAATACTCTAGGGACCCACGTTATGATGTCAAATATACGAGTAGAATTGACTTTAATCGATAAAGTTAAAACCGCTCAAGCTACACACTGGAGTTGATGAATATAAAGAAGAAGGTGCAAGAAGGCGTTATTCTAGAAGTAAGAGTCGATGAAGAGAAGAAAGCTCAAACCTTCGATTTATTTGAAATCCTCGATCGAGTAGGAACTGTGGCCTATAGACTCGCCTTAACGCTAAGTATATCGCGTGTTTATAACGTTTTTCACGTATCAATGTTACGTAAATATGTGGATGATCCAAACCACATTATTGCGTTAGAACCAGACGAGATAGCCGAAGATTTAACGTACGAGGAGGTACCTGTCAAGATATTGGATAGAAAAGAGCATATCCTACGAACAAAGGTTATATCACAAGTCAAGGTTTTATGGAGGAACCATGCTATTGAGGAAATGACTTGGGAGTTGGAATCGGAAATGAAAGCGAGGTACCCTCACCTTTTTGAAACACCAGGTACGTACGTCAATTTCGAGGATAAAATTTCATAAGGAGGGGAGGTTGTAAGACCCCAACTTATTATAAATAAAATTAAATTTTCTCTATTTATTATCTTAAAATAATAAGGTGATAATTTGATATAATGCTTTGATTATGGGTGAAATGTGCAAATTTTGCAAAATAAGTAAGTGGTTATAAAATATTCATTTTTGTCAGGAAATATTCGTTTGGTCATGGAATATTCATACGACGGCACATCCATTCGTGGGCCCCATAATAGAATAACTGTCTGATGAAAAAAAACGACAAGTTTGAGTTTTTATAAATAACGGCGTAGTTGTTACCAATTAACATTGTTGGAATATTCGAATTGGTTAAAATACGGTAATATGTGGTTGCACAAGAAGAGCACACTGCGGTATTACGTATTTTTGAATTATTGATTCTTACGTAAGAAGGCACTACTCAATAATTGTTAAAGTAATTATTGTTCAATATTTTATTTTATTGATTCAATAATTGTTGCGTTGATATTTTATATTATTGTTGTTTCAATAATTGTCAGTGCACAGTATTTCCCATTATCAGATCAATAATTCATATTATTTGAATAATATTATTAGATAGCATTATTGGCAATGTCTAGAAAGTCCTGTCAAGGAGAGGTTTGGTCACCTAATTGCGTGCCAGTAAGGAGAAATCCTTATCGGAAAGCCCCCTCTTTCCTGAGAACGGCCTGGTTGTCATTATTGTGATTCTGTAATATTATTTGTGGATAATTAATTATTGATTTATACGATAAGAAATTATATATTTTTATATGGATATAAATGAAGGAATTAATGCTGAGGTGTTTTGTCAGTATTTTGTCAGAATGGAGGTATTGAAAATCATTCGTTTGTGAATTTTGGATATTTTTGGTTTGGAATTTGGAAAAACTTAAAGCTACAAATTTGTAGAGAATTCAATTTTATATGGAATGGGCATAAAATTCTTATTTTTTTGATAAAAGGGCTATTTATTATGAATTATTGAAGTTTCTGATTATTATTTAAAATGATAAAATATTTAGGAAATTTCTAGAATTGGTGGGCCCCATTTTTGGTTGGTGAGAAATGTGCACAAATTTTATTTCAAATGTGGTGGGAGTTAAGAGTAGTAGAGAGTAAAGCCATCGTAAAGAAAGTCAAGTCCCGCTTTGCGTAGTTAGCATTTTTCTATAAATAGGTGCTTAGGTTAGAATTGAAAATCACACCAGAAACATAAGCTTTCTCTCTTTCTCTCTATATATTATCGAGCGTATTTTGTGAGTAGTTAGATAATTTGAGAGTTCTTTATTCAAAGACAAGTTTCATTCAAAGATCACATCAGACCTTTCATTCAAGAAATCTTGTTTCTTTGAGGTAAGGGATGTTATTTTCTTCGTAAATGATATTATTTTCTTCAATATCATTATGCTGAAATATTGATATAAATTTTATTGTAAAATTTCTATCTTTTTGTGTCGGGGTTACTATTCACGTATACGGTTCTATTCACGTATACGGCACTATTCACGAATATGGTACTATTTACCGAAAAATAAAATTTTCTCTTTTTCGTCCCAGATGTCTATTATGGTTACTATCTTTGATTGTATCCATGTTTTGATCTTCATTCTTGAATTTTACTCCATTATTGTTTATTATGGAGTGTTTTTGAACTTGGATTATCTAAAGTACGAATCCCTAATCTTTATCCTTTTATCTCACTTGATTCGTTCTCTAAAATATTTTTTATCATCCTCGGTCTTTAATGATGATACTTGATGAATATCTTTGGCCTGTAATGCAAAGATGAATGATTACCTGATGAATATCTTTGGCCCGTAGTGCAAAAAGATGAGCAGTGTTGAGATGAACATGACCAATCTGGTGATACAAATGAATATCTTTTTGGCAGTAGTGCAAAGATGAATATTTAATTCAAGATGTATATTGATTGATGTTACAGGGATAAAATATTGATGATGGACTTTTAAATTCATACATGATAGTAGATTTCATTCTCTACTTAACTCTTCTAATGAATTGTTGTTTCCACTGCAGTTGTTGATCTAAAACTTGTTGTCTATTATATTCTATCAGATTTTTCCCTGTTGAAGACTAAGGATAATTTTTTGTATATTATCTTAGTCATAATATTATTACTGGGCTAATTGAGCTCACCCTTTTTCTTTTTGTTCCATTTTCTTCTTTGGAAGCGAGAATATAGCGGGAACTAGTTAGGGTATGGAATGATGGTTCTAGTCAGTTATTTTAACAGTCCTCACTATTTTGTAAAATAGTGTATTAATAATTATAATGAGGACTTTATCTGAGTGTGGATATTAACTAGAAGACAATATTTGTATTTAAACTCACAGTTTATGTGTTGTCGTATTTTGCACGACAATTGTATTAATGAAGTTATAGTTGTTTCTGTACCATATATTTGGCGACTCAAAATGAGTGATGTATACCTATTTTGGGGGCGTCACATTAAGGCTTTCTCACACCAGGGGAAAAATTATTTTTAGAGATTTTATTATCATATCATATTACTAAAAAGTTTATAGTAAAATAATTTACTAAATTATATGACTAAGGTTGTGTTTGATAAAATTAGTTGTTAAGACTTGAATACTTTAGACATCTGAATAATATAAAGTATCTAAATAGAATTGTATTTGAATGAAAAAATGTTGTTTGATAATTACTTTTTTAAGTGTTTAAATAACATGTTTTTACTATTTTAACCCTTAACAAAAACACAACTTTCTTCTTCTCCTCCCCCATCCTCAAGGCCCACCCCACCCTCCTCCTCCTCCCCGCCCCACCCCCGCCCCATCCCCACCCTACCCCCTCCCATCCCCGTCCCACCTCCTCCCTCCTCCCTCACCTTCCCTGCCCTTGACCCACCATTTTGTGTTGTTTCCTTCCTTAAAATCCTAGAAACCTAGTAATACACTAATAGCAATATTTCAGAACTTTCAGACTCTGAGTCTGAAGAATCATCACAATCCCACGAAGGAGAAGAAGAAGGTGAACAGACTTCTGCAGATCGCAAAGCACCCAAAACCCCCTTATCTATGGACGAAATAGAAGCCAAACTTAAAGCCCTTAATCTCAAATACCCATCTGGTGGCGCCGGAGGTGGCGAGGCGGTGGTGACGTCGGTGGGTGGCAGTGGTTGGCATGGATACACAAGAAAATTGATAATATTGAAGAGGGTATTTGTATCTAAAAAATAACAAAGTTTATTAAGAGGCATGTCTGAATAATTTAGATTTGATTTTCTATCTCAACCATTTAGAGGCATTCAGAGGCTAGGTAACAAAAAAAACAAACAATATTTACCCTCTTTGTAAGACCCCAACTTTTATGAATAAAGATTAATTTCTCTCAAAATATATTTTTGAATATTATGGTGTGGATATAATATAATGTTATAGTTGTGGGTAATATTTACAAATTTTTCAAAGTAAGCAAGTGGTTATATAATATTCGATTGGTCAGGGAATATTAGTTTTAACAGGGAATATTCATACGACGGCACAATCATTGGTGGACCCCACAACGAAAGTATTGTCGTAGTTAGAAAAGCGACATAATTATCTTTTATAAAAATAATAAATGGAAGTTTTAAGTTAAACTGTTGAACTACCCGGTAGTAAAAGTACGATGTCTGGCGTGGATGGATAGTAGTAGTACGGTATTGATTATTGATGCTTACGTGATAAGTCACCGGTTATATTCAATTATTGCTATGAAGAATTATTCGCATCATATCTCTCATATTATTGATTCAATTATTATCACAAAGATCATCATCTGCGTAATATGTTATATTATTAAATCAATAATTGAGACGACAAAGTTATTCATATTATTAAATTGCAATATTTATAATGTCTAGAAGTTCTGTCAAGGAGAGGTTTGGTCATCTAATTGCGCACCAATAAGAAGAAATCCTTATCGAAAAGCCTCCTCTTTCCTGGGAATGACTTGGTTGTTAAATATTGTGAGTTATAATATTAATGATGAATAAGTTCGTGTTGATTAAAGATGAAATTGATAGTTCTATTGTGTTAGAATTATTAGTGTTAGTGGAAATCGATATTTATCTCGATATTAATTGATGTCTGGAAGTTATACTGACCAGTCGAGTAATTAATCAGATAAATGAGCAATTAATTGCTATTAATTCACATGATTATAACTATTTATTCACATGTGTGTACTATTGATTCACATTCTTGTACTATTAGGGGAGTTGGTGCAAGATTGATAATACTTGCATGACTAAGTTAAAAATGGAGGTATAGATGGAGGTACTATACTATAATTTATATTTTCACATAATTATAACTATTGAGTCACATGAATGAACTATTAATTCACATGATTTACTATTAGGGGAGGTGATGCAAGTTTGATAATACTTGCAGGACTAAATTAAAAATAAAAAAAAAGTTGAAGGTATTGTACTGTAATATTTTGAGCCCCAAAACGTGCAATTATCGAAACTATATTTTTCTATAAATAGAAGCTCATTCTTCCTTCATTTCTCACCAATTCACTAAAGCTTTAGAGCAATTATTATAGAGAGAAATTATAGAGAGAAAGAAGAAGAAGTCTGCTACCTCATTTATTCCAATATCCAGTTTCTTCTAAGGTAAGGGATATTATTCTTTCGTATTCATGAAGAGAGTTATTTTCTTTCAATACTTGTAGGAGTTGTTATTCCATTCTTTATTATTATGTTGGAATAACCTATCTATGCGAAGTACCGCATACATAGTGAAATTCTTCTGTTATTCCATTCTTTATTATTTTGTTGGAATAACACATCTGCATGGCCTCATCGCATGCCGGTGAATTCTGTTGTTATTCCATTCTTTATTATTACATTTGGAACATCACATGCATGCGGATTAAGCATGACCTGGTTCCATTCTTTATTATTCTGTTAGAATATCCTGTCTGTACGGATTACGCATGACCTGGTTCCATTCTTTATTATTCTATTGGAATATCTCGTTATGTGCGGATTACGCGTGACCTGGTTCCATTCTTTATTATTACATTGGGAATAACACATGCGTGTGGTCTATCGCATGCTCGGTGAATTCTTACATTATTCCATTCTTTATTATTCGTTGGAATAACACATGCGTGTGGATTACGCATGTATGGTGAATGATCCTTCGTATTCATTCCTTATTAAATTGTGGAAATGATCTGTCTACGTGGATTACCGCATGGCGGGCGAAAATCTATTTGCAATTTCATATATTCTATTATACTCAGTTGGTTAAAGTTTTGACTTCATTACTCCATGAAATTAGTAGAATATCATGCATATGTGTGCTTCATCCAGTATCTTTTCATGGGAATATTCTTCTGAGCATTCTTGAATTTTACTCCACAAAAGAAGTATCATGTTGACAATTTGGACGTTATTGATTTCAGGATAAATTAACTTATAAATCTTTAAAATTTATCCTTGAACTTGTTTTATTGAATTATTATGTCATTGTCATCATCCTCATGCTTATATTGTGATGAAAGTCATCTTTGACTTACATGCATAGATGGACTTTAATACGATTATGACCAGAGATTATTCGGTATAATCATGACTGTAATGTTATAAATGATGTGGTAAAGTCCTCAAAGGTGCTCACAGTAGTGCATTGATGGGCGATTTTTGGTATGATTATGACCGAGGATTATTCGGTATAGATAGTCATGACCATTGATGATTTAATGAATATCCTTGGCCCAGTAGTGCGTTGATGACTCGATGATGTGGTTTATTTATTGTCGAGTCTCAAATGATAAAAATTGATGAAAACATTTTAAATCATAGAAGATAGTAGATATCATGCTCTATTTGACTCTTCTAAAGGATTTCTTATTTCGCTGCAGTTAAACTTGATTTCTATTGTATTTTATTAGTTTAACATTGTTGAAGACTAATGATAATTTATTCTGCATTATCTTAGTTATAATATTTCTTACTGGGCTAGTTGAGCTCACCCTTTTGCTTTCATTGTTCTCTTCAGGAAATGAGAACATAGCCGAAACTAGTCGGGGAACGGAGTGATGGTCCGAGATGGTGTATTAGTAGTCCTCACTATTCTATAAAATAGTGTGACAATAAATATAATGAGGACTCTATTTGAGAGTGGATATTGTCTAGAAGGCAACATTCCTGTTTAAACTCTCAGCTATGTTTTATCGTATATTACACGACGTTTGTATAATTAAGTTTGTATTTGTATTCTGTACCATGTATTTAGCGACTCAAGATGGGTGATGTATACCTATGTTGGGGGCGTCACAGTTGGTATCAAAGCTTAGGGATATGAACCCTGGCTGAGATGTGAGACAAGAACAAGGAGGGGAGAGATGGGGAATTCCTTCGCTAGTATGACCTACCTAAGTTTATTTGGTATTTAATTGGTCGGTCAGAGTATAGGGATAATATGTGATATGATAATTAACCCTTGTTTTGTGGCAGTATTTGAAAATGGCATCCGAAAATGTTGAGATAAGCAATGAAGCACATGAGACCGTTGATTCACCACAGATTAATACCCAGGATAATGTGCAATATGAAGACAGTAATCCTCAGGTAAACAACAATGATCAAATGATGAACGATGGGATGTTCAGAGGTTTTATGCAATTCATGCAACATCAAATCAGTAAGGCGATTCTCATCCAAAATCTGAGGTGAAACACCGATAACTCTTTGACGGTCATCGCTAAGCAGTTCAAGGAGCTGGGACCACCGTAGTTTTTTAGAGAGCCAAAACCACTTAAGGCGGAGACGTGGATAAAGAAGATCAACAAGATATTTGATGTCTTGGGATGCTCCGAGGAGCAAAAGGTTCCCTTTGCCACCTTCATGTTGCGAGCAAAGGCAGATTACTTGTAATACCCAATAAAATAATAATAAAATATTTAAGTAAGCTTTAAAATACTTAATTGGGCTTTCCTTATGTTTGGGTCGGATTCTATTTAATTTATGTGGACCATAATAAGTAAAGGATTGTATTAATTTGGGCCTTTAAATTAATTGGGTCTAATTTATAATTGTGTAATTTTATATCCTAATAAAATTAAGGGTATTAATAAAACATATTAATTAGTAAATAGATAACAAAAAACCTAATCTCAGTCTCGCGGTACACAATTGGGAAAAAAAAGGAATGTGCCGTAATCTGATAAAGGAGGAAGTAGTTGTTCAAAAGATTTCAATACAAAGAGGAAGGAAATTCATTTAACGAAGGTGAGTGAATTCATAAAACCCTCAATCAATTAAAATATATGATATATGTATATAAACCCACGTATTCGTCATATATATAATAAAAATCTGCGAAGCTTGGTTCATATATTTATGTGTTAACCTGCGAAATTTTGCATACTAGTTATATATATATATATATATATATATATGTTTACTGGATTCATTATATATATATAGTACTGTAGATTAGTTTTTTTATATATATATATATATATATATTATATATGTAAGCTTGCGAAATTTTTGCTACATGTTAGTTACTTCTCTTATATATATACTTATGTACTGCAGCTCATCTTATATATATATATACTTACCTAATTTTGTTATATATATTAAATATATTTTCAAACTGCAATTTAGATTATATATATATATATATATATATATATATTAGATTTCTGAGAATTTAATAAGAGGAAAGTAATAAATAATATTATAATATTGTTATTATAATTAAAATATATCTTTTGAGTACAAAGTGAATATAGTATATTAAAATTTATTGAATTTCTGAAAATCTAACTTGTATGAGTTCGTAATTTAATTATATGTTTTATATTTTATTTTGATAATTAGATCGGATTGGGGGAGTTTAGCGGGTGATAATTGGATTCGGATTCCGTACTTTTTCAGCGATATTCCTTTAAATTTAATTTGTTCGTTTTGTACTCGTTTAGAAATTTGGTATTGCCTCTCGGGATTATTCCTTGTTGTCAAAATTATTGAGATAGTTTCGTTTTGGCGTTGATATTTGAATTCATATTTGTACTCTTTGAACTAGTTAATCGTGTCAATATGTTTTGGAGACTTTATTCGTTTATACCATTGTTCGTATATTTTTGTACACACTCGGAGTTGTTTTGATTATTGATATCTCGTTATAATTGGGTATGTTTATATTTGATAATTCGATTTCATTTGAATATGGTCATGTAAGCCTTGTGATTTGAACCGCTTTTGGCTTATATTTTGTAGTTTGATCCTTAGGGTATACTTGAGCTAACTGCCTGTGGGGGTACCACAGGCATGCCCTCTTGACACAAGGGCATGACACCTTCTGTGGCGGTGTGATTAGTCCACGACGTATCCTTTTGTATGCTCTGGGTATGAGCTTTGGCCATTTGATATATTTGTTCAGGATACGTATGGGTCGACCCAGTATTTGATTTGATTCGATTTGTTTGGTAGATTAGTGATGTATTTGTCGTGCGTACTGTCCGATTTGATTTGTATACATCATGGTACCGATGTATTTTGTTAGCCTTTGGCTATTTGTATTTGAGCTCAAGATGAAATTTTTATCTTACAACCATTTGATTGAAATTTTATTTGTTTGGGATTCTTTTGGCTATAATTATTTGATTGTGGTGTTAGTCATTTGTAAATGGACTCTTAAATTTTGATATATTCAGTAATTCGTTTGTAATTCACATGTGTTCATTCATTCAACTCTTTTAGATTCATTACTTATTGTGATATATTTATTCATCTTCATATCCGTCTTCGGGCAAATTGCTCTCGCTTTGTGTTCTTTTTTTTACGGAGTAATCAGGGGTGATCAAGATATGTGGGATGAGAGCTACCTTTGATCTAAATGAGTAGATTAGCTTTTGAGACTTATTATTAGACTTGGTTTTCATAATATTTTGTATATGGATGTTTGGGCCATTTTGGCATTTATTTCTTATTAGTAGAGATTATGTAAGGGTGGAGTTCCTTTTATTTAAATTGGAGTATATGACAATTAGTATTCAATTTCATTGGAGATATTTTGAGATTTATTAGAGGTTTGTGTTTATTATGCTTGTGCGTGACATTCCTTTTCCTTTTGGGAAAGGGGGTGTTACAGAGTTGGTATCAGAGCTTAGGTTATGATCTTATAGATTGCCTTTTAGGCTTGACCTGTTAGTTATGGGTAGACCATTGGGTAGTTGTAAGATTTTATTATAGAGTTGTATTGCGATTGATTTTCGTTTTGCATAAATTTGGCTTGATTATTTGTTTTGATCTGTTTGTTCTCGTCTGTTTGATTTTGTATCATAGATGGCTTGTAGGTCTTCGAGAATTGCTGGGAGGCAGGGTAATAACGGTAGGAAGGGTCAGAGGCAACCCTGTGTTGAGGTCATTAACTGTGGTGATGGGGCCTGTGGTAATGCAACAATAACCCCACTATAGTAGCAAGAATGGTGAATGAGGCGATTCGCAGTAGTAGCAAAGCTATATGCAGGTATTCCACAGATGCAAGGAAATCATCATGCAAATGACATAGGGGATGATACAGAGATACCACAACATGAGCATAATGTTCCTCCCGAGGATCAAATGGGTCAGCAAGTGAAGCCTTTGTATGTGTTATTAGAGAGGTTCATTAAGCAGAAGCCCAACTCTTTTCGTTTTGCTCAGACTCCAATTGATGCGGAGAACTAGATCGCCCACTTGGAGAAGATTTTTGATGTTATTGGATGTTCAGAAAATCAGAAGGTGAGGTTAGCAGTTTATAAGCTAGAGGATGATGCTCAGCGATGGTGGAAATCCCTAAAGGCTACGCAGGGAGATGGATTTATGGATGGACTCATATGGAGCAGTTTTTGTGACCTTTTCTATCAGCAGTATTTCCCAAACGCTGATAGGGATGCATACATCAGGGAATTTGTGTCCATTCGGCAGAAGGATGATGAGACTATTAATGATTTCATAGCGAGGTTTATGAGATTGGCTGGTTTTGCGGGTTCAATAGTCGGGAGACGGTACACACAATGACGAAAAAGTTCAAATGGGCCCTGAAATATGAGTATAGGAGATCGATCATCCATACCATATTTACAGATGTATCACAGGTGGCCAATGCAGCTAAGAGTGTGAAAATGGAGCACAAGGACTTTCGAGCTTCCAAATCAGAAGGGAGTCAAAAGAGAGATAGAGATGACTAGTAAGGGCAAGGAATGGGGCAGTTTGGCAGAAATCAGAATAGAAGGCAAAATAATTGGAATGAGCCTCCATCGGGTCAGCGAGTTAATCCTCGAAGGATTTTGCTTACCCAATGCTGTGAGGTGGTCGTGGAGGTCGTGAATATGGTCGATGGCAAGGTGGAGGTCGAGATCAAAATAGGGATTTCAATGAGAATAGGGGTTTCCAAGCAAAATCGAGAATCGTGGTCAAGATCACCAACAAGGTCAAATTCGAGGCGGTATCCGGGACCCAGTGGGGGCAATCGAACCTTTTGCCACTTCCACCGGTCTATGTCTTACTTGTGGTGGATATCATCTTTGGTAGGGCATGCTATATAGAGACAGGGCTTGTTTCTTATGTGGACAAATGGGACATAGAAGCAAGGACCTGCATGATTCAAAAGAGGTAATGGGGAGGCGGTAATCTTTGGTATTGGTGGTCGGTGCAACACCGGTGGGAGAGTATTTGCATTGGTGACTAATCAAAGTGACCCCAAGCACCATGTACTATTTCAGGCATCCTTCTTGTAGGAAATCGTGAGGCATCAGTTTTGTTTGACACTGGATCTACACACTATTGTTGCACTTTCATTTGTTCGTCATCTTGGAGTGTCTTCTCAAATATTAAATCCTCATTTGTCTATTGCTACCCCGATGGGGAATTCTATGATTATTTCTGAGCATTTTCGCGAGTGTCCTTTGAAGTTAAGGAGGAGGGTGTACACAGCTAACTTACTTCTGATGGTGATGCATGATTTTGATATTATCTTGGGTATGGATTGGCTGAGTAAGCATCGAGCCACTATTGATTGTCAGGCAAGGAAGGTTGTTTTTGGAACCTTAGAAGCTCCAAAATTCGAGATTCAATGTTCCAAGCCGAATGGTGTTGTAAAGTTGATCTCAGTTTTGAAGGCAAGCAAAATGATTGCTAAGGGACGTGATTGTTATTTGGCTTATGTGAAGGATACCTCAAGGGATGAGGCCCAACTTGATGACTATCCAGTTGTGCGAGAATTTCCTGAGGTATTTTCTGAGATCTGCCGAGATTGCCACACTTGAGGAAGTTGAGTTTACTATTGAGCTCATTCACGAGGCGGAACCTATCTCTAAGGCACCCTATAGGATGGCTCCATTAGAAAGTTCTGAGAGTTGAAGGAGCGATTTGCAGGAGTTGTTAGATCGTGGATTCATTAGACCGGGTGTATCGCCATGGGGTGCTCCAGTCTTGTTTGTGAAGAAGAAGGACGAATCTATGAGATTATGTATAGATTATAGGGAGCTAAATCGGATCATTATCAGGAACAGATATCCATTGACATGGTTAGATGACCTTTTTGATCAGCTCCAAGGGGTAAAGTTCTTCTCAAAGATAGATTTGAGGTCGGGGTACCATCAGTTGAGGGTGAGGGAAGAGGACATTCCAAAAATAGCTTTTCGTACTCGGTATGGGCACTATGAGTTTTTGGTGATGTCATTTGGGTTGACTAATGCTCCGGCAGTGTTTATGGATATAATGAATCGGGTTTTTAGCGAGTACTTGGATCAATTTGTCATTGTCTTCATTGATGACATTTTGGTGTATTCCAAGTCTAAGGAGGAGCATGAAGAACATCTTCGTACTGTTTTGGGGGTTCTGCAGAAGAATAAGTTATATGCTAAGTTTTCCAAATGCCAGTTTTGGTTAGAACAGTTAGCATTTTTGGGACATGTCGTGTCTGCTAAAGGTATTAAGGTGGATCCTGCGAAGGTTGAGGCTATCACTAATTGGCCAAGACCTACCACGGTAACTGAAGTAAGGAGTTTCTTGGGTTTGACAGGGTACTACCGGTGATTTGTGGAAGGTTTCTCTTTGTTAGCTTTGCCATTAACTCAATTGATGAAGAAGGGTACAAAGTTTGTGTGGAATGAGGAACGTGAGAAAAGTTTTGAGGAGCTTAAGAAGAGGCTTGTGTCGCCTCCAGTGCTTACATTACCGTCGGGGATAGGAGGTTATCAGATTTACAATGATGCTTCCAAGAAGGGATTAGGGTGTGTTTTGATGCAAAATGGTAAAGTAATTGCTTATGCTTCCAGACAACTTAAACCTTATGAGGTGAATTACCCTACCCACTACTTGGAGTTAGCAGCAGTTATTTTTGCCCTAAAGATTTGGAAGCACTATCTATATGGAGAGACTTGTGACATTTTCACCGACCACAAGAGCCTTAAATACATTTTTACTCAGAAGGAGCTTAACATGAGGCAGAGGCGTTGGTTGTAGCTTCTTAAGGATTATGATGCCAGGATTCAGTATCACCCCGGTAAGGCTAATGTGGTTGCAGATGCTCTTAGTAGGAAAATTTTAGGGAGTGTAGCTGTCGTGGTTACACAACCTCAACTTATCTCGGATATAGAGCGTGTGGGTTTGGAGCTATATGCTAGAAGTTCTGATGGGTTGGTAGCAGGTATGAGGGTGGAACCTTCTCTTATTCTGCATATCAAAGAAGCCCAAAAGGAGGATGGTGAGTTGTGGACTGTAGCGCAGGATATGGATGAAGGTAGGCAGCCAGAGTTTCGCATTGATGAAGCAAGGTGTGATATGGTTTGGTAGCGGTTATGTGTTCCAGTGGATCCAATGATTCGTGAGGCAGTGTTGGTTTGAAGCTCATAGTTCACCATTTTCTATTCATCAAGGGGTCTACAAAGATGTATAAGGATCTCGAAGGAGAATTTTTGGTGGAGTGGAATGAAAAGGGATGTAAATTTGAATTTGTGAGTAAATGTCTTACTTGTCAAACAAGTGAAAATAGAGCATCGGTGACACTTGGTGGTTTGTTACCTTGATTAGAGATTCCTGTGTGGAAATTGTAAGACCCCAACTTGTTATAAATAAAATCAAATTTCCTCTATTTATTATTTTGAAATAGTAAGGGTTGATTTGATTAATGTGATTAGTTATGGGTAAAATGCGTAAATATTTCAAATATGCAATGGTTATAAAATATTCATTTTATCGGAGAATATTCGTTTGGTCGTGAAATATTCTTCTTGTTTGGGAATATTAAATGCGGACAGTAGCAACCTTTGTGGGTCCCATAACTAAAAGCAATTGGATGAGGAAAAGCGACAAATATAAGTTGGTTATAAATAATTGGCGTAGTTATTCAAGTTATCTTGTTGGAATACCCAGAGGTTAAAACACAGTAGCACACGGTATTGCATCAATTATTGATTCTTACGTAGGAAGGCATTACTCAATAATTGTTATAGTAGTTACTGTTCAATATTTTATTTTATTGTAATATTTTATATTATTGTTGTTTCAATAATTGCCACTACACAGTATTTTCATTATCATATCAATAATTCATATTATTTGAATAATATTATTAGATAACATTATTGGCAATATCTAAAAAGTTTTATCTAAGGAGAGGTTTGGTCACCTAATTACGCGCCAGTAAGGAGAAATCCTTATTGAAAAGCCCCCTATTTCCTAGGAAATGTCTGGTTGTCAGTATTGTGATTCTATAATATTATTTGTGAATAATTAATTATTGATTTATATCATAAGGAAAATATTCATTTTATGTGGATATAGATGGAGAAAATTTTTAATGTGACAATTGTTAAAAAATTATTATTTTATCTTTTCTGATAAATAATTCATTTAAATATATTATTATATTTTAATAATATAATAATATTGACATTTTTACAATGAATGTGGGATATACGAGTATATGAGGAGGAGGAGTATTTTTGTTACAATTAATGTTTAAAACATGTTAAACACGTCTGTGGGCCCATTTCTTGACTGAAATTTGATTATAGCTTGTAAAATCGTCCGTTTGTGAATTTCGGTCAATTTCTGTTTGGAATTTGGAAAAACTTTCTTCTGCAAAGTTGTAGATAATGAAATTTCCTATAAAAAAGACATAAGGTTCGAATTTTTCTGATAAAAGGGCTATTTATTATGAATTATTGAAGTTCTGAAATAATTGCTTTTTGGAAGTTTTAATTATTTTTAATAAGAAAAACGTTTTTTTTTAGTTTGGTGAGGTGACCCCACATGGTGGCTGATGTTTTTGGGCAAATCTAGTGTGCGTAGGAAATTTTGATAAATATATTATTATTTTATTAAATTTTTTGCTTTGGTGTTCTAAGCATTTTCCTATAAATAGGGTGCTTAGGTTAGAATTAAAAATCACACCAGAAACTAAAGTTTTCTCTTTCTATATTATCGAGCGTATTCTTGTGAGTATTTTGATACTTTGAGTGTTGCTATACGGTGCAAGTTCTCTTCAGCACTATATCCAATATTCTAGTCAGAAGTACTGTCTTTTCGAGGTAAGGGATGTTATTTTTTTTAAAATGATATTATTTCTTCTAATATCATTATGCCGGAATATTGGTAAGATTTTTCTTGTGAAATTCTTGTCTTTTAGTGTCGGGGTTACTATTCACGTATACGACACTATTCACGTATACTGCACTATTCATGAATACGACACTATTCACAAAAAAAATTAAATTTTTGTTTCTTGTCCAAAATATCTATTATGGATACTAGCTTTGATTGTATCCATGTTTTGATCATTCTTGAATTTTACTTCACTACGGTTATTTATGAAAAATTTTTGAACTTGGATTGTTTGAAATACGAATCCTTAAAATTTTATTCTTTTGTTTCACTGGATTCGTTTTCTTTAAAATATTTTTCATCATCCTCGGTCTAAATGATGATATTCTTTGAATATCTTTGGCTTTTTGTAGTGCAAAGTTTGGTTGATTTTCTTATGAATATCTTTGGCCCGTAGTGCAAAAAATGAGCAGTGTTGAGATGAACATATTAGGATCGATGAATATCTTTGGCCTGTAGTGCAAAGATGAATATTTGATTCAAGATGAATATTGATTGATGTTATAGGGATAAAATATTGATGATGAACTTTTAAATTCATAGTTTATAGTAGATTTCATTCTCTACGTAACTCTTCTATGAATTATTATTTTCGCTGCGAATATTGATCTGAAACTTGTTTATCTATTGTATTTTATCGATTTTTCCTGTTGAAGACTAACGATAATTTGTTCTATTTTATCTTAGTCATAATATTCTTTCTTTGGGCTAGTTGAGCTCACCCTTTTCCTTTTTGTTCCATTTTTCTTCTCAGGAGGCGAGAATGTAGCGAGTTCTAGTCGGGGTGTGGAATGATGATTCTAGAAAGTTGTTTTAGTAGTCCTCACCATTTTTGTAAAATAATATACCAATAATCGTAATGAGGACTTATTTAGGTGTGAATATTGTCTAGACGGCAATATTTGTATTTAAACTCACAGTTTTCATGTTGTATTAATAAAGTTGTAGTTGTTTCTGTACCATATTATTGACGACTCAAAGTGGGTGATGTATACCTATTTTGGGGGCGTCACAGAAATGGGATGACATTTCGATGGACTTTGTGATTGGATTACCGAGGACTCTTAAAAAGAATGATGTTATTTGGGTAGTAGTGGATCGTTTGACCAAATCGGCGCATTTTCTGGCTATTCATGAGGATATTTCGGTGAATAAGGTAGCATATATTTTTCAACGTGAGATTGTTAGGCTTCATGGGACACCAGTTTCTATTGTTTCGGATCGGGATCCGCGATTTACTTCTCGATTTTGGAAAGGATTTCAACGAGCTTGGGGAACGCGACTCAACTATAGTACAGCTTTTCACCCGCAGACAGATGGACAATCAGAGAGAACTATTCAGATATTAGAAGACATGTTGCGATCTTGTGCTTTAGAGTGGACAGGAAATTGGGATGATTATTTGAGTTTGGTGGAGTTCGCATATAATAATAGTTGGCAAGCTAGTATTGGTATGGCCCCTTTTGAAGCATTATATGGTAAGAAGTGTCGAGCTCCGACTTGTTGGGATGAGGTTGGAGAAAGGGTAATAGAAGGACCCGATTTGGTTAGGATTACTACGGAGAAGGTAGCAGTGGCTAAAGAAAAGTTGAAAGAAGCTAGATCGTGGCAAAAGAGTTATGCTGATATTCATAGGAGGGCTCTTGAATTCATTCCTGGTGAACACGTGTTTTTGAAAGTTTCTCCATGGAAAGGTGTTCGAAGGTTTGGTTTGAAAGGGAAGCTTAGTCCGCGTTTCATTGGCCCTTTTGAAGTCCTTGAAAGAGTTGGAGAAGTGGCATATCGAGTAGCTTTACCTCCACAGTTATCTCATGTGCATAGTATCTTTCATGTTTCGGTGTTAAGGAAATGTAACTATCATCCGCTTCATGTTGTGCAATACCCGTTACATAAGATTCAAGAAGATCTTACTTGTGAGGAAGAAGCCGAGGCGATTCTAGATCGTCAAGAACGGATTATGAGGAGGAAGACAATTCCTTTTTTTTAAAGTCTTGTGGAAAAACCATTCGGAGCGTGAAGCTACTTGGGAGATGGAAGAGTCTATTCGAGCGGAATATCCGCATCTTTTTGAAAATTAGGTACGTTCTATTCTTTTGATTCCGGGGACGGAATCCTTTTTAAGGGGAAGGTGATGTAATACCCAATAAAATAATAATAATAAAATATTTAAGTAAGCTTTAAAATACTTAATTGGGCTTTCCTTATGTTTGGGTCGGATTTTATTTAATTTATGTGGACCATAATAAGTAAAGGATTGTATTAATTTGGGCCTTTAAATTAATTGGGTCTAATTTATAATTGTGTAATTTTAAATCCTAATAAAATTAAGGGTATTAATAAAACATATTAATTAGTAAATAGATAACAAAAAACCTAATCTCAGTCTCGCGGTACACAATTGGGAAAAAAGGGAATGCGCCGTAATCTGATAAAGGAGGAAGTAGTTGTTCAAAAGATTTCAATACAAAGAGGAAGGAAATTCATTTAACGAAGGTGAGTAACATAAAACCCTCAATCAATTAAAATATATGATATATGTATATAAACCCGCGTATTCGTCATATATATAATAAAAATCTGCGAAGCTTGGTTCATATATTTATGTGTTAACCTGCGAAATTTTGCATACTAGTTATATAGATTATATATATATATATATATATATATATGTTTACCGGATTCATTATATATATATATATATAATACTGCAGATTAGTTTTTTTTATATATATATATATATTATATATGTAAGCCTGCGAAATTTTTGCTAAATGTTAGTTACTTCTCTTATATATATACTTATGTATTTATAAATTTCATCTTATATATATATACTTACCTAATTTAGTTATATATATTAAATATATTTTAAAAAGCGCAATTTAATTATATATATATATATATATATATATATATTAGATTTCTGTAATTTAATAAGGGAGAGTAATAAATAATATTATAATATTGTTATTATAATTAAAATATATCTTTTGAGTACAAAGTGAATATAGTATATTAAAATTTATTGAATTTCTAAAAATATAACTTGTATGAGTTCGTAATTTAATTATATGCTTTATATTTTATTTTGATAATTAGATCAGATTGGGGGAGTTTAGCGGGTGATATTTGGATTCGGCGAATTATTTTGGTACTACATTAAGGTACGAATTCCGTACTTTTTCAGCGATATTCCTTTAAATTTAATTCGTTCGTTTTGTACTCGTTTAGAAATTTGGTATTGCCTCTCGGGATTATTCCTTGTTGTCAAAATTATTGAGATAGTTTCGTTTTAGCGTTGATATTTGAATTCATATTTGTACTCTTTGAACTAGTTAATCGTGTCAATATGTTTTGGAGATTTTATTCGTTTGCACCATTGTTCGTATATTTCCGTACACACTCGGAGTTGTTTTGATTATTGATATCTCGTCATAATTGGGTATGTTTGTATTTGATAATTCGATTTCATTTGAATATGGTCATGTAAGCCTTGTGATTTGAACCCCTTTTGGCTTACATTTTGTAGTTTGATCCTTAGGGTATACTTGAGCTAACCGCCTGTGGGGGTAACATAGGCATGCCCTCTTGACACAAGGGCATGACACCTTCCGTAATGTGTGATTAGTCCTGGCGTATCCTTTTGTATGCTCTGGGTATGAGCTTTGGCCATTTGATATATTTGTTCGGGATACGTATGGAATTCGATCCGAGATTTGATTTGATTCGATTTGTTTGGCGGATTAGTGATGTATGTGTCGTGCGTACTGTCCGATTTGATTTGTATACATCATGGTACCGATGTATTTTGTTAGCCTTTGACTATTTGTATTTGAGCTCAGTATGAAATTGTTATCTTACAACCATTTGATTCAGCCTTATTTGTTTGGGATTCTTTTGGCTATAATTATTCAATTGACAGTGTTAGTCATTTGTAAATGGACTCTCAAATTTTGATCTATTCGTAATTCGTTTGTAATTCACATGTGTTCATTCATTCAACTCTTTTAGATTCATTACTTATTGTGATATATTTATTCATCTTCATATCCGTACTGGGCAATTGGCTCACGATGTGTTCTTTTTCAGATAGGTAATCAGGGGTGATCAAGATATGTGGGATGAGAGCTACCTTTGATCCAAATGAGTAGATTAGCTTTTGAGACTTATTATTAGACTTGGTTTTCCTAATATTTTGTATATGGGGTGGAGTTCCTTCTATTTAAATTGGAGTATGTGACAATTAGTGTTCAATTTCATTGGAGATATTTTGAGATCTATTAGAGGTTTGTGTTTATTATGCTTGTGCGTGACATTCCTTTTCCTTTTGGGAAAGGGGGTGTTACATTACTGGTGGGAATCTGTTAAGCATACTCAACTCCGCCAGACGACTCAAAATGTCTTGGGAGAAGTTCCAAGAGCCGTTCAACGACAAGTACTTTCCTGAAAGTATTCGTCACATGAAGGAGGTAGAGTTCATCAAGCTTGAGCAAAATAATATGACCGTGGCACAATACTTTTGCCGAGTTATCTCGGTTTGCATCCCACTTGGTTGATAATGAGGAGAGAATAAGGCGGATGTTTCTAAGAGGTTTGAAATCCGAGATACGTTAATACCTTATCTCTCATAAACTGTGTTTGTATTCAGATGTTGTGAATATGGCTCGATTATTGGAGCGCGATAATGAGTCAACCCAACCAAAAAGAAAGTACGTAAGCAAGTCGATAACACCTGTGGTAGCAGATCATCGAAGCGGTGACAACAAACGTGGAGGAATCAATATGCGAAATGGTAATCACTTGATTGGTAATCATGGCCATGACAATAAGAGTGGACATTTCAAGAAGAAGAGATTCAATAATGATGGAAAGACGCGTCGACCAAAGCTTTTTGTTGTTAAAGAAGAAGGAGAACGCCACGGTCGTATGTTACAAATATGGAGGGAAGGACACATCGTCCAAACCGCACGATGCGATCCAAAGCATGTTACAATTGTGGAAAAGAAGGTCACTTAGCCCAATTTTTGCGTGCACCAAAGTCAAGTCCAAATTGTGATGGAGGCATCAAAGGTGTCCTGCATAAGACAAAACCTAGTAGTTCAAAGGAGGCGTTTGTCGTAACCTCCCAAAAAGCGAGGAATCCGAATGAGGTGATCACGGGTAAGCTAATCATAAACTCTTGCGATATTTATACTTTATTTGATACCGATTCTACCCATTCCTTTATTTCTCCTACTTGCGCTCAACGTTTAAATTTGACTCCGAAGAAATTAGACTTTGACTTATCTGTTGAAACTCCACTGGGAGAAACCTTCATTACATCAACGGTTTATAAGTCTTGTTTGATTCAAATCGGTAACCGCATGTTACCTGTCGATCTTATTTCTTTGAAAATACTTGCATTTGATGTTATTTTAGGGATTGATTGGTTAACTACTCATCATGCTAAAATAAATTGTTTTTGTAAGGTTGTTAGCTTTCATATTCCTAACCAACCTATTATGCGAATTCAAGCAATCAAACGACTAAAATCATCACTGTCATATCAAGTCATAAAGCTATTCGTTTATTGAAAAATGGATGTCAAGCTTTCTTAGCCCATGTCATGGATTTAAATAAAAATACGTCAGATTTGAATGATATTTCTATTGTTAATAAATTTCCTGACGTATTCCCTGAAGAACTTCCTGGACTACCCCCAGAGCGTGAAATAGAATTTTGTATTGACCTTGAATCCGGTACAAAACCCATTTCCAAAGCCCCATATCGAATGACTCCTATTGAACTTCAGGAGTTAAAAACCCAACTACAGGAATTGTTAGACATCGGTTTCATTCGTCCTAGTACGTCTCATTGGGGTGCTCGTGTTCTATTCGTGAAGAAGAAAGATGGAAGTATGCGACTTTGTATTGATTATCGGGAGTTGAATCATGTCACCATCAAAAATAGGTGCCGATTGCCTCGCATTGATGACTGTTTGACCGATTTGCAAGGAGCCAAATTCTTTTCAAAGATTGATCTTCGTTAGGATATCATCGGTTGAAGATTAAAACCGATGACATTCCAAAGATCGCTTTCGAACCCGATGCAGAGGAATTATGAATTTCTAGTCATGTCTTTTGGATTGACTAATGCTCCTGTTGCCTTCATGAACATGATGAACCGAGTATTCAAAGAATATTTGGATCACTTTGTGGTCGTCTTTATTGATGACATCCTCATATACTCCAAAACCCATGAAGACCACGAGCAACACTTGAGGCTGATACTTCAAAAGCTTCGTGAAAACAAGCTATATGCTAAGTTAAAGAAATGCGAGTTTTGGCTTGAGGAAGTTGCATTCCTGGGGCACGTGATATCAAATCATGGAATATCTGTTGACCCGGCAAAGATTGAAGCAATTCAAAGCTGGGAGCAACCTAAGTTAGTGACCGAAGTACGTAGCTTTCTCGGTTTAGCTGGTTATTATCAGAGATTCGCGGAAGGATTTTCTCGAATCGCTACTCCATTAACTCAGCTAACTCGAAAAGATACAAAGTTCGGTTGGAGCAAGGAATGTGAAAAGAGTTTTCAAGAACTTAAGAGGAGACTCATTTTTGCACCTGTTCTGACAATACCATATGGCTCGGAGGGATTTGTCATCTACAGTGATGCTTCAGGCAAAGGGTTAGGATGTGTTCTCATGCAACATGTAAAAGTCATAGCCTATGTCTCGCGACAACTCAAAGAATATGAGAGGAATTATCCTACTCATGATCTAGAGTTAGCGTGATCATTTTAAGCGCTTAAGATTTGGAGGCATTACCTGTATGGAGAGAAGGTGGAAATCTATATGGATCATAAAAGCCTCAAATATTTCTTCACTCAAAAGGAACTCAACATGCGGCAACGACGATGTCTTGAGTTGTTGAAAGATTATGATCATACCACCCAATACCATCCTAGAAAAACAAACGTGGTAGCCGACACATTGAGTAGAAGATCATATGCAGGCACGAGTGCAATATTGTCAACGCAAAGGCCCATTTTGTATGACTTAGAAAGGATGGAAATAGAGTTAAAGACTTCAGGGACCCATATGATGATGGCGAATATACGAGTGGAACCAACTTTAATCGATAAAGTTAAAGTTGCTCATGCTACAGACCTAGAGCTGATGCGTATGAGGAAGAAAGTACACGAAGGCGCTATTCTGGAAGCAAGAATCGATGAACAAGGAATACTTCGAGTCAACTCCAGACTTTGTGTTCCTAACGATTCTGACTTGAAGTATAAAATCATGATGGAGGCGCACAACACACTGTTTGCAATCCATCTTGGGAGTACCAAAATGTATTATGATCTTCGACATACATTTTGGTGGAGCAATATGAAGAGAGAGATAGCGGGGTTTATCTCAAGGTGTCTAACTTGTCAACGAGTCAACGCAGATCATCAAGTGCCAAAAGGTCTATTGTAACCACTTGAAATTCCAGAATGGAAGTGGGAGCACATTACCATGGATTTCGTTACTGGTCTTCCCAAGGTTTCTCAAGGCGTAAATGCGATTTGGGTCATTGTTGATATATTGACCAAGTCTGCTCATTTCTTATCGATACGAGAAACTTTTACACTTGAACGTCTTGCTAGTGTGTACATAAACGAGATTGTAAGATTGCATGGTATGCCAGTATCCATAGTTTCTGTTCGAGACCCAAGATTCACTTTAAGATTTTGGGTTAGTTTGCAAAAAGCTATGGGCACAGATTTACGATTTGGTTCGGCATATCATCCTCAAACGGATGGGCAGTCGAAAAGGACTATTCAAACTCTTGAAGATTTATTAAGACTCTGTGTCCTTGACTTCAAGGGAAGTTGGGACAAGTTCTTACCATTGGTGGAGTTTTCTACAATAATAGTTTATCAAAGTATGGCATGGCTCCATTTGAGGCATTGTATGGAAGAAAATGTCGTTCTCCAAAGATGGTGGGATGAGGTGGGTGAAGCAACGTTGTTGGGACCGGATTTGGTACGTATGACTACAGAAAAGATTCAAACGATCCAACAACGTATAAAAACCTCACAAGATCGACAAAAAAGTTATGCTAATCTTCATTGAAAGGACGTGGAATTCAATATTGAAGATCATGTGTTGTTACGTGTTGCTCCATGTAAAGGAGTTACAAGATTTGGAAAGAGAGGAAAGCTCAATCCTCGATTCATTGGCCCATTTTAATCCTCGATCGAGTAAGGCGTGGCCTATAGACGCGCTTACCGCTTAAGTATGTCTCGTGTTCATAACGTTTTTCACATATCTATGTTACGTAAATATGTGAAAGACCCGAACCACATTATTGAATTAAAACCAGACGAGATAGAGGAAGATTTAACGTATGAAGAATTACCTATTAAAATCTTGAATAAGAAGGATCATATTCTAAGCTCCAAGGTTATACCTTAAGTTAAAGTTTTGTGGAGAAACCATGATGTGGAAGAAATGACTTGGGAGTTAGAATCTGAGATGAAGTCAAAATATCCTCACCTCTTCGATATACCAGGTACGTACCCTAATTTCGAGGACGAAATTTTATAAGAAGGGGAGGTTGTAAGACCCCAACTTTTATGAATAAAGATTAATTTCTCTCGAAATATATTTTTGAATATTATGGTGTGGATATAATATAATGTTATAGTTGTGGGTAATATTTATAAATTTTTCAAAGTAAGCAAGTGGTTATATAATATTCGATTGGTCGGGGAATATTCGTTTTAACGGGGAATATAAATGACGACTAAGACAATCATGGTGGACCCCTAACGAAAGTATTATCGTAGTTAGAAAAACAGCGTAATTATCTTTTATAAAAATAACGCAGAAAGTTTTACCGTTAAACCGTTGAACTACTACCCGTTAGTAAAAGTACAAAGATACTGCAGTATTGATTATTGATGCTTACGTGAGAAGTCACTTAGTTATATTCAATTATTGTTATAGTAATTGTTGCATCATATCTCTCATATTATTGATTCAATTATTATCACAGTATCATCTGCGTAATATGTTATATTATTAAATCAATAATTGAGATGACAAAGTTATTCATATTATTAAATTACAATATTTATAATGTCTAGAAGTTACATCGAGGAGAGGTTTGGTCATCTAATCATGCGCCCAATAAGGAGAAATCCTTATCGGAAAGCCCCCTCTTTTCTGGGAACGACCTGGTTGTTAAATATTGTGAGTTATAATATTAATGATGAATAAGTTCGTGTTGATTAAAGATGAAATTAATAGTTCCATTGTGTTGGAATTATTAGTGTTAGTGGAAATTGACATTTATTTCGATATTAATTGATGTCTGGAAGTTATACTGACCAGTCAGGTAATTAATCGGATAAATGAGCAATTAATTGCTATTAATTCACATAAGTATAACTATTTGTTCACATGTGTGTACTATTGATTCACATTCTTGTACTATTAGGGGAGTTGGTGCAAGATTGATAATACTTGCATGACTAAGTTAAAAATGGAGGTATAGATGGAAGCACTATACTGTAATTCGTATTTTCTCATGATTATAACTATTGAGTCACATGAATGAACTATTAATTCACATGATTTACTATTAGGGGAGGTGGTGCAAGTTTGATAATACTTGCAGAACTAAATTAAAAATGAAAGAAAAGTTGAAGGTCTTGTACTGTAATATTTTGAGCCCCAAAACATGCAATTATCGAAACTATATTTTTCTATAAATAGAAGCTCATTCTTCCTTCATTTCTCACCAATTCACTAAAGTGTTAGAGCAAATATTATAGAGAGAAATTATAGAGAGAAAGAAGAAGAGAAGTCTGTTACCTCACTATTCCAATATCCAGTTTCTTCTAAGGTAAGGGGTATTATTCTTTCGTATTCATGAAGAGAGTTATTTTCTTTCAATACTTGTAAGAGTTGTTATTCCATTCTTTATTATTATGTTGGAATAACTCTGCCTATCAAGCAATCGCATACATGATGAAATTCTTACGTTATTCTATTCTTTATTATTACATTGGAATAACTTTTGTTTGCAAGGATTTCATCGTGATACCGTGAATTTCGTTGTTATTCCATTCTTTATTATTCATTTGGAATATATCTGTTTGTGCGGATTACGCATGACTGGTTCCATTCTTTATTATTTCGTTGGAACATCCCATCTGTGCGGATTACGCATGACCGGGTTCTATTCTTTATTATTCTCGTTGGAATATCCTCGCACTGTAATAATTACGCATGACCTAGTTTCATTCTTTATTATTACATTGGGAATAATATGTCCGCGCTATGATCTATCGCATGCCTGGTAAATTCTTCTGTTATTCCATTCTTTATTATTCTGTTGAAATATCCTGTCTATGTGGATCACCGCATGCATGGTGAATGATCCTTCGTATTCATTCCTTATTAAATTGTGGAAATGATCTGTCTACATGGATTACCACATGGCGGGCGAAAATTCATTTGCAATTTCATATATTCTATTATACTAAGTTGGTTAAAGTTTTGGCTTCTATACTCCATGAAATTAGTAGAATATCTTGGATATTTGCGCTTTATCCAATATCTTTTCATGGGAATATTCTTCTAAGCATTCTTGAATTTTACTCCACAAAGAAGTATCATGTTTACAATTTGGACGTTATTAATTTCAGGATAAATTAACTTATAAATCTTTAAAATTTATCCTTGAACTTGTTTTATTGAATTATTATGTCATTGTCATCATCCTCATGCTTATATTGTGATGAAAGTCATCTTTGGCTTCTGAGCATAGATGGACTTAATACGATTATGATCGTGGATTATTCGGTATAATCATGACATGTAATGTTATAAATGATGTGGTAAAAGTCCTCAGTGGCTTGTAGTGCATTAATGGACAATTTTTGGTATGATTATGACCAAGGATTATTCGGTATAGTCATGACCATTGATGATTTAATAAATATCCTTGGCCCGTAGATGCGGGGATGATGAATGATGTGGTTTATTTATTGTCGAGTCTCAAATGATAAAAATTGATGAAAACATTTTAAATCATGTAAGATAGCAGATATCATGCTCTACTTGACTCTTCTAATGGATTGCTTATTTCGCTGCAGTTAAACTTGATGTCTATTATATTTTATCAGTTTAACATTGTTGAAGACTAATGATAATTTATTCTGTATTATCTTAGTCATAATATTTCTTACTGGACTAGTTGAGCTCACCCTTTTGCTTTCATTGTTATCTTCAAGAAATGAGAACGTAGCTGGGACTAGTCGGGGAACGGAGTGATGGTCCGAGATGGTGTATTAGTAGTCCTCACTATTCTATAAAATAGTGTGACAATAAATGTAATGAGGACTCTATTTGAGAGTGGATATTGTCTAGAAGACGACATTTCTGTTTAAACTCTCAGATATGTTTTGTCGTATATTACACGACGTTTGTATAATTAAGTTTGTATTTGTATTTTGTACCATGTATTTGACGACTTAAGATGAGTGATGTATACCTATGTTGGGGGCGTCACACTCTTAGCGAATAAGAGGTGGTCTATTAAGACCTGTTAAGAGGTAAACAAACAACACCTAAAACTAGTTAAGTACTAGTATTTGAATAAAACTAGTTAGTTTTGAATCCTAAAATCTTTTACACTAACTAAACTCCATCCTATTTTGATTAGCTTATTTCTTTTTATCATGTCTAAATAAAATAATATATATATATATATATATATATATATATATATCCTATAAGATATTGTCAAATAATTATTATCCTTCTTTATTCTTTTCTCTCTTGTGATACTTAGAAACACGAGTCGATTAAGCAATGAAAGTATTAGTATATGAATAATATTACTCGCACTTAAATTTGTGTATAAATTTTAGGATTAGTATTTATTATTATTTTTTTAATTCCAATTTTTTGTTGTGAACAATTTACATCTATTGTTTATCGTACGTTCTTAGTCGTATGAACTTCTCGATTCTCTTTGTGTCTGTATATATATACAATGTTATGTCTACACTTTTTTTTTCTTTATATATCTCTGTACACAATATATTTTAATAAAAAAGAGAATATAAATAGATTTTTGAGCAATAATTAAAATATATTAGAATTCAACTTTTACCAAATAAGGATAAATTAAGCATAAAAATTAAATTCTATAGTTAATTTAATATACAAGGGTTGATTTAATTAAAAATAAATTTACTCGTGAAAATATCATATTAGCTCGTTAAAATATCAATTCCCTAAAAAAAACTAAAAAAAACAACAACAAAGAAAAGGTCAGTTTTGTCCACTTATGGGCTTTTGGAGTTTGGACACGTGTGAGATTCAAAGGGGTATTACCATTTACCAACGTCAACACCATGCGCGTCGCACGTGATACCTCCGCTATTTGAATTCGGACCTGAGCGCCTTTTCTTCAATTTAATTTTTATTTCATCTTTAGATCGTTGGCTTTTTGCCTCTCTCCCAATTTCAAATTGACAGCCTCCTTCTCTTTCTCTCTCTCAAATCCGCACAGCACAGGTGTTATACTTTTGCAATCATTTTCTTTCTCATCAAATCGCCGCTTTTCCAAATATCCCTAATCTCGACAGTTATAAGCTCGATTTCTGTTAAGGTATTCATTTGTTGACCGATTCAATCCTAAATCTGTGTGAATAACACTGTTTATATTGTTCTATATGTCTATATAGGCATGGTTAGGTTTATCTGTGAATAAATGTTTTGATTTTGATTTTTTAAATGCAAATTGTAGTGCAAAACCCTAATTCTCGAAATGAGATTGTTTGGGTTCTAACTTTTGCTGTATAAAGTACTGAGCTGAACCCTAATTTCAATGTTTCGTATCTATTTATGTGATTTGAATCAAGTGAGGATTTTTTTGAAGGTTGTGATTTGTTCCACGTAGAGCGGAGATGGAGAATTCTGAGACAAAAGACTCTTCACAATGTGTAAGAGTTGCTGTTAATATTAGACCCTTGGTAACCTCTGAGCTTGCTGTTGGCTGCACAGACTGCATTACTGTACCTGCTGGTGAACCACAGGTATAAGTATGACTATTTTTTTGGGTTCTTTATATGTATAGTTAATGAGCTACTGGTAGTTAACTGTTTGGAAAAGGTTCCAGATACAAACCCATATCTTTGGTGGGGGGGAACCGGCACCTTCTTTGAAAAAGCTTGAAGCTTCTTTGATAACACTTCTCATGGATCTTTGATTAATGAAACTGGTTTGTCTTTATAGTCGTTACGTTTTACAACCAAAAATACTTGGTTACAACCAATTACAACACTACTTGTACAACTCCATTACTAACTAAATATCCCTAATAGTTAGCTAAACAATTGGACCTATGCTAATCGTTACATGGACTTGTTCAAATAATAATTCTTAAAACTAAAACTAACACGTACATGTATGTAACTTTCCTCTTCCCTTAAAAAGCCCCTTGTCCTCAAGGTTTCATTTATGCTTTACTAGGATCCCAGACCTTGTAACTTGTGGTTTTGAAAACAAATTCTATCACCATGGTAAGTTTTCTCATATCACCAATATGATTAGTTTGATTTGGAGCATTGTCCCGTTCGCCTTCAAGATTGAAGCATGGATTGAAATGTGGTCCAGTTAGTATGCAACAACCATCTTCATTGATGCTAACGAGGGCTGCAACATTCACCATTTGTGATTTTTTAATTTGAGGACTGCCAAACATAATAGTTTCTTCCCATTTTTGTTTGGTCTGTGTTGTACTTATAAATATGTTGTTCTTCACAAGCATCTCGTTTTGCATCCAATTAACTGGTAAACTTATTGTAAAATTGAGTTTAGAATTAATGGCTGCATACAATTTCTCCATTTACTTCTTTTCCTGCTAACAAACCTTGCAGCTTCATCTCCAATTGGTTGAGTTAATCTTCAATTGATGGCAACGGATTTGAGCTTCCAAGTTCTGATACAAATTGATACGAACCCGTATCTTTGCTGGGTTCATATTGACTCGTCGTTTGGTGGTTTACTTTGAGGGAAACTGGGATCTCCATTGAAAAAGCTTGGAGCTTATTTGAAAATACTTCTCATAGATCTTTTAGTGAAATTGGTTTGCCCTTATAGGCATTACATCTAATGTGTACAACCAAAAATGTAGGACTTGGTTACAACCAATTACAACACTACTTGCACAACTCCATTACTAACTAAATATCCCTAATAATTAGCTAAACAAAACTAGCTAAACAATTTGATTTATGCTAACCATTACATGGACTTGTTCAAATAATAATTAATAAAACTAAAACTAACATGTACATGTATGTAACAATTCCAAGATTGTTGTTTTAGATAAGTGGTTTGATTTTTTGTTGTGTCTGGTGTTAACAGGTTCAAATAGGATCACATGCATTTACATTTGATTATGTTTTCGGCAGTCGTGGGAATCCTTCTTCACGAATTTTTGAGGATTGTGTTGCTCCACTTGTTGATGCCCTCTGCCATGGTTACAATGGCACAGTCCTTGCCTATGGCCAGGTATCACCTATTCACCTCTTTTTTTCTGATTCTGTATTGCTTTCATCCTTGTAGTAAATTTCACATTTATTAGTAATACAATATACAAGAAATCTCTAGATTATGGATTACTTTTTTTCTTAATCGTATGTTTTTCAATTATCTGATGATTAGATTATTTTCTAATTTGTGGATTAGGAAGAACCTAATCATGTATATGTGTGTGGGCATGCAAGTGTTTGTGTCTTGTATACAACATTTTAATTTATTTTGCATCCTAATATAGTTTGTGTGTTCATTTTTTGCCAAAGACGGGGTCAGGGAAAACATACACGATGGGGACAAACTATAATGGAGAAGAACACAATGGTGGGATTATTCCGAATGTGATGGAGACTATATTCTCAAGGGTAGAGGCAGCTAAAAACTCCACAGAATTTCTAATCAGAGTTTCTTTTATTGAGGTATGAAATGCAAATGACACCCATTTTCCTTTATTGCCATCAGTAAAGGTTATACATAAAGCAGTTATTATTATTATTATTATTATTATTATTATTATTATTTATATTCTGTTATATTGCAGATCTTTAAGGAAGAAGTATTTGATCTGTTGGATCCAAATCCACTAGCTTTTTGTAAAGTTGATGGGGTGTCTTTAGCAAAACCTGTTGGGCCTGCAAGAGCTCCTATTCAAATAAGAGAAACTGCAAATGGGGGGATAACACTTGCTGGTGTGACAGAGCCAGAGGTTAGAACAAAAGAGGAAATGGCTTCATTTTTGTTACGTGGCTCTTTATCTCGTGCTACAGGGAGCACAAATATGAATAGCCAATCAAGGTATAACAGCTAAAATGCATTACAAACAATCACTTGAGTATTTGTGCTACAGGGAGCACACATAAGGACACATTTTATTTCGTCATTTCTGTTCTTTCTGACTTTTTATCTTGATATTCTGGTCTGTATTAGGCCACATCTCTATTAATATTAAACTTTGTTGCTTATTTGTGCTATAATTAGGGATGACAAATTTGCCCTGTCCCCATGGTGATCCCACCCCGAATAGGGGTGGTAATTTTGACTTTGATCAGGAATGAGAAAGGAGAAGCATTGGATGTTATTTATGGGGATGGGGAGGGGATGATATTTGCTTCCCCCGCCCCATACCCGGTCCCCAATAGTTATTTACTAATTAAATTAATATTTAAACTATTATATATTACATAATTAAAATATATGTCTTTGTGTGTATATATTATTTGATTTTTTTCTTAATTTTAACTTGTACGCTAAAATATGATTAATTTTCATGTACATATTATTGTAAATATAATTAGAATTGAATTTTTTATTTTAAAAAATACAAAATATTAATTGCCCCGGTGCTATAAATTCGTCGTGGGGGTTTACATTCTCCATGGGATGGTTATTAAGTTTTAATCCCAGTGGGAAATGAGGCGGGTATGAGAAATTTTTATAAGACCGGGGATGGGGGATGTATAATCCCAGCTTTCGGCCTGCCCTATTGCCATTCATAGCTATAATGGAATTAAGCTGTCTGGCTTTCCTTTTTCTTTGCTCCTTTACTGTCTATATGCTTATATTCAATGATAATGATATAGCATCTGACTTTGTTTATCTTTTGTTATAGCCGATCCCATGCCATATTTACAATATCCATGGAGCAGAAAAGAATTGCTCCTACAACCGGAGTAGTGCATGATGATGATGTCAATGATGACATCTTGTGTGCAAAACTTCATTTAGTGGACCTTGCTGGTTCTGAACGAGCAAAACGAACTGGAGCAGATGGGATGCGTTTCCGGGAAGGTAATCAAAAATTGCCTTCGTTTGAGGGCAAAAAGATCTCATTAGTCCATTTTCTTTGACTGACTTTGTTCATTTTTCCAACTTCAAATGTTATGTTTTCGTGTTTTTTCTTTTTGCCTAGGCATTCATATCAATAAGGGGCTATTGGCTCTGGGTAATGTGATAAGTGCCTTGGGTGATGAGAAGAAGCGGAAAGAAGGGGGCCATGTTCCATATAGGGATAGCAAGTTAACTCGCCTCTTACAGGTAAGGATATAATTGCTCTTTTACTGAACACTCCTCCCCAAACTATTTTAGAATGTTAGTTGAAGTTTATCTGCCTTGCTGTGCTGAACTGCCTAACATACTGCTATTTAGGTACCTGTTCTTTATGTTGAACTGCCTAAACTACTTCTACTTAAATCTATACCCAGATATGGATTCCTCCGACATGCAACATTATGCAATGGAATGATAAACATAGAGGGGGTGACTTGCAGAGACTGATTCATAAGAATATACTTGCCTTAAATAACAGGGTCATATTGAATTTGAAATGGTCCATATGTTATACAACTTGGAGCAAGCAATGTGGTCTTTAGACCAACGTTATTATCAAATAGAGTTCATTTATAAGATATTAAGTCAAGACTACCAAGGGAGTGGGCCCCTTATGCTTATTAGAAGATTCTTGTTAGTGTTGCAATCAGTGTTCTAAAAACCGCTAGGCGGAGGAGGAGGTGCCTAACGCCTTGTTAGTGTTGCAATTTTGCAGGATTTCAGCTTGTGTCAATACTCAATGGATCTAGAAACACCGTTGATGTACAAATGTTATTTCATTTAATAGTTCACATGTTATCTACAATTGTGATAATCATTGCGTCCTAGATGTTAAAAAAGAAACTCTGAGGCAGAATTTGGTTATCATATTCATGCGTTCTCTTCCTATATATGCATACAGTACCTTGTACATACATGTATGTTGGAAGCCAATGTCTATGAAACTACGGAAATATTATGGATTTAGGGAGGTTGAAGATAACACACGAGGACTCAGTGTTTATGCAGTATTTAAATTGATAGAGCACTTCAATGATTTTGTGGATTTTTAATGAGTATTTAGGAAAAGAAATCTAGCTAATCTAAAATGCTATTAAAAGGTTTGTACTTTGGGAAGACTGGATTTGCTGGTCTTTTATCTATCATATGAAACTTCAATGCATTTGTTTGTGGGTAAAATAATTTTGGATATTTTTCTAATATTTGGTAAACTGATTTATGTTTATATTATATTTTCTAGCTTTAGTACAAGGCAGTAATATCAAATGAGGGAGTATTGGAGGAGCGCAAAGCTCTGATGCACTTTCGAATTATTGTTATTATTTTTCTTATGTTTGTTTTCTTATCACATGACGAGTTGATCTTTAGCAATCAACTCGATGAGTTTTTCTTTGTATTGTTTGTTTTTGTTTTTATGACATTCTTTTTATGACATGCTTGTGAAATTGATTCAAAAGACATATTAGCTGCTTTATTTTCTTTAAATATTCAAGTTGAAGCAGCTTCTTTTGTGCAAGTGAAAAAATATTTTTACTAATTTCTAAAATTTGAATTCTAGGATTCTCTTGGAGGAAACAGCAAAACGGTCATGATTGGTATGCTCTTTGTTATGTTTCAATTATTTTCAGCTAATACAATGAATTTCAAGTTGCGTTTGATATACTGCTTTTAAATTGCATTATCCTTTTGTTGGGGTATATGGATGTAGCTTGTGTAAGTCCCGCAGACACAAATGCAGAGGAGACCCTGAACACTTTGAAGTATGCAAATCGAGCTCGGAACATCCAAAACAAAGCAATTGTGAGCTTTTATATTGAATTTTCATTTAATAGTTTATGAACTGGAATATGTTTTCTTATGGCCTTCTAAATCTCATCCCTTCTTATATTGTAGGTCAACCGTGATCCATTGGCAGCTCAGATGCAAAGAATGCGAAATCAAATTGAGCAATTGCAGGCTGAGCTCCTTTATGTTCGTGGAGACTCTGGTACACCATTTGAGGAACTTCAGGTAGAATACTATATCAGAATGATCAGCATATGCGCCTATGATCTGTATTTTTTTATTTTGATTTTTCCCCCTTTAAGATTATGAAGCACAAGATCTCTTTGCTTGAGGCGAGCAATGCAGAGCTACAGCGGGAGCTTCATGAACGCAGGATCAGCTGTGAGCATCTCTCACAACGAGCTATTGATGCTCAGGTCTGTTATTTGCTTTGTCTAATCTGCTCAATGGTTTTTGGGAATGTTTCTTGGTGTTGTTTTAAACTGTCATGAGGTGACTCTAACATGGTTTATGTTATAGGTAGAAAAAGATAAACTAATTATGAAACTTGAATCAGCACGAAGTGGTAAATCTTGGGATGAGATTGATGCTAATTCAAATCAGGTTTGAGTTGGTTTTGAGAATTTGTTTCATGTCATTGCAATTCTCTGACGAGCTTTCCTGATCTATGCTTAAATCTTTTTGGCAGGATACTGATTTGGTGAAAAGTTATGTGTCAAAAATCCAAGAATTAGAAGGGCAATTGCTACGTTTGCAAAAGTCAAATACTTCAAACCGCAGTGAACTTGTAGATTACCATGACTTCGACGCGGATGGGCTTCACCCAAAAAATTCTTTATTTGCAGTATCTGATACAAAAACTGCAGAAATAGATGGTAAGATCTTCCAGCTTTATGCAACTCACTGTTTTGCAGAGTTCATGGCTTCCTAGTGTTGGCTGTTCTTTGTCATGAACAAGTCTTAAACCGAAGAACATCTTTTATCTTGAGTAATGGTTAACTGACCACTAAATCAAATGTTTGTTTCATGCTTGTTTTAATACTAATGATTAAAATATTTTACCATATTGTATTGACGTGCAATGATCTTGTTCCTTTTATCTATCATTTTGTAACATACGTCTAGCAGAAACGCAAATTATATCTTTTAATCATGTGTAGGTGAGACTGAAGATGATGAGAAAGAGCTAGAACATTCTAGTCTTCAAGAAAAATTGGATATGGAGCTCAAAGAATTGGACAAAAAACTTGAACAGAAGGAGGTAACTGTTTCTTTTCCTAACTTACAAATGTGTTATAGCTCTTGCATCCTATCTAGGTAGCTTTAATTACGAATTTTAGTTATTCATGATTATCTTCACCAATAATCTTTAGTCTTTTTTAGCTTGTTCCATGTCTAGATGGGAGACATAATTTAATTGAGGATAAGCCAATAATCCCTTCAAAATTTAAATGTGTTTAAGAATGCTGTAATCTCTTCAAAATTTCAATGTGTTTAAGAATGTTGTGGAGAGTGCAAAACTAGCATTCTCGGTAAGTAAGAATTCATAATTTTTCCAGGTGATGCTGCAACCCTACTGGCGGCCAATTTAGTTTTTGATAGTGCCATTGTCTTTTATGACTTTTGATTACAAATTCTATGTGGGCTGCTCCTCGATGTTCTTTGCGTTAAATGATATTTCAAGGCTTCACAGCCTGTATAATCTGGTGGCGGAATTGAGGAAAGTGAGGTTGTTTTATTTCACAAAAAAGAAAAAAGATGTGAGGTTACTTTTGGATATCTTTGGTGATGCTAATTACACCTATTGGAAGGTATATTTGGAAATTTTGCTTCTCTAAAGAATGGAAATCCCGTAGATATTATTCCAAAAGCAATGTCATAGTCATGTATATCCCTGAAGTAGACAAGATTAAGGGTTTGTATTTTTGTAGTGATGCAAATTGCATGTGTTACTTGCTGTGATTTTTGACTATTGTGCCCTCTTATAACTATTTTTTTGTGACCTATTGTATTTTTTGTTATTTACGAGCGATGGTAATAATATAAATATAATCTATCTGATGTTTTCAATATTATTGAAGGCTGAAATGAAGCGATTTGCGGGAGGTGACACATCTGTTCTTAAACAACATTATGAAAAGAAAGTTCAAGATTTGGAACAAGAAAAGAGAACTCTACAGGTTAGACATATATATATATACACACATACATACATACATACATATAGGGAACTGATATTGCTTGTGGAAATATCAATTCCCTATATTAATTTGTATGTCATTTCAAGTTCATCATGCATCATTGGTTACTTATTTTTATGTCAATTTGCAGAAAGAGATTGAGCAACTAAGGTGTAATCTCGCGAATATATCATCCACTTCTGATGACAGTACTCAAAAGCTTAAAGAAAATTATCTTCAAAAGTTAAATTTTCTTGAAGCACAGGTGGGTGACTCTTCATTTTGTCTGTCCAGTTACAGTGAATAGCTTTATAATTATATCCCTGCCACAGGTTGCTGAGTTGAAGAAGAAACAAGATGCTCAAGCACAACTATTAAGGCAAAAGCAAAAAAGTGACGAGGCAGCAAAACGGTTACAGGATGACATTCAGAGAATAAAGAGTCAAAAGGTGCTGGTCCATGGTCTTTTCATTTTGTTGACATTATTATGTGTTTCATATATTCTCTTGGAGTCAGTCCTCATGATATTACACATCATATAGGTTCAATTACAACAAAAGATCAAGCAAGAGTCTGAGCAGTTCAGATCATGGAAGGCCTCACGAGAAAAAGAAGTTCTTCAGGTATATTAGAGGCGGAACCAGGGGGTCTAGGGGGGTCATATGACCCCCCACCATGGAATCTCCTGGGGTTATTTGTTTTCCTTTCCCTTCCTTTTTTTATGTATTTTCTTTTCTCCTTTGCTTTTCTCTTGCTTTTGCTTTATCATCAAAAGTGAAGCAAAAAAAGGTGATAGCAATTCTCTCTGTAAACTAAATAAAAATAAAAAGTTAAAGAGCAAAATTTTTTTGGATCCCACTATAGTGACCATAAGTTCACCATAGTTCTATCCTATCAAGATTATTAAATCTCTCTTTTTCTATTTTTGTTTTTGTTGCTGGAATTTTTTCTTTCAAGCTAATTATTCCCATGAACCACATTATAAGGTTTTGAATATATAATATTATAATTTATCTATAAAAGTAGCTAATCAGTTGACTAAAAACTTCAAAATCTGATTAATAGTCCCGTAATTCGGGGAAAATTAATATATATATATATATATATATATATGTATGTGTATTTAAAGCTATTAGACTCACAACTCAAAGGTTGACAATGGTTGGAATAGGATGTTGTGAAATACTATAATTGGGCAAAATAAATTTGAAAGCACTCCAAGCGTCAACATAAATAATTTTTTTTACTGATGTATTTTGAATCCCCTCTAAAAATATTCTGGTTCCGCCACTGAGATATATATACTTTTAAATTATCCAAAATAAGGTATATTTATTGATATATTCCATCTAACTTTCAATCTTGTTGTACTCTTGTTGTTTCAAAATCTCTTCTCGCTGAAAATGATATAATCTATGGAGGTTTTAGTCAGGTCACGACATTGCCTATTTCTTTCTTGGGGCATTGATGAATTAGTATTTACGTATTTTCTATGGATAGAAGTAGCTCCCTTTATACAATGGTTTTGAACTTCTCCATTTCATTTCATATGTAGTGACATACTCTGTTTCTCAACATTTGTACAACGTAAGAACTCAACTGCAACCATGTTCTTCTGCAGGAAATTTTTGATAAATCATTGCACATGTTTATTGAATTTATTTAAAAGAATTTCTCTTGCTCATTTTAATTAATAGAAGTTTTGTATGAAAAATGCATCTGTATGGTCTATACTTTTAAAGTTCAAGGTGAAATGAACATTTCTTGGTAACAAAGTTTTTGAAAATTATGAATTTTCCAGTTTCACTATCTGCTGAGCGGTTTCATTTTAAGTGGTATGTGGGGCTTTCACTATTCTATGCAATTGAGAATATTGCTAGATGTATTAAAATATGAGAAAACTCGTAACGCTTTGTTGTTGCCAATATGTATCGGGCATTTGCCTCAAATTAATCAGTGCTTCCTATTTTGCGAGGAGTTGGAACTTTGTTATTTCTTACATCATCTGTTTATTATTATTTTTAAAATTCTATGTTTTGTACTTTGATTGATGTTTTCTTATATCGATATAAATGTTCATTTGATTATTAATATTTTTTTACTATGTTTTCTTTATAAACAGCTTAAGAAAGAGGGAAGAAGGAATGAGTATGAGATGCACAAGCTATTAGCCTTAAATCAAAGGCAAAAAATGGTAATTTTATGCCCGATTAGAGTCCAATTTTTTATTCCTCTGCCTGCTAAGGAACTATTATAAACACTGTTTGCATTCTTCATGTCAGGTTTTGCAACGAAAGACTGAAGAAGCATCTTTGGCTACAAAACGGCTGAAGGAGCTATTAGAATCTCGAAAGGCTTCATCACGCGTATTTGGTATGGAATCTTCTACTTCATTCTTTTCATTTTTCTTGTTTTATCTTTATATTTCGTTGTTGACATTCTTTCCTTTTCTGCAGGTGATGGAAATAGCAATGGCCCTGGCATTCAGGTATGAGTTAGTAAATTTGAAGGATATTTCTATCTGTGTGTATACATAGTTTACATTTTGAGTAGATGATCTTTATTACTCCCTTCTGTCCCGTTCTATTTGACAAGAAACAACTTTAGTGGTCAAATTGACCATCTTTAAAATCAATAAATCTTACTCTGTTTTTAAATTATAAGCGAATAGACTGTAACCATAATAAACTACATAGAATTTTCTACTAATCCCAAGGTTTGTGGTTTGAAAATATAAATAAATGTACTTAATTATATTATTAAATCATGAAAGTCCATTTTTGTAAAATAAAATGGGACAAAGGGAGCATATAAAATGGGTTATTTGTGCGTCTTTCCTGTATGAATGCTGCCAAATGTTTATTGTAGCAGTTACTCATGATCTCTTGTTATTCACAGGCACTAATGCATGCAATTGAGCATGAACTTGAAATCACTATACGTGTACATGAAGTTCGTTCTGAATATGAACGTCAAATGGAGGAGTAAGTGTCAGTTTTTGTATATCTAGTTATTGAGAATTGCAAATATGTGTATATATTTGGATAGAGTATTTCAAATCTTTTGAAGGATATGTTCTGCTCTAAACTTAGTGTTTTTATTGCTTAACTTATCTCATGTTGCTGCTATATAAATTGAAATTTTAGATGCACCGCGCTCACTTGTAGGATTTCTAGACCATAGTTGTCAAATAGTGAATTTTATTGTAATATGGTAAGAAATGTAAAACACAACAATCACATTTATTTAAACGTATGGAGAACTCAATGTATTTGGTTGGCATGAATGCATATTAGCTTAGTTTAATGTTAAAGTAGTCAAATAAGCGTAGAAAGTAGAAACAAAGCTTAAAAATTCCAAGTATAGTTCAAAGAATCCAACTAGAGGGCGTTAATATCAAATATTTTTATTTAAAACTTATTAAAGGAAACAATAAACTTACCTTCAACTATATAAGTATAAAATGCAAAGTGAAATTAAGTCCCAAATTGCAAAGTGGAGAGAAAAAGTCAAATGAAAATCTATGTATGTCTCCACGTGAAAAAAAGACAAAATTAATGGAAGGGGATACAAAGTTTTAGAAAAAGAGAAGAAACCCTATAAAGCATTTTAAGATAAGCTGTATAGAACAAGTGAACACAGTCTGCTGAAGAAAAGACTTTAATGTGCCGTTTTAACTCTTAGGTTCGACTTCAACTAAATGTATTGTTACATTATTGTATCTTAAGACACGTTGCATTACAATGAAATATTGTGTTACTTTACTGATACACCAGCATTACTGTATCGAAAATTACTCAAATATTGTAAGATACATATCGCGTATGGTATAATAAGGTTTGTGTTTTGTAAGTGCTGACAACTATGATCTAGACCAAGTACAAAGACACTTCATGTTACAGTTTGTTGGAGCATGTTTAACCATTACATGTGTACTCAGATCTGATTTAGCTTTCTTTTCTGTTAACTTCAGTTTGTTAAGCTCTAGAACTGTGTTATATGAGGCCTGATCTATTTTTCACTTCAACCTGTCTTTAAAATTTTAGGTGTTTCTACAGACCTATAAGCAGCAATATAAATTGTTATATTTGGACTACTATTTTACTATTGCTTTGTTCATATCATGGTTCTTCTCTAGTATAAATTGGGATTTTCTATTGGACACTGGTTTTGCTTATTTTATTATATATTTTTTGGATTATAGGAGAGCTAAAATGGCTAAGGAGGTGACAGAGTTGAAGGAAGAAGCACAGATTCTTAAGCTAAGAATTCTAAGGTCTGATCAGTCTTAGTTTCCAAATTTAACTTTGTTCTGGAATTTTCTTTATTTCTTTTCCTTTCATTTATTTTTCTTTATTTTATTTTACTTTCAATGCCTTGATAACATGTCCTAATGTTTGCATTGCAGTGATTGTCCTCAGACAATGTCCCCTGGTGCCAGAAATTCAAGGATTTATGCTCTTGAAAATATGCTTGCCACTACATCCAGCACACTTGTTTCTATGGCATCTCAGTTGTCAGAAGCAGAAGAGCGGGAAAGAGCCTTTAGTGGCCGAGGCCGTTGGAACCAAGTTCGATCTCTTCCTGAAGCCAAAACTGTTATGAATTTTCTATTTAACTTAGCATCCTCCTCAAGGTAACAATTGCTTTAGATGTTGAAATTGCATTCCAAAAAGCAAGGACAAATTTTTGTTGTTTATTATTGTTTATTCCTGTTTCTTAAAGGTGCCTACTATGGGATAAAGAAGTAAATTGTAGAGAGAAAGATTCTGAAATAAGAGACCTGAAGGAAAAAGTGGTCAATTTAGTTCGACAACTGGAAATGCAAAAGGCTGAACTTATGCGTCAAGAAAAGTTGAAGGTTAGTGATTTTCTGTCATACCATGCTCTACCCTCAATGTGTTCAGTTTAACATATAAGATAGTACAACTAATTATTAAAAGATTTATTAATTTTTGTTTTCGAAGATTTTTTTTGGTTCCTACTAAGTTGTTCTTGTTCAACGTATCATTGTGATTAACTATGCCAGCTTAACCATTTAAAGGATCCTATTTGATAGTTTTAATTACCGAATGCTGATTTTCACCCATGTTATATCCCTATCTCTTTTTAGTTTTTCCTTCGCAGTTTATTGGCATTTTAATTACCAGAAAATTGGGTTTATTGTTGCTGGCATGCAATCATGGTTCAATGGAAATTGTTTCTCCTCTTGTATCCTCACAAAACTGTATAGTTAATTGTATATTAGTGAAGTGATTGATGTCCAAAGGCTATGTTTTTTTTATTTAACATTACTTCGGACTATTTTATCCCATGATGGAGGATTACTTGTCCTTTAAATAGTTCTATGGAATATTTTGTCATTCTTAAGGCTATTTATGAGGGATTATATGATCCCATGATGAATGTGGGATTAATAGTCCCCCGCATTTTAAGCTATCAAATGGCTTTATAGGACTAATAGTGCCTCGTTAAAGGATTAAATAGTCCAAATTAGTGTTAAATTAAAACAAATAGTTCAATCCCAATCATGCTTTTTTGTAAACAAACATGAACTTATACTATTACATAATTCACAACAACTAAAGTTTCTTCAGCTTGCAAGCCACTGCAGTGTTCTTCATTTTTAATGTCTTACCATGCATGAGCATGAATATGCAAAGCAGTATGAATAACAATGACTAGCAATCCGGGTCAGATGATT